>OY728143.1:1212169528-1213420243 GCA_963277665.1 Viscum album | reverse complement strand
AATATAAATAATAAATAATAAATAAATATAAATAATACATAATAAATAAATATAAATAATAAATAATAAATAAATATAAATAATAAAAAATAAATAAATAATTAATAAATAATAAATAATAAATAAATATAAATAATAAATCATAAATAAAGACAAATAATAAATAATAATAAATAATAAATAATAAATAATAAATAATAAATAAATATAAATAATAAATAATAAATAAATATAAATAATACATAATAAATAAATATAAATAATAAATAATAAATAAATATAAATAATAAATAATAAATAAATAATGAATAATTAATAATTAATTCATTAATAAATAATAAATATAAATAATAAATAATAAATAATAAATAAATATAAATAATAAATAAATATAAATAATATATAAATATAAATAATAAATAATAAATAATAAATAAAGATAAATAATAAATAATAAATAATAAATAATAAATAATAAATAATAAATAATAAATAATAAATAATAAATAATAAATAATAAATAATAAATAAATATAAATAATAAATAATAAATAATATATAATATATAATATATAAAAAATAAAAAATAATAAATAAATATAAACAATAAATAATAAATATCAAATAATAAATAAATAATAAATAATAAATAATGAATAATAAATAATAAATAATAAATAATAAATATAAATAATAAATAATAAATAAATATAAATAATAAATAAATATAAATAATAAATAATAAATAAAGATAAATAATAAATAATAAATAATAAATAAAGATAAATAATAAATAATAAATAATAAATAATAAATGATAAATAATAAATAATAAATAATAAATAATAAATAATAAATAATAAATAAATATAAATAATAAATAATAAATAAATATAAATAATACATAATAAATAAATAGAAATAATAAATAATAAATAAATATAAATAATAAATAATAAATAAATATAAATAATACATAATAAATAAATAGAAATAATAAATAATAAATAAATATAAATAATAAATAATAAATAAATAATTAATAAATAATAAATATAAATAATAAATAATAAATAATAAATAATAAATAAATATAAATAATAAATAAATATAAATAATAAATAAATATAAATAATAAATAATAAATAAATAATAAATAAATAATAAATAAATAATAAATATAAATAATAAATATAAATAATAAATAATAAATAAATATAAATAATAAATAATAAATAATAAATAATAAATAATAAATAATAAATAAATATAAATAATAAATAATAAATAATAAATAATAAATAAATATAAATAATAAATAATAAATAATAAATAATAAATTATAAATAAATATAAATAGTAAATAATAAATAAATATAAATAACAAATAATAAATAAATATAAATAATAAATAATAAATAATAAATAATAAATAATAAATAAATATAAATAATAAATAATAAATAATAAATAATAAATAATAAATAATAAATAATAAATAATAAATAATAAATAAGAAATAATAAATAATAAATAATAAATAATAAATAAATAAAATAATAAATAATAAATAATAAATAATAAATAATAGATAATAAATAATAAATAATAAATAAATGTAAATATAAATAACAAATAACAAATAAATATAAATAATAAATAATAAATAAATATAAATAATAAATAATAAATAATAAATAAATATAAATGATAAATAAATATAAATAATAAATAATAAATAATAAATAATAAATAATAAATAATAAATAATAAAAAATAAAAAATAAATAATAAATAAATATAAATATAAATAATAAATAATAAAAAATAAAAAATAAAAAATAAAAAATAACTAATAAATAATAAATAATAAATAATAAATAATAAATAATAAATAATAAATAAACATAAATAATTAATAAATATAAAGAATAAAGAATAAATAATAAATAATAAATAACCAGTTACAAATAATATATAATAAATAAATTAAAGTATATTATAAATGATAAATAATAAATAATAAAGGAAAAACATGAAAAAGTATGAAAAGACATGATAAGGGATGAAAAATCATGAAAATGTATGAAAAAGGATGGAGAAGCATATGAAGAACGAGGTATTAGAAAGAATGAGAACGCATCAAAACTCATGACAACTTTGGAAAACTCCTTAATAATTCAACATAATCATCATAATAACCCACAAAAAACTATTGATAAAGATAACAAGTCATGGAAACCCAAATAAACAGTAATAAATGGAGCTACCGTTAAAACCCGTCAAAACGGTCATAAAGAGACAAAAATATTGGACTCACATTAACAGAGATAACTTAAGATCCGAGAGTCCGTTTTAGATCCGCGACCTGTCAAATCAAAGATCCTGAAACGATCTTCAACCTGAAAGGTGAAAGAGTCCGAATGGACAGGTGGATCGGAAGTTACGACCATTTAAAAAAAAGCTGACGGGGAACGGGTGCTAGAAACGAGGCATTGAAAAACATAACAAACCCGATACCCACTAAAAAGGCCATAACATATGATCTAGGAGTGCATGTGGGCGCCGCGACCAGTCAAACTGAAGCTCATGGAACGAGCTATGATCTGGCAGGTGGAGGAGGCCGAAATGACACACAGATCGAAAGTTAGGTCCATTTGAAGACAAGTTCGACGGGACACCGGTGACGGAAATAGGGTTGTAGAGGCCTTCAGAGGGGTTTTGGTGGTCGAAAAACATGATAGAAGCTTGTTTTTGTCAAACTGGTGCGTAGCTCTCTTCGCTGGATTCGATTTGATATGTGGTAGAGCCCAAACGGACACCCGGAGAAAAAGTTATTGCCATTTGAAGTTGTAAAACTTTTTTTAACTTTTTTATAACTCTAATATCTTCCACACCTTAGACCGTCTCATGGTTTTGATTATATGTGCCTCTAGATCTCTTCATGAGCTTCAATTTGACTGGTCGTGGCGCTTTAACGGACGCCCGGATCAAAAGTTATGGTCGTTTTAGTGATTTCGGGGTTTCTCACGATTTTTTATTTTTTTTCATTTCATTTCGCTGTGGTTTTACCGAAACCGCCGCTATTTCGCGGCGTTTTTTTAAAAAACCGCCGCTAATCCTCAAATAAACTTAAAAAAAATAAAAAAAAATATTTAAAAAAAATATTTTTTTTGCCGTTTAGCGGCGGTTTTTTCGCGGCGGTTTTAAAAACCGCTGCGAAATGCCGGCCCGAAACGCATTTCGCGGCGGTTTTTAAAACCGCTGCGAAAAAACTGCCGCTAAACGGCGGTTTTCTCGTAGTGTTTAAATCTTGTAAAATGGATTATATTTTCTTATATTATAATAAAATTTGTATAAGGTCTATATATGATCTAAAATTATAATTTATACATTTTTTGGTCATTTTAAACCATATATTTTCTTTTAACAACTTCATCAACTCCCTTAAACCTTAACCATGGAAACAAATATTTCAATCCCCAATGGCCATTAATGTAATTATAGAAATTACCCCACCCATTTGAGTTATCATATTATTTTTATTAATTAATAGTGATTTAAAAATAATATTTAAACATTAAGTTCCATTGAAGGACATTTTTAGGACTATTCAAGAAATTTATTTTTAAAGGAATCAATAAGAAAATTAAATTATAATATAAATAAATTAACCACTAAAAATAATTTTAATTTATTCATTAAATTATTGTAACACCATAATTAATTAAATTTATTTTTTTACTTTTATTTTTTTAAACTCTTTACTTTGATTCTTTACACGCTTGCACAAGTGCTGCATTAGAAATGATTAAATGTGTTAAGTAATTATATAATTACCAAAAATTAAAAATAAATTTATATCACTAATATAATTTATTAATATTAAAAATAAACATTAATAACCATTCATAACATTTATTTATTCCTATGAAAACATATTAGAGATATTAAAAGAACGAGAGTGGTCTTTTGTATTTATTCTTTACCTACAGTAATATAAATGTCATTATCAATGAATAATGGAACCAAAATTCCATATATTAGAATTTAGTAAGGATATGGTATAATCAATATCATCCAATAAAATAAATTCATGTATTGGGTTTAATTTGAGTTCTTATCTCATTGTTTTAACCTTAATTAACTCGTTTTACTCATAACCATGGTGACAATCTTTTACCATGGTTACTATTTATTATGAATAAAAAAGAAATTAAAATATTTTACATATTTTAACCACATAATTATAAATATATAATCTACATTTAATGATTAATTTCCCATAATTATAAGAAATTTATTTTAATATAACTATTTAAAACACATTGAAATTAGTTTTTAGGAAAATTCTTTTTTAGGCATAAAAATAAACTTATACAAAAATAAAATATAATAATGATTCCTATGGAATTAATTATATTATGTTAAATAAAAGTGATATTATTTTACTTTAAATATAATCATAAAATGTCATGGTACTTTTAAATTACTTTTTTTAATGAAAAGAAGTGATAGTTTTTCAAAAATTTGAAATTTATATTATTCACTAAAAAATTAATCTTTTTAGAAAAATAAAAAAAATTCACCCTAATCATATTATAACATAATAATTTAAAAAATTATATTAATTTTTTAAAATAGGTTTTTAAAAATTATTATAAATTAATTATAATGTCCATACATAAAATGAAATAAAAACCATTTTTAAAGAAACTGTATTTTTGAATTGTAGAATATATGAATTCTTATTTATTGCCTAGTAACAATAATTATATGAATGTTAAATTTAATAATTTAATCAACTATTTGTATCAAGGAAATAATTTATATCTATATTTCATAATTTGGTTATTTCTATTTATACTTTCCAACCCAACAATAAGTTTATAATAGTTATTTTTAAATAATATTATTTGGTGTTTTGTTTTAGATCAGGGTTTCATGTGGTGTGCTCTATAATGATCATTAAAAAGAAAATATAAGATAAAATATTATGGTATTTCATATATGGATATTGGTATCTACTATATTTTGACACATTCTTGATCTAGGTCAAGTAGACGAGTAGTAGAAGGATACCATATGGGGTATAACTCGTAGGATGATAGATTATTCTATTCTTCTAGTGGTAGAGGATACCTATATTATATTTTCCTAACCAGGTGGGTGGAAGAGGATATCTAGGGTGACTATATGGATATAATACCCTAATAGGGATAAAACAAATATTAGGGGTCTCCCTGAGGTAGACAGTTGGCCCTCCTAAAGGTGGATACAATACATGAGTTGGTGGTGCAGGTATATTTATGTTTGTAATAATCATTAATCCATTCACACCACAACACTATGATCCTAGTGGAACACACTAGTTTGAAACAATGTAGGATAATGTTGATGTTAGTTACATGTGATGGTGGGTTTTGACCAGGTGGTACCTAACATGCTTCGAAGTATGATTTGTGTCCTATCAATTTTAGCACTCATACTCACTCAAACGAGCATAATAAAAACTCTTCTTTATATATTTTTTATTTGGGAGATTTAGATTCATGTAGTGCCTCTAACATGACCACGTCAGCTAAATAAACCTACTGGTGGTGAACATCCCCCCCTCTCTCACGCTCATCTTCTATCAGTTTGAGCTTACTACAGAGAAAAAGTGGTTCTTATATGATCTCATTGAGGTAGTAATGATCCACCTTTATTTTATCCCTATCATAGAATGGTTGTTGAATTTTATCCCATATTATAGTTCTTGTCATTATAGGTTTATATTTAATCTAGAGGATATGTTACTATTCCCTATCACTGGTGATTTATACCCTCAAACAAGACAATTTGATCTAACCCTATGGAGATAGTAATCGATTACCCCTAAGTTAGAGAGCATAAAAATACGATTAGAGGATATTTTTGAGGTTATATTAACTTCATTAATAGATATTCATATGATTTTTTCCTGATTATGTTATATGTATTTCCCATCATTAATAAGTTTACTTTAGTATTGATTTAAACCCCAATATTACATCGATTTTATATGCAACTTATCAGATGGAGTCGATTAAGAATAGGATACAAAATGTGTAGTTGGAGGATATTTTATAAAAAAGTTTCATCAGAAGCAATTTTACCACCAATAATATCTTATTATATTCAATAAGAAGGTAGAAGTAATATTGAAAATTTATTTTAACTATATCCATTAGAATTAGGTGATAGTTAAGCACAATTAACCTCTAAAAAGAATTTATGATCACTTTGAAAATTTAAAAGGAGAAAAGAAATTATCAATGATCTATATAAGGACAAGATATCAATAGATTTAGGATTCCAAGGAGAATATATCAAAGATGGTATTTAGGTGTCACATTAGTCACAATGAGTTTATAGTAATGTTATTCAATATGAATAATTCTCATTCTATGTTCAAGGGCCCCATGAATCAAATCTTTCAACCATTCTGAGATTAACTCATGAATGTTTTTATTAATGAAATTATCATAAATTCTTAGATAAGTAATAAGAATGATATAGATTAGAGGTTTATCCTAGACTTACTCTATGAGCACTAGTTATCAGGAATGATCTTTGTGTGGATGTTTTAAATTTGGGAGATTTATTTCATGGGGTATGTCATATCAGAGGGTAAAGCGGTTATCAATACCCTAAAATTATAAGAAATGATGTAATGAGAGAAACCAAATATAGTGATTGAGGTGTGAAGAAGCCTTAGTATACTATGACACAATAATAGATTTTTGGTGTAATTATATGATTTTTCTTCCCCAATGACTGTTATTTTCTTTAAGGTAAATCCTTTTATTTGGTCTAACCATTTTCAGATAACATTATTTATGTTGAAGTAGAGGTTGAAAAATAATCTTTTCCTTTGATTTATATAGTAATAATTTGAGTATGTGGTGTTTAATGATGCTTCCTATTCTAGGCTAGGTTGCATATTAATGCATATAGAAGTCCTGATTGCTTATGGTTCCAAGAAGCTAGCACCTCTTGAGTAGAATTATGTGACTCTTGACCTGATACATGGGGTAGTAGTGTTTTACTAGATGATGTGGTGACACTATCTTCTCAATGAGTGATTTATCATCTTCAAAGATCACAAGAGCCTAATGAGTATCTTCTATCAAAGGGATATCATATAGAGAAAAATCATTGGTTAGTGTTATTAAAGGACTATGATATTCATGTAGTCTATACTATTGGGAAGGGTCATATGGAATATGGTTCACATTGAATGAAGTCTCATTCCCAACTTATGGATGAGGTATCTGAGTAGTTAGCATTGCTGTGACTAGTTTTTTTAGAAGATAGATATATTTATTATTTGTGATCATTTGTGGTGGCCCTAAAACTTCATCACATGATGAGGAAGGATTAGCATGGAGACATTGATTATGAGATCATGTAAGACTATATATTTTTAGGTAAAAAACTAGAAAAATACTTTAAAGGTTTTGAGTACAAAATACACCTATAGGGGCTGATAGTGGTTCCTGTGGGGTTGTGTGAGGATGTATTGAGTGAGTATCACACATTTTTATTACTGGTATATCCTAGTGTGATGAATATGTACAAGGATTACAAGAATCAATTTCAGTTTCCATGGTTGATTTATATTGTTTCTATGTTTATATCACGGTGCCTCAACTGTTAGTAGGTGAAGAACGAGAACCCATTTCCAATTGTTTTGAGAATACCAATAAAAGTTCTAGAGTGGATGTGTGATATTATATCGACGAATTTATTGACTGGACTACTATAGCTGATGAAGTGTAATGATTAAATTTGGGTAATCATTGAGAATTTGAACAAGTAGACTCACTTCCTACCTATTCATAACTACAATTGAATAGATATCTTGGGAAACCTATATATATATATATATGAGATTATAGAGTTTCAAAGAGCACCCTTGAGGATAATCATCAATCTAGATTCTCTATTCACGTGATGGTTGTTGATGAGTTTGTATGAGTCATTTGGGACCGAGTTAATATTGAGTATATCATTCCACTCCTAAATAGATTATTAGACATAGGCAATAATTTAACTTATCAATGATATGTTTTAGGCTTAAATTCGTGATTCTGGTAGGATTTTGGCCGATCAACCACCACTATTGGAGTTTTTACATTACAACTGCTACCACTCTACAATCCATATGGAAACTAGTAAGGACCTATATAAGATACCATACAAGTTACCCATTTTTTTCTTAAATTTTTCTAAGTCAGATCTTATATGGATAAATATTGTTCAGTTAATGATAGTGAAATAACACGTTATCCTAGAGTGGATGAGGATAGCCCAAATTTGAAAAAGGTATTATGAGGATAAAAGATGATGAATCTTGAAGTTAAAATAGTGATAAACTATCTTCCTAAATATATTTACTTAATGTAGTTCGATGTGATTCAGATAAAAAACATTTCCCTGAGATTCATCAGGTTCATCTAGATTTTACGTAGGTTAGAAGATGTTACATTTACATGTATTTACTGGCATAGTTAGACTTGGTGGAAATAGTCATTCACATATCACTATTAAAAAGATATGCAAATGACCCAACACACATTATCAACTTAGGTGACTAACTTATGGATTAAACCATATTTTTAAAATTCCATAAATATTTTAAGGACTAATATAAGAATATTCCTTTTTGATGAGTGATTCTATTGGTTTATATCACATGGTATCATGGGAAACTTAAGGTGAGATCATGGGAGCACAAGAATTAGATGTATGTTTAGTCCTGACACCTATTTGAGTGGGTTGTTATGTTTGAAAAAAAACATTGAAGGTGGGGTGAGCGTAGTGTCCAAGATTTTTCATTTAATCAATTTAAATATTTTTTATAATATATATAGGTGGTTATATAGATGGATTTTTTTTAGAAGGATCATGTGACTTCTAAAAATATATAATATTTTTAAACATATTATTTTTAACCCATGCATATATGAATAATAAATATATCTTAAACACATATTTTTTTGGAAATTCAGATGTTGTGGTTGTGTAAAATGTTTTTGATGGGGTTTTTATGTTTGAATAACACTTTTTGAAGAAGTGAAGGTCATTAATGAATCCTGAAAAATAACATATAAATTATATGAAACTAAAAATATGTGTAACAGAAAATAAATAATATTTGTATATAATACAATGATGATTGTTTCAACTACAATATTTAATTACAATTTTGATGAATATCATAATAATAAAAACAAATAGGTCCTTACTAAGAAGTGTGACCATGTGATAACATTAATCCCCCAATATTTTAGTGTAATTCTATTTTCATCCATGATATGAAAGTATCTGAGGTGAAAAATGATGAAATATAAGGAGACCTTTTATGCAGGGAGAATCGACGGGAACCTTGGATTACATTTTCATGGACATAGACCTATTTATATAGGCCTTGAGAAAACTCCTCGATCCTATATTCATTTATTTCAACATTCATAACAAATATTAATGTGGTTGAAAATAGTTTATAACTCTCAAAAATCCATTTAACATTTAAATTTTTTGGAACATTGAAAAATTTAAATGAATGAAATGTTTTAATTAATAGTAACCAATGTAGATGATTATTTAAATTTTAACATGTAATGTTTTATTTTATTTAATAAATCATATATTACAACATGAATCTTATAATATGATACTTTAAAAAACATTTCCTTTCAACATACCTATGTTTTACCTTATAAGTAACTGAGTTATTTTCATGATATTAATATATAATTTAATACAATATTTCCATATCATAAGAAATGATATAGCATAAAATCATAAAAGGTTCCTTTTTAATTAACTATATCATACCATACACCATCCCTATATCATACATTATGATATTGGCTAATATATATTATATAAATATTAATCTTTGAGGCATAAATCTAGAAATCTCCCACATACACTATATCCTAATAGACATGAAGTGCTGAGGTTATGTTAGATCACTAAGATGAGGAGGGGTTGAATTATTGATCCTTTAATATTATGGTTTCAATCTCCTTTAATCACTTCTAATAATAGTTAAAGTCCTATCGTCTCTTTTTGTGTCTCTCACCCATACCTAAATAATGTAATAAATAAAATGCACTAGACATAGTTTATTTCTACAAAGTTTGACCCCTTAATATAAGTCCAACTCCTTACTATGATTCATTAGTCTTACTAATAATATATTATTACATTATATTCACATGTGGTTATAATGGATAGGAAACATCAAGGTTCTTTTATATCATCACACACCTAGAAAAACATTACACTATGCTCTATAACTCCCCAAGATTTACTCTATCATCACAAAAACACACTCTTTAGACCTTAAAAATGATATGGAACCCCATATATATTGATTAACCCACATAGTCCTTTAATGTATCCTTTAATGAGCCCTCCAAAATAACCCTCAAACCATTCATTCCTTTTAACGCAATGTTCATGTTTGCAACCTTTTTTCAAGTCCACACAACCAAATATTCTTTAAAACATAGACCAATGAAGTTTCTAACCTTCATATATGATAACATTGTATAAAAGGAGTTATTATTATTTTACTCTGTTAATGAAAAAGATTATATTAGATGCAGTCATGCCACCTTCTTCTTCCTCTATACCCTAGTGTTTCTCAATAGCAACAATGGTATCAGGTATCTCAGTATTTGATATATAATCCATTATTCATAAAAATAAGTGTCAATATCTATTATTATACTACTTATTGTTCCACACATACCTATTTAATATTTATAGAGCCTTGAATTTTTTTCCATATTTGAATTATGGATACTTCTTGATTATCATTGGAATATATCTTCTCATTCAAACTAGTGGATATTTTATAGTTTGAATCCTCAATCAAATATCATTAAATTTATAGAAAATTAACTTAAAATAATCATGGTATTTACACTTATAAAACTCCACAAAATTTATATAATTTGAATTTCATTTCATTTCAACATGAAACATGCATAATACCTCATGGCGTGGTAGCTTCTATTGTGATGAAAATCTATCTCAGAAACAATTCCTTAATCAATAATTGTGGGTTTAGTTATTCAATATGATGAATAAAATCTTTAAATCATCAAACTATTATCAGTCTATAACTCGTTATCATATTTATTAATGGTAATAAAATTTATTATGAACAAATATGTAACTCATTTAATAGAAAAATAATAATTATTTTTCATTAACTCAGTATGAATTACAACCAATTATTATGAAATTTGTTTCCTTGAAGATCAACACCATGCATCATTTCAGTTATCACCTCTTGATTTTTTTAAATATTCATATATTAGAAATTTTACCCACATATAGATCATATGAAATATAAAAAATATATTATATATCTTAATATTGATAATTTATTTTCTAAATTATCAGTTTTCTCCAGCTTTAGTTTCATGTGTATATTTTTAAAAATCATTCACTTGAATCCACTTGTCAAAATTTGAGTGTTTCACTAGAGAATATATTACACATTCCCTAATTATGATAAAAATGTTACATATTCATATTCCTCTTATAAATATATTATATAATTAAATAAATATATAATTTACACACCTTCCTCTAAAAAATATATTACACATATTTGTCTTTGCATAATTTTAGAAGAAATCCTTCCAAAATATGATACATATGAATCAAATTTCATACATATTTCTTCCCTTTGAAAAAATATATCATGTATTCCCTTTCATCTAAAAAATATATTATGTAATTTTTTTTGTATAATATGTTATGTATCACTATATAAGTCCTTCATATATTCATAGGGATCTTCAATTATTTCAAAAACATCTTGTAAAGGTCTTTATAACCAAATTACAATAATTTTGTATGTTTAATGCTCTGATGGATTTTCGAACATCCCGATGGATTTACACTCCCTTAATGATATATTTTGACGTTATTTTTTAATATCTATCCTTTTCAACTTCATCAAAACACTAGTGTAGATATTAACACTTCCTCCAACAATAATTTTATTGGTTTTCTTGAAGAAAAATTACAAAATCATCACATTAAGTGGAATATATCCTAAAACCTATCCCACTATATAATCCATATAGAAAAATATCCATTACTATTTTATAAATCCATCATCAATATTTATTCATTGGATGGAAGCTTCTTCAACTCTTCAAATCTTTCCCAACACATGTTTATAAATTATCATTTTGATGGAAACCATACATATTGACAATGAATAAAATATTCACTTAAAATCTTCAATATCCCTCCTTTAATTTTCTATTAATAAAATTAATCCTATTGGTTAATATAAAAGACTGAATGAAATATTTCGTTCTCTCCCATATTGAAAATAAATACAAAGGTATTAATTTATGGGAAGGTATATTAATCTCATCTTCATGATTTTAATCCCCCTCTTTAATTTAAGATTATAACCTACTCCATTACGTTGAGATAAGGATCACACAAATAATGTATTATCAATTATACTTTAGTTAAGAAACTATAAGTCAAGTGGGATGATCCAATATATAAAACAAGAGTGATTTAACCAAATCTTCAAAGTTGTCCATTAATTTGTCCCCCAAGTGTCACCATTTTAGTTTTCTCATTTTATGGGTTACTAAAACAGATTCATCAAGAATATTAATACCTTCAATCATCTAAACAAACACATAATAAATTTCCATGTGAAAGTTAGTTTTAATCCCTATTTTAACTAAAAAATCACACCCCCTTAACACATTAGGTTATATTCAATCAAATATTGAATGGTAATGTGTCTTTCATATAACTTTATCCATATTTTACAATATGTAAAAATTCCAAATTTTCATGAATTAACATATTTTGGTAAAATTATATTCATATTATCTTTTTATCAAATAATTCACTTCGTAATATACATATCATTAAAGTTAGAGTAATCCATAAAAGAAATCATTCCTTCTTATACAATTTTTTCAACTCTCATTAATCTCCTTTAATTACCTACATGTTAATAAAATATAATCAACTAGGTAAGTGAATAAAGAGAGGGTTTTATTTATATTTCATGAGATCATCATGGTTAAGAGTTTCCTGTCAACCAAGATCCTCTAGTTCTTTTAAATCCAACATTTATAGAACCCTTTATGAATCATTTTCTAAATTATTTTTCATTTGTATTCATAGGGGGAACAAAAATTCTTCCATTTTGAGATTTTCTTTTTAGTTGAATGAAACTCTTTATTTCATCTAACAAGAGAAATTCATCTAGTGGCTCTTGAGGTTTGTTTTTAATTATCTACTTTTGTCTTAGTAACCAATACACATAGTTATTAGGAGAGTGACCAGACTAGTTAGATAACTAAGAGGGGGAGGTGTGATTTAATGATCATTTTTTTAATTTTATTTCCTTTTAGATCAACAACTATTATAGATAATGATCTTAATATACTTTCATTTTCAATCATATCTTCTTTTTGTATAGTTAATACTATCATAAAATTGTTGGAATTATAAAACATAAACCCTTTCTAAGGTATAAGATCATTTAATTTTTACAGAAACAAGTGTATTTTTAATTATTTATAAGTATTTTAGGGGTTGTGGGTGGCCTCAGATACGTATCATGGATATAGAAATGGCATTAAGTTTGAAAAATATAGGCTAGATCCTATCACGGGGGGATTTTATGAGTCACATAGGGAAAATAAAGGATATATGGGAGGATTACCCTTCACTAAAATGGTATGGTGAGACTTGATACATAATGTCAGGAAATTGTTCAGTTTCTTAAGATTTTATGTAGATTTTTTGTTTGGGTGTGTTTCTGAAACAAAACAAGGTTCTTAATTGAAAAAATCACTCAACAATGACCCCTCTTCTTGGATATTCCCTCCATCATGAGGGGTTTCTTCACGATTCATTCGTAAAATTGCATGTCATTAGTTGTAATCTAGTGCCATTGGTAAGCCTATCATTCTGCCTCATTTATTTATTATTTATTCTATTTTATTCTATATTATTTTCATTTATGTGTGTTTAAACTATTTTTAAGGTATTATTCTTCATTTTTTATTATTATTATATTAGTCTAAATCAAAGGTCAACATTACACTATGGGATGTCTTTATGTGGTAGGTTTTCCCTTAAATTAAACCTATTATATTTTTTTTGTAAGTGTGTGTGTGGTGTGTCATACCAAGTTTCCATGCTATTATCTGACTCTAAATTAAATAATTGAATCATGCCTTTATTTAGCTAGATTCCATAAAGAAGATATATGAACCCATGAAAAAAGATTGAATCCAAGTGAAATCACTATTTTAGGAGTGGACCTTGAAAATGGAAATGAAAATTCACATGGATTATTTAAAAGTAAAATTGTGATTAGATGAATTATTTTGAAATGGGATTTCATAATAATTTATAATCATACAATTTTGGTTTTGAGAGCATGTTTCATTTTTCCTAAAAATGAATTTTGGAAATTTTAAATGATTATTGGATGATGAAATCAGGGGATTTTATAAAATTAAATGTTTATGACCTTATAATATAAAACTAAGGCTTTTAGAGGACCCAAGGGGTTTTTGATAATTAATGGATGTAACTAAAATGGATTTTAGTGGTATTAAATTGGATTTTTTTATAAATAATCCAATAGGGTGGGGTTATATTTTTAAAATAAAATTTTGATTTGTTAAGAAGTGTTTGATTAATTAATTAATGTTTGAAATTTTAAATGTAATGTATTGAGATATAACCTTGTTCAAAGTGAGTTGTTTTAATTGTATTTGTGAAATGAAAATTTTATTTCAATAAAATGTTGAAAACTGTACTTAAAATGATTTTGGGTAATAGGATTTGCAATTTGTTTAGGAATGAAATGCTAATTGATACCTTATGAAATGGTTTTGTTCTTGTTAGTGCTTGATGGAACCAATGTGAATCCAGCCCTGGGTAGTTGGTTTTTTCTTGATGGGCCCAAGTTAATCGAGATCCTAGGTGGATTGGTAGTACTCAATAGTCCTATGGTTAATCTAGCCCCATATGGATTGGTTGGGATCCACAGACGAGTAAATTACTTCTAATCACTGGTTTTTTGGATGGGGATGGGTGTATTATACCTTGTGGTTGATGGTATAACACAATAATCAAGATTTACTCAGAGACACCCTTATACTAGATGAAGAAAATAAGTATTATCCTTAAGTGTCATCACAGAACATGATTTTGGGGTTTTTTATGCAATTACATTAAAATGTTTTAATGGTTGTATTTTTAATTATTTAGATTGAGAACTAATTTATCAACTTATAAGAGGGACTAGTAATATTTTGAGAGAATATTTATGGTGGGTTAGTAAGTTGTACTCACACCCTACTCATTCTAACATGGCACTTGGGTACTAGAGTATATGCTACTTAGTTGTATGTTTAGGTTTGGGTATGGGCCGATGCCTGAAATTTTAGACTACCAGGATGAATCCTAGAAGGTGGGACCAGGACAAGACTTAGTACCATTTTTAGAGTTTTTCCTAGATTTATCATTTGGTCTTATATTTTTTGTAGTATAAATTCTTGATGTGTATGGTGTATAGTTCACTTATTATTTCATGGTATAATTTTATTATTATGGTAAATTTTTGGATTGTGTGTTTTTCTTTTTAATTGGATGATGTATATATTTCCCTTATTTTATCTATTATTCTACCTTGATATGTAGGTATTGTCTCCCCACCACACCACCTTAGACTCATGCCACTAGTTAGTATCCTATGGGTTATGGGAGGGTGTGATAGAGGTAAATTAGCAACCACCAATTCAAGCATCGATTAGTGGTCCAGGGTAGTGGGATGGTAAAAATTTACATCAGAGGATTATCCATTTTATACTATTTGGGCATGGTAGGTAAGGTAATAGGAGTGTTTTGGGAAATGGCATGAAATTTTATTCTGGGAATGGACACCCCTTGTATGAGGGAAGATCATTTTTCTAGGGATGAGATTGATGTTTATGATATTCAATTTTATATTCAACCTGATTTGACCTCAGGTGATGCACTTGATTATGAGGTTATTGATTTATGGTATTTTTTATCCTAGCTCGGTATGGAGACAGAGGGTGTGTTGAAGAATCATATCAATATTGGAGGATTGAAATTTTATTTTCATGATTCCCTTTGATTTATTATCTTGTTACCTTTATTGTGACATGCGTCATCTATTTAAAGTGTTTGCATCCATTTACATGATGCGTCTGTATAACTATATGGTGAATGTTTTCAGAGCTAATATTATAAGGGTTAAAATACATGTTGTGTGATTATTTTTCCTTGACTATTACAAGGAGTATGGTAATAAAAATTCTAATCACAACTTAAAAACCGTTATCCTCTATATCTTGTAATAGACTCATTATTTACCTGAGCCCCAACTGTGAAATGTTTTGGTTAAGGTAAAGAGTTAAAAGTGAATTATGTGATTCCCTAAGATGATTATTATATGGTGTTAGCTAAATAAAATTCTATTTAAAACATATAGATCATTTCTTTCAATAACTTGTAATTTATATCATATACATCTAAGCCTCAATTGTGATAATATATTGTTAAAGTAAATGGTTAAAACCAAACAATGAAATTAAATATTTTAGTTTTAATATGGTGTTAGAAAAATAAAATGATAAGTTCAACTTATAATTAATTTTAATCTATTAAACTTTATGGAAATTTAAATTAACAGATCCTTTGTTATGGAAATTCTTGTTAAATAAAATAAAAGTAGAAAAGTTTCAACCTTTGGTGTATGTGATGTGGGGATAGTGGGTTATTAGTGTTGACCCTAATCTTGTATAGTTAGTGATGTGAGAGAACATGGGTTATATGATATCATTGACATATGGAATTTATTCTTTTATTTGATGTGAGTGTATAAGGTTTTATAGTTTTTAGCTTAAGTGAGAACCCTAGAGTGGGTGTACTCATTTGATATTTTCCCTATAACATTAAGTGATGGATTAGGAAACAGATGGGTCAAGAATTATCACTGAATAGTAGGATATTTTCCTTGTATTAGTCTAGATATAATTGATGTGAGAGGTTAACTCCAGAGAGTGATTGGCCTAGGATATAAATCCCTAAGAAGTGAGAATCACACCAAGATATTTTATGGAGAGGTTAATGCATGGGAATTTTTAGAGATTGATATATAGGAATGTTAATTCCTTGATAACTGTAGATATAGATTTATTGTTTTATGTTAAGTTATATGATTTATTTTTCAAGGTTAGGGTTAATAGATGCTTGAACCTGGTTCTGATGTAATCCTAGATGGTAGGATTTGTTGTGGGTCTAGAATGGGTAAGAACCTATATTTTTATGGTGATTCATGATCTGTAAGGTGGGAATTTAGTGGTCTCATCATTAGATATTTTCCCTAAGATTTTTAGAAAAATTAACACAATGAATTAGATGCTTTTGGATGGATGATTTGACCTACAGTGAGCAAAATTGGTTGGGTCAATATGTGTGTGAGTGGAGGAAAGATGGGTTATGGCTCGAGTTGGTTAAGTTAGATGGTGTAATATAATGATGATGGGATGTAAATTTACTGGGTCACCTAGTTATCAACATAAGCTATTAACTACCATTATAAAAGACTAAAAAAAGTAATTTCCTTAATTTTTACTATTTGACAGGTTATTTCATAACATATATGATAATTGGGATAGTAAAACCTATTATTTATCCTTATAAGGTGATCTTGATTCTTGGGACATGTTAATGGATTAGTCTTGGGAAATATTTGAGAAAGGAAGATTGATCTAGAGAAGTCAGTAACCCTAAGGCGAGGTCATTAAAATGGGTGAAAGTGGGAAGTGGTTGTGTTTTTATGCTCATAGTATTTGGGAAATCATTTTTCAGGCTTGTGGGTTCAGTTCCTGAAGAATATAGGGGATATGACCTTATGGGGTTCCTGTATATTATGGAGGGGTCTATGAATACCTAGTTTTTCAGACCGCATGAGGTGTGATAGAGGAATAACACTGATATAAGTGAAAATTTCTCTAAGAAAAGATGGTTTAATTGGTATTTAAAACCATATTTTATTAATATTGGGAAGTTGGTGTATGCCCTTGAGGTTGTGGTGTACACTGGTCAGAGAAAGAGTCATACTAGGGTATGATGTGGTGTTGTTTCCATGGGAATTAATAAATTAGGGATACTAGTTTGTGAGATGAGTTATCTTAAAGCTATAATATCTTGGTTGTAGGACTAATAATTCATCATCATGCCAAGGATGGAAAAATCATATGAAGGTTGATTTGTGACTTTTGGTTTGGTATGGGAATTGATGTGGTAACATTGGGGTTATGAATATGGAAGTGAGTGGGTATATCATCTGTGGAAGGTTGAGAACCGTCATAGATATGAGGTTCTAGTGGGTCTAAGAAGGGATCATAGAGAGAATGAATAAAAATTTCATTAAATAATGGTCAAGTACATGGAGAAAAAGTTAGAACTTTCTAGACTGAGTGTATGGTGATGTTTTATCAATATCTTTGGAATGTTCTTTTGAGGTACTATGATGTTAATTAAACCTCGATCGAAACATAAGTATAGGTATTGTTCAGGTACTATGGGAAGGGCTCATAAGTTCCTATGTTTGAATGATAGTGGATATCAAGACATATCATGCTCATTGATCAGTAATAAGAATCTTATAAGGTGGGGAGTCAACCTTGGGCTAGTGAGTGTGTGATGCTTTATTTGAGATGTATTCAGAAAGCATTAGAAGTGACATGTTGTTTAACCCAACCCAAATGTGGTTTCAATTGTTTAATTTCTCTTTTTTTATGAATAACCAAGAAAAATATAGGAAAATTGAAGGTACCCAATTATGATTTCTGGCTAATGAGTTTTGGGTGAGTTGGTACAATCATTTTTTGTGACTATCAATTGTAAGGTAAAGGTTGAGGGATACGACCAGGTGTGATCATTAAAAAAATGTGGGTAGGGAAAATAGGAATGTACGGCTTTAGTTGTTTGAAAAAACTTGCCAATGTGATTGAGAATTGATGGTATTATGTTTAAAAGGGTCTTAATAGTGAGCTCAGAAGTTTTAGAGAAGCTATTAGGTGAGTGTGGGCCGATTTAGACCATTGGAATCAACCATTTAGGTGTATTTTGATATTTTGGGAATTCATGAATGTCATAAAGTGGGGAATCATGGTTTAGTTATTTGTAATAATTAGTTCTATACTACGTGGGATAGTGTGGTTTTTAGTTATTGATCTTGTACAGGGGAAGTGTTATTATGACCTTAACCTACAAGATGTGTATAATTATTTTTTATATTGGGCTCGATGACTATGATAGAATGAGCATGTAGTTTAGATCATAGATGTCATGCCCAGAGTATGCATCCTAGGTTTTAGTGGTTCATGAGAGATTAACTTGGATTTAGCATCTTTCACCTATGTGTTGTTTTCAAGAAAATGTATTAGTAATGATCTGGATGAGTCTCACGAAGGATATTTTGAAGCATGTTCTATTAGTCCTAAAATAGTTTGTGACTGCCAGAGTAATTTTTCAAATTATTTATGGGTTGAACCCCAATTCATATAATGATTTAACAGATGAAACCAAAATTCGTGACATGATTCTGGGGTGAAAACATATTTTTTCACATTATTTATGGGTGAATCAAGTGATGAAACCCAGTGAAGGTTTCCTTTCCAGCCTAAGTGTTTGGAAAGTGAAAAGCAGTTGATGTTGGGATCAAGGGTTTGAGTGGGTTCCAAAGTGTGGGTCATTGGTAAGATATTGATCTTGAGATTGGTCTGTCCCTTGAAGAGCATCCAGCTGGTATGGTTTAGTAGAGGGAAAACGATCCCTATAAAAGAAAAACTCTCATGGTGCATCTATTTTGGAGCAAAGGATGCATCCCTATAGAGATACATTGGATAAGTAGTCATGTATGTGATCTTAATGGATTGTGTGGGTTTTCATTGAGGCTTGGTGTTGTTCGAGATAGATAAAATCTCTTGGAATAAATTTTTATGGTGGGGATGCTGTAAAACACCAACTTATTCTAATGTATGAGTGAGTTTAATGTCTTATGAAACAAATGTATTTTTACACAATTTTAAGTTTTATTTGGGTCAGGAGTGGCCCAAGATAAGTCTTAGGGATGTTAGGAGGGGAGACTATTGGAAAACATCAAGTAGTATCCTTTTATGATGTGATAGTATATGCCACTCTAAGAAAATATTGGAGATATGGAGGATCCACCAACTCAAAAAGATCACAGTGTGAACTGATGTGTCACTCTATGAAACAACACAAACTATTTTTATGTTTTATGTCTTTTTTTTGGTTTTGGGTTCATTAAAAATAAAAGGGCGTTGTGCTATAGCTATAGTGTTTGACAACACCCCTCCCCTTGGTTCTTCCCCCCATTAAGAGGTATTTATTCCCTTCTTGTTAGTAAGATTGTGTTCCATTAGTTGCGATCAATATCCAAAAGTAATTATATTAGTTAGACTTCTTTATTTCCTAATTTATTTTACCATCATGTAGTTTATTGTTGATTATGTGTGTTTTCCCTATTCTTAGGGTTTTCTTCTATCTTTTCAATTTCTATTAGAATAACTTGAATTAGAGGAGGATACTAAGTTAATGGACATCTACATGTATGTGGATGGTGGTACTTTAAATTAAAACCATAGTATTGTATCATTTTTTGAATGAAAATGGATGGTTTTATATAATGGTTTGTTATTATCTAACTTATATTTAAATAAAACAACTTAATTGTGCCTTGAATTTTCCATATTCCCCAAATAAGATTTGAGAACCCAATAAAAATGTGTGGTTCCAAGTGAACACCCTATTTTAGCAGCGAACCTTTAAAATGTAAATGTAAATTAAATTTTCTTCTTATAAAAGGAAATTGTGTTTATATCGATTCATATGAATTAGGATTTCAAAATAATTTATAGTCATGGGATTTGGAATTCAAGCATGTTATATTTTCATTAAAAATGAATTATTGAATTTTAAAATGATTCTTGGATGATGGAACTGGTTGGATTTATAAAATTTAGTTTTTATGAACTTGTAATGGAAAAAAAATACTTTTAGTAGACCCAAGTGGTTTATGATAATAAATGAATGGTTGTGAAATGGATTGTAATGGTATCAAGGAGGGATTTTTTTTCTAATGAGGTGTATTGGGTGGTAATATGTTTTTTAATTTACATTTGGTATTGGGGAAAATTGTTTTCTTTATTAAATAAATGGTAAAATGTGAAATTTAATGAATCTAGATATCCACTTATTCAAAGTGTGATGTTTTAATTTTATTTTTGAAATTAAATTATGATTTCTATTAAATTGTCAAAAGGGTATTTGTAATGATTTCATGTAATATTATTTGGAATTTTTTTATGATGGAAATGTTAATTTATCACTTTTACCTTGGGTTTTCTCTTGGTCGTTCTTGATATATCCAGAGTGAATGTTTTTACAGGGTGATTTGGTTGTTCTTGATGGAATTGTGATGAATCCATCCCCCGAGTGAATTCTTTGTTCTTGATGAACCTAGGGTGAATATATCCCTAAATGTATTTTTTGGGATCTAGGGATGGGTATATTACTCCTGGGTGCTGGTTGTTTGGATGGGGATGGTTATATTACCCTTTATGAGAAATGGGTTGACATGATAATCAAAAAAATCTTAGAGACACCATAGAACTAGCCAAAGAAGGTATGTACCATTTTCAGGTGCCATCATAAAGCATGGGTTAAGTTTTTATTTTATTTATTAAAAATTAATTATATTAATGGTTATATCTGTAATTTTTTAGGTTGAGCACTACTATATCACTTGGTACATGGACTGGTTATATTTCAAGATTCTATTAGTGGTGGTCGATAAAGTTCAACTCAAATCCTCATTAGGCCTCTATGGTACTTGGGTACCTTGGATGATGGTACTTTCTTGCAGGTTTAATTTTAGGCATGACCCGATGCTTTACATTTTAAACTTCTAGGATGGAGCATGTGTGTTGGGATCAAGACATGACATGAGACCATTTATCAGTGTTTTTTCCAAGTTTTATATTTTTCCCTTTGGGTGTTTTAGTATGATAGACTAACATGTATAGCATACAGTTCATTTATTATTTTATAGTTTAATTTGATTATTTCTAACACATTACTACATTTTTGTTTACCATTATACTTGGTTGATGTATATATTTCAATAGTTCCCACTATTATTTTTCTCTAATATACAGGTATAGTTTTCCCACTATACTATAATCGACCCTCTCCACTAGTCAAAAACCTTTTGCATATAGGGAGGAATTCTTGAGGTATATTACTTCCCCTCAAAGAAATAATTAGTTTTTTAAGGAGGTGGGATGCTATAGGAATGATTTCTAGCTTTCCTACATCTCCCATACAATATCACAGGAATTTCATCATCTTCTTGTGATTTCTCTTTTTCTTCATATATGAATATAACTGTATTGGTTAAATCTACCGGGTTTCCTTTTAATATTAAAAACTATAGTAGTCTATAGTATTTTACTTACTATATTCTAAATATTAAAATTAGGTACCATGAGATTATATAATCTTCTCCAAAAAAATATATTCATAATTTCTATATTTCTCTACTTTGAATTATTCCAATTACACAATAGTGACATATTATACCTATAACTATAAGAACTTTATCTAACTTATCTATAACACTAACAATATCATTTAATGTTTTACACTAATTTTCTTTGAACTATTGGTGACAAACCACTCTCTTCCTATACATGTTCCAGTCTTTATTCTAGTTTGGTATTGGAGAACCTCTTCTTCCCAACTCACCTCCATCTCTCCTTGATATAGGAGTGAAGTTTTCATAATATTATGCATCTATTATAAATCCATTTTATCTTAAAAATCTACCCTTCTAGATTAAATATATTAAATATCACTACAAAATTTTGGAAAATCATATACCTTATTTGTAGGGCTAGTATTCTCAGTAGGTTTGGATGATTAAAACTAAAAAAGCATAGAATTCTCATAGTATTGTCTCACAATCTCCAAGGTGTTTTAAAAATTATGGAACATGGATTATTCCTCATCAAATTATTCTTCTTTTGAATCTATTTTTTCATTATTTAATTTTAGCATCTTATCATGTTAAATATTTTTCATATTGAAAATTTTCATCTCCTCAATGAGAATATTCTCTTTCTCATCTTCATTTATTATATCCTTTTAAAATATCTTGACCTTTTTCATGATCATACTGTTTATATTAATAAATTATTCTAATTTAGATCTCAACATGTACTCTATTTGGCATTCATTTTCCTCATCACCACAAAATGAATATGTTTCATGATTTTTTCCATGATACATAAAGGTATTGTGATTTTGATAACTACCTTCGTCTCATGACTCACTCGATGTTAATGAATATTTAGATTCTTCCCTACTAAGGCTAGTTATCAATGATTTTATTGAATACCTTTTCTTAATTATAATTTCAACCTTTTTAGTTTTTCTAGATATTATTTTGGAGTAGTCTTCTACACTTGAAGATTATTTACTTTTCTTATTTGTCTCATATTCAATATTCTTCTTCCTTGGGCACCTAACATCAAATATATAGTAATTCCACAATTATAACAACAAGGTTTTTGTTTTACATTTTATTTACCTTTTCATTTTTTAATATTATTTATAAGAGAGAGATATATTTTTTATAGTCATTATCAACTTTCTCATTTTTATATTCACTAGAGTCCTCATCTTATTCATCTCTAAATTTGAGATTTCCCATGGACTTAAATTCCGTTTATTCTTTTTTTTTCTTTCTTATTGAATACATTCACCTTCCCTGTCTAATATTTGAGGATTGTATCATGTGACTCTTCATAATATGGGTTTTCAGTTTAATCCAAGTTTTAGATCACTGGATTAGATCTATTAGGAAAATTCTGCATCAGTTTCTTGACAATATTTGAATATTCATGAACCAGCCCAGGTGCCCTAGTAATCCGATAACCATGAAAGCTCTGACATAGCCCAATGTACGTTCTTGATCTACAAAGGTTGGAGAAAATAACATGAAATCATACAATATGAAACTGGGAACAAATTTTCTATAAACACAATAGAATAAAGATAAACATGTCAATATGCGTACAAGGAAAACTCTATAGGGACAAGTGTACCAAAAGTCAAATATGTATGAAATACTGAAGTATAAATCAAAGTACTCAAAAAACGGGATAAAAATCAATGTCCTAATAGAAAAAACTCTCTAATCCAAAGGATCAACAATTAATACCACCTCCAAGCGGCACCTTACCCTTGCTTGAACATAATAGAAGATAATCTAAAAATACCTGAAGTCACAGGTTGGGTGTGAGTGGAAATACCATTAGGGTCTCACCAAGGATTATTTAACATGATGCCAACATTTAATTGACCCAATAATTCTTTCAATTTTAAATAAAAAGGCTTGGAAGTTCAAAAACATATTTATTACAAATCATGATTTATATTTCAATTGATGATAAAAAATGTATTAAATAATTTTTTTATATAAAATAGTTTATATAAATTCATAAAGAATGGTGAAGCAGTTTAAAAAATTGTTATATATATATATATTTAAAATAAAAAAAATAAATCAACATTTCCATCTTCCAAAAGGTATGATAGTTCCAGGCTATGGGACTCCCTCACACTCAAATAGTTTTCATGACAATATGTGTACACACGTCCACCTCGATATTAAATAGAGAGGATATGTCACCATCCCATTGGGGATGTGACATACTTCATATGTATTTTTAGTTTTGTAAATCATAGAGTTCTGTCCTAAATAACTCCCTAAATACTTAGGTTTTCATGTGATCTAATAACATTAAATGATGATAAATTTATTTTAATACTTCTTAAAATACAATTCACCCCATTATCCTATTTCAAATATTCCAATTTTCCATTTCAAAACCAAAACAGGTTTTTAATTAAGTGATTCTTTTTAAGATAAAACCAATGTATTTCTATCAAAATAATTTCATGTCATTTTATCAAATATCAATTTGAAATCAATTTCTTCAAATAAATTTCACAATTCCTACTCCATAATTAAATTCAACAATTAAATTTAACCAAATTCCAAAAATTTAAAAAACACAACTTAATTCAATTTAATTGAGGTTTTTCCCAATTTGTGTGGAATAAAATCCAAATACACTAATTCAATGGAATTGTGTTTTTAATAAAGCAATCGGAAGTAATTTAATGAAAATGAATTTAAATCAAACAATTGAATTTAAATCAAGCAATTTAGAGTTAATCAAATTGGCCAATCAAAACAAAACCACCTACACTAAGATCACTATATCTAGAATATCAATGCCCTAATTAATAAACTCCAATGAATAACATCAAAAATAAGGATCCAAGAATCAAAACTAGATTCAAGATCCAAAAAAGTGGGGATTAGATCCTTTATCAATATAGAGGACTAGAAAACCCTAGGGAGTAAAGGAGAGAGAGTGGGAGAAAGTGAACGAGAAGAGGAAACCTACCAGGTAGTGATTCAAAATTTTTATCCAATCTTAGATCCACTTTTGAAATGGTTTATAGAGGAAAAAATCATCTCTTGGGAGCTCCCCTAGAAGAATAAATCATAATAGGTCAAAATAGGTCTGTCGGGAACCTTAAGTGGGGGTTTCAGGACTTTTAAAAATAATTTTCGGAATAAAACATCTGGTAAAAATGATTAGATAGGAAGGGACAATCAGTTAGAAAAAATCATACATCATAGAAATGTGATCATTTTAATAGGATTTCATGGTTTATCCTAGGTAGTAACATGGATTTTAAATATGTGTTCCATCCCTGAAAAACCCCACTGTCTGAGTTTTCACAGTTTCCATTGATCGGTCACATGGTTTGGGAAAACTGTCTGCCAATCGTACACAACCTAGAAACTTAAAAAATTTCAAAAATCTCACCCGAGACAACCCTAAAAAAAACCCAACCAAATTATGGTAAAAATAGGGGTTTATGAGTAACTAAAAACATTAACATGATGTTACTACATTGCCAATATATAATCTTTTTATCCTTAGTAATCCTACTTAGAAGCTTCCATGCCAAAAGGATGAGGCCAACGCTCCCTCATTAGTGCCTCTCTCTCCCACATATCATGAGAATCAGAACCATGTTTCCATAGAACACAAACCAAAGGTATCATCCTCCCATGAAATGAATAGGTTTCAGAATCAACTATCCCTTCTAGATGCTCCGTGAAATATAAATCAGGTTCGACCTCAAGATCAGTCCAGCTCAGAACATGAAATGGATCAGATAGATACTTTCAGAGTTAAGATACATGGACCATGTTATGTATCGACATTATATTCTATGGTAGCTCTAAACTATAATCCACTTTCTTCACCTGATAAACAACCTCAAAATTTCATAGAATGTGAGGAGAATGTTTCCCTTGCATCCCAATATTTCGATGAACCAAATGAGGCAAAGCTTTCAAGAATAACTAATCCATAAATAAGAACTCCAATACTCTATGATAGAGATCCACATAAGAATTATATAAACTCTGTTATGACAACATTATCTTATGAATTAACTAAATCTTTTCTCCCATCCCTTAAACAAAGCTCAAACCAACCAAGGAGCTTTCACCAATCTCCGACTAACACAATGAAAATCTATAAGTCTAGTCATACAAGGCCTTAAAAGGATCCATTATAATTGCAGAATAGTAACTATTATTATAAAAAAATCAAGCATCTCCAGATGGTTATTCCAAGATCCACCAAATTTGAGAACATAGTCAAGAATAATATCCTTAATAATCTATATAACACTTTTATTATGTCCATACAACTATGGATGGTATGCTTTACTCAAATAGACTTGAGATCCTAGTTCTTCCTCAAGGTCTCTTCAAAAACAAGAAGTGAACCGAGGATCCCTACCAGAAACTATAGCAGATGAAACTTTGTGTAAAAAACTATCTATTTTACATAGAGATTACCCAACTCCTCAAATTTGGTTGTATCATAAAGTGGTATAATGTTAGTTGATTTAGTCAGTTGATCAATCATAACCCATATCACATTTTTCTTTTTTTGGGTACATGAAAACCCAAAAAAGTCCATAGAGATATCATATCACTTCCAAGTTGGAACTGGAAGTGGATAATGAAAACCCTAAGGTTTTTGGTGCTTGGCCTTGATCTGTTGGCTTGTTTAATAATGAGAGGCAAATTTAGAAATGCCCTATCTCATACCTGGCCACCAGAATCTACGTCGCATTTCATATAACATCTTCATGGTTCATAGGTGCATTACTCACTAGGGATTATGGAAATCCCCCCAAAAAAATTTCCATACCAATAATGGAATAATGAAATGATTCCAGTAACATATAATTCCCTATGTAAATAATGAATGGTCAGCCACAGTCTCCCCACTATAATGAAAGTATCTAATGCTGAAAAATTCATCATCAAGCTGCTATTTCTTAAGAACCATCTTGTGAAGATTGGATGTCAACTGAACACTGTCCAAGGAAATCCTTCCCCCTAATTCATAGACTCCAATACGTGACTATGAAAAAAAGCCATCAACTTCCACTCTTTTGAAGATTCTATCATATCCTAGGTTAGAAGTTTCCTACACAAAGAATCTACTAATACATTCCATTTATCTGGGGTATATGCAATGTCAAAGTAAAAATATTTTAGGTATTATACTCAATTCATCTGGAAAATATTCATATATTTTTTAGAGAAGATATAACTAAAGCTTTTGTGGTCAGAAAACAAGGTAATTTTTTTTTCTAAAAAGGTATCTCCACCAACTCTTAAGTGAGTTCATCACAACTGTGAGTTTAAGGTCATTGTTTAGGTAGTTCTTCTCGTGTGTCCTAATATGATAAGAGCCATAAGAAACAAAATGATCACCATGTATAAGAATTCAACCCAAACGAGAACCGAATGCATCACGGACGACTACATAGCCCAATTCAACATCTGGAAGAGTCAACACTGGTGCAGTATCCAAAAGAAGTTTCAGCTCTAAATAAGGATTATGAAATTTCTCATCCCAAGGAAAAAATACCCCCTTTTGAGTTATAATAGTCATTAGATAATACAACTTTGAGAAGTCCTTAACAAACCGATGATAATACCCAGATAAACCAAAGAATCTAGAAATCTTAAAAACATTTCAAATTTGTTCCCATTTCATAAAAGTATTCACCTATTCAAGGTCAAATTAAATACCATGTTATGATACCACATGTCCTAATAACTTCACTTCATGAATCTATAAATTTAATTTTTAAAGATTGGCATAAATTCAGTGCTATCTCAACAATTCTAGAACTACTCTCAAATAGCACACATGATTCTCCTCAGACATAGAGTAAAGGAGAATGTAATCAATAAATAATACCATGAAAGCATCAATATGCCCATGGAAAATCCTATCCATTAAATCCATAAATACTATAGAAGCATTAGTTAGACCAAATTTCAAGACAAGGTACTCATAATGGTCGTACCTATAAGGACCCGACCTTAAAACATTACATAATCATGAATTAAATGATTAATTCACATCGAGTATCTTTTAAGGTTTAGAGCTTTAGATAATTAGGCCATAACATATACATAACAATTTAAATATTACATGTAGACACTTCTACTCAGTATCTACTTTTTTTTCATAAATTAAAAACTCTTGAAAAAAAGAGTCATATCTAGTTCTATATTTTAGACATCATGACTTTTCCTTGATCCCATACTTGACTCTATTTATCTTTAATTCCTATGAAAAACATTTCAAAAAAAAAACTTGGGATGAGCATAAAAATATTAGTAAGTGATACACAAAGAAGGAAAGTTGTATGTTTTTCAAAACAACAAGTAAACCATGAATACTTTATCAAAAGTAATACTTTTCACCTTTATGAAGTAGTAAATACTCTTCACCAAATAAAAGATCATTTCATACCCTTTTGTAACCAAAAGATTACCATTAAACCCATATAAAGAACACATAACATATTAAGGTAACTTGGGACATAAACATAATTAAATGGAATAATCATACGATCAACTTCCATATATATCATTAAATGGAATAGCCATATGGATGACTTCCATACCCAATTGTTTCTTCTGGAAATGGGGATGACCTTGTTTGTTTTAAGGTTCAAACTTTCCAATCGGTTTCTAATGGGTTTATTCATAGAACCGGAAACATCCAATGATTCTATATCCATTTGGACCCACTTTCCAAAGGTAGGTGATCATTAGTTGTGGGCTGACGAGGCTTAAGAATTTGCATTGGTCGAGAGGATTGGAGGTGAGGCTCATCACACCTTTTTGGGGGGAATTATTACCTACTCCGGGACTCTCTTATAGATTTAAGTTATGTTCACAAATCCTTATTAATTCACCATGTATGAAAATGTTTTTTCCTTTAGATTTAGCAATCAATGAATTATATTTATGGGATTTAGAGAATCTTTTATATGTATTTGAGGTTCTTCATTGATGGAGAATAATTTGTATATATTAGATATTCCGAGTCAATGGTATCCTTCAATACATTATATAGAAATATCTTGGTCATTATGATAACCATACTAGTTTTAAAGACACTCAGTGGGGAACTTGAATTTTATAGTCCTTCAAAAAGACATGGATTATTTTAGAGTTGGGATCGTACCCGTAGATGGGTTACCTATGTATCCTTGTTAAAAAGGAATCAGAACCCATGTAGTTCGATAAGTAGGATATAGTTTAACATCATATGGCATAGAAAATAATTAATGAAATATGGGATTGAACCTTATAAAGGATTCCTATGTACTCTAATTTTAAGTTAGAGATCAAAGTCCACATAGTTCAGATAAAGAAATATAGGTTTTATGCATGGTTAATGGCCCAAAAAGAGATGTTGTGATTACTCTCACACTCTAAGCTCATGTGAGTCATGTTCGGTGTGAGAAACAAGAGGTATCAGTAAACTTCACGATGGTTCCATAAAAGATGCAGTTATGAGAAATGATGTGGGGCTTACATATGTATGATGACCTAAGTAAATGAAGACCGGGACATAGGAAATAAGGCCAAGATCAGGGTCTATAAAGGTATTTGTACTTTATGGAGATTTTTAATTTTAACCCGGGACTTACTCCTGAAAAGGAATCCCAAATTAAGAGGGACATATGATTGGGTTTTATTTCTAAGAAGGAAGAACAAATCAAAAGAAACTATGACTAGGGCATACTCTTGAAAAAGAGGCCCAGGTTAAAAAGGAACTTATGACTAGGGCTTACTCTTGAGAAGGAGGCCCAGGTTAAGAGAACTTATGACTGTGGCTTACTCCTGAGAAGGAGGCCCCGGTTAAGGGAACTTATGACTGGGGCTTACTCCTGAGAAGGAGGCCCAGGTTAAGAGAAAATTATGACTGGGGCTTAATCTTGAGAAGGAGGCTCAGGTTAAGAGAAACTTATGACTGGGGCATACTCCTGAGAAGGAGGCCCAAAAATAAAAAGATCTTCTTATCTTAAAGGATGAGGTTATATAGGAAACGTCTAACCATGGTGACATAAAGCTTGTAATTCATGAGGTTTTGGGAGAGTTTCTCATATAATTCCTTTCAGATAAAAAATCCAACAAAGGAACCATGTCATTACTGGATTTGAAGAGGGTTTTGAAGGCTATGTCTTGAAGAGGAGAGGTGAATTTGAGGAAAGGGGGTGACTAGGAAGGAGGCATGCAAGTACTAGTCTGGCGCGCATGTCCTGGTCACACAAGTAGACTTGCGCGACATGATTCACCTTGGGTGACGAAGAATCTATAGGGTAATAATTAGGAAACTTTGAACTCAATCCCTTAGTATCATACCTAGAGGCTTCCAAAAGGGTGGCGCGCAAGTTCCCTTGAGAGGGAAAGGTAGCGCGCAAGTGTCTTTATTTCCTTCAAGGGCTGGACACTTAGGCGCACAAGTGTTGACGAGTTATAACACTTAGGCTTTATTCATCCTCTTTATATCTTCCATTCTAGGTAAATAATTACCTTAGAAGCATTTGGAAGATGTCAGACAAAGACTTGGGCGACCAGAGCTTGAATCTGAGTTTTGGAAAATTCTTCCTCGAAATGGGGGGCCCACAGGGGCTATTTATAGGCCACTAGGAACCTTTGGAGAAAAAGAATAGGGCACGCAAGTGACTTGTGCAACCCATAGGTGGCACGCAAGTGAATTGCATGGTGCACATGAAACTTGCGTGACTCCCTCCAAATTTGTTCCTGGTCCATGCCTTTGTCAATTTTTGATGTTCTTCAAAGGGTGACCCTCATTGTGCTTAAGGTATTCCCCTTTTCCATTCGTTGGACTCTATGACGGAAAGGAGCATCAACAAAATTCCCCCCCTCATAGTTGGATCTGAAAAAGGAAAGAGGATTTGACACTGAGGAAAATGAGAAACTAGGGTTAATTGGTGTGCAGGTTTTAGGCATGTAGGCTTCGGCACACAGGTTGCGGCGTGCCAGTTGCGGTGCGTAGGGTTGCAGGATCACCTATATATATGGGCGTCAATTCGCTCAAACCATCCTACCTCCAAAGCTTTTGAGCTCTTATCGTGCAAGTGTTTTTCTTTCTCGGTCGATCGATCTTCTTTATGTCGTGCTTCTCCAGTAATGATTTTGACTTGCATGATATCATTAGTGCAACATTACTTATTTTGAAACACTTGCGCATAAAAACATGCGTGGCAACACTTGTGTGGAAAAACTTGAACGCCTTAATGCCTTATCCATTTTTTTGTTTTCTTCACAAATATTTCATAAAAACAGACTTACTTAAAAGTTAACTATTAGATCTTTGTGTAGATTCAATGGCTCCAAGGAAGATTGGATCTGCTAATGAGTTGGCCAACAAAAGAGTAGATGACCTGATAAACATTGTTGGCCATGATTATTATGTTATCTATGACAACACTCTCTCGAATTTGGATAATTACTTGAATAAATATCATGCCAATTTTCCACATAGCATTTACTTGCCTTTATATGGCCATGGTCATCTGTAAGGAGTGAACATTCCAGAGGAAAAGAATTATATTCCTCATTCATGGTTTCAAACCTAAACCAATTTCTCTTTGGAAAATGTCTCATTTGTAGGATCATTTTTCAATGCTGGAACAGTGGAGAATGCATTCATAATGCATCATATCCCATGTGCTCCAAATCTAAATCCTCACAAGCCTGAGCTGTAGCCGCATTTCTATCCCTATATTTTTCGAAATTCTCAGATGGACCAATCCAAGGGATGGAAAAAGAGTTGATATTTCCATCCTGGAGGAGGTGTGAAGCTGACTTGGATGTGGGAATATTGGGTGTGAAAAACATGTGCAGAGTTTGTCGAGGATCTGAAGGGAGCTACAATATATGACACCATCTGGGCTTGGCAGACATATATCTACAGGAATAATGATTTTGTGCCGGAGCTAATCAGCAGCTGGAGCCTAGAAACCAATTCTTTCCATTTGACTCTTGGAGAAGTAGGCATCAGCTTGTGGGATGTCTACAAGATCTTGGGGGATCCAATTCTAGGAGACATGTATGACGAGTTCATCCCTATGAAGGCGACATGGAATGATTCTGATAAGACTCTGTCTCTAGATTGGGAATTGATGAAAATTTTCCACAAGCTCAAGAATACCAAAACCATAAAAACCCACTCCAGAAAAGATATCCATCAATAGGAGTGTATGAACATGTTTCTCATTAAGAAGAAGGAGAAGGGGCCCACCTATACTCGTCCTACCAGCTGCCCCAGAGCAGAGAAGAGGGGTGCTCTTGGCACATTCTGTCCAACTCTGGATATGGGAGAGTTTGAAATATGGGGGGATGAAGTGAATCAAAGAATCCAAGAGAATACCCATCTGATGGGATTCTTAGCCTTGTCTCTCAGTGTTTATCTTATGCCAATTAGGGATTCAAAGGGAGGCATCTGCCCAGGTACCTTTGTTTTTTTCATCCAAGTTGGCTGAGAGAAAAATGGTTGGGTTGGCCACCCCGGTTTTAGCGAATATCCACAAAATCTTACTCCATGTCTATATGGGTAAGTCTCCTTTGAGAATAGTGGGACTATTCCAAGTTTTCTGGGGATGGATCACCACTAACTTCATGAAATATGCTGTATAGAGCGGAGTATAGATTCCAAGAAGTTCTTTTAGTCCATCGGTGTAGGAATTTTATGGAATTTCTCCATTGTCCCTCAATTCCTATGATCTGAAGGTGAGGCTGAGCATGTTCAAGGAATTTCATTTCTTTCCTTATGGAAACCTTCCAACCGGGTGGTTTGTTGATGATGGAACAACTAGCCTGAAATTGACGTCATATATGTTGGCTTGCAGAGATAGTGTATTGGCCACCAGAATTGACGAAGAGATTATATGCGAGGCCTATGATCCATATATATTTTCACGCCAATTCAAGTGTCTACAATAGATTGTTGTATCCCATCCCATGCACGTCAGGTCAGAGTAGCATCCAATGGTTTCCCAACAACTATGGTTGCTGACAGCTATGGAGAAGACCAGGGTAGTGTTTGATCTACCAGTTGCTGTAGTGGCGATTCAATTGACTACATGGTATGCTATGAACTGGGTAGCATCATACCCGGCAGGGGTATTGAATCTTCCTGTCTTCCGGGTGGGGAGTAAAAAAGTGAAGTTTCAGAAAATAAACCTTTCATCTAGAAGGTGACTCTTCCTCACCCAGATCTGATTCATCGGGTTCTTCACTCAGGGTTAATTCACCGGATTCGCAGGATGGGGATGATGAGGCACAACATGCATCAGAACGGCCTCGTGCCAGATATAATCCTCCTACCAGAGTCAAGAGACCTACTATATTGACTCATGGTGAGTTATATCAATGAGGCAATTTAGTCTCCATTATTTTATAGAGCAACAAGTTTCATTTTCTTATCCTTTATCTGTGATTGCAGGAGCTGGGAAGAAGTTGATGTCCCAGATTGTAGGACCCTCCTCGCGGCCTTCGGGTGCACATTCTGAATATTTACGACCAGAGGCTATCCAAACATGGAAGAGTTTATACTGTGATGCTGAAACCACCTGGATAGACTTATGTGAAGGGATAAATATCCCCGAAGTAGGGGATCTCTGGGCTTCTGCTGATATCCGCTTCAAGGATAACCCCAATGAAGTGTGGGATTGCGTCAGAGAGCTGGAAATGCTCATATATGCAACTGATTATTCCATTCCTATCACCAAGCTGGTGAAGGAAATGATGGATCGTGGCACCACTGAGGGGATTGGTTCTTTAGTAGATGAGGAGTGGCACGATTACATGGCTCCTGAAGATGTAAATTTCATTCCTTATTTTCTTTGCAACTTGATTTTAGTCAAAGCTTTGTTACTCAAGGAAATTAATTTCTTCATCCTGCAGCTTGTTAAGGAAGGAACTATTGGGGTCCCTTCACCATGGTATATCCCTGGAGGCACTTCTCTTAGAGTCCATGAATCTCCCCATGAGCCAGGCGAAGTCTCTCTAGGACAACAAGCCATGAACAAGGAGTTAGACATGGCTTTACACTCTCCAATACCTGTATTTGGAGGTGACGATGTCAACACACCCAAAAAGTCAAAGAAGGAAAGGCATCGAAGGAAGAAGACCACAACTAAATGCTTCATCAGTACTGGTAAGTCCTTTGGATAGTCATTAATCCTAACTCATGAAAATGTTGCTCATACTTCTTGGGATTGCATGAGGTTCTTTGATTTCCTCTTTGAGGGAAAGGACTGACCCTCCTCTGAGGATGATAGAGGGTTCTGGTGAATAGTTGCAAATTCATGCTGACCTGGATGATCTTAAAGAAACAATGTGAGAAGAAGAGCCAACATCTATTCCCAGTACTGCTCATGTTGCTGCTGCAAGGAGAGAAAAGCCTACTTCTGATAAATTAACAATACTTCATAAAATACTGAACGAAAACATCAACTGAATTCCATTCTGTGATGCTTTAGGTTCAACACCTGCACTAGAACATTTGGAGACCACTATAACTGAATCCATGTTTTTCTATGAGAAAGCTATCAGGGGTCAGAGGCTGCAGGAGGAGAGTCGCCAAGAAGACATGTCAAATGCTCCCACTGGTGAAACTAACCAGGAATCTGGGATATCACTGGATGAAATGATGAAACTTGGCGCATCTTTTGAAAAAAAATTAGATCATGTTAAATTACCATGTGATTTAGATGATTTTGGACGTGAGTGTTATCCTTAGTCCTATTAATTTTTTTATATTACATCTCTGACCATTATTAGTTGAAATGTGCAGTTCCATCAGAGCAAGCTGCTGATCTGACGATGCCTGAAGGGGGTGGAGACAACCCTATCATTACATAGATTCTAGCTCAAGTGGAGCTTAACCCGACAGGGCTTCCTGAAACCCATCCTTACAATCCTATTGAAGCTAGGAAATAAGGTTAAGAGCCTTCTCATGCTGATCATCTACCATTGGGTAAAATATGATAATATTTGTGGCTGTACTTAATTTTCAAGATAGCTAATCAACTTTTGTTATCCTTTGAAACTAAACAAAGCTTTCAATTGACTATTCATAGCTATCAACTTCAGTGGCTAGATCCGGAGGTGAAGCCTCAGCCTCAGTCCCAACAAGAGTATAAAGTGAAGTACCAAGGGTCAGGGGGGAAGAAGTAGAATAGGGAACTTCCTTAAGTGCATTAATCCCAGACTATATTCCCCCATGTGATAGCGATGCTGAATCAGAACCAGAGCTGCAAAAGGAACTCCAATTCTCACATCGCAAGGCATGGAAGAATATATGGAAGATCACATCTGAAGTGCCTCTTGAAGAGTTGTCTTTGAAGATCCCACGACTGTCATCCTTGTTTGTCATGCTGGGACTTGGCGGTTTTGGATATCAAGAGATCCATATCGTGGTGAAACAAGTCATCTTAAGGAGGGAGTAGGAGAAAAAGTGCCGTCAATATCTGATTGGAGTGAAGATGCTGACCAATATCGGCGAATTTGAGGCTACGGTGTCCCGAGCTAAGGCTGATCATGCTGGAAACCTGAAGGAGCTGAAGCATAAGATCATGGAGAAATTTTTCCAGCAGATGCACCTTTAGCAACAGCTAGATGCCGTTACTGGGGAACTTGACCATCTTAACAATTCATTGGAAGTATTCCAAATAGATGGTATACAAGCCATCACAGATGCCAAGAAATCATTCCATCAAGATGAAAAGAGTTAAGCTGGTCAATTGAATGGACTTCAAGTGTTTTCTAATGAAGCTCAGGATGTCTTAAATCAAATGAAAAGTTATGTTGAAAGCCTCTTGTAATTATTGAAAAAAGAGAAGATACTCCAATATGTGGATGTTCTTCTAATATTGTACATCAATGAAAAATACATTTCATCTTCAATCATTTGTACATGCATTCTCTTGATAACTACTTAATTATTTTACCTAAGCCAATGGGACTAGTAAGCATAGTTTGATTTTTTCTAGGATTATACAAACAACCCCACAAACTTTGCATCTTTTTGTTGCTCAATATTTCCTAATTCATACAAAATGTACATTTAGTGAGCTGGGACTCGACTTTTGTTCAGAGTTCCTTTTACAGGTTCCCAATTTAATGAGTACCCTATCTCTTGTTGGCAGTTTAAAGTCATGCATGTCGGACATAAAAAGGAAAATGTTTAAGGTCAAATATCTTTGACTGAATGGATTAAAATTGACTCAATTCCTTGATAATTTGTTTGAAAACATATTATCACATTCAAGTATGAGGGAAAATATGTAAACTATGACTTACAAAATTTTGAATCTGGGGGATGATATGAAAAAAGGGATAAAAGGCAACAGAGGAAGTATTTCCTAAGAGTGAAGTTACTACTATTTGACAAACCTGTTAGGGGGTTGAATTGTAGAGACCCGAAGCCTGACGTACATGGAAATTACATTACTTTTGCGGAATACTTAGTACATAACAAAAACACACACACAAGGATCGTAATAGTTTAGTGTATTTGGAAACTCGGAATATAATCTTCTAATCGTGGTGAAAGATCTTCAACATCTCCCATAAAGATCTTCCTTTTTTTCTACCTAAAACCTTTCTTTATATCCTGGGGAAAAGAAAACATAAAAGGGTGAGCTCAAATGCTCAGTAAGGGTAAACAAAAGAAATATCAATCACATCATATACATAAGAACATAACTTTTGGAAATCTTATCCTGCAAAAGAGATCATAATATCATAACATGGCATAAATCATAGATGTGAAATGTAATCCCAATAATCATAACTTAAAACCTAAAACTTTGTGGCATACACACATAATCATAGAGAATCATTTCTTATTAGTCAAGACTCATTTCCAAGACTATCTTAGCGGACAAAGTCCATTTCTAAACCGAGTCACCCTCGTTTCAGTCCTGTTTCACTGAACCGGTATAACCTACCATTCCAGCCATGTCTATATCATGAGATATAAAATCTTTACCCAATGCATTGGAGGGAGATATAGGTCCCACCCATCTCAAAATTAAACCATTCTTATGTGTGCCACAAAAATCATAAATCATACATCATTGGATAACCCATGTAATAAAAATGGAATTCTTAAACATCGTGACATCATAAAACAATTCATATAAGATAAATGAATTCATAAAAATAATTCCATCACAACATAATCAAATCAATGTAATTATAGGGATATAATAAAAACCCTATATTATCTTAGATGGAAAATAATTTTGATAAAACACTTGAACTCCATTCTTGAGGAAAATATCCTTTCTACTTCAAAAACATTTTCCTTTCTTAACATGTCATACAATTTTAAACTAAAAGAAGTTGATTAAAAATAAACTTGAATACTTTTAAAGGAAGCTTCTTGGAAATAATTTTTTAAAAATCCATTCATGCCGTATAAGTTAAAAAAACATTCTTCTCGTACTTTTGTCGGAAAATTCAAAAAGTACCTCGTATGAAAAACGACAAAAGATTCCTTTCATATCTTTTACTAAAAAACTCACCGAAGGGTAAAATTGGATTTAAACAATTTTAGGTGGATTGAAATAATATTACATGTTGAGGAAACATGGATGTGGATGATAAAATACACCCCAGTAAATACCAAAGTATAAACAATCTCGGATAAAAAAGAGATTGTGATATTTCCCTTACCTTAGGTACGATATGCTTTGTACGTGTCCGAACCTCCTGTATAATGATTTAAATAATGTTATTGACTTATTCCAGAATCATACTTATTGTTATGATATCATATATGGTCATATTCTTAGCTTCTTATTAGTAATATTTCATTACTACTTGTTATTCAGGTGTTTATTACTTTTTGTTCTTATGCGTGTTTTGTCGAATAAATTCTTATTCTTCTCTTTAGGTTATAGATACCTCATTTCCAGAATGGTATTAGTGTAATATATATCATATTCATTCATTCAATTCATTTATATAATCATTATGAAATGAAGATCATGTAGAACGAGTCGCATCACATCGTGGAGACGGTATTCCGTACGTACGCACGAGTGATGATATCGTTCCTATGATCGTGGAATTCTATTGGAGTGTATGTATACTATTTCAGAATCAATATCACTTTATAATAGTCATATATAGTCATTATTTACACCATTATACCCATCCAAGTAAGGTGGTGGTGGAAAATAGATTACACTACGACGTGGAGACGGTATTCCGTACATACGCACGCGCGGTGATTTATTTTTCCGTAGGATGGATAGATGGTGAAATAGGGTTGTTTCATACTTATAATAACATATAAGTATATGAGTGATACTGATGTTATTACTTCATAATGAAACAACCTAAGAAGAAGAAGTGGAAGAAGAAATAAAGTTGAAAGAATTGGTAACGGACATTACCTCTTCTTTGAAGTGCTTCTTTGAGACCTCCTTTTAGGGCACTAAAATAGGTCTTTGAAGAATACAAGAACCTTTAGAATGTTTCTAGGGAAGTGGAGAGAAGAAATTGTCAGGGGTTGGCTGAGCTTGAAGGCTCAAAGTGGTGTGAGGAAGTGGGGGAGGATGTGCCCTTTTATAAGGGAGGAGAGGGGCACCTTTGGAATAACTAAAAATATTATTTTATTATAAAGTCAAGTTCGGTTTTAAATAGCTCCAAATTGAGTTATTTAGAAGATAAGGTGGGTATGGGTCGAAATCCTCTCATACAATATAATTTAGACAAGTTTAGGTCATTATATTAACCTTATCAATTAGATTTAACTCTAAGTTAAATAATTTAACTTTTACCGTGTCTTTTTGTTTTCTTACACTATATGGTTAATAAACTTACTATATAAAGCCAAACGAACCCCAAGTTGTTTATTATTAATATATATAACCTTATCTAAGTCATTTGTCTGAACCTTATATTTTTAGGAATAAAATAACAATTAATAATATAATATTTGTTTTAAAAACTAATTTATGTCAATTTTGACACTATTTGGTACATGATTTTCATGAAATTCATAACAGAATTATAAGTTCTAAAAAAGTTACTTAAATCAACAATAACATGTCATATTAACCTATAAAATTAGTTTAAGTCATAAAAAGTCTCAAATTACATTTATTTGGGCATTTATAACATCAATTATGTCAATATTTCATTAATAAGATAATTACTGCATCATCTTTGTCTCATAAATAAATTAAATTATTTAATGTCTAAAAATTAAAAATAAAATACAATTATGTAGGAAATATTTTTATATTTCTAATTAATATTTATAGTCTAATCTATCTTATGTATAACCTCATATTAAAAATGATTTAGTTATTAAACTTTGATTTTAACTATTTTAACCCTTCTTTAAATAAATTAATAATAAATGTCCTAATCTAATCCAAGTGGGCCTAAATGGTCATATTTTATTCCTAAGGTTGTTTTTGGTCTAATTACACTTGTCCAATAGAATTAGTACATGTGTTAGGGTAATAATAATATCATTTTTACCCTTAATTACCCTATTTACTTTTAACCGTGGTAAAAAAAAGTAAAACGTTACTATTCACAAAAAATTATTTTCATCTCATTGAACCACATTTTACTTACTAACATCAACCATGTCTCTCAGATTTTTGAAATTCCACTCACAGAAGCGGTAAAATTAAGTTTTATGAAGAATTCGGTTTTTTTAACTACCACTTAGTGGTTTCACTATTCATCAAAAAATGAAAGTTTCCAGAAAAATACCAAAAATTAGATCTAAGATATATTTTATATTATGAATTCAAAAATGATGTCTATTTTATCAAATTCAAAACATATCAGTTGCATTAATTAATTTAAAAATTAATTCCCGTCGTCAAAACAAATAGCGTGTTCTTAAGAGATAATAACTATCAAAAGATTGACACTTGTTTATGACTGGTTTAAATGTGAAATTACATACAATGACCAACATTGTATTAAGTTGTAAAAATATATTCTAAATATACTTTAAAACCAATCAAATTAATAATTTATCACTATTAATTATTTCGATTAAAAAAGTTGTTTTAAATTATAATTTAGTAATTTTCACTATTCATCAGAATATGAAAGTTATCCGAAAAGTACCAAAATTTCACCTTAGGCTAAATTCGATACTATGAATCCAAAAATGAAGTCCATTTTGAGAGCTAAAATTTCTAAAATTTTAAAATGTGGTTATTACTATTCATAACGGCTAGTTTTAATAATATTTTAATAGCATATCGTTGTTTAGTGAAACTCGGTATTGCGTATGACGCAAGCTATCGAGGAAGCTCGCGATTTCGTGTAAAGAAAGCCAATCAAGTGTTATGTGTAGAAAAAGATTCCTTTTATGATTTATATAATATAAAAGTCTCGGGTGTTACATTCTACCCCCCTTAAATGAATTTCACCCTCGAAATTCGTCGGGGTTATAAATGGTTTACTACTCGAAAGTTTCTTTAATAGAAACCCACATCGTAAAAAGGAATACCAAAACATGGCTTTAAAAACTAAAGTATTAAATGTAACGATTACCCAAATAAACTAATCACTGGGTTTCCACATAGGTGAAAATATGGATATGGAAGAGAAATCTAACCATCATGTTCTGATGGAGAGTGGTAGAGAACATGGCTATGGAAAATCCAGCAATCACAAAGCCATAAATTTGTGACGATCTAAGGTGCCATCTGATTCATCAGATATAAGAGCACTAGGACAACATTTTTGGTTTTCAAGATCAATTTCCTAAAGTTGATGAAATTAGAAGAAATACTTTCGTGATTCACCATTTGTCGTTCTTTGGACAATTTCCACTTCATCTCTTAAAGAAATGAAGTTGAATTTGTCATTCGTGATGTGTTAGCAGATCATGTGATAGAATGATGGGTCATTCCATCTGTCTCAAACAAAAGGTTAGAAAAGTTATCAAAAAATACATAAATCCATCTATAGTGAGATTAATCATATATAGTTCCTAAAATGGACTTATACTTCATATATCATACTGCTTAATATAATAAAACTAGTTTCTACTAAACAGGGACTTCCTATAGGCCAGTGGTAGGCGATAAAGTCCAGTCGCACTTCGGTTGTGGGTTTGATTCCCACAGCCTTGTCCGACGCGATGAGATGTCACCCGTCCTGCAGGTTGTCCTTTTTCTAAAACTACATTACTATAACATCCCATAAATAATATCGAAAAAAATTTTATCCTTAAACAATACTAACTTATGTCCAACATAGTCCATTCCAATCTTTATGCTTATCCATAATACTGTTTTCCAATCTCATATTATAGTGAAAACGATTACCAAAGAGCATGTTAATACCATCGTTGATCCCTGTATATCATGAGATATGTATTTTTGGTCACATTCCAAACATTCGAAGGCCTTAATCATGTATTCTCTTGAAAAATGAATACCCATTGAACCTTAGTGAAAACATTAATGCAGTTAAAAGTTAACACTTTCCATATACCAAAATCCAAAAATTCTATATACTCAAACCATGATATAACCTTCTCCTTATATCAGTCATGAGCTCATGAATACTATCAAACATTTAATTTTCTCCTTATCTCTTCTTTATGCGCATATCATCTACATTCCAAAAATATCTGAATAACCTTTCATGGATACTGGTAACATTAATCATTCAATTTCAAAACTCAAGGAAAGACAATAGTGTAACAATCCTTAGATGTCTCTTTATTCCATAGTACGATGAGATTACTTATACAACATTACACATGATAAACATGTAATCATTCCACTACATTCTTAAACCATTGACCGAGCTTCAACAATTCTTTCATCTCACATATCATTTGTAGTCTCTTCATCATCATCCACATAAATACTACCCATACGACCATACTGTTTCTCTTCATGAGACTTTCCCTTAGGGCATTGGTTTGCATAATGCCCGTACATTCCACATTTAAAACATTTAACCATTTTTGATGTCGTAGCAATACCATTATCCTCATCCCTGGTGTTAACTGAACCTTTTCCTTTGCACTTACTGGCTTTGTGTCCTTCTTTTCCACACCCAAAGCATCTTCCAGTTCCTTTGAAACATTCTCCTTGATGCCTCTTCCCACATGATTTACATAGGGGAAATTGAACTTTCTTTCCTCTATGATCATCATGAAACTCCATCTTTCTCTTATTAGCCGAGTCAGGAAACTTACCAAATTTTACTTTATTGATCATATTATGAGATTGCTGATTCAGCATAATAATGATGTTTGGACTTCCAAATCCCATTTCATTTGGTTTCTCATGAAGAATATCATTCCATTGTCCATCATATCCTCCATTATCATGAATCATCCTGTTTCCAGCCATTTTCTAAAACCCAAAAAGAATAGTGTGAGAGGCAAAAATCATAATAAAGGGGGAGTAACTTCAATATCTAACATCTTTGGTTTAATCTAATATCGTTACCATAGTTCTAGGACTATATCCTATACGTATACTTATCCTTAGGGACATCCCTAGACATACCTTAGAAATATCTCTAGGGATCTCACTAACGTTTTCACATCCTAGTTTCCAAAGGTTGACTAAACTTTTCCTCTGATACCAACTGTAGAGACTCGAAGCCTAACGTACATGGACATTACATTACTTTTGCGGAATACTTAGTACATAACAAAAACACACACACAAGGATCGTAATAGTTTAGTGACTTTGGAAACTCGGAATATAATCTTCTAATCGTGGTGAAAGATCTTCAAAATCTCCCATAAAGATCTTCCTTTTTTTCTACCTAAAACCTTTCTTTATATCCTGGGGAAAAGAAAACATAAAAGGGTGATCTCAAATGATCATTAAGGGTAAACAAAAGAAATATCAATCACATCATATACATAAGAACATAACTTTTGGAAATCTTATCCTGCAAAATAGATCATAATATCATAACATGGGATAAATCATAGAAGTGAAATGTAATCCCAATAATCATAACTTAAAACCTGAAACTTTGTGGCATACACACATAATCATAGAGAATCATTTATTATTAGTCAAGACTCATTGCCAAGACTATCTTAGTGGAAAAAGTCCATTTCTGAACCGAGTCACCATCATTTCAGTCCTGTTTCACTGAACCGGTATAACCTACCATTCCAGCCATGTCTATCTCATGAGATATAAAATTTTTACCCAATGCATTGGAGGGAGATATAGGTCCCACCCATCTCATAATGAAACCATTCTTATGTGTGCCACAAAAATCATAAATCATACATCATTCCATAACCCATGTAATAAAAATGGAATTCTTAAACATCGTGACATCATAAAACAATTCATATAAGATAAATGAATTCATAAAAATAATTCCATCACAACATAATCAAATCAATGTAATGATAGGGATAGAATAAAAACCCTATATTATCTTAGATGGAAAATAATTTTGATAAAACACTTGAACTCCATTCTTGAGGAAAATATCCTTTCTACTTCAAAAACATTTTCCTTTCTTAACATGTCATAAAATTTTAAACTAAAAGAAGTTGATTAAAAATATACTTGAAAACTTTTAAAGGAAGCTTCTTGGAAATAATGTTTTAAAAATCCATTCATGCCGTATAAGTTAAAAAAACATTCTTCTCGTACTTTTGTCGGAAAAGTCAAAAAGTACCTCGTATGAAAAACGACAAAAGATTCCTTTCATATCTTTTACTAAAAAACTCACCTAAGGGTAAAATTGGATTTAAAAAATTGTAGGTGGATGGAAATAATATTAAATTCTGAGGAAACAAGGATGTGGATGATAAAATACACCCCAGTAAATACCAAAGTATAAACAATCTCGGATAAAAAAGAGATTGTGATATTTCTCTTACCTTAGGTCTGATATGCTTTGTATGTGTCCGAACCTCCTGTATAATGATTTAAATAATGTTATTGACTTATTCCAGAATCATACTTATTTTTATGATATCATATATGGTCATATTCTTTGCTTCTTATTAGTAATATTTCATTACTACTTGTTATTCGGGGGTTTATTACTTTTTGTTCTTATGCGTGTTTTGTCGAATAAATTCTTATTATTCTCTTTAGGTTATAGATACCTCATTTCCAGAATGGTATTAGTATAATATATATCATATTCATTCATTCAATTCATTTATATAATCATTATGAAATGAAGATCATGTAGAATGAGTCACATCACATCGTGGAGACGGTATTCCGTACGTACGCACGAGTGATGATATCGTTCCTATGATCGTGGAATTTTATTGGAGTGTATGTATACTATTTCAGAATCAATATCACTTTATAATAGCCATATATAGTCATTATTTACACCATTATACCCATCCAAGTAAGGTGGTGGTGTAAAATAGATTACACCACGGCGTGGAGACGGTATTCCGTACATACGCACGCGCGGTGATTTATTTTTCCGTAGGATGGATAGATGGTGAAATAGGGTTGTTTCATACTTATAATAACATATCAGTATATGAGTGATACTGATGTTATTACTTCATAATGAAACAACCTAAGAAGAAGAAGTGGAAGAAGAAATAAAGTTGAAAGAATCAGTAACGGACATTACCTCTTCTTTGAAGTGCTTCTTTGAGACCTCCTTTTAGGGCACTAAAATAGATATTTGAAGAAGATCAGAACCTTTAGGATGTTTCTAGGGAAGTGGAGATAAGAAATTGGCAGTGGTTGGCCGATCTTTAAGGATCAAAGTGGTTTGAGGAAGAGGGGGAGGAGGTGCCCTTTTATAAGGGAGGAGAGGGGTACCTTTGGAATAACTAAGAATATTATTTTATTATAAAGTCAAGTTCGGGTTTAAATAGCTCCAAATTAAGTTATTTAGAAGATAAGGTGGGTATGGGTCTAAATACTCTCATCCAATAGAATTTAGACAAGTTTAGGTCATTATATTAACCTTATCAATTAGATTTAACTCTAAGTTAAATAATTTAACTTTTACCGTGTCTTTTTGTTTTCTTACACTATATGGTTAATAAACTTACTATATCAAGCCAAACGAACCCAAAGTTGTTTATTATTAATATATATAACCTTATCTAAGTCATTTGGCCGAACCTTAGATTTTTAGGAATAAAATAACAATTAATAATATGATATTTGTTTTAAAAACTAATTTATGTCAATTTTGACACTATTTGGTACATGATTTTTATGAAATTCATAACAGAATGATAAGTTCGAACCAAGTTCCTTAAATCAACAATAACATGCAATATTAACATATAAAATTAGTGTAAGTCATAAAAAGTCTCAAATTACATTTATTTGGGCATTTATAACATCAATTATGTCAATATTTCATTAATAAGATAATTACTGCATCATCTTTGTGTTATAAATAAATTAAATTATTTAATGTATAAAAATTAAAAATAAAATACCATTATATAAGAAATATTTTTATCTTTCTAATGAATATTTATAGTCGAATTTATCTTATGTATAACCTCATATTAAAAATGATTTAGTTATTAAACTTTGATTTTAACTATTTTAACCCTTCTTTAAATAAATTAATAATAAATGTCCTAATCTAATCCAAGTGGGCCTAAATGGTCATATTTTATTCCTAAGGTTGTTTTTGGTCGAATTACATTTGTCCAATAGAATTAGGACATGTGTTAGGGTAATAATAATATCATTTTTACCGTTAATTACCCTATTTACTTTTAACCGTGGTAAAAAAAAGTAAAAAGTTACTATTCACCAAAATATTATTTTCATCTCATTGAACCACATTTTACTTACTAACATCAACCATGTCTCTAGGATTTTCGAAATTCCACTCACAGAAGCGGTAAAATTAAGTTTTATGAAAAATTCAGTTTTTTTATCTACCACTTAGTGGTTTCACTATTCATCAAAAAATGAAAGTTTCCATAAAAATACCAAAAATTAGATCTAAGCTATATTTGATATTATGAATTCAAAAATGATGTCTATTTTATCAAATTCAAAACATATCATTTGCATTAATTAATTTAAAAATTAATTCCCGTCGTCAAAACAAATAGCGTGTTCTTAAGAGATAATAACTATCAAAAGATTGACACTTGTTTATGACTGGTTTAAATGTGAAATTACATCCAATGACCAACATTGTATTAAATTGTAAAAATATATTCTAAATATACTTTTAAACCACTCAAATTAATAATTTATCACTATTAATTATTTCGATTAAAAAAGTTGTTTTTAATTATAAATTAGTAATTTTCACTATTCATCAGAATATGAAAGTTATCCGAAAAGTACGAAAATTTCACCTTAGGCTATATTCGATACTCCGAATCCAAAAATGAAGTCCATTTTGAGAGCTAAAATTTCTAAAATTTTAAAAGGTGGTTATTACTATTCATAACGACTAGTTTTAATAATATTTTAATAGCATATCGTTGTTTAGTGAAACTCGGTATTGCGTATGACGCAAGCTATCGAGGAAGCTCGCGATTTCGTGTAAATAAAGTCAAGCAAGTGTTGTGTGTACAAAGAGATTCTTTTGATGATTTATATAACATAAAAGTCTCGGGTGTTACATGAATTATGTAGGGCCCCTTTATTGCATTGGCTGCATAGTCAAATAATAGCATCTTTTGGCTGACAGGTCTGTTATATAGACTACTTATGAAAGGCCACCTAAGGGCACGTGCTACATAGTCATGAAAAAGAACTCTTAGAAAGTTTAATTTTCTATTACTAAAAGCCTGTGAAAGTTTATGGAGATTCAAATTTCCCAAATCATAGAGTCTGCTGTATGGAGAGAGGTACTTGAATATGGAGAGGATATTCCCAATCAAGATTGTCAAAGAATTGAATGAATGCCACTCATGTGAAGGTCTGAACCAAACGTAGGGAAGGGAAATATAAACCATAGACTTGAATACTTTTAGATCTTGTAAAAGAGTATGGGACAAATATGTGAAGGATGGATGTTTTTTAAGATCCCTACATATCTTCATTAAGACCAATAAGGAAAAAAGAGGTTTCCATCCCAAGAATGAAGTTACCACTATTTGAAAACCCGTTAGGGGGGTTCAATTATGTAGGGCCACCTAAGGGCATTGGATGCATTGTCAAATAATAGCCTCTTTTGGCTGACAGGTCCATTATGTAGACTATTTATGCAAGGCCACCTAAATGCTCGTGCTGCATAGTCAGGAAAAAGAGCTCTCAGAAATTTTACTTTTCTATTGCTAAAATCCAGTGAAAGTTTATGGAGATTCAAATTTCCCAAAGCATAGAGTCTGTTGTATGGAGAGTGGTACTTGAATATGGAGAGGATATTCCCAATCAATATTTTCAATGAATTGGATAAATTTCACTCCTACGAAGGTCTGACCCAAACTTAGGGAAGGGAAATATAAACCATAGAACTGAATACTTTCAGATCATGAAAAAGTGTATGGGAAAAATATGTTTAGGATGGATGTTTTTTTAGATCCTTATATATCATCATTAAGACCAATAAGGAAAAAAGAGGTTTTCCCCCCAAGAATGAAGTTACCACTATTTGACAAACCCGTTTGGGGGGTTGAATTATATAGGACCACCTAAGGGCATTGACCGCATAGTCAAATAATATCATCTTTTGGATGACAGGTCCATTATGTAGACTATTTATGCAAGGCCACCTAAAGGCACGTGCTGCATGGTCAGGAAAAAGAATTCCTGGGTATCATACATTTTGTGACCAGAAGTCAAGAAAAGGGTTATAGAGATCTGGAAGTATTTAAGTTTAGGAGTATGACACATGAAAATGGGTATTGTCCAATGCATGAAGGAGATACATAGACCAATGTTGACTATAATCATGTTGTGGTTGGGTTCTGAATTGAGATGCTGGACTTCACTACATATCTGATTAGGATGAGAATCAATCCATACGTAGTTCTTGGAATACATTTTAACATCATGTGGGACGAGAGCATATGAGATCTTAGTTTAGGGTTGTAGAGCTCAGACCATAATGAGGGAGACACATTGTGTGTTTTTTATAAACCTGATGTGAATAAAGACCGGGGTTTTCATACCACATTCATGTGCTCATAGGGGGACTTTTCAGCCAAGGGAATCAAAGTGGAGTTTGAGGTTAGGCCCAAATACTTGGGGATGGATTGGAGGGATGCTCGAACATTCCTATGTATCCCATAGGGATGAAAATCAAGCCATACATAGTTCTTGAAATATCCTCTGTATAGATTTGGTTCGTACATGTGAAGGGTGAAAGGGGACTTTAGTGCAATGATGGTTGGATCCAAGATTAATGGTTTGGGCATTTCCATATATGCATGTAGTCCTTAGAATATGACATGATTGGAGATCAATGTTAGTAATGATTCCCTCTCAGGTGAGGGTGTCAGAGACTGTTTTAGTTTATTGTCATACAAGACAAAAGTGTGAATAGTTTAAGGACATATGCATGGACCGGTGCTGTGCAGTTTAGCATCATGTAGCTAGGACGTATTGCTATGCAGTTTAATGTCTTGCAGCGAGAACAATGGGGGACTGTATAGTTTAACGTCATATAGAAAAGATGATGGTGCTGCACAATTTAGTGTCATGTAGTAGGGACAAAAGGGACGTGCATAGTTTAACGTCATTTAGGACGATGGTGAACCAATGTGAAGATATTGTTTTTGGGGGGGGGGTGTTCACGGATCAACATCGTATGAGATGGAGGTGAACCGACTTGAATATATTGGTTTTGGGCTTGAACCTCAGGAGGTTGGCTACGTATACAGCCTAGAAGGCAAGGATCAAAGTCCATGTTGTTCGATTGAGAATGAATTGGTGATCGAGTTGTACTTGAGGACAATGACCTGAAGATGGAGTTGGGACTTACGCGTGGTTAGCGGCCTAGAGAGGGTGTTATGGTTGAAGATTAATCTAAGATCACGTGAGTCATGCTTGGTGTGAGAAACAAGAGGTAGCAACAACTCTAACAATGTATAGTTTAACGTCATGTGGGACAAAGGGTGCTGTACAATTTCGCGTCATGTAGCTAGGACGTATTGTTGTGGATTTTAACATCTTGCAGGACATGTGCATAGTTTAACATCATGTAGGATGTATTAAGAGACCTTTTCATAGTTTAAACGTCATGTAGGATGAACATGTACAATTTAATGTCATGTAGGATGTATAAGGGGTTGTTTACAGTTTAATGTCATGTAGGAAAATGAACAGTTTAACGTCATGTTGGAAGACAAAGAGGACATAGTTTAACGTCACGTCAGACGAACGAGGGGCTATGTAGTTTAATGTCCTGCAGCAAGGACACAAAATAGTTTAAGGTCATATGCATAGACTAGTGCTGCACAGTTTTGCGGCATGTAGCGAGGATGTATTACTATATAGTTTAATGTCTTGTAGAAAGGACAAAAAATAGTTTAAGGTCATATGCATGGACCAGTTCTGCACAGTTTAACATCATGTAAATAGGACAAAAAATAGTTTAAGGTCATATTCATGGACCAGTGCTGCACATTTTAGCATCGTGTAGCTAGGAAAAAGGGTGTATTTGTGTTACAAAAAATACTTCTTCAAAAATCTTGCATTGGTTGGAGTTGTAATGAGTTCTCCATCCATTGAGATTAAAGAATAAGATCCATTGGAGTAGACCTTATGTATTCAGTAAGGTACTTTCCACTTTGGCTCAAGCTTTGGAGGCTTCTTTCCTGGTATCATTAGGGTTCTGATGACCAATACCAATTCTCCTTGAATTAATTAATGACGACGAACTTTTTTATTGAAAGCCCATGCTATTTGATTCTGATAGACTTTTAAATAGTGCATGTGCACAATCTTTTTTCATCTAGTCATTCCAATTCATCCAATCACTTTTGAGATTGTTCATCTATAGATAACTGATCACAAATGGATACTCTGAGCGAAGGTAATTGAACCTCAATGGGAAAGACTACTTCTGTTCCATATACCAATTAATATGGAGTTGACCGCATAGCAGTGTGGGTGGTGGTCCTATAATCCCATAAAGCATGAAAAAGTTTATCAGGCTAGGATTTCTTATCTTTATCCACCATCTTTTGCAGTATGTTTGAAAGAGTCTTATTGAAGGACTCTATTTGGCCATTGGCCACTGCATGATACCGAGATGAATGGTTGGATTTGATGTTGTATTCTTGATACAAATTTCTCACCTTAGATGAATAGAAGTTGGTGCCATTGTCCATCAATATGGTATGAGGGATGCCAAATCTGATAATGATGTTAGACTTGACGAAACTAACAATTCTTTTAGAACTAACTTCTTTGAGAGGTATTGCCTCTGCCCATTTGGAAAAGAAGTTATTAGTTGTAAGAATATACTTAAACTGCTTGGATGTAGCTGGAGGATAACGTCCTACTACATCCATTCCCCATGTGGAAAATGGCCATGAGTATTTAGCTGTATGAAGAAACTCTGGGGGTTGATGAGTTAAGTTGGAACATACTTGGTGAGAATGGCACTTCTTAGTGAAATCAACACAATCTTGCATCATTGAAGGCCATAATTATCCAAGACTTCAAATTTGACCAGAAAGTCTATGTCCAGACTAGTGGGAACCACAAACTCCTACATGAACTTCACTCATGACATCCATTGTCTCTTCACCATCAATAAATCTGAAGATAATTCCATCAAAACCTCACTTGTTGAGATTTTTTTGGTGATCTAAGCTATCATAAAGAGTAAAATTGACCACACGTCACCAAAATTGTTCTTTCCAAGCTCTATCAGGTGGGAGTGTTTCATTTTGAAGGTATTCCCTGATAGGTGTCATCCATCCTGTAGTATGAACATATGGTTCAGAAATGGGACTAATTTCATTGATTTCATCTGTTCTGATTTGAACAAAAGGTGAAACTACACGATGGTGGGCAATACTGATGATTGTTTCGTCCCGGTTTGGATCTGCCAGGGCTGTGGATACATTAGCCAGTGCGTCATCTTAGGAATTTTGTGATGGCAGGACATAATAAAATGTCGGTTCTGAACGAAATTCTTCCATTAACTCTCTAACATAATCACACAAAGTGATTAACTCTTCATTTCTGATGGCATAATCCCCATTGATTTGTTTGATTACCAAATTTGAATCACCTTTAACCTTCAAGTGATTCAACTGTGCCTGAAGCACCAATTCCAAGCCTACGATGAGAGCTTGATATTCTAATTCATTCTTTGTACCACCTTATAACAATAAGAAGGAATAGGGTAGAACTGCCTTTTCTAGAGAAATAAGCACGATTCCTAACCCAACTTTGTTGAATTTGGGATCTTCCATTTTCTGGTCTATTGGACTTCTGAAGGCACCATCAAAGTATATTTCCAATGTTTGAGGATTATCTTGAATAGACAAGACTTCCTCATCAGGAAGTTCAATATTTAAAGATTTATCTTCTATAGATGGGTGTTCAGCAAAGAAATCGGCCAGAGCTTGGCCCTTTATTGTGTTTTGAGATACATACTGGATATCAAACTGCTGCAAAATAACTGCCCACCTTTCCAGACATCCTGTAAGCATTGGAAGATTAAGGATAAATTTGAGCATGTTATTGTGAGATACCAATTGGACCTCATGATGTTGTAGGTAGTGTCTCAATTTCTAAACTGCAAAGATTAATTCTAGGCATCACTTTTCAATACTTGAATATCGATTTTTTTCCTCAATCATAGTTAGAATGAGATAGTAATGGTTTTTTTTTAATTCCCAGCATCATTATTTTGGGAAATGAAGGCACCCAATGATCGCTCTAAAGCTGTAAAATAGAGAATAAGTGGTCTTAATTCAATAGGTGTCATTAATACCAGTGGACTCAAGAGATATTTCTTGAAAATATCGAATTCTTCTTGACATTATTCAGTCCACTGGTAGGTGACTCCCTTATTCATTAATTTGGTGAAGGATAAACACTTGCCTGCCAAATTCGCAATGAAACGCCGAATATAGGCCAAGTTTCCTTGAATTCCTCTTAATTACTTCAAATTTCTAGGAGGTGACATATCAAGGATTGATTTTGTCTTCTCAGGATCAACTTTGATACCACGATGGCATACAACAAAGCGGAGAAATTTTCCTGAGGTTACCCCGAAAGCATATTTCAAGGGGTTCATCTTCAAATTGTGTTTTTGAATATGATTTCCAGATCAGCCAAGTGATCAGAACGTTGTCTAGATTTAACCACCAAATCATCCACATATCATTCAACAAATTTCCATAAAAAGGGTTTGATGATATGGTGCATGGCACATTGATACGTTGCACCTGCATTCTTCAGGCCAAAGTGCATTACCCGATAGCAAAACACACCTTGAGGAGATCTGAATGCTATATAATCTTCATATTTTGGGGCCATTCGTACTTGATTGTATGCAGAATAACCATCCATGAAGGAAAGAGCTTCATATCCAGCTGTTGCATCAATTAAGAGTTCTGTGATCGGAACTGGAAAATCATCCATGGGACAATGCCGATTAAGATCTCTAAAGTAAATGCAAACTCTAATTTGTCAATTATTCTTTTTCATAGGGAAAATTTTAGCCAACCATTTGGGATATTGATCTTCTCTGAAGAAGTTATCCTTGATAAGATTATCAACATTAGCTTCAATTTTGGAGGCATAAGTTGGGTGTGTTCTTCTTGCTGCTTGCTTGAATCCTCAATGTTCTTTTGGAAAACCCAAATGATGAGTGGCAACAATGGGATCAAGACCTAGCATTTCTATATAATTCCAAGATAATACATCTCGATTTTGCTTTAGAAATGAAGTATACATTTCATGCTCTTCAAGAGTCATGGCCACACTAATTAAAGTGGGGCGTGTATCTTCTTTTGTACCCAGATTTATTTCTATGAGTTCATCCACAATGGTAGAGATACCATCTTTAAATGATAGAGGATCATCCCTGAGATCTTCCTCTTCTTCTTTAATATGTGTTACTTCTTCTATTTCTACTTGTAGAGTAGATGATGAAGAAAAATTTCCATGGTTAGGGGAGAAGTTAAAATTCGAACATCCTGGAGAAGAGGCTGCCACTTCCAACCCTATTAATGATGAAGGATCTTCGTGGGGTGATAGAGAGGAGATGATGTATTGAGAATCGACATCATTGTTTTCCTCTGTTATCACTATAACTTCTTCTGACCTGGTCGATGAAGTATTGAATTGCTGGATTTTAGTGGATGAAAGGAAGACATCTCCATATAAGATTTCATCATTTCTTGGTGAATCAATAATTTCTCCCATGCTGTCTGAGTTGATTATCGTAATTGACATTATGGATGTTTCCATAAGAGTGTTTGGATTTAGGTATATCCTATCAATTTGACTAATAGGAAACACATAATCTGTACTCACATGTATGAATGGATTTATTGGAATATTTTCCAAACCATTTGGAGCATTAATTTTGGTAACCTTCTTTGCCATGGATTTTTCCTTTCCCTCCATGTGATAAAATTTTGCCTCAATGTATTGAGATTCACATGTTTTGAATGGGGCCTTATCACCATACAATGTACCAATTTGACCATTGAAACAATATTTGAGACACTGATGGTGCATAAAAGGTATGTCCGCATGTTTATGTAGCCAAGGTATTCCAAGAAAAATGTTGAAGGCTATGTCCTGACGAACAACTATGAAATATGAATTAGACACAAGATCTCCAAACTGAATGCTGAGTGTAATCTCACCCAGAGGTTCTTGTTCATTCTTATCATATCCTTGTAACATCAAAGTAGAAGAAGATAAATCAAATTCAGTGAGGCCCAATCGACGAAGTTTATGAATAGGAATGAGATTGACTCCTGAGCCATTACCAATGAAATCTCGTCAGATGTCTACGTCATTGACTTTTCCAGATAGATACAAAGGTCTGATATGTCCATATACCACATCATCTTCATATTCATCTGTAAAAGATATCACTGCATGGAATTCTGTAGGATCATTCTTGATATGGTAGACCTCAGCCACAACAATATTAGTTTCAAATTCATTAGGACTTGACAAAGCCTCAATAAGCACCTTCCGAAGATCTTTTGACAGATTCAAGGAATCCAGAATTGATAAATTGGCTGGTACTTGAGCCAAATGTTTCAAGACATCATACTTTTGGTCTAAAGGTCTGCGTTTCCCATCATGAAAATGTGGGTTTTCTGGTGCCTTGGAAGTTGATTCTTTGGTAGTAGATGCATCCCGTATCGGGGTAGGAGTTGGAAATACTTCTGGATTTAGTAGATTAGACCAACTAGGTATATCTATTTGATGAGAGGAAAAAGGGGTGACCTCTAAACGGTCTTCCAAAATAACTGTGTAAGGACCAAATCTTCCATGTGTGGAAGAACTTTCTTGTTTCTTTTAAGCCCACTGAAGGGCTTTTCCACGAGTTTCTGCCGCATATACAGTTCTAGCAGGGGTAGGATTGAAATTGTGGCTTCTGGAATATCCACATATTCCCCTATATCCTAGACCTCTATCTCCTCCTCTAATTCCTCTGTTAGATACAGAGAACTTAGGCTCATCATAATCAAAACTGTCATTGGCATAAGGATTTGTTAAATGAATCATGTTAACAGAACCAAAGAACAATTCTTCATCTGATGAAGATTCTTCCTAATGAACCAATTCAAGCTATGCCGTTTGGCGGGGTGGTGCCCGTGCTTTTGAAGCAAATGGAATAAAATCTGCCAGAGTCAAAGACAACTTAGGCTTTGACATGAGCTCGTCTTCTTATGACTGCTCTTCTTTCTTGCAATTATATCGCTTATTCGAGGATTTTTCTTCTGATGAAGGGGGGTTTTCTATGGAATTCATAGCAAAATACACAATTGGTTGATTCAATTGTGTTAGTAAAATGGCATGTGTTCGGTTGATCATTTTCCTGACCATCCAATCATCATACTTCTGTGCATTTTTACTTTTGACTTTGTGCCATTCGCCTTCTTCCTCTGGATCAGTAGCAGTAACACATGCTACCTGGGCTAAAGAGCCTTTCAATTTTAATTTTCTAGAGACCACCATATTTTTCATGATGTCTTTGAAGACAAAAAACTCTTGAATGGGATGCCCTAACATCTGATGAAACGATCAATAGTTGGGGAGGTCTTCATCTCCTTCCTTGTTCGGCCTTTTGGGCCTTGTAAACTGAACCAGATTATTTTCCAGAGCTGAGATGAAGTAGCCAGAAACTTGTTCATTCCAGAAATAATAAAATTTGTTCTTTAAATCCTCAAATTGTTTCCACCTTTTATCTCTTTGATCATCTTGATGAGGCATCCATTATTGTTGACACTCAGGAGGTGGAGCCCTTCGATATGATGAAGGTTTTGAAGTGGAAGTAGGTACAGGTGCTTGTTTAAGTGTAACTATAGCAGTCCCTACTTTCCCTATTCTCCTTCCTGGAACTGATGGAATTACACAAGTTTTAGCCTTAGTCTTTGTAAGAGAATATTCTATCTACTGAGCGATTGAAGTAAGGTCTCAAAACCCTCCTGTGTATTTCATAGGGATCAACGGTGTGTGCAATTCATCATGAAAATTCACCACACATATTGTCAGCAACTCTTCTTGAGGGAGTTCTAAACTTAAGGAATATGTTAATCCATTCCAGCGAGCAATGAAATATGAAACTCTTTCATTTTCCCTTTTCTTACAATTGGTATGATAAAAAATTGTCGTCTTTGGTAATGTTGAGCTAAATTGAAGAAGGAATTTTTGACGGAGATCCTCCCACCCAGTAATTGACTGAGATTGAAAACTTGTATACCATAATAATACATGTCATTGTAATGACTGTACAAAACACTTGAGCTTAACTGCTTATTGTTGTTGAGGAGTTCCCATCATAGGATCACAATGAGAAAAAAATGTTTTATGTGTTGTTCTTGATCTCTCGAACCATTAAAAATTGGGAATAAGGTATCGTAAAATTTGATGGGGGAGGAATTGCATCCACCCATTTAGGGTAAGCTCTCTTCTCTGGTTGAACTGGTGCACATCATTCTTCCATAGCTTCCAACTGAGATATTAATGACTTAATGGTATCTATTAATTTTTGAGAAACATATGGTTGAGCTTGGACCTGAGCAGGTGCAAGAACAGGAGTTTGGACAGGTGTGGCGACCGGTACTGTCACTGATGGTAGTATTACTGGTTACTATTGCGTATGACCCCTAGGATTGGACCTGTGAGGGTGTACATGTAAAGGGGGATATTATTGATCCATCCCAGTATCTGCAATAAATTCCCTTGAGTGATTAAGTCCATCATGCTTAGGAGGAATACTACCATGAAGTAGTTCTGCATTTAACCTCCTTAACTCATTTATTTATTCTTCTTGCTGTGAGAACCTTTCCTCTAATGAGAGTGATTGGCCTTCTCCATAGGTAGGGTGGAATGTAACCTAACATTTTTCCTTTCCCATTGTTTGACTCCTTTCGGAGAGGGGGGAGTTGGTTATTTGAAGGAATACCTAGATTCTGGGTAAGCCTTTGATTTTGGGTACGCACAACTTCTTCATTTGTTTCAGTGTATATATCCTTTTGAACATGAAAATCTTCATCTGATTCCCCTAAGTGAGCCTCATGTTCAAGGGGATTAGTGATAAAGGAATTGATGACATTTATCGATGCATAACGCATTTCATCCCTTCTGTAAATGCTTTTACGATACTATCTTCTTCCATGTCCTTTATGAGACATTGCCTTTTGTTTGGTTGATCCCTCAGGAACTTCTTGATGAATTGTAATTTGAAGGGAATTTCCTGACAATTAGGATCTACATTCCTCTTGTGGATTCTTCCCTAATCGAGAGAAGACTGAATTTTGCTGATGAAGAGATTGATAATTTGAAAAAGCCCCCAGTCCGGTGGAATGGGGCTGTTCATGTTTTTCCCACTCAACTCCTTGAATAATGTCTGTTGATTCTGAGGGTTGGATTAAAAGAGTCCCTAGCCTGAAAAGATAAGGTGGCTCTTGAGCTGATACATCTGAAACATTCTTAAAAGCTCTCCTGATTTTATAGATTTTAGTCCAGAAATTGGCCGAATGCATCATCCGACATCCACTCAAATCACCTTGATCAGATAATCATTGGATTATTTCTGACACTTATGTCACTTGATGATGTTCATGCTCTAAACGAGTAGCCTATTCGATATTCTCATTTTCTTGATGTAAGAGTAATTCGACAACTTGTTCTTTATATTCCCGAATTTGGGAAGAACTAGTTGAGGCCTGTTCTTGAGCAAGTATTTGATTACACACAAAACCAGTTAAATATTGCTAGCTATGGGCAATAACATTGCATGAGGCCACTTTTGGTGGGCTTTGTTGACTGGAGAGCTCAGTAAAATGAAATGATCTATGAACACCCCATCCCATGATATGAATACCAGATGGGGCATTGGTAATTAATTGGTGCAACCTTTTTAATGTGCCAAGGCATGCATGCTGAAGGGATCTCTACTGCTTTTCAACCTTTGGATGTCGGGAAACTGAGAGAGATGCCATGTCAATTTGGTGTTTCAAATCTTATATTATCTTGACATGATTTTGATATTCATCATAAGATAATATTTTCTCTTTTAAGTGAAAAAGAGTTTTCCATATGTTGAGACGAATATCATGAATACAATCTTATGTCAACGTTTCTGGAATATCATACTGAGAGTCAGCCAAAGGCCAAAACATGACTGGTATTTCATCTTTTGCTAGTTTCTTTCTCATATTCAGCACTTTCTCTTTGTCATTTGATGGAAATTATTCTACCTGATTGGACCAAATCTAGTGCTTCTTTGTTGCTTCATCAGATTAAACAAGATTGGAAAAGAACTCATTTGTTAAATTAGAAGATGATGACCCAGGGGTGGTTCAAAGAATGACCTACACCCTGAGCTATCTTATTATTGAGAAAATATTTCACCTATTAGCGGTAAGGCATCAGACATGACTAGCTTTGCATTTGCTAGTGCCTCAAGATAGGACAGATTTCTCATTATTACATTGTCCATTGAAGAATTTTCCAGGCAATGCGAATCACTATTGTGGAGAGGACTTTTTCAGCTAAATTCATTATCATGGGGAGGACCACCATGGTGGGTTATAAGAAAAGATGAAACCTTTTGCTCCTTGGTCTTCAGGGCACGCAGAAGGTTATCGTGGCTCTCATCTAAAGATGATACTGCGAGATTGACCGAATTGTAATGAAGCAAGCCTTCATGAGGAAGTGTCTGATGAAGACCTTCAGAGTTATTATTGTTACTTTTGAAATCTAGAAATGAGAGAGTATAATCTTGAGTTGCAACAGAAAATTTTATGTGGGCTTCAAGAATTCCAGCATTGAGCAAGGCCTTATTGCAGATTGGATCTTGATTTTTTAACTGTGTTGTATGGGTCTTTTTCTTGGATGCCTTATTACTCACTTTGGTAACCACTTGTTGATGGAAGTGGTTATTATGGGCAGGTGTATAAGCGTTCTCAGTAGAAATGGTCAAGTTAGGATGATTATCTCCATTTAAACTGGGTGTATGTGCCCGACTTGATTTTCTGTATGACATGGGGGAGTATGCCCCACGACCATCCTGGACTGGAATAAATGTTTGTATATACTCCGGGGTGACATGTTGATGAGTCACTCCACTGATAGGGATAGATTTTTGTTTCTTTCCCTGTGATGTCGCTGAAGTTGTTATAATATTCTGACAGGTATCCAGAATATGAGCAGGGATTTTTTTCTGCTCTTTCACCATTGTCAGAATGTTCTCGGTGACTTCAGCTTCCAGAATGGGAATATACGTCCATTATGTGTCTGGACTAGGTGTATGTGCCTGCTCCTGTCATCCTTCTCCTGTCAACGGATATTGACAGTACTTATGCATATGGGCAGAGAGTTGAGTCTGCTCCAAATTTGTCATCAGAGCTTTCCGAATGACTTCTCCGGGTGCTACCAAATGAGACTGTTGGAAGACTTGATGAACATTGGAAGGTGTATGTGCCTTCTGGATATTCCCCGTCAAGTATGGTTGATGGATTTACTTCAATACTGGCAGACGAGACTGCTGACAGAATTGGTGACTGTAAACAGGTGTATGTTCCTTCTTATAGGTGGTCACCACATTTAGTTGGCAAGATTCTTTGGATGCAGTCAGACGAGCCTGATGAATGGCTGATGAATTATAAATAGGTGTATGTTCTTGCCTATAGTACTCCATCGGAATTGCCTAGTGGGATTTGTATGTTGCTTCCAGATGAGTCTGTTGGACAGAAGGATTAGAATGGATGGGTGTGTGTGCCCGCTCGTTGCTTTCCATCACGTTAGGTTGACGGACTTCTTCGGAGGGGGAATAGGTAAGAAACTGCTCCCTGTTGGCCGAATTTTGCCTCTGATGGTTTTTCTTGCATGCTTGGGTCTGAGGAACCTGATCTGAACACCTAGAGGTGATACCCTCATCATGTTGAGGGTGCACTACCACACGAGTCTAGCAGTGATTGTAAAGACTCGTAAAATTCAAGGGAATTTTTTTTCTTAATTTTCTTTTGGATTTTACAAGAACGCAGTTTCTGACGGCACCTAATTCCGAGGCCCGGTGTGCCCAGAATATTTTTCCAAAGTTTAGCTCGGGAACGTTCAGTGAACGAACGAGTGGGTTTTTCTAACTTTTGAACCGGTGCGCGGAATCAAATTCCGAGGGCACCGATGGAATCACAATACCGGTTTTTGCTTAGAAACATCTTTTCTGGAGTTGCGTTTGCTCGGGTGTGGTTTTTAATTTTTGGGGTTAAGTTAGGAAATAAAATAAAAGTGGTACGACCAATTTTTATTTTATTTTTCTTAACTTAAGTTAAGTGGGTGATGTGGGACCCACAAATATCCTACCCACTTGGTAGGATATTTGTGAGGTGGGGCCCACACGATCCCCACCATTTCTTTTCTTCATAAACCCCACTCCTTTAACTAAGTAACGCACCCACACCCCTATTAATGAAGTCAACCCTTGCATTTATTCTGGTTAAGAAATGCCTCATTAATTGGGCGGTTTTAAACTCCTCAATTAATTGTTTGTTTCTTTTCTTTTTGAATTTCAAAGAGTTGGTTTGAGTGTTAATAAAAATAAGACAACACTTATTTTTATTTGGGTTGGAACATGTTGCGTGGAGAGAATTTGGAGAAAAGCCTTCTTCTTCGATGAAGAACGTGAAGAACGCGAAGAACGTGAAGAACGCACCGATCTCCGACGAAGAACGCCAAATCCTCGGAGACCAACTACCCGGCGCCGTGTACCGCGATTCCAGTGACACTTCTTCCGTGACGCTTTTTCTGCAACGAACCCTTGCTCAACGAATTCGACGAGGTAGGGAATTCTTTTATTATTGATGATATTCATGTTTTCATCCGTCATCATTCCTTGTACTTTTGGACCACCTGTTACCAGTTAACGGGAGGGGGCCGGACTGCACAAACATGGCCGAACCTCCTCCCCTTTTTTCTTGTCTTCCTTGTGGTGGAAAGGAACGAGGATAGCGCGGTACCGTCGCACCGCGTGGGGTCATGCAGAAAGGTATGCGAGGCGCCGTCGCGCCGCGCCTTTGAATTGAACAAGAATGCGGTGCCGTCGTGCCTCACTGGAGAACCCCGAAGGCACCGCGGCCGAAGCGAGGCCGCGACAGAGGGGCGCGGCGCCGTCGCGCCGTGCCGGACGGTCCAAGGCTGCGACAGAGCAGGGGAACTGGTGGCCGGTTCCGGGCCGCCCACGTCGGAGCAGGGGGACCGGCCCTTGCCGGTCCCGAGTTGGCAGTAGCCGGCCAAACGGTGGAAGAGTCGGGGGTTCGAAACCTCCAGCTGGCTGGACGTGAGCGGCCCCCATTATGGGGTCGTGGTTAAAACAAGCGGGGGGCAGCGCCCCCCCCCCTGCATCCCGAATGGCTCGACCATTCGGCCGAGCCACCTGGCCAGCGCGCCAGTGCGCCGGGCCGCCAGGCCGGGCCGGGCCGGGCCACGCCCAAGCGGGCCAGACCTGGACCCAGGGGCCGACCCAGGGGGTACCGGGCTGGGTCGGACCGGGCCCGAACCCCCTACCAGACTTTTTCGGTCTGTTGCCCATAACATGGGCTACGGACCTATGATCAATGCACTGCCAGTTTCATAGCGATCCTTGTATTGAGACGGTCGTTTTGGTATATTAAACTCAAGGTTTCAGAGAACTTTGAGTATGGCCGGGTTGGTTCGGATACGAAACCAACCGAGCCCTCGGAGCGGAAACGCCCATATCTCGAGCTCCGGACATCCGATTGACGTGTCGTCGACTTTGTTGGATTCCTCATGATGAGACAGAACTTTTGGAATGCTTCATATGAGTTTTGGATGCAGTTTGAAAATGGCCGGGTTGGATTGTACCCGAAATTCAACCGGGCCCTTGGAACGGAAAGGCTAATAACTTTCAGACCAGACGTCTGTTTGACGAACCATCAGCGGCATTGGTGATAACGTTGAGAAACGGTCCCTATGAGAATACCCTATGAGAGTTCGGGGTATAGTCGAGATACGGTCAGGTTGGTTCGCACACGAAACCAACCGGGCCCCTAGGACGAAAAGGCTAGTAACTCACAGACCGGGCGTCGGACTGACGCGCCATCTGTTGCGTTGAGACCCCTATGATGAGGTAGTAATTTGAGATACTTCTTCGTGGAACTTTGTGATACTTGGGGTATCGACCAGTAGCTCGTGGAGTGGACCCTCCCGGTAACGAGCTAGCAGAGTGCAGACACCCAATAGCTGACTAAGACTTGACGACTGCTGAACTATCGACTCGGTGTGTTTCGGATAGCCCAGTGGGGAGCGCTTGGTTGTATCGGAAGACCTACGGTGGAGGAGAACTTGGTAGTAGTGGTAGACTCACGGTACTCAACAGAAGGAGTACCTCTGGAGGCTATGAGGGGGAGCGCTTAGTTGTATCGGTAGACCCACGACGGAGGAGCACTTGGTTGTAGCGGTAGACCCGCGGTACTCAAAAGAAGGACTACCTATGGAACCTATGAGGGGGAGCACTTGGTTGTAGCGGCAGAACCATGGTGGGAATCCCTTGGTTGTAGCATCAGGCCCACAGAACTCAACAGAGGAGGAGTTCGACGCGCTTGGTTGTAGCGGCAGGCCCTCTGAACTCGACAGAGGAGGAGTTCGGCGCACTTGGTTGTAGCGGTAGGCCCTCTGAACTCGACAGAGGAGGAGTTCGGCGTGCTTGGTTGTAGTGGCAGGCCCACTGTACTCGACGGAGGAGGAGTTCTCTAGCAGCCGTGGTTTCGACGTCATGAATAAAATCCTGGTTGAGATGAGTCTGTAATCCTTGTGTTTCCTCATGATTGAGATGGGTTACTTGATAACTTAGGTATATGTATGGGCATATACCTGGGTAGAGGTTATCCGTTGATTTCATAATCCTTATGTTTCCTCATGATTGAGATGGGTTAATTGATAACTTGGGTATATGTATGAGTATGTACCTAAGTAGAGGTTATCTGTTGAGATCTTCTTTGTGGTTACCCTTGTTGGATTTAGTGAGACCTTGAGGGTCTCGGGGTCCCCACTGAGTATCGTTATACTCACCCCTGCACGGGCTATGCCCTCACCTCGCTGTGTTGGTTGCAGATGATGGGCAGCGCAGACAGAGGTCGAGTGTTCGAGGACTGGACGGTACCCGGAGGTGGACCTTGTGACGAGACGGTATACAGTGGTGGAATTCATGACGAGGTGACACTCGGAGGTGGTTGATGGGTGAGAGCGTTGTGGAGGCTATCTGCACCTACCCTTCATGTATGATCTATGGTGGACGATTCCGGAGCTGCACTATCTGTACCTACCCTTCAGGTAGGATCCGAGGAAGACTACCCAGGAGCTGCTTCTATCTTCTTCCAGCTGCTTGTCCTTGTTGTACTTTATTTTAGTTGTAGCTGTACTTTTGTTTGGGTTTGTATTCTGGCCCATTTACTTTTTAGCACTTCCTTTTTTGTACTTAGTTTTTTTACTTTCTCTTGTACTCTGTGGTGTTTTGTTACTTATTTTAAAGGCAATTCCTTCCCAGTTATTGGGATTTACACCTTTGGTGCTAGTCGCCAGCCCCTGGCCTATGGAAGGTGGGTTTGGGGTAGTCACAACACGGGCCCCGAGGATGGGTCGTGACAAATTGGTATCAGAGGAGTTCGATTCTACCACATAACTTTGGACCCTGATCTTTTTTCTATGTGAAGCAATAGTGTTATGAGTATTGAGTGTGGTTATCAGTCCAGGGAGTCCAGTGTTGGTGCGGCGGCTGACGTATCCGTACACCAGGACCCTGACTTCTGATTTCTGACTTAATGCACGAAAACATTGATTTCATGTGTGTTTCAAGTTTTCTTTGTGATTACTTGTCTCAGCTCACCAAGTATACTGTTCTGACCATGGCGTACCTGTCTCTTTTCAGGATGGCCCCACGATGGCAGCCAGCTAGGGTTCCGAGAGTTGTGCGTGATGACAGACCACCGAGCGATGATGCCTCAGTACAGGGCCCTTTGACAGCAGAAGCACCAGTGATACCTCTACCAGCCGAGCCGCTGATGCTACCAGCCCCAGCCGCTAACGGTGCACATCGCCTTAGTGCACTGCACAAGTTTCAGCGTCAGCGACCGCCCAGGTTCCGTGGGGAGACGGACCCTCAGGCAGCCAAGGATTGGATGGAGGCTGTTGTATGAGTTTTCCGTTTGGTAGGGACACCCGCTGACCTTATGGTGATCCTTTCAGTGAGCCTCCTGCACGCAGAAGCAGGCAGATGGTGGAGCTTGATGCTCCAGGTGCATGACGAGGCATCTCTCTTTTGGACAGACTTTGAGAGCCTTTTCCGCTCAGAGTTCGTCCCAGCCACCCTTCGAGCAGTGTGCATCCAGGATCTACTACAGCTGCAGCAGGGCAGCATGATAGTAGCCCAGTACGCGGCGAGGTTTACCGATCTCTCACACTATTCCACAGACATGGTACGAGAACCTTTCTTCAGGGCCCGAACCTTCGAGCAGTGGATCAGATGAGAGATCAGAGCTTTAGTTGTTTTTCACAGCATTCTGAAATAGACAGGGGTGTTGGAGCGAGCCCTCTTAGTGGAGAGTTTCCTTTCTGAGCAGCCCCCAGCAGCAGGACCCACCACTAGCTGGCGTGCGGCAGAGTCTTCTACAGCAGGCAGTAGACAGATGACGCAGAGGTCCAAGAGGACTAGACCTACAGGTGGTCAACCGCATGACACAGGATCGTTTGTGCAAGGCACCCGAGGTGGAGAACGACTTACCATGCATGGAAAATGTTTCTCCTGAGGCGGGGTTGGTCACATGGATCATGACTGTCTGACCCACCATACATATGACCAGCAGATGAACGAAGGACCTCCCGGACAGAGGCAGAGGTTCGATCGAGGTGGACCGCATGGAGCAGGAGACCGTGGCAGGGGAGCTGCCAGTGCAGCTGGTGGTGGAAAACGCTTTGAGGTGGTGCCACCACCACCACCAGGAGGTCCACCCCGACCGCAGGGAACAGGTGGACGTGGGAGATCTCAGCTTCAGGCAGCTGAGGCCTACGATCATGGAGCTCCGGGAGCAGATGGAAAAGAGAGGGACTAGCTCTAGACCTGGAGACTTTTGTTCATGTTGCTTCTAGCTCTGTTGATGTTTGTTTGTAGATGCTTTGTGTCTTTGTACTTTGAGCTGCAGTAATAAAAGACACCTTTCTTGTGGCGTTTACCTTCCTGTCCCCTCTTTATGTTGTTACTAAGAGGTTCCGGTTTAAAAACCGTTGACTTGACCCTCACTTTGAGATACCTACTGGAGGAGACCCAGTGACCACACACTGATGCCGACAGTGTGACTCAACCCTTGGAGGTGATAGTAACGGTTGGATCTCTTGGTAGTAGCATTGAGGCCTTACAACTTCATCCTTGGTATGGATTAGTATCGTCCATGTCGGGATTGACTGTATTAGGCAAAGAACGTGGTTCATCCATGGGATGAGACCGGATTTTTTTTATCAGCAAAGAGGAAATCTCAGTAGCTCTTGTAGGACCAGAATAGTCAAAGCCATCCAAGAGTGGATGAGGACAGCTCAGAGCCAGCAAAAGTCTTGTGCTGAGAGGGGGCGGAGACCACTAGAGTTCGAGGTTGGTGACCACGTTTCCCTACGGGTCTCACCTCGACGTGAGTTACGGAGATGTGGCCGAGGCGACAAGTTGTCTCCGAGGTTCAACGGACCATTCTAGGTCCTCAGCACGGTAGGTGAGGTGGTTTACCGCTTGGCCCACCCACCTCAGTTGCACCAGGTGCACGACGACTTCCATGTATCTCAACTGAGGAGATACGTTCTTGACCTGACGCATGTCATCGACCATGGGGAAACGGGACCTTAGCGATGGGGTGAATTTCATGGAGGTTCCAGTGGGGATCGAGGAACGACAGGAGCAGATCCTACGAGTACGGGTCAATTCCTCAGGTGCGCTTTCACTGGCAGTACGGGAACCTCCAGGTGAGCACATTGGAGCGGAAGGCTCAGATGCGTGCTCAGTACTGCTTTTGCATTCCTAGTTTGTGTTAAAGCTTTACGAGGACGTAAAGCCCTGAGGTGGGAGTAATGTAAAGACCCGTAAAATTCAAGGGAACTTTTTTTTCTTAATTTTCTTTTGGATTTCACAAGAATGCAATTTCTGACGGAACCTAATTCCGAGGCCCGGTGTGCCCAGAATCTTTTTCCAAAGTTTAGCTCGGGTACGTTCGGTGAATGAATGAGCGGGTTTTTCTAACGTTTGAACCGGTGCTCGCAATCAAATTCCGAGGGCACCGATGGAATCACAGTGCCAATTTTTGCTTAGAAACATCTTTTCCGGAGTTGCATTTGCTCGGGTGTGGTTTTTAATTTTTGGGGTTAAGTTAAGAAATAAAATAAAAGTGGTACAACCGTTTTTTATTTTATTTTGCTTAACTTAAGTTAAGTGGGTGATGTGGGACCCACAAATATCCTACCCACTTGGTAGGATATTTGTGAGGTGGGTCCCACACGATCCCCACTGTTTCTTTTCTTCATAAACCCCCCTCCTTTAACTAAGTAACGCACCTGCACCCCTATTAATGAAGTCAACCCTTGCATTTATTCTGGTTAAGAAACTCCTCATTAATTGGGTGGTTTTAAACTCCTCAATTAATTGTTCGTTTCCTTTCTTTTTGAATTTCAAAGAGTTGGTTTGAGTGTTAATAAAAATCAGACAACACTTATTTTTATTTGGGTTGGAACTTGTTGCGTGGAGAGAATTTGGAGAAAAGCCTTCTTCTTCAACGAAGAACGCGAAGAACGTGAAGAACGCGAAGAATGCACCGATCTCCGAAGAAGAACGCCAAATCCTCGGAGATCGATTACGCGACGCCGTGCACCGTGATGCCAGTGATGCTTCTTCCGCGACACTTCTTCCGCGACGCTTTTTCCACGATGAACCCTTTCTCAACGAATTCGACGAGGTAGGTAATTCTTTTATTATTGATGATATTCGTGTTTTCATCCGTCATCATTCCTTGTACTTTTGGACCACCTGTTACCAGTTAACGGGAGGGGACCGGACAACACAAACATGGCCGACCCTCCTCCCATTTTATCATGTCTTCCTTGTGGTGGAAAGGAACGAGGATGGCGCGGTGCCGTCGCACCGCACGGGGTCATGCGGCAAGGTATGCGCGGCGCCGTCGTGCCGCGCCTTTGAATCGAACAAGAACGCGACACCGTCGCGCCGCACCGAAGAACCCTGAAGGCACCGCGGCCGGAGCGGGGCTGCGGTGGACGGGCGCGGCGCCGTCACCCCCCGCCGGATGGTCCAATGCCGTGGCAGAGCAGGGGAACCGGTGGCCGGTTCCAGGCCGCCCGCATCGGAGTAGGGGGACCGGCCCTTGCCGGTACCGAGTCGGCAGTAGCCGGATGGCCAGAGCTAGCCGGTCGGATGGTGGAAGAGCTGGGGGTTCAAAACCCCCGGCTGGCCGGACGTGAGCGGCCCCTATTATGGGGCTTCAGTCACAACAAGCGGGGGGCAGTGCCCCCCCCCCCCCGCATCTCGAACGGCTCGGCCGTTCGGCTGAGCCACCTTGACAGCGCACCGGGCCACCCCCAGGCTGGGCCGAGCCGCGCCCAAGCGGGCAGGACCCAGACCCAGGATGGTTCGACCCAGTTCGGGCCGACCCAGGGGGTACCGGGCTGGGTTGGACCGGGCCCGAACCCCCTAATACCAGAATTTTTCGGTCTCTTGCCCATAACATGGGCTACAGACCTCCGATCGACACACTGTCAGTTGAATAGAGATCCTTGTATCGATACAGTCGTTTTGGTATATTACGCTCAAGGTTTTGGAGAACTTTGAGTATGGCCGGGTTGGTTCGGATACGAAACCAACTGGGCCCTCGGAGCGGAAACGCCTATATCTCGAGCTTCGGACGTCCGATTGACGTGCCGTTGACTTTGTTGGATTCCTCTTGATGAGACGGAACTTTTTGCATGCTTTGTCTGAGTTTTGGATGCAGTTGGAAAATGGCCGGGTTGGATTGTACCCGAAATTCAACCGGGCCCCTGGAACAGAAAGGCTAATAACTTTCAAACCAGACGTCTGTTTGACGAACCGTCATCGGCGTTGGTGATCACGTTGAGAAACGGTCCCTATGAGCATACCCTATGAGAGTTCGGGGTACAGTCGAGATACGGCCAGGTTGGTTCGCACACAAAACCAACCGGGCCCTTGGGATGAAAAGGCTAGTAACTCACAGACCGGGCATCATACTGACGTGTCGTCTGTTGCGTTGAGACCACTATGACGAGGCGGTACTTTGAGATACTTATTCATGGAACTTTGTGATACTTGGGGTATCGACCAGTAGCTCGTGGAGTGGAACCTCCCAGTGACGAGCTAGCAGAGTGTAGAGACCCAGTAGCTGACTAAGACTTGACGACTTCTGAACTATCGACTCGGTGTGTTTCAGATAGACCAGTGGGGAGCACATGGTTGTAGCGGCAGACCTACGGCAGAGGAGCACTTGGTAGTAGCGGAAGACCCACGGTACTCAACAAAAGGAGTACCTTTGGAGGCTATGAGGGAGAGAGCTTGGTTGTAGCAGTAGACCCACGGTGGAGGAGCGTTTGGTTGTAGCGGCAGACCCGCGGTACTCAACAGAAGGAGTACCTATGGAACCTATGAGGGGGAGCGCTTGGTTGTAGTGGCAGACCCATGGTGGGAAGTGCTTGGTTGTAGTAGTAGGCCAACAGAACTCAATAGAGGAGGAGTTCAGCGCGCTTGGTTGTAGCGGCAGGCCCTCTGAACTCGACAGAGGAGGAGTTCGGCGCGCTTGGTTGTAGCGGCAGGCCCACTGTACTCGACGGAGGAGGAGTTCTCCAGCATCCATGGTTTCGACGTCATGAATAAAATCCTGGTTGAGATGAGTCTGTAATCCTTGTGTTTCCTCATGATTGAGATGGGTTACTTGATAACTTAGGTATATGTATGGGAATATACCTGGGTAGAGGTTATCCGTTGATTTCATAATCCTTGTTTTTCCTCATGATTGAGATGAGTTACTTGATAACTTTGGTATATGTATGAGTATGTACCTAAGTAGAGGTTATCTGTTGAGGTCTTCTTTGTGGTTACCTTTGTTGGATTTAGTGAGAACTTGAGGGTCTCGGGGTCCCTACTGAGTATCGTTATACTCACCCCTGCACGGGCTATGCCCGCACCTCGTTGTGTTGGTTTCAGACGACGGGTAGCGCAGACGGAGGCCGAGTGTTCGAGGACTGGACGGTACCCGGAGGTGGACCTCGCGACGAGATGGTATCTAGTGGTGGACTTCACGACGAGGAAACACTTGGAGGTGGTTGACGGGTGAGAGCGTTGTGGAGGCTATCTGCACCTACCCTTCAGGTAGGATCCGTGGTGGACGATTCAGGAGCTGCGCTATCTGTACCTACCCTTCAGGTAGGATCCGAGGAAGATGACCCAAGAGATGCTTCTATCTTCTTCCAGCTGCTTGTCCTTGTTGTACTTTCTTTCAGTTTTAGTTGTACTTTCGTTTGAGTTTGTATTCTGGCCCATTTACTTTTCAGCACTTCATTTTTTTACTTAGTGTTTTACTTCCGCTTGTACTCTGTGGTGTTTTGTTACTTATTTTAAAGGAAATGCCTTCCCAGTTATCGGGATTTACGCCTTTGGTGCTAGTCGCCAGCCCCTGACCTATGGAAGTCGGGCTTGGGGTAGTCACAGCACGGGCCCCGAGGACGGGTCGTGACCGTGATTGATGGTGAGAGTCCTCTGGAAGGACTCCTGCATCCTAGAATGGAGGACCTGAGTGACCTCCTGATCAACCTATCTGTAGTATGGGATGGACTGGTTGTTGCATTCTGGGGATAACGACCCGAAATGGTTAGAGATGGTGGTCAGCACCGCCTGCTTCTTGACCACTAGTCTTCACTTTCCGGACAACCAGGGTGAGTTGTTAACTTAGAGGGCTTGTCGAGCAGCCCCTAGAGTCGGGATGGTACCGTGTTGACGGTATTCCCTCACCAACACATTTGAGACCCAACATTGAAGACACTGAGTAGGTCATGTCGTCCTCATAGTGGATGAGTATCTAGCAGGAGTAATGGCTGAGACATTCACAGGTGTGAACATTAAAGAAGCCATTCTGTGTTATAGAGAGATCTTGGAAAAGAGTTCCTGTTTGATATAGTAGACATAATCAAGATAAGTCTGGCCAGACTATATCTTTTGAATGAGTGCATATGTAATTTATTACTTTATTGGACCTCATATTGAGTTTAATAGGGGCCCAAAAAATAAGTAAAACATCATGTTAACTTGGTTAAGGATTCATGTCGGGTTCACCATTTTTTGTTTCTTCTGGAAATGGGGATGCCCTTGTTTGTTTTAAGGTTCAAACTTTCCAATCGGTTTCTAATGGGGTTATTCGTTGAACCAGAAACATCCAATGATTCTATATCCATTTGGACCTACTTTCCAAAGGTAGGTGCTCATTAGTTGTGGACTGATGAGGCTTAATAATTTTCATTGGTCGAGAGGATGGGATTTCAGGATCATCAAACCATTTTGGGGGGAATTATTACCTACTCTGGGACTCTCTTATAGATTTAAGTTATGTTCATGAATCCTTATTAATTCACCAAGTATGAAAATGATTTTTCCTTTAGATTTAGAAATCAATGATTGATATGTATGGGATTTAGAGAATCTTTTAAATGTATTTGAGGTTCTTCATTGATGGAGAATCATCCGTATGTATTAGAGATTCTTAGTCAATGGTATCCTTCAATACATTATATAGAAATCTCTTGGTCATTATGATAACCATACTGGTTTTAAAGCCACTCAGTGGGGAACTTGATGTTTATTGTCCTTCAGAAATACATGGATTACTTCAGAGTTGGGATTGTAACCAGAAATGGGTTACCTATGTATCCTTGTTAAAAAGGAATCATAACCCACATAGTTTTCTAAGAAGGACATAGTTTAACGTCATATGGGATGAAAAATAATTAATGAAAGATGGGATTGAAACTTATAAAGTCTTCCTACGTACTCTACTTTTAAGGAATAGATCAAAGTCCATGTAGTTCAGATAAAGAAATATAGAGTTTTTGCATGGTTAATGGCCCAAAATAAGATGTCATGATTACTTTCACACTCTAAGCTTTGGTGAGTCATGATCAGTGTGAGAAACAAGAGGTATCTGTAAAATTGACGATGGTGCCATGAAAGATGAAGTTATAAGAAATGATGTGGGGATTACATATGTATGACTACCCAAGTAAATGAAGACCATGACTTAGGAAAGAAGCCCAAGAGTAGGGTCCATAAAGGTATTTTTACTTTATGGATATTTGGAATTTTATCCCAGGACTTACTCCTGAAAAGGAATCCCAAATTAAGAGGGACTTATGATTGGGTTTTATTCCTAATAAGGAACCCCAAATCAAAAGAAACTATGACTGGGTCTTACTCCTAAGAAGTAGGGACAAGTTAAAAAGGAACTTATGACTAGGGCTTACTCTTGAGAAGGAGGCCCAGGTTAAGGGAACTTATGACTAGGGCTTACTCCTGAGAAGGAGGCCCAGGTTAAGAGAAACTTCTGACTCGGGTTTAATCCTGAGAAGGAGGCCCTGGTTAAGGGAACTTATGACTAGCGATTTCTCCTGAGAAGGAGGCCTAGGTTAAGAGAAACTTATGACTAGAGATTACTTCTGAGAAGGAGGCCTAGGTTAAGATAAACTTATGACTGGGGCTTACTCTGGAGAAGGTGGCCCAAAAATCAAAAGATCTTCTCATCTTAATGGATGAGGTTATATAGGAAACCTCTAACCGTTATGACATAAAGCTTGTAAGTCACGAGGTTTTGGGATAGTTTCTCGTAGAATTCCTTTCAGATAACGAATCCAACAAAGGAACCATGTCATAAATGGCTTTGAGGAGGGTTTTGAAGGCTATGTCTTGAAGAGGAGAGGTGAATTTGAGGATAGGGGGTGACTAGAAAGGAGGCGCACAAGTACTGGTCTGGCACGCAAGTCCTGGTCGCACAAGTAGACTTGCACGACATGATTCACCTTGGGCGATGAAGAATCTATTGGGTAATACTTGGGTGGATTTGAACTCAAGCCCTTAGTATCATACCAAGAGGCTTCCAAAAGGGTGGCGCGCATGTTCTATTGAGAGGTCAAGGCGGTGTGCAAGTGTCTTCATTTCCCTTAAGGGCTGGACACTTAGGCGCGCAAGTATTGATGAGTTCTAACACTTAGGCCTTATTATTCCTCTTTAGATCTTCCATTCTTGGTAAAGAATTACCTTAGAATCATATGGAAGACGTCAGACAAATACTTGGGCGACCAGAGCTTGAATATGAGTTTCGGAAAATTCGTCCCCGAAATGGGGGGCCCACAGGTGCTATTTATAGGCCATTGGGAACGTTGGGTGAAATAACAATAGAGAGCACAATTGAATTGCACAACACACATGAAACTTGCGCGACTCCCTCCAAATTTGTTCCTGGTCCATGCCTTTGTCAATTTTTGGTGTTGTTCAAAGGGTGAACCTCATTGTGCTTAAGGTATTCCCCTTTGGTATTCATTGGACTCTGTGATGGAAAGGAGCATCAACACCAATGCATTGGAGGTTATAATGTAACCACTCATCATGGTTTATCATGACACCACCCATTATTTGTTTTATCACGTAACCACCCATCAAATGTCCAAGTACCGTTATAAAATCATAACACATAAAATATTGCAAATATAAATATTTCACTAATAACATTTAATTTGTAATAAAAATAAATAATTTCAAGATATTTAAATAATAAATCAATTTCAAAAACCATTTTCAATACCAAAACACCCAAAAACAGAATAAGGTGTTTCTTTTTCATTTTTAAAAAATTAAGGCTAATAGAGGACGCTAACTAACGATTACGGCGGCAGAGCAGTCATTGTCGCCACAAATGTTAAAAACATTCCTTTTATCGTTTTGTAAAATGATTCATAGAAAAAATATTACCTTTAAATGAAATTAAAATTCAAAGGGGTTTATTATATACTATATAAAATAAGGAGGTGTATATTATCAAAACATGCCTCAATGAAAGGAGATTGAGATGAAGTCCCTTACCTCGTGTCTGACTTGACCCATTCATTATTTTATTTCTTGAATAAAAAACTTAAGTTAATTTCTACTTTATTAAAAACCTTTTTCATTTTTATTATTCCTTTTATATCACTTATTACCTTTCTATAACAATTAGTTAATTATTTGATTTCATATCAGACATTTTGTCGAAGTTCAGAACTTGACTTAAAAATGAACTTGTTATAATTATAAATTGTCCATGTGGTAAAAAGTACATTATATATAGAATGATATTCATGATTTAGATATCATATATATCATATATATCCAGTATATATATGTATTTATAATAGTACATAACATTTAGAGATATGAAAGGAAATACACCGTTCATGCAGACGGCAAGCCGTACGTACGCATGAACGCTACTTTCATTTATATTTCATATTTTAATGGATTGAAAATGTAATTATAAATAGGTATATTATAATTACATTATAATATCATATGTGATTTCATTAACTCCATCCTTCATACGTCCCACTTATGGAATGAACGAATCATATCACTTTGAGGAGGCGGTAGTCCCCATTTCCTCAAATGAAATTATCACTTTTACCCATTATGGAAACCATAAAGGTATGATATAAATGAAAAATACATAAGTAAAGATACAATATAATTATAATACATATATCACATATAAAAATAGTTCCATCATAATTTCCACCATGAGAGGCGTTTGGAGATATTTTAATAATCATCGTTTCGTGAGGCAGTAGTTCGCCGTCCACAGAAAACAATATGTTCGTATCCATTAGATGGAGCTCTGTGGAAGTGTAGTTAGAATAATTTAAAAAAAACTAGTATATTGAAGATACTGATTTTTTTTATAAACTAAAGAAATAAAGAGATTTTATTGGGTTAGAGAAGTAAAATAAAAGAAAACAACTTAAGAGAAGACATTACCTTTAAATTAGGTATCTCCCTTTGATTTGAACCAAAAGGTTTACTTGAAGTGCCTTCTGTATAAGGTAAGGCTTCTAGGAGTAATATAGGGATGTAGGGAGGTTAATTACGTAGATTTTTTATGAGCCAAAGGGATTGAGAGGTGCGAGTAATGGGTTAGAGTTGATGGATTTTTATAAGGGGAGAAGGGGCTCTTTAAGAAAGTTTGAAAATATTATTTTATTATATAATTATTTATGGTTTCTAAAGGTCCAAAACTCATTAAAGTAAAATATAAGATGAATCTTTTTCGAAATAAAATCATCCAATAGAAATTGGACAGGTTTTGGATGTTTTTTTTTATTTTTACGATCTTATTTGTTTAAATCATTCCTTAATGAGGTAAACACTGCATCATTATTATGTCATAAATAATTTTATTTATTTGATGTATAAAAAATATAAAAAAATACCATGATTTAGGAAATATTTTTAAATTTCAAATGAATATTTATAGTTGAAGATATAACTTATATAACCCCATGTAAAACTTGATTTATTAAAGGATATATGTTTAAGTCATCTTTGTCTTTACTTAAAATTATTTAATATAATGTGTCATTATCACTCCCAAGTGGCTTCATGGGGTCCCAAAATTGACCCACGGATGCCCATAGTCAGAAATGTATCATCCAATAGGATTATAATACATGTTAGGTTAATTTAAGATTATTATAATATTATTTTTTACCCTTATTTACAAGATTTACCCTTTAACCATGGTAAATAAAATATTTACTAAAGTAAATATTCATAATGTCTAAAAATAAAAGGTAAATATTGACACAATTTCGACCTACTGAATCAAAATATTGAATCCATTTTTCCAAATTGAAAACATAGAAGTGTCCGAAATTAATTTAAAATTAATTCCCGTTGTCAAAAACCTAAAGCGTGTTTTTAAGAATTAATAACTATCAAAAGATTGACACTTGTTTTTGTCCAATTTAAAAGTGAAATTATTTACAATGAAAAAAATTATATTAAATTTAAAAAACATAATCTAATTAAACTTTAAAACCAATTAAAAATATAATCTAACCATATAAATAAATTAGATAAAAAGGATGTTTTGAATTAAAATACAATATTTTTCACTATTCATTAAAAAATGAACATTATCTGAAAAATAACAAAAAAATTTCAAAAGTAAATTTTGATGTCTCGATTCTAAATAAGAATATTATTTTGTCATATAGAACATATAAAAGTGAAAAAAAATAGTTTTAAAAATGGTTCTCCATCAAAAGGCAGTAAATTGAGCCTTTAAAGAATAATAGAGTATTTATGCTTAAAATTGGATTATTTATTATTTTAAGCCTCTACAATTTATGGGATAAATGTAAAAACATTTAAAAAATATGCATAATCATATTTTAGTTAGTTCTATTCATTCCATCTATTAAAACAACTAAGCGTTAACTACCATTTAAAATAATATTGTATTATTATTTTATTTTTCGGTATAACTCCATGTTGTGTGCAACGTATGATTTCAAAGAAACCCGTTGTTGCATATCGGGTATGCCATTGAAAATATAATACCGTTTAAAGTAAAATTAATATTTAATTCAAAAATATTAATAAATATGAAAATGTCATATTCTTTATTTACCTAGTATGTTACATCTTTCCCCCCTTTTGGGAATTGCATCCCCAAAATTATATTCACTTATCAAATAAATGGGGGTATTTATCCCTCATAGCATTTTCAGATTCCCACATTGCCTCTTCAACCATATGGCTTTTCCAAAAAACTTTTACTTGATGAATTATCTTATTCTACAACACTTTCTCTCTTCAGTCAAGAATCTGGACAGGTTGTTCCTCATAAGAGATATTTTCTTCCAACTGAACTACCTCTGGGCTCAAAACATGAGATGGATCTGACATATACTTTATCAACATTGAAACATGAAAAAAATTTGTACTTAGGATAAAATTGGAGGTAAATCCACTAAGTAGGCAACTGATCTAACTTTCTCCAGGATTTCATAGGATCCAATGAACCTTGGACCCAGCTTTCCCTTCTTGCCAAAAGAGAAAGACATGATCACCTACCTCAAAAGAAAGATCCTTCCTCTGGTTATCCACATAACTTTTCTGCCTACTCTGAGCTATTATCATATGCTTTTGAATCAACTAAAATTTCTCTGCCATCTCTTCTACCAATTTTGGTCCCATCAAATGGAGCCATCGGTATACTAGAATTAAAACTATTATTATAAGAAAACTCAACCAAAGAATTATGTTGGTCCCAAATTCCCTAGTAATCCATTGAAAAAGCACGTAGAATATCCTCCAAATTCTGAATTGTTCGTTCTGACTTCCCATCTGATTGAGAATGAAAATCTATACTAAAATTTAATTCAGTACCCAACGAATTCTAAAGGCCTTTCCAAAAGTTAGAAGTAAACCTGAGATCATGATCAGATACAATGGAGAGGGGAATTCCATGCAACCTGACTATCTCTTTAACATACAACCGAGAAAGTCGATGTAGAGACAAAGTATCTCGAATAGGAAGGAAAGGAGAAGATTTAGTCAATCGATCAACAATAACCCATATTTCATTATTACCTCAAGATATATTTGTTAATACCACAATGAAGTCCATAGATATAATTTCCCATTTCCACTCTAGCACCGATAATGACTGAAGCATCCCTTTTGGTAACATCCGCTCTGCTTTAACCTGTTGACAATTCAAACACTTTATAGTAAAATCAGTAATATCTCTTTTCATTCCATCCCACCATTAATACTCCCAAAGATCTCTGTACATCTTAGTACTACCAGGATGAACTGAAAACAGAGAACTATGAGCTTCATATAATAACTCTTTATTCCACTATGAATCAAAAGAAACAATTAATCTCTTCAAAAATCTCAAAATACAATCATTATCAATGTTAAAATCAAGCAACTTACCCTTATAAACCAAATCTACCTTTTTCTGCAACTCACTGTCTTCCTTCTACGCTTGCTTAATTATGTCTGATAGAGATTATTTCACTAACACCTAAAACAAAACAGAGAAATTTCCTACACCAACAACTTCTATGCCAAAGTTCATCAAATCATTAATCAAAGTATCTTATTCCAATATAACATGGTTAATGTAGCACTACTCTTTAAACACAAAGCATCAACCACATTATTTTCATTTCCTGGATGGTAGTGAATTGTGCAATCATAATCATTGATTAATTCTAGCCATCTATTTTGTCTCATGTTCAATTGTTTCTAAGTGAATATATACTTAAAACTTTTGTGGTTAGTATATATTTCACATTTTACTCCATATAGATGATGCTTCCAAAATTTTAAAGCAAAGAAAATAGTAGCTAATTCCAAATCATGTGTAGGGTAATTTAAATCATAAGGTTTCAACTGACAAGATGCATAAGCAATTACCTGATCATTATGCATAAGGAAACAACCAAGTCCTTTCAACAAAGCATCACTGTAGATAACAATCTCACCATCTCTGGACGATAGTGTCAAAACTGGAGCATTCACCAATCTTTTTTTCAATTCCTGAAAAAAATCATCACATTCTTTTGTCCAAATGAATATAACACCTTTTCAGGATAACTTTGTCATTGGGCTTGATATCCGTGAAATGCTTTCAACAAAACTCTGGTAATAACCTACCAAACCAAGGAAACTACAGATCTCAGTTATATTTGTGGGTCCTGGTCATTCTTCAATAACTTTTGTTTTAGAAGGATCAATAGTTATGCTATTTGTTGAAACAATGTGACCAAGGAATGAAATTTTTTATAACCATAACTCACACTTGCTAAATTTTCCATACAGTTTCTTTTCTTTTAAGGTTTACAAGACAACCCTTAAATGACATTAATGATCCTCTTTACTTTTATAATAAACCAAAATATCATTAATGAACACAACCACAAACATATCTATGAACTCACGAAAAATTCTATTCATAAGATCCATGAATATACTAGGTGCATTGGTTAAAAAAAGGCATAACTACAAATTCATAATGGCCATATCTAGTACAAAACGCAGTCTTTAGAATGTCTGCTTCCTTAACTTTCAACTGATGGTACCCCAAACTCAAGTCAATCTTTAAAAAATAATGAGTTCCCTAGAGCTGATCAAACAAGTCATTGATATGAGGCAATAGATACTTTTTCTTAACAATGATATTATTCAATACTCTATAATCAATGAATAGTCTCATTGATCCATCTTTTTTTGACAAAAAATATAGGAGCACCCTATGGTGATGTGCTAGGTCGAATGAAACCTTTATCTAATAACTCCTACAATTGCTTCTTTAACTCTAAAAGCTCAATTTGAGCCATTCAATAAGGGGGTTTTGAAATTGGCTTAGCATCAGGAACTAAGTCAACAGTAAATTCAACTTCCCGATCAAGTATTATACTAGGCAACTCATCAAGAAAAACATCAAGATACTCATTTACCACTGGCACATCATTAATTTGAACAGTTCCATTGTTTTCAACAATATGTGAAAGGTAAAATTCATTTTCATCTTTTATTAGTTTCTCAGCTTCCTGATATGTTATCAAAATTAAGGGTTCATTCTTGTACACAAACTGAAATTATTTCTGAAAAGAAACCACTTTAGCTCTGCTGTCAATCTTGGTATGATAAACAGAAAGCCAATCCATGCCCAAAATAACATCAAACTATACTAGAGGAAAAAAAATATAGTTTGTAGGTAGATTATTTCTACACCATAAGTTCAAGATTCATATCTTGAGATGGAATTCCCAATTTACTAGAAATCTTCTTAGAAATGAAAGAATGTGTAGACCCTGAATCAAACAACACATTGGCATAATCTGAAAAAATAAACAGAGTATTTGATACTACATCATTCGATGGCATAACATCTACTGAAGTAGTTTCAAATGATTTAACCACCCCTTTATGCTTGTAGTCATGCTTATTTCCCTCAGTTAAGATCTTTTCTAGACACTCATTTGCAAAATTACCCATTTCATTTCACTTAAAACATCTTACCGTTGGCTTTTCATTTCCTTCTTGATCATCTTCCTTATAGTTATGAGCAATATAACCAGACTTACCACATTGGAAGCACTTTCCAGATATTGATAAAAATTATCGAGGATACTTTTTACCAAACTTCTCACATGATGTATATTTAATTTTCTTACCTCCAGGTTTCTTTGATGAATTCATTCCCTTTTCCTGCCAACTGGACCACTTCTTTTGTTTTCTCTCTTGGAACACCTGATCATTAGATAACTCCATTTATACCTTCTTGGCACATCTGACAAGTTTCTCATTGCTTTTGAATTCACGAGAGGCTAATGCTCTTTGATATCATGGCTTCAGTCTTGATTACAATCAATTTATCTTACTATCAAGATCTCGAATGATTTTTGGAGCATACCTTTCTAGTCGAGTGAACTTTACTTCGTAAGCATCTATTGAGTCATCCTCCTGACTCAATTACAAGAATTGTTTTTCCATCCTAATTCAAACCACTTTAGGAAAATATTTCTCAAGAAACATACCTTTGAATTCATCCCAATCAAGAGCATCAATCTCTTCACTATCCCTGATATTTTTCACCATAGACCACCACTGATCAACTTTACCTTCAAAATGGTAAACAAAGAGACTAACCTTTTGATGTTTTGAATAACCCATAACATCGAAAATCTTCTCTAGTGCTTTAATCCACCCTTCTGCTAGCACAGGGTCAGATGATCCTATGAAAGATGGGGGACATTGCCTCATAAAATGATCCACTACTGACATGTTCCCCTGTGGTTTATCTGGATGATCTCGTGCATGGATAACACAACCATTTATAGCCTACGTTAACTATTCCATCACTGCAACAACTATTCAGTTCCGATTCCGACCATCTCAGGTTGCTGATTTGGAAGGTTATTCTCCTATGTATGCCTTCCCAACATAGCTGCCCTGTTTCGGCTACGGAAAAACATTCTGAACATATAAAAATATTAGGCGAAGAAACATGATAATCTGTAAATGCCATACCATTTCAATATTACCATAAATTAATTTATGGACATTAATTTTAACAATATTCTAACACCTAAAGTTGTCTAAACCAACCTCTGATACCAACTATAAGGACCCAACCTTAAAATATTACATAATCTTGAATTAAATGAATAATTCACACCAAGGATCTATTTAGGTTTAGAAATTTAAATAATTAGTCCATAACATATACATAATAATTTGAATATTACATGTAGACACTTCTACTTAGTATCTATTTTTTCATAAAATAAAATCTCTTGAAAAAAAGAGTCATGTATTGTTACATATTTTAGACATCATGAATTTTACTTAATACCATACTTGAACCTATTCATCTTTAAGTCCTGTAAAAAACATTTCAAAAAAAAACTTGGGATGAGCATAAAAAGCTCAGTAAGGGATACACAAAGAAGGAAAACTGTTAGTTTTTCAAAACAACAAGTAAAACATGAATACTTTATCATAAGTAATACTTTTTAAATTTATGAATTAGTAAATAATCTTCACTAAATAAAAGATCATTTATTACCCTTTTGTAACCAAAAGATTACCATAAAACCCATAGAAAGAACACATAACATATAAAGGTACCTTGGGACATAAACATACATAAATGGAATAACCTTACGGTCGACTTCCACATAGATTACTATATAGAATATCCATACGGCCAACTTACATACCCAATGCATTGGAGGTTATAACGTAACCACCCATACTAGTTTATCACAACACCACCCATCATTTGGTTTATCACATAACCACCTGTCAAATGTCCAAGTACCATTATAAAATCATAACACATAAAATATTGAAAATATAAATATTTCACTAATAACATTTCATTTTCAATAAAAATAAATCATTTCAAGATATTGAAATAATAAATCAATTTCAAAAACCATTTTCAATACCAAAACAACAAAAAATAGAACAAGGGGTTTATTTTTCATTTTAAAACATTAAGGTTATAGAAGAATATAACTAACGATTACGACAGCGAAGAGCTCATTGTCACCACAAATGTTAAAAACATTATTTTGTCACTTAGTAAAACACTTCGTTGAAAAAAGATTCTCTTTGAATGAAATTAAAATTCAAAGGGGATTATTATATACCATATAAAATAAGGAGGTGTATATTGTAAAGACCTAGAAATTCCATTTAATTTTTTAATACATGGTATTTTTACGAGTCCGCGAAAGTTTACAATGCTTGATTCCAAGGCCCGGTGTGCTCGGAATCAATTTTTGAAGTTTTGTTCGGGTATGTTCAGTAAATGTATGAGCAGGATTTTATAACTTTTGAACCGGTGCTCAAAATTAAAATATGAGAGCACCGTTGATCTTGCAGTACCGATATTCGCTTAAGAATACTTTCACTTCGACGGTAGTGATTCAAGTATAAAAGTTAGTTTTTGGGTTTTCATGTGAGGTAATAAAATAAAGTAAGCTCACTTTATTTTATTTTTAACCGCCATGGGGAGGTAGGGTGGTTAGAACCTCCTCATGGGAGTTGGAGGTGGGACCACCACACCTTAACCTCTCTTGGGAGGTTAAGGTGGTGGGGCCCACCCGAGAATAACCTCCCGTGAGAGGTTATGACGTGGGGACCACACGAGTCTTAACCCCCTATTAATGGAGGAGGGTAAAACCTCCTCAAGTCCCCATTAAATGGGGAGAAACCCCTTGACCTTCTCCACCTTAACGGAACCAACTCCCCTTTAATTTAATTTGTGCCACATCTCAAGCATTAATTAGGGGTGCTGAGTTAACTAATTAATTCTCTCTTTTGAATTGTTATGCCAACTCCACCCCATTAATTAAATGAGTCAACTCATCTAATTAAATCACTCATTTTGAATTTACGCCAATGAACATAATAGATCCTAATATATTATTTGGATATGATTCATTTTGGGTGGGGTGGAGAGAAAAGAGGAACTTAAGAGAAATATTGGGAGAAGTCTCCCAATGAAGAACGCTTCCAACAAAGAACGATCCTCCTCGACTTCTTCCTCAGAACCCCCCTGTCGATGCGGGACGTCTTCGACTGATCTTCCCTCCTCATCATCGTCAAAAAACAGACGCATCCCGGGATTGGGAGAGCGTGATGAATGCGACGAACGATGAACTCTTTTGTTCCCTTTTCGTGACACCTTCAACGAACGACGACCGATAATCAAAAGGTAGGGGTTTAATTTTATCTAAGTACGATCTTTTCCATGTTATTCCTTTCTCTCAAAACGAAGAATGAGGGTAGTTGTGCTTCATACTTGTGAGCCCTTTGATACCACCCTAACTGCGGACGGTGCGGGCCAAACCAACATGGTCTGAGCCCTCCACCGATCTTGTTTGTGGTAATCGTTGGCATGGAGACGAAGCAACGAGGCGACGAAGGTGGCAGAAGACAAAGGATGTGCCCCTCACGGCCTGCCTGCACGCTATCCACACGCCCTACAGCCTGCCTGCACGTCCCGCGGCCTGCCCACGCGCCCCGTGGCCAGCCCGCGCGCTGCCCGCGTGCCCTGCCATACTGCCCACGTGCCCCTCCGGCCTTATCGCATGCTACCCGCGCCTCACCATCCTAACCGCGCCCTGACCAGTGCCCCATGACCTGCCTGGTCGCTGCCCGTGCACCCCGCGACCTGCCTGCGCGCTGCCCGCCCGCCCTACGGCCTGTCCGCGTGCCACACCAACCAGCCCGCGCGCCCCGCCGACCTACACGCACACTACTGGCGCCCCTCCGGCCTAACCGCGCCCTTCTTGGCATCCCGCGGCCTGCCCGCGCGCCCCGCGACCTGCCCGTGCGCCCCGTCGGCCTGCCCGTGCACTGCCCGCGCACCCCGCGGCGTGCTCGTGCTCTACCCAAGAGCCCCGCGACCTACCAGCGTGCCCCGTGGCCTGCCCGCGCACCCTGTCGGCCTAACCGCATGCAGCCCGCACACCCCGCGGTCTGTGCACGTGCTGCCCGGGTGCCCCACCGGTCGAGCCGCACCGACCACCTGAGCCAGCCCGCGGCGTCCTTCACGATGTTGCTGGCCGAACCGGCTCAGCCTTCCGGGCAAGTCACTCGAGCCACACCCCTCACGGCACTGGCCAAACCGGCCCCGACCTCCGGGCTGAGCCGCCTACGCGGCGACCTTCGGGCCGAACTGCCCCTGCAGTCTGCTAGGCCGGGGCCAGCGGACCGAGCCAAACCTAGCGAGTTGACCCACCCAACTGGCTAGGTAAGACCCAACGGGTCTATCCAGGTCGACCCAGACCAGGTCGGCCCAGTCTGGGTTGTGCCGAGTTGGTCCGACCGGGCCCAGGCCCATTACCGACCCTGTTATTTTCTTTTGGCCATATCTTTGGCACCAGATGTCTATTTGACGAACCGTCTATGGTACTGGTATTCTTGGAATGCGACAGTCCCTTTGAGAATACCCTACTAGATTTTGGGGTAATGTTGAGATATGGTTAGGTTGGATCGTACATGAATCCAACCGGGCCCCCGAGATGAAAAGGATTATAACTCACAGACCGTGCGTCCGATTGACACGCTGTCAGTTGAGTTGAGACCCCTATTACAAGGAATAACTTTGTGATAATTCTACTTGTGACTTCGTGGAAGTTGATGTATCGACACTTTGCTTGAGGAGCAGACCCTCCCAGAATCAAGCGTGGTTTCTGGAAACCCTTTGGATGGCTGTACTCTGACGACTGTTCCTCGATCATGTGTTGGTATGACAGTTTTGACTTCTATTCATGGATCATGAGTTGGTTTGATAGTCCTGGATCATGTGTTGGTATGACATCTCCAACTTCTGTTCCTGGATCATGTGTGGTTCCAACAGTTCTAACTGCTGGTCCTGGATCCTGTGTGGGTCCGACTGCTTAGATGATTCACTGGCTATATCTGATCATCTCTATCTCTCTACATAAGTTGTATAACTGTGTGAGATGAGTCAATGACTTCTGTGTTTTCCTCATGATTGAGATGGGTTACTAGATAACTTAGGTATATGTATGGGAATATACCTAAGTAATGGTTATCTGTTGTTTTAATACTCTGTGGTTTATCCTTGATGGATTTTGAGAGACCTTGGTGGTCTAGGGGTCCCTACTGAGTATCATTATATTCACCCATGCACGGGCTATGCCTGCACCTCATTGTGTTGGATGCAGACAATAGACAGCGCTGACTGAGGCAGAGTAGTAGGACTAGATGGTACCTATAGGTGGACCTTACGATGAGTCGGTACATGGAGGATACTAACAGACGTGAAGTGTTGAGGTGCCTATCGGTACCTACCCTTCTGGTTGGATCTGAGGTGGACGATCCAGGAGCTAATTTCACCTGTCAGATATTTTTTCCCTTTTCATTTATACTTGTAATTTACAGTTGGGATTGTATTCCCAACCCCTTTACTTTTCAGCACTCCTTTTGTATACAGTCTCACTTAGTGTTTTTCTTCCGTATTACTCAGTTGTGTGTGTTTCTAGTTTATAAAGGAAATGCCTTCCTAGTTTTAGGGATTTACGCTTTTGGTGCTAGTCGCCAGCCCTTGTCCTATGGAAGGCGGGCTTGGGGTAGTCACGGCACATGCCTCGGGGGACTGTTCATGACACATATTATCAATACATGCCTCAATGAAAAAAGATTGAGATGAAGTCCCTTACCTCATGTCCGACTTGACCCGTTCATTCTTTAATTTCATGAATAGTAAAATTAAGTTAATTTATACTTCCTTAAGAACCTTTTTCAAGTTTATTATTCTTTGTATATCACTTATTACCTTTCTATAACAATTATTTAATTATTTTAGTTCATATCAGACATTTTGTCGAAGTTCGGAACTTGAGTTAAAAATGAACTTGTTATAATTATAAATTTTACATGTGGTCAAAAGTCCGTTATCTCCAGAATTATATTAATTATTAAATATCATATATATCATATATATCCAGAATATATATGTATTCATAACAGTACATAACATTTGGATATAAGAAATGAAATGCACCATTCATGGTGACAGTAAGCCATACGTACGCATGAACGATACTTTCATTTCTATTTCATATTTTAATGGAATGAAAACTTAATTATACATAGGTATATTATAATTACAGTATAATATAAAATATAATTTCATTAACTTCAACCTTTATACATCCTACATATGGCATGAATGAGTCATATCACTTTGAGGTGGTTGTAGTCAGTACTTCCTCAAATGAAATTATCGCTTTTACCCATTATGGAAACCATAAAGGTATGATATAAATAAAAAATACATAAGTAAAGAGACAATATAAATATAATATATATCACATATAAATATAGTGCCATCATAATGGCCACCATGATAGGCGGTTGGAGATATTTGAACAATCATCGTTTCGTGAGTCAGTAGTTCGCCATCCACAAAAAACAGTATGTTCGTAACCATTAGATGGAGGTGTGTAGAAGTGTAGTTAGAATACTTCTAATAAAAACATACTAATATATTTCAGATACTGTTTTTGTTATAAAATAAAGAAATAAAGAGAGTTTATGGGGTTGGAGAAGTAAAATAGAAGAAAAGAACTTAAGAGAAGACGTTACATTTAAATCGGGTATCTTCCTTTGGTTTGAACTACAAGGTTTACTTGAAGTGCCTTCTGCCTAAGGTAAGGCTTATAGGAGGAAGATAAGGATGTATAGATCTTAATTGGGTAGAGTTTGGATGAGGCAAAGGGCTTTAGAGGTGCAAGTAATGGGTTAGAGGTGATGGATTTTTATAAAGGGGAGGACGAGCTCTTTAGGAAAGTTTGAAAATATTATTTTATTATATAATGATTTTCAGTTTCTAAAGCTCCAAAACAAATTAAATTAGAATATAAGATGACTCTAGTTTCAAATAAAATCATCCAATAATAATAGGACTGGTTTAGTATTTTTTTTAATTTTTATAATCTTATTTATTTAAATCATTCATTAATGATGTAAACACTACATCATTATTGTGTCATAAATAATTTTATTTATTTGATGTCTAAAAATTATAAAAAAATACCATGATGTATGAAATTTTTTTATATTCAAAATTAATATTTATAGTTGAAGAGATAACTTATATAATACCATGTAAAAATTTATTTACTAAAAGATATATGTTTAAGTCATCTTTGTCTTTACTTAAAATTAATTAATATAAAGTGTCATTATCACTCCCAAGTGGCTCCATGGGGTCCCAAAATCGACCCAATGATGACCATGGTAGGACATGTATCATCTAATAGGATTAGGACACATGTTAGGGTAATTTAATATTATTATAATATTATTGTTTTACCCTTATTTACCAGATTTACCCTTTAACCATGATAAATAAAATATTTACTGAAGTAAATATTCATAATGTCTAAAAATAAAAGTTACCTATTTAAAAAATTTAGAACTACTGATTCCAAATATTAAATATATTTTTCCAAATTCAAAACACAGAAGTGACAACAATTAATTTAAAATTAATTCCTACTGTCAAAACAAAAAGCGTGTTTTTAAGAAATAATAACTATCAAAAGATTGACACTTCTTTATGTCCAATTTCAATGTGAAATTACTTCCAATGAACAAAATTGGATTAAATGGTAAAAAAATAATCTAATTAAACTTTAAAAACAATTAAAAATATAATATAACCATATAAATAAATTAGATAAAAAGGAAGTTTTTAATTTAAATACTGTATTTTTCACTATTCATTAAAAAAATGAACATTATCAGAAAAATACCAAAATTTCATCCAAAGTAAATTTTGATTTCCCAATTATAAAGAAGAATATTATTTTGTCAAATAGAACATATAAAAGTGAAAAAACTGTATTTAAAAATAGTTCTCCATCAAAAGACGGTAAATCGACCCTTTAAAGAATATTAGAGTATTTATACTTAAAATTGGATTATTTCTTATTTTAAGCCTCTAAAATTTATTGGATAAATGTAAAAACATTTAAAAAACATGTATAATAATATTTTAGTTATTTCTATTTATTCCCTCCATTACAACGACTAAGTGTTAACTACCATTTAAAATCATATAATATTATTATTTTATTTTTCGGTATAACTCCATGTTGTGTGCAACAGTAGATTTCAAAGAAACTTTTTTTTGCATATCAGGTACGCCATTGATCATATCATCACCTTTAAAGTAAAATTAATATTTAATTCACAAATATTAATAAATATGAAAATTTTATATTCTTTATTTACCTAGGATGTTACAGTACCTGCTCTAAAAGGTGATTTTTTTAAATTTTAGAATCTTTTATTCTTAATTGATGGTAACTAGATTGAAGATAAATTTTTGAGAACCACTCTACCCATTTCAAGTAATAAAAAAGTTAATCAATCCATGAAAATGGATACTTATTATTTACCATAGATTTATTGAGTTTTTAGTAATCAAAACAAAGGAGAAGTGACCCATGATCTTTCTTAGCAAAGAGAACCAGTTCCATCCAAGGTGACACGCTTGGGTGTATAAATAATTTCTAAAGAATACCATCCAAATGAGTGTTAAATTTTTTCATTTCAAATTGTTCCATAAATTAAGAGGTAATAGACACTATTTGAGTACAAGGTATTAAATCAATATAAAACTCTACTTCCCTTACTGATGGAAAAAAAAGGAAGTCCTAAGAAAACAGGGTGGGAAACTCAAAGAATACTTGATGGAAATTGAAAATCCATGATTCCCACTCCAGATCAAAAGAAAATATAGACATCAATTTACCCAACTCTAGATAAGAAAGTCCAACACCTCTTGACCTCATGTCCCATTCTCCTTGAAAGACACGACAAACCCCATCAAGTGCAGTGAACTATACCAATAGAAGGTAACAATCAATCTATGTATAATTGTAAATGATCCAGTCCATCCCAAATATGACATCAAGAAGTTTCATTTAGTGAACAAAAAAATCCATGTAATATTAACATATGATAAAGATAAAAGACAACCGGGACTATGGAGACCCTGTTCTCTCTTTGTTATAAGGGGTGTATTAATATCCATCACATTAGAAAAAATTTCCATTGGAATATTTAGAAGATTAACAACACATGTTGAAATAAATGAATGAGAAGAACCAGTATTAAATAAAGCAGTCACCAATGATGAAGAAATAGTGATGGTACCTCTCGTTGTCGTTGGACCCATATCCGCATCCTCTAGAGACTCTTCTACTATATGAAGAAGCTTCATTCCAGATTCCTGTGGATGGAACCCCTTTTTCCTTGAAGCATCTGATTTCCCCATAGTTTTAGAAGGTGTTGATGATCTTTTTCCACTAAATGAAGTGGAATAGACATGGACGAACTTCTGTATGTGACCTTAGCATCCGTAGTATACACATAGATTTGGTGACTCAGTGTAAACTTGCTTAGAATGCCCAAGAATTCCACATTGGTAGAAAATCAAAGGGTCTCTTATGATACTATAAGAGGTTTAGAAAAATCTTTTTGTTAAGAAGCCACAAGTGTTCAAAGGATCCAATGATCCTTAAGAGGCTAAAGAATCAGTGAGTAGGATTGAATAATTTTTAGATTTCTTGGATACACTTGATGATATCATGGTGAAGTGTGCCAACTTCGTATTGGACGGACCAATAAGGAGATGGTGGGACCTGATGATAATGATAAAGAAACATGAGGGCATAGAGTAGAAAGACATAAAACTTATTTCCAATGAAAAGTTATATCCATATTTGATATTGTCATCAAGGGTATAGATTTTTTCAAACTTGAGCAAGCTTACAGGACTGTGACAGAATATAAAAACCATTTTGTTGTGCTTGAGTAGTTTTCAAATGAGATAGTATTGAATGAAATTATAGAGTACCCTAGTAAACCAATAGCTAAGTCTACTCTGACATAACCCTAAGGGTGTTTCTGATCTTCACGGGTTGGTGATAAGAACCTGACATCATACAATATGAGTGGGAATAAAATTTACACAATGAAAATGGAAGCATGATAAACAAGTCGGTATACATACAAGGAAAACTCCATAGGGAGAAGTGTACCTAAATTCAAACAGGTATGAAAATATAAAGTGAAACTCAAACTACTATAAAATAGGGATAAAACACCAAGTACCAATGAATACAAGTCTCCAAGACCAACGATCACCAGATACTACCACCTTCAAGTGGTGCCTTACCCTTTCTCAAACCTAGAAGAAGATAATCTTCAAATACCCAAAGGCATAGGTAGGGTGTGATATAAAAGCCTAGTAGGGTCTCACCAAGGATTCCATAATAATATCCCCATATTTAAATAACCAAATAAAATATTGAATTTAAAATAAACTAGATTGGAAGTTTAAAAGCATATTTATTTCAAATAATGATTTACATTTCAATTGATGGAAATAATTTCAAAAAATGAACTAAATAAAAATTTTATATAAAAACGTTTATATAAATTCTTAAGGCATGGTAAAATAGTTTACAGACATTGATATATATATATATATATATATATATATATATATATATTTCAAATACCGACAAGTGAGAAACATGGTCATCTTCCAAAAGGTACGATAGTTCATGGATATGAGAATCCCTCACACTCAAATAGTTGTCACAACAATATGTGTACACACATCCTCCTCAATAATGACTTGATAGGACACATCACCATACCATAATTGATGCGACCTAATGCATATATATTATTAGTGTTGTAAATCATAGAGTGCAATCCTGAATAACTCACTAACTATCTAGGATTTCATGTACTCTAATAATATTAAATGATGAGGATTTTTTAGACCTTTTAAAATACAATTAATCATATTCTTCTATTTCAAATATTCCAATTTTCCATTTAAAAACCAAATAAGGTTTTTAATTAAATTATGTGTTTTTCAAGATAAAACCAATGGTTTTCTATAAAAATAATTTCAATCCATTTTATATAATAACAATTTGTATCAATTTGATCAAATAAATTTCACAATTCAAGTTCCAAAATGAAATTAAATAATTTAATTTAACCAAATTCCATCCATTTCACAAATACACCCCAATTAAATGGAATTAGGGGTTTTTCCCAATTTTTTCCAAATTAAATCCAAATCCCCCAATTTAATGGAATTGGGTTTTTAATAAATTAATTGGAATAATTTTTAATCAATTGAATTTAAATCAAATAATTTAATTTATATCAAACAATTTAGGGTTAATCCAATTGGAAAATCAAAACTGAACCACCTACCTCAGGATCACTAGATCTTGAATCACAAATACCTAATTGGAAAACTACAATGAATAATGTTGGAAACAAGTATCTAAGAATCAAACCAAGATTCAAGATCCAAAATAGTGATGATTAGATCCTCCAACAACACAGATATCTAAAAACCCCTAGTGAGGAATTAAGAGAGAGCAATAGAAAGAGAATGGGAAGAGGAAACCTAACGGGTAGAGATCGAACGTTGTTCACCAAGATTCGATATTCTTATGGAAGGGTGTAGAGGGGACAAAATCACTTATTGGGATCTCCCTTGGAAGAATAAATCATAATACGTCGAAATATGTCTATTGGTCACTTTATACGAGGGTTTCAGGACTTTTAAAAATAATTTTATGATTAAAAAATCTCGTACATGTGGTTACCTGGGTAGGGCTGCATAGTTAGAAAAAACCAAATACCCTAGCCATGATCCCATTGTAAGAACAGTAATCTTTATTTTAGTTATGGATCTTTATTTCGGGTTATTTGTGAAGAAAAAGGAAGAAATGGGAAATTTTCTATGTACATGATGTGTACTTAGGAGTACACACCATGTACCTTGTTGCCACGTGTAGCCGTGTACTGGCCGTGTAGCGGCCGAGTACATGGCCATGTAGGTGACCTGGTAGACTGCCTAAAGCGGGGCCTGGTTGAGGCTAGTACACGATGTGTACATTAAATAAACACACCTTGTACTTTTATTTTTAATTGATGAATCGAAGCAGGGTCACGTCACATCTTAAAAACACACTTCTTATCCCCTCAGTTCATACAGGAGAGCGAAGAACAACTGAAGAACTTTGAGTTCCTCCTGGTTCTCTTCCCGAGCTCTAATTGAGATGCTTCCAGGTGTGTTGGATTGCCACTGGTGAGTTATCTCTTCCCCTATAGCCTTTCTTCCTGATTCCTCCTCTCTCATGGGTGTTTCAAGGTTGATATTTTTTAACCTTTTCTTATATTTATGCTGTTCTGGGCCGATTCAGGGGCCAAAGTTCAAGAGTTTTCATCGTACAACATCAAGGTAGGTGGTTTGTGCCTTTCCTTGATTGTCTTTGGGTTATATATTCTTGAAGTTCTGAATACCCATGTTTAGAGTATTGTGTGTTTTGGAATTTAACCCTTTTTAATACTTGTTACAGTTTTCTTGTTTGAGACAGGGTTATTGGTTTTGTGAAAGGTTAATTACCTTTTTATGGGACACCCCATGGGTGCACTCCCTTGTTTGTTTGATTATGGCCATTTTTTCTAAAATACCTGTTAGGCTTGCTTTATTTTCCATGACTCTTGTTGTTAGGATGGAGTTACTAATTATATGAGATGCATGTGATTGTCATTTTGAATATTGGAACAAGAGGAATTGACCATGAGAACTTCCCGAGGCATGGTCATTTATGTATGAATTGTAGTTATGTTGACTAGAGGTATTGACTTTGAGAGATGCCTGGTGGTCATATATTAGTGGGGTTAGACCATGAGAACTACCCAGAGGGTTGTTATTAAATAAATGTTGAACCCCGGGGAATTGACTGTGAGAACTTCCGGGTGGTCATTATAGTTTATTGTTGCTATGAAGACCGAGGGGGTATTGACTGTGAGAGCTGTCTAGGTGGTCATCTATAAATTATTAGTGCTATGTGGGACCAAAGGGGTTAGATAGTGTGATATTTCCCAGAGGGTCATTATTTATTGAATTGATGATATGTTAAACCAGATGGGTTAGACTGTGATAACTTTCCCAGAGGGTTGGTTTTGAATGAATGATTCATTGTGATGAGTCTTCCAAGCCAATTTACAAGCTTGGACTTGGTCTTACTAGATTGTTTGATGGTCTTCTGAGATGTCTGTTTTTCTATTACATAGGGGATAAATAGAATAGGCTAGATCCCAAGATTTCATTATTCAATGGATTGAATAATAATTAAATGTAAATGAATGTAATTGAAAACTATAGGATTGTTTAATTTTGAGTGATTCCTAGTTTATTGCTTCATTTTTTCATATTACCTGCTATATACATTCACTGACAGTTAGGCACGCATCTTTTGGTGTTTTCCAATTGGTATCCATATCACACCCTATTTGGGTCATGATTTTGGACCCAAACAGATTATATATTTACAGGTATAGATATGGGAAAGTGCCATTATTTATCAGGTACTTGATTATTGTTGGAGTTGGAGAGAGTGGGACCAAGATGAGGCTTGCGATGCTGTTGGAGTTTACTACTTTTTTATAATTTGGTTTAGTATTGTATTTCCTGCATTGTGACTTGTTTGGATACTTTCCTAGACATATGTGACATGCCTCATTTATGTATATGCTCTAGTTTTTTTATTACTATGAGTCTTCCACTATTTACTTATGTTTTATGGTATTACTGCCTCCTCTACTGTTTACTATTTGTTTTTCACTAGGAATATTTTTCTAATGAGGGCATAGTTTTCCTGTTATCAGACCTTGTCCCTTGTTGCTAGTCAGAAGCCTTTGGTGTTAGGGAAATGCCATTGAGGTCATGTGACTAACCAGGTTCAGGTCACTTTGGGATGGCACCTAGGTTCAGGACGTTACAAATTGGTATCAAAGGAGGTCTTTTCTACTTTGTATTATTATTTTGAGCCTATATAATGGGATAGGAGGGAATGGGTAGTTGTTAATAAGGTGTTCCTGGGAGTGTATAACCCATGTACATAGAAAATCCTATTTACCTCAAATATTGAAATTTTTCTAGTTTTTCAATTGTTACAGTTGATTTGACTTCACCATTGGGTGACACACTTGTTTTGTTCTGTTTTCATTTATATCATTATGGTTATATTTCTATTGAAACCTGGTGATATGAGGCTATGCCATCCCATACATCATATATGCACTTGATAGAGATCACATGCCAGGCATTATTGTCATACTATTTAGGGTGCATTACTGATTGCATGCTATTGTGATAGATGCTCGGATAGAATACCCTCTATTTTTATAGGGTATTGGAATATATAAAGTTTTATTTGGATGGATACCAAACTTTGGTCCCTAAGGTGTTATGGTTCCTCTAGTATCATAATTTTGTGGATCATGTTTGAACTTTAATTGAATTTTGTAAAGATATGATGTAAAAAAGGATTCAAAACTTTGATTCACGGGGATTATGGGCTCCCATGGGTCGGAATTTGTCATGCCTTTGACAAAAAATTATGCTTTTAAGGGTTTTGGAGAAGTTTTAGAGGTTTACTATCCAGAAACCCAGACAACATAGCGTGTGGTGTTATGAAAAAAGGTCATATGTTCTTCTGTTCTGGAAGAAGTGACTATTCTTAAGTACACTCTGTGTACTTAGAGTACATGTTGTTTTGTGCATGACCATGTGATTGACTGTGTCAGAAGAGACATGGGGTTGGAATCTTTTGGTAGAACTCACCATGTCTATATTGTGATTTCCATGTAGAGTCGACCGTGTATCTGGCCATGTGACCAATGACATGGGTGGATAAAACTTAACTCGTACACACCGTGTCTAGGGTGAACACGTTGTGTAGTGTTACACCAAGAGAGAACCATGTAGTTCTAGATGTTTAGAAGTACTTGGGAAGGAGTGAAAATTCATGTACACGCTGTGTCTCAAGATAAACATGCCATGTGTATGGGGTGTTACACATCTGAGATTGGTAGAGGTACATGACATGTTAAAAGATTAAGGGAACACATCGTGTAGAGTTTCTAAGCACTGTGTAATCCAATTTTGTTAATCTTTAATGATTTATTTCTCTTGTTCCTCTCTTGCACGTATAATTTTCTATCCTTGATAATCATGAACTGAGGTGTTCACTTGACCTTGAAGAGTCATGCCACCAAGAAGTCCTCTATTTGTACACCAGATACATGGCAACAATCACACACTAGAAATGGTAGATCAGGGACTACCATCAGATCCTTCTATCATGCCCATCTTGGCACCAACTATTATACCAAATGCATGTGCTGATGCACAGTTCCGTGAAGGATCTTTGAGGAAGTTACAGACTTTTCAGGGAGCACTGCATCCTGCCCTATCTATAGAAGAGCTAGCATGGGTGTTCCAGCAGTAGCATCATCCCTCTTTTTTTTTCGGGATAGAGGACCAAAGGCTGGAGAGTGATGGTTGAAGGCCATGCTTTCTATCTTTGAGCATCTAGATATGCCTCCATAGAGGAGGGTGAAGCTTGTGAGGTAAATGCTATGTGATTCCGCAAAGAGATGGTGGGATGTTATCTCATAGGAGAGACGTCATTGGGATATATCTTGTGAAGAGTTTTAGAGTACCTTCTATGACTACTTCTACCCTGAGATGTTGAGGGACAATGAAGCCTGAGTGTTTGTGCATTTTGAGTAGGTAGATCTTTTAGTGATAGAATACTCATCTCATTTTACAGAGCTTCAGTGCTTCCCACCTTTTCCGAGAGGTGAAGAGTTATCTTTGGCTAGGAGATTTGATGATGGTCTCAGGTCTGACATCTGATTGCAGGTGAACTTTTTAGGCTAACTTCCGTGATGGCTATAGTGAACCAAGTGCTGATTACTGAACACAATATGAGGGAGTTGGGAGCTACGAGCCAGGGCAGTTCAACATCCAGGGTTCATACTCATTCGACATATAGGAGGAAGCACCATAATGAGCTTTCATGTGATGTTTCTTTAGGTATTTACGTGGTATGCCATCGATGCGGGAAGAGTGGGAATATGAGACTAAATTTTCTTAAGAACCCAATCGAGTATAGATCTTGCGGCAAGATGGGCCACCTTCAGCATTTTTTATGGGTGTTATTACTAGTAGCTATTGATAGGGGTTCAATTATGACTCCACATTCAGGAGCAGGACGACCAGTTTTTCATCAGTCTAGGAACTGGAGTTCTTCAAGCCATTCAGGCTGAATAGGAGGTTGTGGCCATGGTAGTCAGATGATAGTTTTTCATCAATAGTATGGTGGATCATCTCAAGGTAGTTAGGCAGGGTCACAGGGCTATAGTGTAGGTCAGAATTTTGTAGTGGAGTAAACCCAGTGGGAGTAGGATCCCAGAACCTCTACGGTTAGAGGTATGATTCTAGTTGCCTCCATTTTAGCTTCTTATCTTTTTTATATAGGGTCTTCCCATAGTTTCATATCTATTTATATTGTAGAGAGACTCAGGCTCTGTATCCTCACATCTGATGATGTTATGACGCTAGACACTCCATCCAAATTTAAATTTTTATTAAGCCATTTTGAGGAAAAACGGGAAACCATAGTTCGCAGACAAGACCACTACGTGCTAAGAGAGCTCAAAAAATTATTAAACCCGAGACTTAGATTACTTGTGTTAGCTACCCTATAAAGTTCCCATTGCAGCGGACTAATCTATATTTCTAGGTCCTCTCTGATAAGCTCTTCAAGGTGGGTGAGAATCCTCTCTATTGTCTGGATGAATTCCTTTGAGTTTATTATGATCTGATTGAATCCCCAGGCCAATATTCAGTATTGTTTATCTATCCACAACTCTTTCTCCTCGTTGGTTTCAACTTCCAACCTTCTTTCATAAATTCTTTCGATCTCCTCTTCTGAGACATTGTGTTAGACAACCTTTTCTAACATTTCTTCCTTGGAGTGCAGAATCAATTTCAAACACTCCATAGGTTCTTCACTTTCCCCCTTCATTAGGGATTTGCTTCCATTGTTCTTATCCTTCTTGGCTGACCTTGTCTCCATCGACTTTGGAAAATTGGATTAATCCTTATGTCCCTTTGGTTTTTTCCGTTGAACCACTACAAAATTCCTTGAATCTCGAAATCCTTTTTCCCCTTCTCCCTTCAAGGGATATAGGGACCTTTCCCTTGAAAGAATTCCATTCTATCCACTAAGAGTTGGTTGTAGCTATCGTCTTCTGAAGAGTCTTCCTCTTGAGTCAAGGGGGGTTCTTGAACCTCCAAACCCTCAAATCAGTTCCCCATTTTAATCCCCAAACCTTATTTGATTCCCCTCTTCTTGCACGAAATCTCCCCTTTTCCTGCTTTGTTTTCCCATCCATTCTTCTTTTCCCCATTCCTAGCCTTTAACTAATGTGCCGGGTTGTCACCGAGTGTGTTAGGGTCTAAGGTCCCCAATACAGTCACTCCATCTAGCCTCTCTTGTCTACTTTGAGTCTCTGATTCAGCCGGTAAGGCATTCTTTCCCCGCACCATGTCAGAGCCAGTGAGCTATTTATATCCTCATCCCATGAATTGCAGATGTATGTTAGTGTCTTCCCATCCATGACCACAAATTCCACCAGGACCCTGGTCATCACTAACTATCCAATAACTCACACCTTTTGAAACTGGCATATATACTGCCTTCATTTTTGTTCAACCCCCTTGCACAACATCCTTTCCACCCTCCTAAAAGGGAGTAATACCCAAATTCTCTTTGAGGCGGGAAAAAACATCTACTACCCGCGGTTCTTCCACCTTTGACTTCACACACTTCACTGCCTCCGAGGGAAACAAAGTTGGCCAGAGCTGCAGCTGATCCTCCCAGGAGCTAGACTCCACTCATGTACAGTCCTACTGCCTAACAGATTCCACTTCCTTCGGAACAACCCCAGTCACCTCCTCACAGTCAACCATGACAGTATTATCCTGAGCCCGTTGGACTATAGGATCCACCTGCACTTCATTCCCTCAGCTGGTCTTAACACTAGAGTTGTGATATGGCTACCTCTAAGACCGCGACGACAACCAGGGACCAAATGGCCTAACCGGTGGCATCCCAGGTAGGACACAGGTTATGACTCAAAGAACACTCTTTTCTTCCATCTGAAATCTTCACCAACCGAGATCCATATACATTCTATTGAAGCCTTCGAGACATCGACCTCAACACAAATGTGAGGGGCGATTGGATGAAAAACCACAGAGGTGCTGTTATCAGAACACAAATACCTTCCCTCCAAATTACCCAGCATACAGATAATCAAAGGATTCTGGAAAGGGAGAGGTAGGTCAGGGAAGCTTACCCAAACCTTTGTCGAGGGCTCATCCCGATTCATACTAAACTCAAAGGACCATATAAGGAGGTGAAAACCACATCCGTTGAAAATGCGAGGTGTGCTGGACCAAGCGACAATCAGATCATCCTCTGAGGTGAAACAGATCATCAAGTGGCGCTGATCGGGAAGACCCACCACTGCACGATCTTGATGCCCCCATGAATCAAAAACTAATCTATCAAAAGCGTCTACCGATGGTTGTATAACTCTAAATTGAAACACTAGAGTCAACCTATGATGATCCTAAGCTGCGTTGAATTCTTAGAGATGAAAGGATTCGATGTCATTCTCAGAATGGACTGGTTGGTCTCCTTTCAGTCCTTTGTTAACTACTATCACCCCAGGCTGAGTTTCACATCACTAGAGGGCATATATTTTCTACAAAAGGGTGAATGGGATGTCCAAGTGGGAAGAGATAGACCCAAGCATCATGGGTTGGGAGGAATTACAACCCATATTGCTAGTTTATATCTGGATGACCATGGGACTTCATAGATGGAATTTCCTCTAGCGGGGGATCATTTTTGGATGTATTTCCAGATGAATTTTTAGGTTTACCTTCGGAGTGAGTGGTATATTTCTCTACTGAGATTGTGCCAGGAGTGGAACCAGTGTCCATTCCTCCTTATATGATGGCTACACAAGAGTTGTAGGAGCTCATTAAGAAGTTAGAGGTGTTATAGGAAAAGGGTTTCATCTGACCCGGTAATTCTCCTTGGGGTTCGCCTGTCCTTTTCATGAAGAAGGAAGAAGATACCCTTAGGATTTGTGTGGATTATCGAAAGCTAAACCTGTTTATGGTTAAGAACCCATATCCCTAGACTAATATTGATGATCTATTTTATTATCTTTGAGGATCCCATGTTTTCTCGATGATTGAATTGATATCTAGTTATCATCAGTTGCGTGTTAGACCATCAGATATATCTCTCACAGACTTTTGGAGCAGGTATGATCTATATGAGTATTTGGTTATGCCATTAGATCTCACAAACGTGCCATCTGTTTTCATGGAACTAATTAACTGAGTGTTCAATCCACACTTGGATTTTTTTTGGTTGTCTTCATGGATGATATCTTGATGTATTCCCACACTAGACACGACCATGCCATCCATATTGAGATCGTATTGAGTACACTGAGAGAGCATCAGTTATATGCTAAGATCTCAAAGTGCCACTTTTGGATGGATCAGATTCACTTCATGGTTAATTTCATCTCAGAGACAGGAGTATCAGTAGACCCAAATAACGTGAGAGCAGTAGTTTCGTGGGAGCAGCTGAAGAATGTCTTTGAGGTATGGAGTTTTCTAAGGATGGATGGTTACTACATGTGATTTATATAGGATTTTTCATGCTTAGAAGCACCACTAATGGTCCTGACTAAAAAGGGTTAAAAGTACTGGTGGATATATTCCTACGAATTATCCTTTCATGAGCTAAAAAGAAGATTAAAATCAACACCAATATTGATTTTTCCAGAGCTGGGCAAGAGTTACACTGTTTACTACGATGCATCAGGTATCAGGCTAGGAACATTGCTTATATTGGGGGAAGGAGTCACTGCATATGATTCTCGGCAGTTGAGGACATATGAGTGGAATTACTCGACACATGATCTCGAGTTAGCTGCAGTTTTTCATGCTTTACGCTGTTAGAGACATTATCTTTTGGGAGAGAATTTTGTGGTATTCACTGACCACAAAAGTCTCAAGTATATCTTTACTCAGTGAGATATGAATTTTAGACAATTAAGGTTTGTTTAGTACCTATAGTATTTTGACTTTGAGAGTTCCTACATGTCTAGGAAAGGAAATGTAGCAGATGATGCGTTGAGTAGGAGGAATCAAATGCATGCAATTCATGAGGCCAACAGTGAATGAAAGCTAATGGCTCTATTCTCTAAGATGAATTTGGAGATGCATGATAGATAGTAGAAAATGTTTTTTTAATCTATATCTATTACCTATACCATACTGGATCGTGTAATAATGAGGAAGCTATCAGATTCCGAAGGCCTAGTCCTATAAGAGAGTGTTCCAAGTGAGGACCGTACTCCTAGGTGGACCGTAGGCGACGATGAGGTCTTGTGTTTTCATGGGTGTGTATGGGTGTCAGTAGACAAATGTGAGGAGTTGATGAATGATTTTCATTCCTCAGTTTGGGTAGTTCATCTTGGTGTCACCAAGATGTATCGATATCTACACCATCAGTATTGGTGTCCAGGCATGAAGAGGGATGTTGTTGGTTTTGTTATGAGATGTTCCACCAGTCAGCAGGTGAAGGTGGAGAATCATCGACCAAAAGGGATTTTACAATAGTTACCCATTCCTGAGCGGAAATGGAATGATTTCATGATGGATTTCATGATGATCCTTGTAGAAATTATGTGGTTTGGGTTGTTATCGACAGACTCACAAAGGTTGCACATTTCTTTCTGATCAAGGAAACCTTTAGTGTTGATGAGCTTGGAAGGTTATACATCCAAGAGATTATAAGTTTTTATGGGGTTATGCACTCTATTTTTTCAGAAAGGGATTCTTGGTTTACATCTCGTGTTTGGAAGTGACTATAGAGGGATTTGGGTACATAGGTACTTCTAAGAACAACTTACCATCCCCAGACAAATAGCTAGTCCGAGTGCACGATTCAGGTTTGGGAGGACATGCTACGAGCATGCATCCTAGATTTTAGGGGATATTGGGAGAAACACATACCCCTAGTGTATTTTTTCTATAATAATAGTTTTCAAGAAATGATTCATATGTCACCTTATGAGTCTTTGTACGGTAGGCCATGCTGGTCACCCCTATGTTGGCTACAAGTAAGAGAGGTAGCTATATTGAGACCTCATCTTGTCCAGGAGACCACTGAACAAATGGAGTTGATTCAGAAGAGTATGGATACTACATAATGTCTCTAGAAATATTATGCTAATCAATGGAGATGACCTCTGGAGTTCGAGGTTGGAGATCAGGTTTTCATGCGTGTCACACCAAGGTTAGAACATAGGAGTATTCAGAGACAAGGAAAGCTTTCTCTGAGATACGTAATGTCTTTTGAGGTTTTAGAGAGTGTCAGGCTGGTTGCCTATCAGTTGTAGTTACCTTATAGTTACTAGGCTATGCATGAATTCTTTCATGTTTCTTAGCTATGACGTTACTTTTCAGACCCATCTCACATTTTTCAACATGAGGAGGTTGAGTTGGAGGTGGATGCATCCTTCGAGGAGCTCCCTATTTGGATTATGGATCACAGCATGAAGGTTCTCTGTGGCCAGTTTATTCCTTTGGTATGGGTTTTATGGAAGTAGGAGCAAGTACATGACAATACTTGGGAGAGGGAGGCCAGCATACAATCCTACTTGATATAGTTGTTTTGAGTTTCTTCTTCACCACCCTTGGAAGGGAAATTCGGGGATGAATTGCTTTAAAGGGAGAAGTTTTTGAGAAATCAGATATTCATTTCAAGTATGGATATTTATTTCATGTTTTTTTTTGAGGAAAGAGGAAGAAATTGTAAATTTTCTAAGTACACGCCCTATACTTAGAAGTACACGCCGTATACCCAGTTGCCATGTGAAGTAGTGTACTGGCCGTGTAATGTCTGAGTACATAGCCGTGTAGGTGACATGGAAGACCTCCTAAAGTGGGTTCTAGTTGAGGCTAGTACATGGAATGTACATTAAATGAAAACTCCATGTAATTTTCTTTTTAATTGATGAATTGGAGTGGGGTCGCATCTCATCTCCAAAACACACTTCTTCACCCCTCAGTTCACACAGGAGAGTGACGAACAAATAAAAAACTTCTATCTCTTCCTGGTTCTCCATTAGAGCTTAGATTGAGACACTGTCAGGTGCGTTGGATTCCCAATGGGGAGTTATATCTTTCCCTATATCCTTTATTCCTAATTCCTCCTATCTTGTGGGTATTTCAAGGTTGATAGTTTTTACCCTTTTATTAGATCTACACTGTTCTTGGCCGATTCAAGGGCTGATGTTCAAGAGTGTTCATCGTACAACATCGATGTTGGTGGTTTGTGCCTTTTGTTGATTGTTTTTGGGTTATATATGCTTAATGTTTTGAATACACATGTTTAGGGTATTGCGTGTTTTGGAATTTAACCCCATTTAATACCTTCTATGGTTTGTTTGTTTGAGAAAGTCTTATTGCCTTTATAAAAGGTTAGTTACCTTGTTATGGGACACCCCATGGGTGTGCTTCCTTGATTGTTTGATTATGACTGTTTGGTCGAAAATTCTTATTAGGATTGATTTTTTTCCATGCCTCGTGTTGTTAGGAAGGAGCTACTGATTATATGAGATGCTTGTGATTCTCATTATGAAATTTTTACCAAGGGGAATTGACTATGATAGATTTAGGAGGTAGGTTCATTTATGTATGAATTTTTGTTATGTTGACCAGAGGTAGTGACTGTGAGAGATTCCAGGTGGTCATAGACCATAGGGGTTAGACTGCGAGAGATACCCTGAGGGTCGTTATTAAATGAATTTTGGACCCTAGGGAATTGAATGTGAGAGCTTCCATGTGGTCATTATAGTTTATTTTTTCTATACAGACCAAAGGGGTATTGACCATGAACGATTCCTAGGTGGTAGTTTGTAAATGATTAGTGCTATGTGGGACCAAAGGGGTTATAATGTGTGAGATTTTCTATAGGGTCATTAAATATTGAATTGATGATATGTTAAACCAGAGGGTTTAGACTGTGAGAACTTTCCTTGAGGGTTTCTTTTGAATGATTGAATAATTGTGATGAATCTGCCACGATAAAGCACCAGCTTGGACGCAATCTTACTAGATTGTTAAAAGGTCTTTTGAGACATCGGTTTTGCAATTACATAGGGGATACAGAGCTTAGGCCAGATCTTGGGATTTTATTATTCAACAGATTGAATAATAATTAAATGTAAATGAATGTAATTGAAAACATTATGATTGTTTACTTTATAGTACTTCCTAGTTTATTGCTTCATTTTTGTATATTACTTGCTATATACATTCACTGACAGTTAGACACAAATATCTTGGTGGTTACCTATTGGGATTCATCTCACATCTTGTTTGGGTCATGGTTTCATACCCAAACAGATTATATGGTTTCTGGTAATGATATTGGAAATCTCCCTTCTTTAACAGGCACTTAACTATTGTTGGATCTAGAGAACATGAGACTAAGCTGAGGCTTGCAATGCTATTGGGGTTTACTGCTTTTCTATACTTTGGTTTAGTATTATATTTCCAGAATTGTGACTTGTTTGCCTGCATTCCTACACACATGTGACATAAATCATTTATATATATACTCTATTTGTTTTATTACTATCAGTGTTCTGCTGTTTACTTCTATTGAATGGTATTACTGCTTCCTCTACTATTTACTATTTGTTTTCCGCTGTGTATACTTTTCCAATGAGGGCATAGATTCCCCATTATTAGACCTTGGCCCCCATTGCTAGTCGACGATATATGGTGTTGGGGAAATGTGCTTGAGGTCATGTGACCAACCGATTTCAGGTCACCTTGGGGTGGTACTTAGGTCCGGGACGTTACAATGTGGCATCAAAGGAGGTCTTTTTTTCTTTTATTACTATTTCAAGCCTATAGAAAGGGATAGGAAGTAATGGGTAGTTGGTAATAATCTATGCTCGAGAGTAGCTAATTTTTGTACATGGAAAATCCAATTTACCTCGAATATTGAAAATTTTATGGTTTTGCAATTATTACAGTTGATTTGATTTCACCTTGGTGACATACTAATTTTGTGCTGTTTTCATTTATATCATTATATATATATTTCTGTTGAAACTTGATGAGATGAGGGTATTCCATATCATGCATCGTATTGACACTTGATAGAGATCACATTCCATGCATTCTTGTCATTCCATTTAGGGTGCGTTACTGATTTCATGCTATTTTGATAGATGTTGTGCTAGATATGCATTCTATTATGATAGATTTCAAGATATAATACCTTATATTTGGATAGGGTATTGAAATATGTAAAGTTTCATTTGGATGGATTCCGAACATTGGTCCTTGAGGTGTTATGTCCCCTCTTGAATCAAAATTTGGTGGATCATGTTTAAACTTTAATTGAATTATTTAAAGTTATGATGTGAAAAAGGATAAAAAACATTGATTCGTGGGGAGTATGGGATCCCATGGGTCAGAATTTTTCATGCCTTGGACAAAATGTTAATCTTTTAAGGGTTTCAGAGAAGTTTTAGAGGCTAACTATCTAGAAACCCAGAGAACACAACGTGTGGTGTTATGAACACACACCATGTGTTTTTCTATTATGAAATAATTGACTATTCTTAAGTACACACTATGTAATGGGAGTACATTCCATGTAGTGCTTGACCGTGCAACAGACTGTGTGAGCAGAGACATGAGGTTGGGAAACTTTTGGTAGAACACCCCGTGTCTATATTGTACACGCTGTGTAGAGTCGACCATGTATCCACCTGTGTGACCAAAGACATGGGTGGATGAAACTTAACTAGTATACACCGTGTCTAGGGTGAACACACCATGTAGTGTTACACCAGGAGGGAACTGTGTAGTTCTAGCCATGTAGAAGTAATTGGGTAGGAGAGAAAATTCAAGTACATTCCATTTTTTAGGATAAACACACCGTGTGTATGGGGAGTTACACGATTAATATTGCTAGAGGTACACACCATGTTAAAATCTTAAGGGAACATGCCGTGTAGAATTTATACACGTAGTGTAACCATATTTTGGAAAAATTGAATGATTTCTTTCTCTTGTTTCGCATTTGCACTTATATGTTGTTTTCCTTGATAATCATGAACTAAGGTGTGCCCTTGACCTTGTAGAGTCAAGACACCTAGACATTCTTCGATTGTATGCCAGATATAGGGCTATGATCAGACACCGAAAATGGTAGGTCAAGGACTACCAGTGGATCCTCCCATCGTGCTCGTCTTGGAACTAGATGTTATAATGGATGAAGGTGCTGATGTAAAATTCCGTGAAGGATATTTGTGGATGTTACAGACTTTTCAGGGAAGAACACATCCTTCCCTGTCTATGGAAGATCTAATACGACTATTTAAGGAGTATCATCCTCCCACTTTTTTTGGGTATGGAGGACCACAGGCTGCAGAGTCATGGTTGGAGGCCATGCTTGCTATCTTTGAGCATCTAGAGATGCCTCCAGAGAGGAGGGTGAAGATTAAAATGTACATGCCATATGATTCTTCCAAGAGATGGTGGGATGTTATCTCATAAGTGGGACGTCATCAGGATATGTCTTGGGAAAAGTTTCAAAGGTCCTTCTATGACTATATCTACCCTAAGACATTGAGGGCCGATCGAGCCCGAGAGTTCATAGATTTGGAGTAGAGTTATCTTTCAGTGATGGATTAATCATCTCGTTTTATAGATATTTAGTGATTCAAACCTATTCTGGGAGGTGAAGAGTTATCTTCGGCTAGGTTATTTAAGGATGGTCTCAGGTATGACATCTGATTGCAGGTGAATGTTTTCAGGCTGACTTTGGTTATGGCTATAGTGAAGAAAGTGCTGATTATCGAATGCAATCTAAAGGATTTGGGATCTACGAGTTAGGACAGTTCAACATCCAGGGTTGTTTCTCCATCGAAAGATAGCAGAAATCACCATAGAGAGATTTCACATGATGTTTCTTTAGGTAGCCAGGTGGTATGCTACCAGTGCAGGAAGAGAGGTAATATGAGACCAAATTGCCTGAGGCCTCAGTCGAGTGCTGATATTGCGGAAAGATGGGATACTTTAAGCCTTTTTTCTGGGTGTTCTCACCAGTAGATAGTGAGAGGGTTCAATTGTGACTCCACATTCAGAAGCAAGAACACTAGTTTCTCATCAGTCTAGGAACTGGAGTTAATCCGGCCGTTCAGGCTGGAGAGGTGGTCATAGCCGCGGTAGATAGATGGTTGGTTTTTAGTGACGATAGGGTGGATCAGGTCAGGGTAGTTATATAGGGTCGTAGGGCTATGGTGTGGGTTAGACTTTTGTAGTGGAGCAGAACTAGTAGGATCAGGATCCCGGAACCTCTACGGTTAGTGGTACGATTCTAGTGTCCTCCGTTTTAGCTTTATCACTTTTCGATATAGGGGCTTCCCATAGTTTCATATCTGTTGCTATTATAGAGAGCCTAAGGCTCTATATCTTTACATCTGATGATGTTCTGATGCTAGAAACTTTATTGGGAATTAGGATAGATAGTGTATGTCAGTGCAAGGAGTGACCTCTTGAGGTTGGTGGTACCACTTCTTATGAGACCTCTATGCCTTAGAGATGACAAGCTTCGATGTCATTCTTGGAATGGACTGGTTGGCCTCCTTTCAAGACTTTATTGATTTCTATCACCACAGGGTGAGTTTCAAATCACCATAGGGCATGTCTTTTCCACATAAGGGCAAATGGGATGTCTAGGTGGGCAAAGCTTGACCTGAGCATCATGTTTTGGGAGGAATTTCAGACCATAATGCTAGTTTATATCTAGATGACCATGAGACTTTAGAGATAGAATTTCCTCCAGTAGTGGATCATTTCAGGGATGTCTTTACAGAAAAAATTTTAGGTTTAACTCTAGATCAAGAGGTAGATTTATTTATAGAGCTTGTTCCAGGAGTGGCACTGGTGTCCATTCATCCTTATAGGATTGCTACACCAGAGTTAAAGGAGCTCAAGAAGTAGTTATAGGAACTATAGGAAAAGGGTTTCATCGAACCCAGTACTTCTCCTTGGGACTCATCTGTCCTTTTCATAAAGAAGGTGGATAGTACCCTCAAGCTTTGTGTGGATTATCGAAAGGTGAACCGGTTGACAATTAAGAAACGATATCCCTTGCCTATGATTGATGATCTATTTGATTATCTTCAAATAGCCTGAGTGTTCTTGAAGATTGAATTGAGATCGGATTATCATTATTTGTGCATTAGACCTTCAGATATAACTTCCACAACCTTTTGAAGAAGGAATGATCTATATAAGTATTTGGTTATGCCGTTCGGTCAGACAAACATGCTGAAAGTTTTCATGGTACTACTTAATAGAGTGTCCCATCCTTACATGGATTCTTTTGTGGTAGTATTTGTGGATGATATCTTGGTGTACTCTCACACTCGACACGACCGTGCCATCTATCTTGAGATCATATTTATTACACTGAGAGAGAATCAGTTATATGCAAATATATCAAAGTGACACTTTTGGATGGAACTGATTCATTTCTTGGGTGATGTCATCTTAGAGATAGGAGTATCGGTAGACCTAGATAAAGTGAGGGTGATAGTTTTATGAGACTATCTGAAGAACGTATTTGAGGTATGTTGATTTATAGGGATGGATGGTTACTACATGTGCTTTATATATGACTTTTCACACTTAGAAATACCACTTACGGTCCTGAATAATAAGGTTGAAAAGTACTTGTGAACAGATTCCTATGATTCATCCTTTCAGGAGCTGAATGGGAGATTGAATTCAACACCAATACTGATTTTTCCAGAGTTAGGAAAGAGTTACACTGATTACTGTGATGTATCAAGTATCAGGTTGGGAGTAGTGCTTATGCAAGGGGAATGAGTCATTGCATATGGATCTCGGCAGTTTAGGACACATGAAAGGAATTAACTGACACATGATTTCGAGTTAGCTACAGTTGTGAATGATTTATGCTATTGGAGACATTATCTTTTGGGAGAGAATTTTGTGGTATTCACTGACCACAAAATTCTTAAGTATATCTTTACTCAGCGAGATCTGAATTTGAGATAGAGAAGGTGGGTTGATTACCTTCAGTATTTTGAGTTTGATATTGCCTACCTACCTGGGAAAGGAAATACAGTGACAGATGCGTTGAGCAGAATGACTTAGATACAGAATATTTAGGAGGCCAACCGTGAGTGGCTGCTTATGGATCTGTTCTATGAGATGAATTTGGAGGTGTCTGACAGACATGGGTAGACGTTTCTTTCTTCTACAGCTGTTACCTCTACCCTTCTTGATCTAGTGTGAATGAGGTAGCTATTAGATTCTGAAGTCCTAGTCCTATAGGAGAGTGTGACAGGTGAGGACCCTACTCTTGGGTGGAATGTAGGAGATTATGAGGTATTTCAATTTCATTGGCGTGTATGTGTGTCAGAATACATACGTGAGGAGTTGAAATAATATTTTCATTCCTTTTTTTGGCTAGTTCATCCTGGTGTCACAAGATGTATCGAGATCTACACCGTTAGTATTGGTGGCCATGAATGAAGAGGGATATTGCTGGTTTTGTTATGAGATGTTCGACCTGTCAGTAAGTGAAGGCGGAGCATTAGTGACCAGTAGGTATTTTAAAATAGTTACCCTTTCCCAAGTGGAAACATAATGATGTTGCGATGGATTTCATGACGGGTTTATTGAGGTCACCTTGAGGAAATTATGTGGTTTGGGTTGTTGTTGATAGGCTCACAAAGGTTTCACATTTATTTCTGATCAATGAAACCATCAATGTTGATGAAATTATAAGGTTGTAAATCCAAGAGATTGTACATTTTCATGGGGTTCCACACTCCATTGTTTCAGACATGGATTCATGGTTTACATCTCGTGTCGGGCAGGGACTACATATGGCTTTGGGTAAATAGGTACTTCTGAGTATAGCTTACTATCCTCAAGCAGATGGCTAGTCCGAGCGTACGATTCAGGTTTTGAAGGACATTCTACAATCATGGGTCCTAGATTTCAGGGGATCTTGGGAGAGACACATAACCATAGTAGAGTTTTCCTACAAAAACATTTTTCAAGCAATGATTCAAATGTCACCTTATGAGTCTTTTTATGATAATCCATGCCGATCACCCCTATATTGGATTGAGGTAGGAGAGGAAGCTATGACGGGACCTCGTCTTGTCCAGGAGACCACTGAGTAGATGAAGTTGATTCTGAAGAGGATTGATACTACATAGTTCCGCCAGAAATCTTATGCTGATCGATTGAGATAACCTCTGGAGTTCAAGGTTGGAGATCAGGTTTTCATTCATGTCACACCAAGGTTAGGACACATGAGGATTGGAATATATGAGATGCTTTCAATAAGATACGTCGAGCCATTTGAGGTTTTGGAGAGAGTCAGGATGGTTGGATATTGGTTTCAATTACCTCATAGGTACCAGGATATGCATGACATCTTTCATGTTTCTCATCTACAATGTTACTTTTCAGACCCATCTCATGTTTTTCAACCTGAGGAGGTGGAGTTGGAGGTGGATGCCTCCTTCATGGAGTGACCTATTCAGATCGTGGATTGCAACATGATGGTTCTCCATGGTCATTATGTTCCATTGGTAGGGATTATATAGAAGCATGGGAAATTACAAGATGAGACTTGGGAGAGGGAGGCCGATGTATGATCCTTGTGGCTAGATTTGTTTGAAGTTTCTTCTTCACCATCCTTGGTAGGGAAATTTCGGGGATGAATTTCTTTAAGGGGAAATGTTTTTAAGAACCCAGATCTTCATTTCAGGTTTGTATCTTTATTTTAGGCTGTTTTTTAGTAAAAAGGAAGAAATGGGAAATTTTATAAGTACCCTCCATGTACTTAGGATTACACACCCTATACTCAGTTGCCACGTGAAGCCGTGTACTGGCCGTGTAATGGATGAGTACATGGCCATGTTGGTGACCTCAGAGACTACTTAAATCAGGGGTTGGTTGAGGCTAGTACACAACCTATACATTAAATGAACACACTATGTACTTTTCTCTTTAATTGATGAATCAGATCGGGGTTTCATCTCATCTATATAATGCATTTATTCTCCCCTTGGTTTATATTGGAGAGCGATGAATGACCGAATAACATTGAGATCCTCCCAGTTCTCCATCTAAACTCTGATTGAGATACTGTTGGGTGTGTTGAATTCTCACCAGTGATTTACTCTTTCCCTAAACCATTTTTTCTGATTCCTCCTCTCTTGTGGGCATTTCAAGGTTGATTTTTATCCTTTTTTAGATCTATATCATTCTATTACAATTCAAGGGTTGATGTTCAAGAGTGTTTATCATAAAAATCAAGGTAGGTGGTTTGTTCCTTTTGTTGATTATATTTGGGTTATATGCTCTTAATGTTATGAATACCCATATTTAGGGCATTGAGTGTTTTTAAATTTAAACCTGTTTAATACCAGATATGTTTTTTTTGTTTGAGAATGGTTTATTTCTTATGAAAAAGGTTAGTTACCTTATTATAAGAAAACCCATGGGTGCGATCCCTTGATTGTTGAATTATGACTGTTTGGTCTAAAATTCCTATTAGGATTGATTTTTTTCATACCTTGTGCTGTTAGGGTGGAGTTACTAATTATATGAGATGCATGTGATTCACATTTTGAAAGTTTAACCAAGGGTAATTGACAATGAGAGATTCTCGAGGTAGATTCATTTATGTATGAATTGTTGTTATGTTGACCCAAGGTTTTGACTGTGAGAGCTCCCAGATGGTTATAGACTAGAGGGGTTAGACCGTGAGAGCTACCCAGAGGGTTGTTATTAAATGAATATTGGACCCTAGGGAATTGACTGTGAGATCATCCAGGTGTTCATTATAGTTTATTGTTGTTTTGAAGACCAAGGTGTAATAACCATGAGAGCTACCCAGGTGGTCATCTGTAAATGATTAGTGCTATGTGGGACCAAAGGGGTTAGACTGAGTGAGCTTTTCCATAGGGTCATTATTTATTGAATTGATGATATGTTAAACTAGAGGGGTTATACAGTGAGAACTTTCCCAGATGGTTTCTTTTGAATGATTGAATGATTTTGATGAGTCTTACAAGCCAAAGAAAAATCTTGGACTCGGTCTTACTAGATTGTTAGATGGTATTTTGAGACATCTGTTTTTCTATTACACAGGGTATACATAGTTTAGGTTAGATCCTAGTATTTAATTATTTGATGGATTGAATAATAATTAAATGTAATTGAAAACTGTATGATTGTTTACTTTTGAGTAATTCCTTGTTTATTATTTCATTTCTTCACATTACCTGCTATATATATTCACTGACAGTTAGGAATAGATATTTTCGTGGTTGCCTACTGGGATTCTTCTCACACCCATTTTGGGTCAAGCTTTTGGACCCAAAAATATTATATGGTTGCAAGTATAGATAAGGTCAAGCACCCTTCTTTATCAAGTACTTGATTGCTGTTGGAGCTGGAGAGCATGAGACCAAGATGAGGCTTACGATGCTGTTGGAGTTTACTGATTTTCTGTACTTTGGTTTAGTATTTTATTTCCAGTATTGTGACTTCTTTGGATGATTTCTTAGACACATGTTACATGCATCATTAATGTATATGCTCTTGTTGTTTTATTACTATTAGTCTTCTGTTGTTTACATCTGTTGCATGGTATTATTACTTCCACTACTATTTACTATTTGTTTTCTACTATATATACTTTTCCAATGAGGGAATAGTTTCTCCATTATCAAACCTTGACCCTCACTACTATTTGGAATCCTCTGGCATTATGGAAATTCACTTGAGGTCCTATGACCAACTGGGTTTTGAGCACTTTGGGGTGGCACCCTGGTCCATAATGTCACACCAATTTTAATGGGGTTGCACAATTTCTCCAAGGTGGGCACATGACTTGTCAAACTATGCACCATCCATACAAAACCCCACAATCTGGGCTTGAGTAGTTTCTGTTGAGTGGGTGCATGGTTTGGGAAAACTGTGTGACAACCATGCACAACCCTAAAACTTACAAAATTTTCAAAATTTTCACTTGAAACAACCCTCAATGAAACCCAACCAAATCATGGTAAAACATAGGGTTTAGGAATACATAAAAATAGTAACATGATGTTAGATGTATCCTCCATGGTACCACTAAATCCTCCTAATATGGCTTACTATTTCATAAATCGATGTAAAGTAGTATTTCTCATTCTCATCATCAATAATTTAGATATCATAAATATTTTATCTCCAAATATTATGTTTGGATACCTTAATCATAAAATTTCAATCAGATATATTTACCGGTCTTAACTAAATTTCCTTGGTTTTTTAAGTCCAATAACCATGATGTGGACTTTTTCAGACAAGGGTAATATAATGGAATTTTAAGAATTCTCATATAATAATAAGATCCTCTTATCGGAATATTTCATGTGATTATCTTTTACAAGTTGTTAAAATCACACTTATTATAGTATCACTTACCTTAGGACCTTGGGATAACATATATAGAGGATTCTTATCATTCCATCCATTAAAATTATTTCCATCAAAATAAGCACAACTCTATTGTCATCATAATGGAAACCCTCTATGATTTAGCTTTAGAAAAGGATGGTTTTTTAGAGGAAACTTGAGAATATATGATACCAATTAATATATGATGGTTTAGTTAGATCACTGAGATGGAGAGGGATGAATATGTTATACTTTATTATAATGATATTGTTCCCCTTATATTAACCTCTGAGAGTAGTTCAAGACTCATCTTATATTCTTATGCCTCCTAGTATTTCCAAAATAATGTAGTCAAAAAAAGGCATTAGAAGATGTTTCTTTTTACAAGGCTTGACCCATTCATGAAAGACCTACTATTTTTTGTGATTGTTTATTCACCCCAATATGATATTTTTCTACTACAATTTTATGTTTTTATAATGTCTAGGAATCACCCTAAACCCTTTAGGGTATCACATACGCAGAACAGCATCACACCACTCTTTAAGACATCTGAACATGTCTTTTATCACCACACTTGATATATTTATACTTACACTCAAAATCATGATCCTTCAAAACTGGTATATCCTTCCACTGGTTATGTAACACCCCAAGCTTCCATGGTACGCTTCTCTTTGAATAATACAGTAGCGTGTGTTGTATGCAACTTTGAGTTCTAACACACACCACAACCAATCAAACTAGTCGTTATGAATAGTAATACCCACTTTTGGAAATTTTATAAATTTTATCTTTCAAAATGGACTTCATATTTGGATTTATAATATCAAAATTAGCCTAGGGTAATTTTTTGGTATTTTTCTAAAAACATTCAATTTTTGAGGAATAGTGAAAAAACACTGAGTTAGAGTTTAAAAACGAATGTTTATTTAAATAATTATTTATTTTATTTAATTTTAATTAAGGTCAAAAGAGATACATAATACCTATATAAGTTCAATGTAATTCATTGGAGTTAGTTTAGAATAATTTTAGATATATAAAAATCTTATTGAACTTTTCACTGTCTTTTACCCACCTCCTAGGAGAATTTAGAAATTCACGTAAAACTTAATTTTACCGCTTCTGTGAGTGGAATTTCGAAAATCCGAGAGACACGGTTAATATCAAGGAGTAAAATGTGGTTCAATAAGATGAAAATAATTTTTGGTGAATAGTAACATTTTTACTTTTATTTACCATAGTTAAAAGTAAATAGGGTAATTAAGGGTAAAAATATTATTAATATCACCCTAAAACATGTCCTAATTCTATTGGACAAGTGTATCTCGACCAAAAACAACTTTAGGAATAAAATATTATCATTTAAGTCCACTTGGATTATATTAGGACATTTATTATTATTTAATTCAAAGAAGAGTTAAAAGAGTTAAAATCAATGTTTAATAACTAAAACATTTTTAATATAGGGTTATAAATAAGATAAATTATATTATAAATATTCATTAGAAAGATAAAAATATTTCCTACATAATGGTATTTTATTTATAATTTTTAGACATTAAATAATTTAATTTATTTATGACACAATGGTGATGCAGTAATTACCTAATTAATGAAATATTAAAATAATTGATATTATAAATATCAAAATAAATGTAATTTGAGAATTTTTATGAATTACATTAATTTTATAGGTTAATATGACATATTAATATTGGTTATATGAATTTTTTTCTAATAAAAATGCTGTTTAAAATTTATCAAAAACAAAATACCCAATAGTCTCAAAATTGACATAATAGAGTTTTTAGAAAAAATATTATATTATTAATTGATATTCTATTCTTAAAAATCTAAGGATCGACAAAGAGACTTATATAATGTTAGGTGTATTATTAATGGACCACTTGGGGGTACCTTGAATGTATATAGTAAGTTTATTAACTATATAATATAAAAATACAAAGTGACATGGTAAGTGTCAAACTAATTAACTAAGAGTTAAAACTAAAATATAAGGTTAATATAATGACCCAAACCTATCTGAAATATATTTGTTGAAAATATTTAAAACCATACCCACCTTATACTTTGAAGAATCTACTTTGGGGCCATTATAAACCGAAAATGAATTTATTATAAAATAATATATTATGTTTTTCTTAAGGATCCCCTGCTCCCCCTTATAAAAGGACACCACTTCTAGCCAATTCTTTACACCTTAAAAGCCTTTTGGCTCAGCCAATACCAGCCCAAATATTCTCTAAACTTCCCTCAATTCATCCTATAGGCCTTATTTTGATCAAAAATCCAACCTAAGGATCCCTTTTGATCAAATCAAAAGGAAGATCCCAAAGAAGAGGTAATATTTTCACCACCCTCTTTCAAGTTCCATTCTTCTTGAACTTCTTCTTTATTTTTTATTTCAATTATAAAATAATAACTCCAGTATCTCCTATATAATGTGATGTTATTATAAATATGGTACAACCATATTCAGTATTCTACCCATCCTTTGAATGACATGTCACCATACGTGCGTACGTACGGCTTACCGTCTCCACGTCGTGGTGTAATTGTTATTCAATACATTATTATTTGTATGGGTATGATAATGATATATAATTAATGTAAATAATAAATATAAAATGATAATGATTCTGTATATATGATATAACATCCAATTATATATTATTTTAATATCAAAAGAATGATATTGTCGCTCGTGCGTACGTACGGACTACCGTCTCCACGAACGCGATGAGATTCATTCCCCATCATATCCATTCAAGACTAAATTTCATTTGATGATTAAAAATAATGTTTAAAGACTTAATATCATTCTTTACATGAATAATATACAACCTATCCATAAAAAACATGGCTTATGTATCAAAACATATAAAATAAAATGAGTAAGTTAACACCCGAAACGACGATAATACTAAGATATTATTAACAAAGCAATGTTAAAAGATAATATATGATATCATATTAATGTATATAATTCTTGTATAATCTAATAACAATTATTTAACCATTATACAGGAGGTTAACCTACCCTCAACCAAGGAAAATTATAAGGTAAGGGTTTATTTCACAATCTCTTCATTATCCGAGGTTGTTTACACGTAATTATCTACTGGGACCTCTTTATCATCCACATCCATGTTTCTTAAAAATGTATTACAAACCATTCTTAATATTTTACAGAATATGGGTTAAATTCATTTATACCCTTGTTTTACTTTTTATAATAAGTTTATAAAGGAATCTTTCTGTCGTTTTCCAAACAAGGTCCTTTTTAACCTTTTCGACAAAATTAAGGTAAGAATGTATTTTTAAGTTATACGGTGGGTGCGACTATTTTATGCCGTTATAAAACTGTCATGTCTTCTCTCACAAGCTTATAAGAATGTTTTTAAAGTAAATGTTTTATTTTATAATTTAGTGACTTTTAAATGCTTTTAAAAAGGAGATATTTCTCTCAAATAGTTTTTATTTCATCTATGTCAACATCCTTTGATGGATTTTAAGTTTATTTGAAGTTGATTTATTATGATAAAGAACTTCCATATTGTATTAAAGGTTTTGTGATATATTTTATTGTGGATGTGTTATTTTTATACCATTTACGGTTTATGGAGAAAGTTTTTACATTTCATATGCTAGTTTTAATACGAATGTTTATGTTATGTTTAAACCTGTTCATATGAGGAATTCATTGGACTTAGTAAGTGATGAGTGGAGCCCACTATAGCTCCTCGATGCATGGGTAGGTCTCATGAGATGAACTAGTGTCTTGGTATGAGGCCTTGACAAAATCTTATTTGTAGTCTTGGCACGAGGCCTTGACTATGTGGTTATGATAGTCTGGCATTATGCATTCCTTCATTATGAAAGTGATTATTAATATTGCATGTTATTATTCGACTAGTAGAATATCCATGTGAATAAGTAAATGGAATTATTTCATTTTATATTTTCCATATTATGTCGAAGTTCAAGTTTAAAAGGATTTTGTTTTTGTTATACATTGCCTTAAATGTTTATGTTTATTTATGAATATTTCCACTATATTGTTATCCTTACTGAGCATCTGAGCTCACCCCTTTCAATGTTTTAAATTTTTCCTAGAATGTGAAGAAGTAATTTATGAATGACCTGCAGGGAATGTATGAGGGGATATGAAGATAAGATGTTTTTTTAGTTCTTTTCTTTTTATTTTGTAATGAAATACTTATGAATATATCTAGTGATTCCAAAGCTACTAAACTAATCGGTCTTTCGAGGCATTGTGATCATGACAATGTTATGTAATAACACACCAACTCTAGGTAACTGGGGTTGGGGCATTATAGTTGGTATGAATGGAAGTTTAGTACAAAATATGGAAGCTAGATTTAGATAAACTCTGATTAGAGCACATAGACCTAATATAGACATTGAGAATTAGTATAAAAGAACTTCCTAGAATTTTGGTATTGTAGAGATTTTGTGAGTTTTCCGAGAAATACATCCCTGTCTGGATATGAGTAGGTAGAGGCGGTTCTGGCACAGATATACCGAGGGGTAAAACCCGAAAACACCACTTTGAGCTAGACTCGAACGGGAACTGGTGCACGACAACGGGCCTTGCTGCACTCTTGGTTATGACACTCCTGGGGGATATGCCTAGGATAATTCTCATTTTCTTTACAAACCATTATGAACGGTTTATGAGTATATAATTCCTCAAAGAAAACATTTTTTTATGATTATGGATTATATCCATAAATAGTGCAATTTATGTTAAGTGTTTTACAAGTATGGAATTATGTATTTTGATTCATAAACTGATCTACTTTATTCCATTGTTTAGAAATGGTTCCTAGTTGAAGGAATGGAAACTGTATCAATGCACACACTCCATGTAGGGATTTTCCTCCTGCTCAAGATAATTATAGTGGAGCTGGTGATGAAACTGGTGCTGATCAGCTAATCACCATACTGTGAAAACTCACTCAGGTTATGAATAATAATATTACCCATATGGAGCACCCTGATCTGCAGCGTGGAGGATCAATGTTAGATCGCTTCATGAGGAAACAACCACCAACAATAAATGGGGGTAAAAATCCAATAGTAGCTGAGCAATGGATAAGTTCTCTAGAGAAAATATTTCAGGCTTTAGGGAGTAGTGAAAGGGAAAAAGTTGTCATGGCAGTTTATCACCTCACTAGAGATGCTGATCAATGGTGGTCATTGATACAAAACACGAAGGAATATTATGAAGTATCAAATATGGAATGGAGGGAGTTCAAGGAGATTTTCTTAGAAAAATACTTTCCTCGTGACCATCGAGTAGATATAGAAAGGAAATTTCTGAGTTTGAGACAAAAGGAGGATGAGAATGTCGCAAATTATGATGATAACTTTACAAGGTTAGAAAGGTATGCTGGAGATTATATACATAACCCAAGAAGTAAGATTGATCATTTCTTTAATGGGTTAAAACCATTTCTTCATCGAGCATTAGTCTCACAATCCTTCTCATCGTATAAAGACATTGTCTCATGTGCTATCAAGACAGAAAAGGAATGGGAGTCTGTTACAAGTGTGGTGAAAAAGGGCCACCAAGATCGTGATTGTAAGTGGAAGAAAGAAGCTACTGATGTTCAATGCTACAACTGCAGGGAGATGGTACATTATGCAAATTAATTTCCTTAGCGTCAGGGGAACTGACCTTAGAAAAGGCCAAGGGATCAAGGCCAAGCTTATGCTATCACTACTGCTGAGGTAGAAGTTTCGAAAGACATGGTGGCAGGTAATTTAATGGTATCCTCAAGTTTAGCAAACGAATTATTTTATTCTAGATCATCGCATTGTTTCATATCTTCCCAATTTGCTAAGAAAATTAGATATTTCCAATTTTATTTAACAAGGTAGTTGTCAGTCAAAACTCTTAAGGGAAGTATCATTGCTATAAAGTTCTGTGAATTAGTTCCCATTAGAGCACATAAATGTTTTTTATCTGCTGATATCATTGTCATACCTATGATTGAGTTTGATATAATCCTCGGTATGGATTGTCTTTCAGACCATGATGTGAAGATTTATTGTAAGAATAAGGAGGTTACGATTTTTGATGATGATGATAAGGAACACCTTATCTTTAGAGAAGAATCGTCACCACCTAATTCTTATCTAGATCCACCCCCAATTGCTCAACTAAATTCAATTATCGGGGAGGAAGAGAATGAAATAACTGTGGGTGAGGAAAGGAATATTCAAATAGAGTATGTACCTATTGTGAGAGAATATATTGATGTGTTTCCGGATGATTTACTTGGACATCTTCCAGAATGAGAAATTGAGTTTTCCATTGATTTAATTCCTGGATCAAGGCCTATATCGAAGACCCCTTATAGAATGGCCACTGTGGAATTAGTTGAACTGAAGAAAAAAATAGAGGAATTGAGTAATAAGGGATTTATTCACCCTAGTTTTCTCCATGGGGAGACCCTATCCTTTTTGTTACGAAGAAAGATGGATCTATGAGGTTATGTATTGACTACAGGGAAATCAATGCTATAACAATAAAGAACAAGTATCCCCTACCTCGCATTGTTGATTTATTTGACCAACTGCATGGAGATAAATACTTTTCAAAGATTGACCTTCGATTTGGATATCATCAGTTGTGTGTGAAGAAGGAAGACATTCCGAAGACAGCATTTCGAACCAGGTATGAGCATTACGAGTTTACAGTAATGCCTTTTGGGCTGACTAATGCACCCTCTATTTTCATGGATCTAATGAACAAAGTTTTCAAGGAATATCACGAAGATTTTGTAGTGGTATTTATTGAAGATATCTTGGTATACTCCAAAAGCTATGAAGATAATGAAAATCACCAACGCATTATCCTGAAGACTTTGAGAAGACATGAATTATATGGGAAGTTTAGAAAGTGTGAATTCTGGCTTCAAGAGATTTCTTTTCTTGGCCATATTGTCTCTAAGGATGGAATCTCTGTTGATCCTGATAAGACAAGAGCAATCCAAGAATGGCTATCACCAATGATTATAACCGAGGTACGTAGTTTTATTGGTTTAACAGGTTATTATCGGTGTTTTGTCCATAATTTTACCCGATTGGCTAACCCATTAACGAAGCTCACACGTAAAGGGGTTAAATTTGTTTGGACAAAAGAGTGTGAAGAATGTTTTGAAGAACTGAAGAGAATATTAGTCAATGATCCTATATTGACTCCACCATCAGGGAATGATGGGTTCGTTATTTATAGTGATGCATCGAAGAAAGGACTTGGTTGTGTCCTTATGCAGAATGATAGGGTTATTGCCTATGCATCATGACAACTAAAAATTCATGAGAAAAACTATCCTACTCATGATCTTGTGTTAGCTGCTGTAATATTTTCTTTGAAGATATGGAGACATTATCTCTATGGTGAAAAATTTGAGATATATACCGATCATAAGAGTTTGAAGTATATTTTTTCACAGAAAGAACTCAAAATGAGGAAAAGGAGATGACTTGAACTACTCAAGGATTATTATTGCACGATACACTACCACCCGGGGAAGGCAAATAAGGTGGTAGATGCTTTGATCAGAAAGGATAATGGAGTTTTGAACGTGATGAGAATTGAAAGAGATCCTATTTTCATGGATCTAGTGAAGATTGATATGGGAATAACCATAGAAGGTGAAACATCAATGTTTTTTCAAATGGTTTCAAAACTATCTTTACTAGAAAGGATAAAGAGTTCTCAGACCGATGATGAAGAGTTTTAAAAGAAGATTAAAGCTGTGAATGATGGGAGATTGAGTGACTTTGTATATGAGGATGGAATTTTGAAATTTGGGAAGAGACTTTGTGTTCCCGATATGCCTGATCTAAAAAGGGAATTGTTGGATGATGCTCATAGTTCCAATTTCTCTATACAGCCTGGGAGAACCAAAATGTATAGAGATTTGAAGGAACATTTTTTGTGGGACAACATGAAGAAGGATATTTATGATTTTTTTTCACGATGTATGGTTTTTCAAGAAGTGAAAGCTGGAAGGCAACAGCCTCGAGGAGTCATGCAACCTCTTCCCATACCCGAGTGGAAATGAGATAATATCATGATGGACTTTTTCATGGGACTACCAGAGACTCCTAGAAGGAATGATGCAATATGGGTCATTGTTGATCATCTTACGAAATCATCATATTTTCTTGAAATAAGAGAAGATCTACCACTTGAACGTCTAGCAAGGCTATATATTAATGAAGTTTTGAGACTTCATGGAGTACCCCTATCGATTGTATCTGATCATGATCCCCATTTTACTTTCAGATTCTGGAAAAGTGTTCAGAAATCCATAGATATTTAACTTTATTTGAGCACTGCCTACCACCCTCAAACAGATGGGAAATCAGAACGGACTATTCAGACCTTAGAAGACATGTTTAGATCTTGCTCACTTGAATTTTAGGGTATGTGGGATCAATATTTACCTCTAGTAGAATTTTTCTATTAAAATAGCTTCCATTAAAGTATTAGGATGGCACCATATGAAGCGTTATATGGAAAGAGATGTCGCACACCAACCTGTTGGGATGACGTTGGTGAAAGAAAACTTGTAGGCCCAGAACTGGTGGAGGAAACGATGGAAAAGGTAAAGGTAATCTAAAACCACATCAAAGCAGCTCAAAGTAGGCAGAAGAGCTATGCCGATAACAGAAGGAAGGATTTGGAATTTTAGGTATGAGATCATGTTTTCTTGAAGGTATCTCCATGGAAGGGAGTTATACGTTTTGGTAAGAAAGGTAAATTGAGTCCCAGGTACATCAGACCTTTTGAAATTCTAGAACGAATTGGGGCTGTAGTGTAACACCCCGAAATTTTATGAAAAATATTTTTTTAATTTCATTAATGTCTTGTGTTGTACGCTACACCAAAAGGAGCTTGCACAACACACATCCTTGACTTTCCTTGCATTACAGGCAATCGCGACCTTCCTCGATAGCGTGTATAGTACGCAATAACGAGTTTCACTAAACAACAATATGCTATTAAAATATTATTAAAACTAGCTGTTATGAATAGTAATAACCACTTTTTGAAATTTTGCAAATTTTATTTTTCAAAATGGAATTCATTTTTGGATTCGTAATATCGAAATTAGCTTAGGGTGAAATTTTGGTACTTTTCGGATAACTTTCATATTCTAATGAATAGTGAAAATTACTAAATTTTAATTAAAAACAACTTTTTTAATCGAAATAATTAATAGTGATAAATTATTAATTTTAGTGGTTTTAAAGTATATTTAGAATATATTTTTACAATTTAATACAATGATGGTCATTGGATGTAATTTCACATTTAAACCAGTTATAAACAAGTTTCAATCTTTTGATAGTTATTATCTCTTAAAAACACGCTATTTGTTTTGATGACGGGAATTAATTTTTAAATTAGTTAATGCAACTGATATGTTTTGAATTTTGTAAAATAGACATCATTTTTGAGTTCATAATATCAAATATAGCTTAGGCCTAATTTTTGGTATTTTTCTGAAAACTTTCAATTTTTGATGAATAGTGAAACCACTAAGTGGTAGGTTAAAAACTGAATTTTGCATAAAACTTAATTTTACCGCTTTTGTGAATGGAATTTCGAAAATCCGAGAGACACGGTTAATATCAAGGACTAAAATGTGGTTCAATGAGATGAAAATAATTTCTGGTGAATAGTAACTTTTTACTTTTTTTTACCACGGTTAAAAGTAAATAGGGTAATTAAGGGTAAAGATGATATTATTATTACCCTAACACATGTCATAATTCTATTGGATAAGTGTAATTCGACCAAAAACAAACTTAGGAATAAAATATGACCATTTAGGCCCACTTGGATTAGATTAGGACATTTATTTTTAATTTCTTTAAAGAAGGGTTAAAAGAGTTAAAATCAAAGTTTATTTACTAAAAGATTTTTAATATGGGGTTATACATAAGATAAATTCGACTATAAATATTAATTATAAAGATAAAAAGCTTTCCTACATAATGGTATTTTATTTGTAATTTTTAGACATTAAATAATTTAATTTATGTATGAAACAACGATGATGCAGTAATTATCTTATTAATGAAATATTGACATAATTGATGTTATAAATACCCAAATAAATATAATTTGAGACTTATTATGAATTCCACTAATTTTCTAGGTTACTATGATATATTAGTGTTGATTTTATAAACTTGGTTCGAACATATAATTCTGTTATGACTTTCACAAAAATCATATATCAAATAGTGTCAAAATTGACACAAAATAGTTTTTAAATAAAATATTATATTATTAATTGTTATTTTATTCCTAAAAATATAAGGTTCGGCCAAATGACTTAGATAAGGATATATATATTAATAATAAACAATTTGGGGTTCGTTTGTCATGTTATAGTAAGTGTATTAACCATATAGTGTAAGAAAACAAAAAGACACGGTAAAAGTTAAATTATTTAACTTAGAGTTAAATCTAATTGATAAGGTTAAAATAATAACCTAAACTTGTCTAAATCCTATTGGTTGATAGGATTTAGACCCATCCCCACTTTAGCTTAGAAATAAGACCCTTTGGAACCATTATAAACCGATTTTGACTTTAATATAAAATAATATTTTGAGATATTCCTAAGGTGCCCCTCTCCTCCCTTATAAAAGGACACCTCCTCCTCCTCCTCCTCACACCAATTTGAGCACTCAAGCTCGGCCAAACCCTGAAAAAATTCCTTCTCCACTTCCCTAGAATAATCCTAGAGGTCCTGGTCTTCTTCAAAGACCAATCTTAGTTCCCTAAGTGGAGGATTCAAAGAGGTGTTTCAATGAAGAGGTAATATCCATTACCGATCTTTTCAATTTCTTTCTTCTTCAACTTCTTCTTCTTTAGTTGTTTCATGATAAAGTAATAACATCAGTATTAATTACATAATTATATGTTATTATAAATATAAAACAACCCTAATTCACCTTCTATCCATCCTACAGAAAAATGAAATCACCGCGCGTGCGTACGTACGGAATACCGTCTCCACGCCGTGGTGTAATCTATTTTCCACCATTACCTTACAAGGATGGGTATAATGGTGTAATGAGTAACTATATATGATTATTATAAAGTGGTATTGATACTTAAATAGTATAAATACACTTAAATACAATTCCACGATCATGGGAACAATATCATCGCTCGTGCGTACGTACGGAATACCGTCTCCACGATGTGATGCGACTCGTTCTACATGATCATCATTACATAGTAATTATATAAATGAATTGAATGAATAAATATGATATATGTTATACTAATACAATTCTGTATATAAGGTATCTATAACCTTAAAAGAAGAATAAGAATTTATTCGGCAAAACACGCATAAGAACAAAAGGCAATAAAGACCCGAGTAACAAGTAACAATGAAATATTACTAATAAGAAGCTAAGAATATGACCATATATGATATCATATCAATATTTATGATTCTGGAATAATTCAATAACATTATTTAAACCATTATACAGGAACTTCGGACACATACAAAGCAAATCGGACCTAAGGTAAGGGAAATATCACAATCTCACTTTTATCCGAGATTGTTTTTACTTTGGTAATTACTGGGGTGTATTTTATCTTCCACATCCATGTTCCCTAAATATGTAATATTATTTCCATCCTTCTAAAATAGTTTATATCCAATTTTACCCTTCGTTGAGTTTTTAGTAAAAGATATGAAAGGAATCTTTTGTCGTTTTTCGTACGAGGTACTTTTTGACTTTTCCGACAAAAGTACAAAGAATGTTTTTTTAAATTAAACGGCAAGAATGGATTTTTAAAACATTATTTCCAAAAATATTACTTTATAAGTTTTCAAGTTTATTTTTAGTCAACTTCTTTTATTTTATAATTTTATGACATGTTAAGAAAAGAAAAGTGTTTTTGAAGTAGAAAGGATATTTTCCTCAAGAATGGAGTTCAAATGTTTTATCAAAATTATTTTCCATCTAAGATAATATAGGGTTCTGTTTTTATCCCTAGTATTAAATTTATTTGATTATGTTTTGAGGAAATTATTTTTATGAAGTCATTTACCTTATATTATTTGTTTTATGATGTCATGATGTTTCAAGAATCCCATTTTTGTTACATGTGTTTTGCGATGATGTATGATTTATGATTATGTGGCACACATAAGAAAGGATTCATATAAGATGGGTGGGACCTATATCTCCCTCCAATTCATTGGGTAAAGATTTTATATCTCATGAGATAGACATGGCTGGAATGGTAGGTTATACCAGTTCAATGAAACAGGACTGAAACGAGGGTCACTCGATTCAGAAATGGACTTTGTCCACTAGGATAGTCTTGGAAATGAGTCTTGACTAACAAGAAATGATTCTATATGATTATGTGTGTATTCCACAAAGTTTAATGTTTTAAGTTATGATTATTTTGAATACATTTCACTGCCATGAGTTATCCCAGGTTATGAAATTATGATCTCTTTTGCAGGTTAAGATTACCAAAAGTTATGTTCTTATGAATATGATGTGATTGATTTTTCTTTTGTTTACCCTTACTGAGAATTTGAGCTCACCATTTTATGTTTTCTTTTCCCTAGGATATAAAGAAAGGTTTTAGGTAAAAAAAGGGAAGATCTTTATGGGAGATATTGAAGATCTTTCACCACGATTAGAAGATTACGTTCCGAGTTTCCAAAGACACTAAACTATTACGGTCCTTGTGTGTGTGTTTTTGTTATGTACTAAGTATTCCGCAAAAGTAATGTAATGTCCATGTACGTCAAGATACGGGTCTCTACAGTTGGTATCAGAGGAAAGGTTTAGTCAACCTTTGGAAACTAGGATGCGAAAACGTTAGTAAGATCCCTAGAGATATTTATATGGTATGTCTAGGGATGTCCCTAAGGATAAGTATACGTATAGGATATAGTCCTAAAACTAAGGTAATGATCTTAGAATTTAACCTAAGATGTTAGATATTGAGGGTGCTCCCCCTTTACTATGTTGTTTTCCATATCATGATTTTTTCCTCTCACACTATTCTTTTTGGGTTTTAGAAAATGGATGGAAACATGAAGATTCATGATAATGGAGGATATGACGGACAATGGAATGATTTTCTTCATGAGAAACCAAATGAAACGGGATTTGGAAGTCCAAACATCATTATTATGCTGAATCAGCAATCTCATAATATGATCAATAAAGTAAAATTTGGTAAGTTTCCTGACACGGCTAATAAGAGAAAGATGGAGTTTCATGATGATCATAGAGGAAAGAAAGTTCAATTTCCCCTATGAAAATCATGTGGGAAGAGGCATCAAGGAGAATGTTTCAAAGGAACTAGAAGATGCTTTGGGTGTGGAAAAGAAGGACACAAATCCAGTAAGTGCAAAGGAAAAGGATCAGTTAACACTAGGGATGAGGATAATGGTATTGCTACGACATCAACAATGGTTAAATGTTTTAAATGTGGAATGTACGGGCATTATGCCAACCAATGCTCTAAGGGAAAGTCTCAGGAAGAGAATCAGTATGGTCGTATGGGTAGTATTTATGTTGATGATGATGAAGAGACTACAAATGATATGTGAGACGAAAGAATTGTTGAAGCCCAGTCAATGGTTTAAGAATGTAGTGGAATGATGACATGTTTATCATGTGTAATGTTGTATAAGTAATCTCATGGTACTATGGAATAAAGAGACATCTAAGGATTGTTACACTGTTGTCTTTCCTTGAGTTTTGAAAGTGTATGATTAATGGTACCAGTATCCATGAAAGGTTATTCAGATATTTTTGGAATGTAGATGATATGCGCATAATGAAGGGATAAGACGATAATGAGATGTTTGATTGTATTCATGAGCTCATGATTGATATAAGGACTAAGTGATATCATGGTTTGAGTATATAGAATTTTGAGGATTTTGGTATGTGGAAAGTGTTAACTTTTAACTGCATTCATGTTTTCACTAAGGTTCAATGGGTATTCATTATTCAAGAGAATACATGATTTAGGTATTCACATGTTTGTAATTTGACCAATAAGATATATCTTATGATATATGGGGGATAAATGATGGCATTCACATGATTATTCTGTGACATTTCAAGTAATAATTTTCTTTATACTATGAGCTTGGACCGAAGTATTTTAGATAAGCCTAAAGATTAGAATGGATTATGTTGGACATAAGTTCGGATAAAACGTTTTTCGATATTATTGATGGGATGTTATAGTAATATAGCTTTAGAAAAAGGACAACCTGCAGGACGGGCGACAACCCATCGCGTCGGACAAGGCTGTGGGAATCGAACCCACAACCGAAGTGCGACTGGCCTTTATCGCCTACCACTGGCCTACAGGAAGTCCCTGTTTAGTAGAAACTAGTTTTATTATATTAAGCAGTATGATATATGAAGTATAAGTCCATTTTAGGAACCATATATGATTAATCTCACTATAGAATGACTTATGTATATTTAATAACTTTTACTAACCTTTTGTTTGAGACAGATGGAATGACCCTTCATTCTATCACATGATCTGATAACACTTCACGAATAACAAATTCAACTTCATTTATTTAAGAGATGAAGTGGAAATTGTTCAAGGCACGAACAACAGTGAGATTGTACCAAAATAAAGTAAGTATTTATTCTAATTCAAATTCTTCAACATTAGGGAAATGATCTTGAAAACCAAAAATGTTGTCCTAGTGCTCTTATATCTGATTAATCAGATGGTACCTTAGATCGTCACAAATTTATGGATTTGTGATTACTGGCTTTTCCATAGCCATGTTCTCTACCACTCTCCATCAGAACATGATGGTTAGATTTCTGTTCCATATCCATATTTTCACCTATGTGGAAACCCAGTGATTAGTTTATTTGGGTAACCGTTACGTTTCATACTTTCGTTTTTAAAGATTGGTTTTGGTATTCCTTTTTATGATGTGGGTTTCGATTAAAGAAACTTTCAAATAGTAAACCATTTATAACACCGACGAATTTCGAGGGCGAAATTCATTTTAAGGGGGGTAGAATGTAACACCCCGAAATTTTATGAAAAATATTCTTTTTAATTTCATTAATGTCTTGTGTTGTACGCTACACCAAAAGGAGCTTGCACAACACGCATCCTTGACTTTCCTTGCATTACACGCAATCGCGACCTTCCTCGATAGCGTGTATAGTATGCAATAACGAGTTTCACTAAACAACAATATGTTATTAAAATATTATTAAAACTAGTCGTTATGAATAGTAATAACCACTTTTTGAAATTTTGTAAATTTTATTTTTCAAAATGGAATTCATTTTTGGATTCGTAATATCGAAATTAGCTAAGGGTGAAATTTTGGTACTTTTCGGATAACTTTCATATTCTAATGAATAGTGAAAATTACTAAATTTTAATTAAAAACAAATTTTTTAATCGAAATAATTAATAGTGATAAATTATTAATTTTAGTAGTTTTAAAGTATATTTAGAATATATTTTTACAATTTAATACAATGATGGTCATTGGATGTAATTTCACATTTAAACCAGTTATAAACAAGTTTCAATCTTTTGATAGTTATTATCTCTTAAAAACATGCTATTTGTTTTGATGACGGGAATTAATTTTTAAATTAGTTAATGCAACTGATATGTTTTGAATTTGGTAAAATAGACATCATTTTTGAGTTCATAATATCAAATATAGCTTAGGCCTAATTTTTGGTATTTTTCTGAAAACTTTAAATTTTTGATGAATAGTGAAACCACTAAGTGGTAGGTTAAAAACTGAATTTTGCATAAAACTTAATTTTACCGCTTCTGTGAATGGAATTTAAAAAATCCGAGAGACACGGTTAATATCAAGGACTAAAATGTGGTTCAATGAGATGAAAATAATTTTTGGTGAATAGTAACTTTTTACTTTTTTTTACCACGGTTAAAAGTAAATAGGGTAATTAAGGGTAAAGATGATATTATTATTACCCTAACACATGTCCTAATTCTATTGGATAAGTGTAATTCGACCAAAAACAAACTTAAGAATAAAATATGACCATTTAGACCCACTTGGATTAGATTAGGACATTTATTATTAATTTATTTAAAGAAGGGTTAAAAGAGTTAAAATCAAAGTTTATTTACTAAAACATTTTTGATATGGGGTTATACATAAGATAAATTCGACTATAAATATTAATTAGAAAGATAAAAATATTTCCTACATAATGGTATTTTATTTGTAATTTTTAGACATTAAATAATTTAATTTATGTATGACACAACGATGATGCAGTAATTATCTTATTAATGAAATATTGACATAATTGATGTTATAAATACCGAAATAAATATAATTTGCGACTTTTTATGAATTCCACTAATTTTATAGGTTACTATGATATATTAGTGTTTATTTGATAAACTTGGTTCGAACATATAATTCTGTTATGACTTTCACAAAAATCATATATCAAATAGTGTCAAAATTGACACAAAATAGTTTTTAAATAAAATATTATATTATTAATTGTTATTTTATTCCTAAAAATCTAAGGTTCTGCCAAATGACTTAGATAAGGATATATATATTAATAATAAACAATTTGGGGTTCGTTTGTCATGTTATAGTAAGTGTATTAACCATATAGTGTAAGAAAACAAAAAGACACGGTAAAAGTTAAATTATTTAACTTAGAGTTAAATCTAATTGATAAGGTTAAAAAAATAACCTAAACTTGTCTAAATCCTATTGGTTGATAGTATTTAGACCCATACCCACTTTAGCTTCGAAATAAGACCCTTTGGAACCATTATAAACCGATTTTGACTTTAATATAAAATAATATTTTGAGATATTCCTAAGGTGCCCCTCTCCTCCCTTATAAAAGGACACCTCCTCCTCCTCCTCCTCACACCAATTTGAGCACTCAAGCTCGGCCAAACCCTGAAAAAATTCCTTCTCCACTTCCCTAGAATAATCCTTGAGGTCCTGGTCTTATTCAAAGACCAATCTTAGTTCCCTAATTGGAGGATTCAAAGAGGTGTTTCAATGAAGAGGTAATATCCATTACCGATCTTTTCAATTTCTTTCTTCTTCAACTTCTTCTTCTTTAGTTGTTTCATGATAAAGTAATAAAATCAGTATTACTTACATAATGATATGTTATTATAAATATGAAACAACCCTAATTCACCTTCTATCCATCCTACAGAAAAATGAAATCACCGCGCGTGCGTACGTACGGAATACCGTCTCCACGCCGTGGTGTAATCTATTTTCCACCATTACCTTACAAGGATGGGTATAATGGTGTAATGAGTAACTATATATGATTATTATAAAGTGGTATTGATACTGAAATAGTATAAATACACTTAAATACAATTCCACGATCATGGGAACAATATCATCGCTCGTGCGTACGTACGGAATACCGTCTCCACGATGTGATGCGACTCGTTCTACATGATCCTCATTACATAGTAATTATATAAATGAATTGAATGAATAAATATGATATATGTTACACTAATACCATTCTGTATATAAGGTATCTATAACCTTAAAAGAATAATAAGAATTTATTCGGCAAAACACGCATAAGAACAAAAGGCAATAAAGACCCGAGTAACAAGTAACAATGAAATATTACTAATAAGAACCTAAGAATATGACCATATATGATATCATATCAATATGTATGATTCTGGAATAATTCAATAACATTATTTAAACCATTATACAGTAACTTCGAACACATACAAAGCAAATCGGACCTAAGGTAAGGGAAATATCACAATCTCACTTTTATCCGAGATTGTTTTTACTTTGGTAATTACTGGGGTGTATTTTATCATCCACATCCATGTTCCCTCAATATGTAATATTATTTACATCCTTCTACAATAGTTTATATCCAATTTTACCCTTCGGTGTGTTTTTAGTAAAAGATATGAAAGGAATCTTTTGTCGTTTTTCGTACGAGGTACTTTTTGACTTTTCCGACAAAAGTACGAAGAATGTTTTCTTAAATTAAACGGAAAGAATGGATTTTTAAAACATTATTTCCAAAAATATTACTTTATAAGTTTTCAAGTTTATTTTTAGTCAACTTCTTTTAGTTTATAATTTTATGACATGTTAAGAAAGGAAAAGTGTTTTTGAAGTAGAAAGGATATTTTCCTCAAGAATGGAGTTCAAATGTTTTATCAAAATTATTTTCCATCTAAGATAATATAGGGTTCTGTTTTTATCCCTAGTATTACATTTATTTGATTATGTTTTAAGGAAATTATTTTTATGAAGTCATTTACCTTATATGATTTGTTTTATGATGTCATGATGTTTCAAGAATCCCATTTTTGTTACATGTGTTATGCGACGATGTATGATTTATGATTATGTGGCACACATAAGAAAGGATTCATTATAAGATGGGTGGGACCTATATCTCCCTCCAATGCATTGGGTAAAGATTTTATATCTCATGAGATAGACATGGCTGGAATGGTAGGTTATACCAGTTCAATGAAACAGGACTGAAACGAGGGTCACTCGATTCAGAAATGGACTTTGTCCACTAAGATAGTCTTGGAAATGAGTCTTGACTAACAAGAAATGATTTTCTATGATTATGTGTGTATGCCACAAAGTTTAATGTTTTAAGTTATGATTATTGTGAATACATTTCACTGCCATGAGTTATCCCAGGTTATGAAATTATGATCTCTTTTTCAGGTTAAGATTTCCAAAAGTTATGTTCTTATGAATATGATGTGATTGATTTTTCTTTTGTTTACCCTTACTGAGCATTTGAGCTCACCCTTTTATGTTTTCTTTTCCCCAGGATATAAAGAAAGGTTTTAGGTAAAAAAAAGGGAAGATCTTTATGGGAGATATTGAAGAACTTTCACCACGATTAGAAGATTACGTTCCGAGTTTCCAAAGACACTAAACTATTACGGTCCTTGTGTGTGTGTTTTTGTTATGTACTAAGTATTCCGCAAAAGTAATGTAATGTCCATGTACGTCAAGATACAGGTCTCTACAGTTGGTATCAGAGGAAAGGTTTAGTCAACCTTTGGAAACTAGGATGTGAAAACGTTAGTAAGATCCCTAGAGATATTTCTATGGTATGTCTAGGGATGTCCTTAAGGATAAGTATACGTATAGGATATAGTCCTAAAACTATGGTAATGATCTTAGAATTTAACCTAAGATGTTAGATATTGAGGGTGCTCCCCCTTTACTATGTTGTTTTCCCTAGCATGATTTTTGCCTCTCACACTATTCTTTTTGGGTTTTAGAAAATGGCTGGAAACATGAAGATTCATGATAATGGAGGATATGACGGACAATGGAATGATTTTCTTCATGAGAAACCAAATGAAACGGGATTTGGAAGTCCAAACATCATTATTATGCCGAATCAGCAATCTCATAATATGATCAATAAAGTAAAATTTAGTAAGTTTCCTGACACGACTAATAAGAGAAAGATGGAGTTTCATGATGATCATAGAGGAAAGAAAGTTCAATTTCCCCTATGTAAATCATGTGGGAAGAGGAATCAAGGAGAATGTTTCAAAGGAACTGGAAGATGCTTTGGGTGTGGAAAAGAAGGACACAAATCCAGTAAGTGCAAAGGAAAAGGATCAGTTAACACTAGGGATGAGGATAATGGTATTGCTACGACATCAACAATGGTTAAATGTTTTAAATGTGTAATGTATGGGCATTATGCAAACCAATGCTCTAAGGGAAAGTCTCATGAAGAGAATCAGTATGGTCGTATGGGTAGTATTTATGTTGATGATGATGAAGAGACTACAAATGATATGTGAGATGAAAGAATTGTTGAAGCCCGGTCAATGGTTTAAGAATATAGTGGAATGATGACATGTTTATCATGTGTAATGTTGTATAAGTAATCTCATGGTACTATGGAATAAAGAGACATCTAAGGATTGTTACACTGTTGTCTTTACTTGAGTTTTGAAAGTGTATGATTAATGGTACCAGTATCCATGAAAGGTTATTCAGATATTTTTGGAATGTAGATGATATGCGCATAATGAAGGGATAAGACGATAATGAGATGTTTGATTGTATTCATGAGCTCATGATTGATATAAGGACTAAGTGATATCATGGTTTGAGTATATAGAATTTTGAGGATTTTGGTATGTGGAAAGTGTTTACTTTTAACTGCATTCATGTTTTCACTAAGGTTCAATGGGTATTCATTATTCAAGAGAATACATGATTTAGGTATTCACATGTTTGTAATTTGACCAATAAGATATATCTTATGATATATGGGGGATAAATGATGGAATTCACATGATTATTCTGTGACATTTCAAGTAATCATTTTCTTTATACTATGAGCTTGGATCGAAGTATTTTAGATAAGCCTAAAGATTAGAATGGATTATGTTGGACATAAGTTCGGATAAAACGTTTTTCGATATTATTGATGGGATGTTATAGTAATATAGCTTTAGAAAAAGGACAACCTGCAAGACGGGCGACAACCCATCGCGTCGGACAAGGCTGTGGGAATCGAACCCACAACTAAAGTGCGACTGACATTTATCGCCTACCACTGGCCTACAGGAAGTCCCTGTTTAGTAGAAACTAGTTTTATTATATTAAGCAGTATGATATATGAAGTATAAGTCCATTTTAGGAACCATATATGATTAATCTCACTATAGAATGACTTATGTATATTTAATAACTTTTACTAACCTTTTGTTTGAGACAGATGGAACGACCCATCATTCTATCACATGATCTGATAACACTTCACAAATAACAAATTCAACTTCATTTATTTAAGAGATGAAGTGGAAATTTTTCAAGGCACGAACAACAGTGAGATTGTACCAAAATAAAGTAAGTATTTATTCTAATTCAAATTCTTCAACTTTAGGGAAACGATCTTGAAAACCAAAAATGTTGTCCTAGTGCTCTTATACCTGATTAATCAGATGGTACCTTAGATCGTCACAAATTTATGGATTTGTGAATGTTGGCTTTTCCATAGCCATGTTCTCTACCACTCTCCATCAGAACACGATGGTTAGATTTCTGTTCCATATCCATATTTTCACCTATGTGGAAACCCAGTGATTAGTTTATTTGGGTAACCGTTACGTTTCATACTTTCGTTTTTAAAGATTGGTTTTGGTATTCCTTTTTATGATGTGAGTTTTTATTAAAGAAACTTTCAAATAGTAAACCATTTATAACCCCGACGAATTTCGAGGGCGAAATTCATTTTAAGGGGGGTAGAATGTAACACCCTGAAATTTTATGAAAAATATTCTTTTTAATTTCATTAATGTCTTGTGTTGTACGCTACACCAAAAGGAGCTTGCACAACATGCATCCTTGACTTTCCTTGCATTACACGCAATCGCGACCTTCCTCGATAGCGTGTATAGTACGCAATAACGAGTTTCACTAAACAACAATATGCTAGTAAAATATTATTAAAACTAGCCGTTATGAATAGTAATAACCACTTTTTGAAATTTTTTAAATTTTATTTTTCAAAATGGAATTCATTTTTGGATTCGTAATATCGAAATTAGCTTAGGGTGAAATTTTGGTACTTTTCGGATAACTTTCATATTGTAATGAATAGTGAAAATTACTAAATTTTAATTAAAAACAACCTTTTTAATCGAAATAATTAATAGTGATAAATTATTAATTTTAGTGGTTTTAAAGTATATTTAGAATATATTTTTACAATTTAATACAATGATGGTCATTGGATGTAATTTCACATTTAAACCAGTTATAAACAAGTTTCAATCTTTTGATAGTTATTATCTCTTAAAAACACGCTATTTGTTTTGATGACGGGAATTAATTTTTAAATTAGTTAATGCAACTGATATGTTTTGAATTTCGTAAAATAGACATCATTTTTGAGTTCATAATATCAAATATAGCTTAGGCCTAATTTTTGGTATTTTTCTGAAAACTTTCAATTTTTGATGAATAGTGAAACCACTAAGTGGTAGGTTAAAAACTGAATTTTGCATAAAACTTAATTTTACCGCTTCTTTGAATGGAATTTCGAAAATCCAAGAGAAACGGTTAATATCAAGGACTCAAATGTGGTTCAATGAGATGAAAATAATTTTTGGTGAATAGTAACTTTTTACTTTTTTTTAACACGGTTAAAAGTAAATAGGGTAATTAAGGGTAAAGATGATATTATTATTACCCTAACACATGTCATAATTCTATTGGATAAGTTTAATTCGACCAAAAACAAACTTAGGAATAAAATATGACCATTTAGGCCCACTTGGATTAGATTAGGACATTTATTATTATTTTATTTAAAGAAGGGTTAAAAGAGTTAAAATCAAAGTTTATTTACTAAAACATTTTTAATATGGGGTTATACATAAGATAAATTCGACTATAAATATTCATTAGAAATCTAAAATTATTTCCTACATAATGGTATTTTATTTGTAATTTTTAGACATTAAATAATTTAATTTATGTATGACACAACGAGGATGCAGTAATTATCTTATTAATGTAATATTGACATAATTGATGTTATAAACACCCAAATTAATATAATTTGAGACTTTTTATGAATTACACTAATTTTCTAGGTTACTATGATATATTAGTGTTTATTTGATAAACTTGGTTCTAACATATAATTCTGTTATGACTTTCACAAAAATCATATATCAAATAGTGTCAAAATTGACACAAAATAGTTTTTAAATGAAATATTATATTATTAATTGTTATTTTATTCCTAAAAATCTAAGGTTCGGCCAAATTACTTATATAAGGATATATATATTAATAATAAACAATTTGGGGTTCGTTTGTCATGTTATAGTAAGTGTATTAACCATATAGTGTAAGAAAACAAAAAGACACGGTAAAAGTTAAATTATTTAACTTAGAGTTAAATCTAATTGATAAGGTTACAATAATAACCTAAACTTGTCTAAATCCTATTGGTTTATATGATTTCTACCCATCCCCACTTTATCTTCGAAATAAGACCCTTTGGAACCATTATAAACCGATTTTGACTTTAATATAAAATAATATTTTGAGATATTCCTAAGGTGCCCCTCTCCTCCCTTATAAAAGGACACCTCCTCCTCCTCCTCCTCACACCAATTTGAGCACTCAAGCTCGGCCAACCCCTGCCAAAATTCCTTCTCCACTTCCCTAGAATAATCCTAGAGGTCCTGGTCTTCTTCAAAGACCAATCTTAGTTCCCTAAGTGGAGGATTCAAAGAGGCGTTTCAAAGACGAGGTAATATCCATTATCGATCTTTTCAATTTCTTTCTTCTTAAACTTCTTCTTCTTTAGTTGTTTCATGATAAAGTAATAACATAAGTATTACTTACATACTGATATTTTATTATAAATATGAAACAACCCTAATTTACCTTCTATCCATCCTACGGAAAAATGAAATCACCGCGCGTGCGTATGTACGGAATACCGTCTCCACGCCGTGGTGTAATCTATTTTCCACCATTACCTTACAAGGATGGGTATAATGGTGTAATGAGTAACTATATATGATTATTATAAAGTGGTATTGATACTGAAATATTATAAATACACTTAAATACAATTCCACGATCATGGGAACAATATCATCGCTCGTGCGTACGTACGGAATACCGTCTCCACGATGTGATGCGACTCGTTCTACATGATCATCATTAAATAGTAATTATATAAATGAATTGAATGAATAAATATGATATATGTTACACTAATACCATTCTGTATATAAGGTATCTATAACCTTAAAAGAAGAATAAGAATTTATTCGGCAAAACACGCATAAGAACAAAAGGCAATAAAGACCCGAGTAACAAGTAACAATGAAATATTACTAATAAGAAGCTACGAATATGACCATATATGATATCATATCAATATGTATGATTATGGAATAAGTCAATAACATTATTTAAACAATTATACAGGAACTTCGGACACGTACAAAGCAAATCGGACCTAAGGTAAGGGAAATATCCGAATCTCACTTTTATTCGAGATTGTTTTTACTTTTGTAATTACTGGGGTGTATTTTATCATCCACATCCATGTTCCCTCAATATGTAATATTATTTCCATCCTTATACAATTGTTTATATCCAATTTTACCCTTCGGTGAGTTTTTAGTAAAAGATATGAAAGGAATCTTTTGTCATTTTTCGTACGAGGTACTTTTTGACTTTTCCGACAAAAGTACGAAGAATGTTTTTTTAAATTATACAGCAAGAATGGATTTTTAAAACATTATTTCCAAAAATCTTACTTTATAAGTTTTGAAGTTTATTTTTAATAAAATTCTTTTAGTTTATAATTTTATGACATGTTAAGAAAAGAAAAGTGTTTTTGAAGTAGAAAGGATATTTTCCTCAAGAATGGAGTTCAAATGTTTTATCAAAATTATTTTCCATCTAAGATAATATAGGCTTCTGTTTTTATCCCTAGTATTACATTGATTTGATTATGTTTTGAGGAAATTATTTTTATGAAGTCATTTACCTTATATGATTTGTTTTATGATGTCATGATGTTTCAAGAATCCAATTTTTGTTACATGTGTTATGCGATGATGTATGATTTATGATTATGTGACACACATAAGAAAGGATTCATTATAATATGGGTGGGACCTATATCTCCCTTTAATGCATTGGGTAAAGATTTTATATCTCATGAGATAGACATGGCTGGAATGGTAGGTTATACCGGTTCAGTGAAACAGGACTGAAACGAGGGTCACTCGATTCAGAAATGGACTTTGTCCACTAAGATAGTGTTGGCAATGAGTCTTGACTAACAAGAAATGATTCTCTATGATTATGTGTGTATGCCACAAAGTTTAATGTTTTAAGTTATGATTATTGTGAATACATTTCACTGCCATGAGTTATCCCAGGTTATGAAATTATGATCTCTTTTGCAGGTTAAGATTTCCAAAAGTTATGTTCTTATGAATATGATGTGATTGATTTTTCTTTTGTTTACCCTTACTGAGCATTTGAGCTCACCCTTTTATGTTTTATTTTCCCCAGGATATAAAGAAAGGTTTTAGGTAAAAAAAAGGGAAGATCTTTATGGGAGATATTGAAGATCTTTCACCACGATTAGAAGATTACGTTCCGAGTTTCCAAAGACACTAAACTATTACGGTCCTTGTGTGTGTGTTTTTGTTATGTACTTAGTATTCCGCAAAAGTAATGTAATGTCCATGTACGTCAAGATACGGGTCTCTACATGTAGCTTACCGATTGGCAATGCGGCCAAGTATCTATAAAGTTCACGATGTGTTCCACATATCAATATTGAGAAAATACATGCTTGAACCAACACATGTACCCACTTAAGAGGAATTAGAACTGGAACCCAGTTTGTCTTATTGCGAAGAGCCCGTTAGGATTCTTGATACAAGAGAACAAGTGCTAAGAAACCAGACGACTCATCTCGTAAAAGTTCTATAGAGAAACCATAAGATAGAAGAGGCAATGTGGGAACCTGAGGAACTTAGGATGAAGAATCACTTGAGTCTTTTCATGTGGTATTATTCTAGAAATTTCAAGTACAAAATTATTTTAAGGAGGGGAGAATGTAACACCCCAAGCTTCCACGGTACGCTTCCCTTTGAATAATATAGTAGCGTGTGTTGTATGTAACTTCGATTTCTAACCCACACCACAACCAATCAAACTAACCGTTATGAATAGTAATACCCAATTTTTGAAATTTTATAAAATTTATCTTTCAAAATGGACTTCATATTCGGATTTTTAATATCAAAGTTAGCCTAGGGTGAATTTTTGGTATTTTTCTGAAAACCTTCAATTTTTTATTAATAATGAAAAAACACTGAGTTATAGTTTAAAAATGAATTTTTATTTAAATAATTATTTATTTTATTTAAATTTAATTAAGGTCAAAATAGATACATAATACCTATATAAGTTCAATTTAATTCATTGGATTTAGTTTAGAATAATTTTAGATATATAAAAATCTTATTGAACTTTTCACCGTCTTTTACCCACCTCCTAGGAGAATTTATAAATTCACGTAAAAATTAATTTTACCGCTTCTGTGAGTGGAATTTTGAAAATCTGAGAGACACAATTAATATCAAGGAGTAAAATGTGGTTCAATAAGATGAAAATAATTTTTTATTAATAGTAACTTTTCAATTTTATTTACCACGGTTAAAAGTAAATTGGGTAATTAAGGGTAAAAATATTATTAATATTACCCTAACACATGCCCTAATTCTATTGAACAAGTGTATCTCGACCAAAAACAACCTTAGGAATAAAATATTATCATTTAGGTCCACTTGGATTAGATTAGGACATTTATTATTATTTAATTCAAAGAAGAGTTAAAAGAGTTAAAATCAAAGTTTAAGAAATAAAACATTTTTAATATAGGGTTATACATAAGATAATTTCGATTATAAATATTCATTAGAAAGATAAAAAGATTACACACATATTGGTATTTTATTTATAATTTTTAGACATTAAATAATTTAATTTATTTATGACACTATGGTGATGCAGTAATTACATAATTAATGAAATATTAAAATAATTGATATTATAAATATCAAAATAAATGTAATTTGAGACTTTTTCTTAATTACATTAATTTTATAGGTCAATATGACATATTAATATTGGTTATATGAATTATTTTTGAATTAAAAATGCTGTTATGAATTTATCAAAAACAAAATACCCAATAGTGTCAAAATTGACATAATAGAGTTTTAAAAAAAATATTATATTATTAATTGATATTCAATTCCTAAAAATCTAAGGTTCGGCCAATAGACTTATATAATTTTAGGTGTATTATTAATGGACCACTTGGGGGTATCTTGGATGTATATCGTAAGTTTATTAACTATATAATATAAAAATACAAAGTGACATGGTAAGTGTCAAACTAATTAACTAAGAGTTAAAACTAAAAGATAAGGTTAATATAATGACCCAAACCTGTCTAAAATCTATTGGTTGAAAGGTTTTAGACCCATACCTACCTCAGACTTTTAATAATCCACTTTGGATCCATTATAAACCGAATATTAATTTATTATAAAATAATACTTTATGTTTTTCCTAAAGAGCCCCTCCTCCCCCTTATAAAAGGACACCACTTCTAACCAATTATTCACATCTTCAAAGCCTTTTTTCTCGGCCAAAACCTGCCCAAATATTCTCTAAACTTCCATAAATTCATCCTAAAGGAATTATTTTGATCATAAATCCAACCTAATGAGCCCTTTTGGTCAAATCAAAAGGAAGAACCCGAAGAAGAGGTAAAATTTTCACCACCCTCTTTCAAGTTCCTTTCTTCTTCAACTTCTTCTTTCATTGTTATTTCAATTATAAAATATTAACTCCAGTATCTCTCATATACTGTGATGTTATTATAAATATTTTACAACCATATTCAGTATTCTACCCATCCTTTGAATGACATGTCACCATACGTGCGTACGTACGAGTTACCATCTCCACGTCATGGTGTAATTGTTATTCAATACATGATTATTTTGATGGGTATGATAATGATGTATAATTATTTTAAATAAAAAATATAACATTATAATGATTCTGTATATATGATATACCATCCAATTATATATTATTTTAATATCAAAAGAATGATATTGTCACTCATGCGTACGTACGGACTACCGTCTCCACGAACGCGATGAGATTCATTCCCCATCGTATCCATTCAAGACTAAATTTCATTGGATGATTAAAAATAATTTTAAAAGACTTAATATCATTCTGGGCATGAATAATATACAACCTATCCATAAAAAACACAGCTTTTCTAACAAAACATATAAAATAAAACGAGCGAGTTAACACCCGAAACGATGATAATACTAAGATATTGTTAACAAAGCATTGTTAAAAGATCATATACGATATAATATTAATGTATATGATTATTGTATAATTTACTAAAAATTATTTCACCATTATACAGGAGGTTAACCTACCCTCATCCAAGGAAAAGTACAAGGTAAGGGTTTATTTCACAATCTCTTCATTATCCGAGGTTGTTTATACGTACTTATCTACTAGGACCTCTTTATCACCCACATCCATGTTTCTTAAAAATGTATTTCAAAAAATTCTTACTATTTTACAGAATATGGGTTAAAGTCAATTATACCTTTTTTTGACTTTTTATAAGAAGTTTATAAAGGAATCTTTCCGTCGTTTTCCAAACAAGGTCATTTTTAACCTTTTCGACAAAATTAAGGTAAGAATGTCTTTTTAACTAATACGGTGGGTATGGCTATTTTCCACCATTATAAAATTGTCGAAGGTTCCCTCACAAGATTATAAGAATTTTTTAAAGTAAATGTTTTCTTTTATAATTATGTTACTTTCAAATGATTTTAAAAAATATATATTTCTCTCAAATAGTTTTGATTTCATCTATGCCAACATCTTTTGATGGATTTTAAGTTTATTTGAAGTTGATTGATTATGATAAAAAACTTCCATATTTTATTGAAGGTTTTGTGATATATTTGACTGTTTATGTGTTATTTTTATACCATTCATGGTTTATGGAGAAAGTATTTACATTTCGTATGCTAGTTTTAGTACAAATGTTTATGTTATGTTTAAACCTGTTCATATGAGGAATGCATTGGACTTAGTAATTGATGGGTGGAGCCCACTATAGCTCCTCAATGAATCGATAGGTCTCATGAGACAAACTAGTGTCTTGGTATGAGGCCTTGACAAAATCTTATTTGTATTCTTGGCACGAGGCCTTGACTATGTGGTTATGATAGTCTGGCATTATGCATTCCTTCATTATGAAAGTGGTTATTGATATTGCATGTGATTATTTTACTTGTAGAATATCCATGTGAATAAGTAAATGGAATTATTTCATTTTATCTTTTCCATATTATGTTGAATTTCAAGTTTAAAAGGATTTTGTTTTAGTTATAAATTGCCTTAAATGTTTTTGTTTATTTATGAATGTTTCTGCTATATTGTTATCCTTAATGAGCATATGAGCTCACCCCTTTCAATGTTTTAAATTTTTCCTAGGATGTGAAGAAGTAATTTATGAATGAACTGCAGGGAATGTATGAGGGGATATGAAGAAAAGATGTTGTTGTAGTTCTTTTCACTTTATGATGTAATGAAGGACTTATGAATATATCTAGTGATTCCAATGATACTAAACTAATCGGTCTTTCGAGACTTGATCATTTTTGATCATGACAATGTTATGTAATAATGCACTGACTATGGGTAACTGGGGTCAGAGCATTATAGGTTATCACTAACCCACATAGTAATTGAATGTATCCTTTCAATAACCCTCTTGAAAAAGTATTCAATAACTCATTCATTTTTATGTAGTATGCATGTGGTCCTTGTTAATTTGGATGTCTATATTTCCATATATTCTTTTATGAAATTTTATCTTGTATTTATCAATTCCTTATATGATAATTGTGTATTATAAGGGTTATTATTCTTATAATACTTTGATGAATAAGACAATCCTTAATGTATTCAACTGACCTTCTTCTTTGATAATTTTTTATTCTTCAATAAAATCATTAGTATTGAGTTCCTCATTCTTTTATATAGAATTAGTTCTTCAAGAATAGAACTACTAGTGTCTGTTATTCTTCTTATTATTATTCTTATACTAATTTCTTTATACTCACAATTTAATTAATATTTTTTTAATGTAAATTATAAATACTGAATGATTTAGGTTGTAAGATATCTTGTTATTCATACTGGTGGATATTTTCCCATTTAAATTCTCACTAAAATATCACTTAGAATACCAGTAAATTCTCCCAAAAGACTCAAGATATTTACACCAACATAAACTCTAAAAAATTTCAAAAATTCTGAATACCTTTCCATTTTTTCACAAAATATATAGAAATCCACATGGAGTTGATACTTCTATTATAGTGTCAATATCTCTCCACAATAATTCCTTGATCAAGTATTATGGTGTGATATTTTCTTTAAGGTGTAACCACTACATAATTAATTTAATAATTATAATTTTATATCTCATTATCAGATTACTTAGTGTCATGTAATTTTATTTATGATATAATAAACAAAATTTCATTGAATAAATTGAAATCTTGTTCTTCATGTCAACATGAATCACAAAAAAAGACTCAGATATTTTCTTCTATAAAGATCAACACCATGCATCGACTGAGTTATCTTCTCCTATTTTTTTTATACATAACCATCTTATTTAATTTTGAAAATATTATATATCATATTTACTATAATAAATATATTATGTATCTCAATATAGATAATTTATTTTAAAAATTCTATGTTTTCTCTATATCTAACTTCAAAAATATGTTTTTGATAATCTTATACATGAATAATTTTTCTAAATTATGTGTATTTATATGAAGAATATATTATACATACCCATATTCAGATAAATATGTTTCATATTCATATGAAAAATATTTTATGTGATAGAATAAATTTTTTAAGAACACAATTTTTTTTTGAAAAATATTTTACAGATCACTAATATTGTGAATTTTTGAGGAATTATCACCAAAATATGTTATTTATTTACCAAATTCAATATGTACTAATTATATTAGAAAAACTATATTTTTTATCCCATATAATCTATAAATTATCATATTAGGTTTATTTTCTTGAATAATATTTGATTTATCACTAAATAAATTCTTTAAATATTCATAGTGTATTTCAATTCTTTCTTAGACATCATCCAAAGTACTTCTACACCAGATTAAAATATCCATTATGTTCAATGTACCTTAGAAGGATTCTCAAACTTCTAGCTAGATTTTTACTCTTTTTACCATATCTTTTGAAGATTTTTTCAATATCTAGCTTCTTTATCATTATCCAAACAATAATATATATAATACCACTTCCTCCAATAGTTCTTGTATTGGCTTCTATGTAGAAAAAAACACACAATCAGCACATTAAGGGGATGCTTTCCAACTACATATCCAGTATGATATTATAGGAAACAACATCTCATTTTCCATAATGTAAATTCATCCACAAGTGTTCTTTAATGGAAAATATCTTCCTCATCTCTTAACCTATTTTCCAAAACATATTGACAATATCTCATTATGGGTCAAACCTTACTCATTTACAAAAAACCCTATAATCACTTAGACTCTTAATGTCCTTATAAAATTTCACCTTATATTATATCATATATAATAACTAACAAAATTATATCCAGAAATATTTTAATATAACTAAACACTTTTGTAATACAATCATCAAATTCATCATGTATCAAATCATTTACAATACAAAACAAATATCCATCAATTTTTTTAGATGAAATCTAAAATAGTTTTAGAGTATATATATATGTTTTGTGAGACTAAATTCCCATTTAGAAAAAAGCCACTCAAGCTATAAAGGGATATTCCATGTTCTCCATCAAACACATGTATCTCTATATCTATATATGTGATCTATATTATATACAAGAATTAATTTTCATATAATACCATTTCTATGATAATGATTAACAATATGACATAGTGTATATAAATCATATATAGCTACTCAAATACTCTTGATTCTATGAATAATGAATGAATAGATAAATATACACATCACATGCCATTCACCTTGATGGATGAGTACATAAAATTTAACTTATCCAATAGATAAAAATATTACATGTCACTTACCTCAATGTGACTATACAATCATTCACTCTATCTCAATCAAGTGCCTAAATGTTAAAATAATCATATGAGAGGATATATATATTCTTAATTAAACCAAACCAATGAAATGATCAATAACATACCCCACTATCTTGTGATTATCTCAACATCATAGCTAGTATAAAAAGGAATCAATGTATGAGGGTTCTCATTCTACGTATCTTATCTAACCTCATGTATTTGAGAAATCCAAATATGAAACAAGAACACATATTATACAAAATAAATATTATATGACACTTAATGTCTTATACTTAATGGGTTATTTGGAACACAAAACTCTTTTTTTTGTGTGAATTAAGATTACCTTATCCAACCAAATATGATATATTACCTATGAAAATGGTAATACCTAAAAAATTTTATAATACTCCATAACTAACATCAGTTATGGATAACTCAATATCATACTTTAAGAGGTTAAATATTATTCACATTATGTGACAGATGCAACCAAATATAATGAGTAATAATATGACGATTTATTGTCTATAACATGATACATTTTCTTATATTATATAATCTATTTAAGAACATATTAAAAATATTGTACATAAACACTAGTCTCATATATCATATGATGGAATTATAGAATTCCTTATAGTTGATACCTTTTGGGTTTTATTAAATTTATTAAAACTCAATGTGTTTTATTCCACAACTCTATGTGACCATTTGATAACACACTCCCACTAAACCCCTTTAATGAGTACCATCTATGAAGAAATATAGTTTTAATAATTATGTGATTATAAATCATATTCTTAGTTTTTATCCCATTGAATAAGTTTTCAAACATAATATCTTTCAAAATATCAATGTTCTAATGCTATTAGTTTATATATCTAGGTTCATCATCATATTCATAATTTTGGAACATACCCCTTTAAACTTTTCCTTTGAGATCATTTTGGTAAAGTAAATATAACTTGTCACATTACTTTATCATTACCAATATTTAAAAAATTCCTTTATGGTATAACGTGACATTAAGTTTGAATGATAACTAGAATAAAATTTTATTTATTATATTTTAACTTTTCTAACTCAATAAATAATCCAAATATCTTATTTTAAACTATATTGATTTCATAATATCATGAAATTATAAAAAAACTCATTTGTTTTCCCAAAATTTTTTTCTTTATTTTAGTGGGAATATTTGAACAAATAAATTATTTAATAAAAATATCATATTTGGTATTCTATGTTTGAATTTCATAAATTAACTTGTTTGAAGAGTCCAATATTCTTTTTGAATATGTCAATGATAAGTGAAGAAAATATGTGATGAAGTTGGGTGATGAAGAAATATACAATGGAAGAAGACATTGGACAATTGAGATATATCTTGGATTTACGTTGATAATTTTATATTCTTATTTCCATTATAAATTATAATTTTGATCTATTGATATATAGTGAATAAAGATGAAAAATCATATACTGGCCTTGATAATGGGAAAGGTCAGCTGATGATTTGAGTTATTGGATAAACATATTCAATAAAGATGTATAAAATACTTAATAATTTTTGTACTAAGATTTTAATGGTGTTTTGACAAGTACAAATATGTTAGTGATTGAATAGTTTTATGTAATAAATTTTAGAAGTTCTTTATAGATATTTATGTTATAAGTGATTATTAGAATAAGTAATTAAGATGATAATGTGTGACAGTTCAAACATCTTTAAATTTTATTATTACTGAGTTAGACCATATGTGAATGAATTAAATGTTCTATATTCTGAATTGAGTACTATATGATATATGTTCTAGATTAGTTACAGGTTCTAGATGCTTTAGATAATAAAGAATATGGATGATTTTTGTGAGAATACATCAATGTATTATCAAGTATGAAGTGTACAAAAATAAATAGAGAATAATTCTTGGATGATGACTGGAGAATAATAAAGTTTAAAGATAAAAATTGGTGAGTTACTAGAAATGAATTTAAATACTCAATGAGAGTATTTATAAACTACAAGATTATTTAGGAATTGTTTTGAAGATATTTGAGATGGTTTGATATAATCCTAAACAAAATTTGGTTATTTTGAGAAGAATGAGAGTGATTAGACATGACCTAAGAATTTTTGAGGAGGTTCCAAACATAGATGATGATATTATGAAATTATAAGTTGTAGCTAAGGAATACAATAGTTTTTATTAGAGTATAATGTTGTAAAATTAATGAAAAACATAGTGAAACTTAACATTCTCTAGATGGTATAAAAGATAATTTTAGAGTTCCACTATGACAAATAACATTTTGTAACAGTAATATATGATTTTCCTAATGATATTTTATGTATTCAAGTTATTATAGAAGATATTTCCTAAAGATCATATAGAAATTTATAAAATAAAATATCTTATATTTATATATAATAAATTTTAGAGTATAAAAAATATTTTTGAAAAGGTTCATGCTACAATACAAAAACAAAAAAGTTTTAATATGATACATAAGATACTGTACACCATATTCAATATTTGTAGAGTGATATTTAATTTCATCAAGGTGATACATATCATTCTAAATATGAAATGTAAGACATTTCAGTGAGAAAATAAAAAAAGTATTAAACCTACCACAGTATGTAAGATATTATATCTAACATGGATGATATGTAAATTCATGCATAAGATTTTATTGAGAATATTTAATATTCTCATGATCATATGGGAGATATTATTTAAAATATAAAAGATATTTTGAATTGTGTATAAGATAATTTGGATTGTTGAAGTGATATATATAATATTTTATTTGTCAGATCAGGCTTACAAGTTTGAAAAATTAAAATTAAAATAAAGTGATTTCGAGTTGTCTTTATGGATTTAATATCATGATTCTAGAGATTGAGATGCAATTCAAGCTAAGATTTAAGGAAAAATTAATGAGAATAGACTGAGAAGATATTTATGTGATTTTTTTGAATTTTAAATATAATATTTGAAATCATTATTAAATTCCAAAACTAGATGTGTTTTTTCTAAATAACGACTTGACCTATTTATATGTGAATATGGGGAACATGGAATATTAGTTAGGTAAAGTTTTTAGAATAATAAAAACATTCCATGATCATTGGGAGTAAGTACACAAGATTTTATTAAGAAATTAAATTAGAATATTGAGAAAATTATGGTTCTAAATATCATAGAATTTTTATATCTAGAATATAGAAATTATATTCCCATGATTTTTGGAATATAACTAAAAAGAATAGAAGGATAAAATGGTTTATGAGGTTATAATACTACATATATGATTATCTTTAATGAAGAGTGAAGTTAGTATTTATTTTATTTAATATTATAGGTGTTAAAGAGAAGATAAATATTATAAAGAGGCTGATAATTCCCACTAATTATGTTTATAATATATGTATAGAATATTGGATATTTGTGAGATTATATGATTGAATGTAATAATGAGAAAAGGACAATAAAGTAGAATTTAATGTCATGTTACTGAATATTTATCAGTAATCACACTAATTTTTTAAGAATGGATGTCTTACTACTAGGTGTAGTTATATATAGGAGGATTAGAGATGATCTTATTGATTAGTGAGTTGGGATGACCCATTTTAAACTTATGGGTGCTAGAATAAAGAGTCCTTTGGGATACTGTAAAACTGTTAAGAAATAGTAATGACTATTAGGGAGATAGCCTTGAGGTTAAGGATGATAAATTATCTACCTGTATTCAATTCATTATTTTAGTGGATATCTATGTATTTTACTATAATGGACATAACAATGAGTTGATACCAACATTTGGATCGAACCTTGTAAAAATACCATGTTCTGTTATCTTCTTTTTACTATATTGCATGTGGTGTTGTGAGTTGGAAATTCCTAAGTAAATAAATTCAATTTAACAGATATATAGGTTCAAATATTAATCAAAGAAATTTAAGGATAAAATAATTCTATAAAATAGGTTCAAACTAATTCACCCCCTAATGTGTCTATATGATCCCGTTACACCATTTCAAGTGGTATCATACCTAATCCAAGTTCCCTAGAATTAGAACTATTTTCCTTCCCTATTTTTTTGTCAGATATATATAAATTTTATATTTATGGATGTGTGGAGTTTCCTTATATTGATAATATAGTTTCTATTACTATTAATTCCAACATATAGGTTTTAGAAAAAACCTTGAAGAACAGGACAAATAAAGAGGTTATGAAGTTGTGAACGATTTTAAAGGAGAGAAAGGGTAAAAAGTTAATTGAAGGTATTCAATGTGGTTGTTAATCTATCATAACTTTTAATAATTTCGCTATTGAAGAATTTTGTTCAATACATGATTATAATTTTCATATTAAATCACTTAGTGATTTGTACTTTGATATAAAATTTTATTGGAATTTTTTTTATTGAAGTTATCACTTATATATTTGAATTTATTGTGGTTCTATTGGATGATAAATTATAGCTTGGATTGGAAGATAATATAATGTAATATTCATTCGTATAAATATTATCAATGTGCTACTCTCTCATTAAGTAAGTGAATGTTAATAAAAAGTCTTTACTGATCCACAGTGAGAAATTATATAGGTAAGAAGAAATATTGTCAAATATTATTGATTAGATTTATAAGGTAAGTAAAATCTATGATGTATTGATCCATGAAATAAAATAAATGTAAAGAGCTACCATGTATTTCAATGTTTTTTAATTATAATTTAATGAAAAAATAAAAATTAATCATTCTAGTTTCTTATAATAAAAGTGTAAGAATAATTGGGAACAAATTTAGAAGTTGAAGGGAGAATGAGAATAGAAATCAATATCTATAGAGGTTGAGACCAAACCACTCAACATGATGTGTCTTGAACTGGAATTCAAAATGAGAAACATATAAGTGACATAATAATTCAAAATCAAGAAAAATATAGAAAAATAAATATTTGAAGAAACCAACCATTATAAAAATATTAGATGTGAACATGTATAAGAATATCAATTCTCTAAGAGAATTCAAAATGAAGGGAAGTGTTGTTAAAAAAAAGGTTTACATAATAATCAGATTTGTGAAAATAATAATAATATCAATGTTCATTTTTAAATATTGTTTTTTTGCATGGTTTATACATACTTACATTGAATATTGGCATAATATACCTATTTTTAATGATTATATAAATCCTATATTATAGGGGATTAAAGCCGAGTAGAGGAAAATTATATATAAAAGGAGAAATCTATTCATCTCAAACAGGTTTGAAAGATTAGGGAATTTATATGAAAATTGCAACAAGAGTGATCATTGTGATAATGCGTGTTATTATAAATCTACCAATAATGATTTAAAAAGTAAAAGATTTATAAGGAAATAAAATCTAATAAATTTTAAATAAAGAGACAGTAAGTCTACCTTGTAGAGTAAGAAAAATAAAAAAAGATACACCAAATAAAATGTCTGAGATGAATGGTACACCAAATAATCAATTCTTTTACTATGGAAGAATAGGCCACATAATATAAATTTTCCAACTTACCATGACAATAAATTTTGGTGGAATAAATAAGGAACAAAGAAAAGAATAAATACAATAAATAAATAAAAGGATTGTTTCTGTGGAAGACACCCATGAAGAATAAAATGAGATGTTTCTAAATAAGTATGGCTCAAATATTATTTAGAAACCACGTAGAATATCATTTAATGTTGTGCATGTTACTAAATAATTTAAGATCATAAGTCCATCACAACTAGAGATGGAAAATAATTTGGATGAAGAACAAAAGAATGAATTTTATTTGAAAAATTATGTGAAAAGATGAATTCCACATAGTAGAAATGATGAAGAATGGAAAAATAAAAAAATAACCATTAATTCAAAAGTAAGGAAAATAAAATTAGGATAAATAATGAACATTTATTACTAAGATAGAACTTAATTGAAAGGAATTTTTTAATTGGGATGAAAATATGATCCCTTTTTCTCTCACTAAGGAGGTATGAAGAACGACCCTATTACCTTATATTTATATTGGTTTTATTTATTATGTTTAGGGAATTAAAGGTAATTCATATATAGATAGAGCCTTATGAAATGTATATTCATTTTACTTTTAGAAGATATATACATCATGGAATTATCTAATTGATATCATGATGCATCCTTTAAATAATTCAAGTTATATCAAAAGATACTTGTATATAATTTTGAGGAAGACTAATCATGATAAAGAATTTATGGAGTGCATCCCTTGAGTAAGATTTGAGTAAAGAAGCTTCATGAATATTATTATCTCTGTAAAATCTTGAAATAATGATTTTTTAGAAAAGTATGATTATAAGGTATGATAATTGATAAAAATCCAATATTTTAATAATTTTTATGACCATTTTATAGAATTTTAATATTAATTTCATTTACTTCTCAATAAATGTTTTTAACTTGAACTTATGATGATTTTTTTGGAGTTTATTTCAAATATTTTTGATATTTGTTATTTTTCATTGATTGTATAATTTAATCATAATTGGGATAAAACTTACATTGTTTTTTTCCCACTATTTTCATATGTTGTGAAAGTTTCAAAAGTTTAAATAGAGTTACACGAAATACAAATAAAGTTGCTTGTCTTAAATTTATGAATATGGAAGTTAAGATTTCTAGATATTAGTTGATGAAAATGGAAAAGGGACTAGGGATGTATATAAGTAACCCTAACCATATGTAAAAGGCATTGACATTGCTTCTAAATAAGGATAAAATATTAGTTTCCAAAGTTACAGAAGGTCAAAAACTTTCAAGGTAATGACATTAAATTGGATTCGTATGAGTCTTTTTCTAAAAACACAATCGTTATCCAAAATAAACAAGTTAAAATTTGAATAAATCATTTACAGTATAAAAACAACTCTATATTTTTAAGGGTATATCTTCCAAACTATAACGGTGATCATTCTAATAATTTGAGTCATCCCTAAAAAAATGTAAGATTTATTTTTTGGTGAATCAAAGTCAAATTTAATTTAATTTTAAGATGTTAGTAAAGGATGGATTTGAAATAGCAATTTTACAAAAAAACATAAGAATCTTCTAAGGTGAAGAGTGGAAATTATGGAAATTACTAGTATATATAAGAGTGATCTAACCACAACCAAAGGTAATTCAAACATAGAGTGAAAATTTTTAGAAATTTGGAGGAACATAATAATAATATACCATATCATAAGAGTCAATTCCATGATTGATTAAAATATAAGAGTAAATAGTTAATAACATAGAACATAAAAATATAAATTTCCCAAAATTTATTTAGTGCATGATTTAAAATTATTTCATTCTTCTAGTTTGGAAAATTTGGAATGTTATCCTCTAACTATCCCATGTATAAATCCTCTAACCAGTTGAAGTTAATAATGAACGTGGTAAGTGATTAAAGAAAATAAAATATTTAAGATGTGCCCACCTGATAAAATCCTCACCATTGGGCTGCACTTGTGGTAGCTGATATAGAAGTGATCCAATTATAGGGTACTCTATGATGAAATTATAGGAAAAAATAAGAAGGAATTAGATTCATCAAGGTAACACAACATTAATTCCTGTATTTAGAAGGAGTTTTTTCCCTAAACACAAGGAGGTTGAGTTGATTTAAAAATGTGAAGACCATCCCAATTATAGATATTTATGGAAATTCTTCTTTCCCCTATTAATGGGGATGTTACTCACTATAATGTATATTTAGTTTATTTTCCTATAGTTATTAGTCTTATTTAAATATTTTTATATCTCTAGTGATGGAACACTTAACAACCTTTTGTTGAGCCATGTTGATATCCCCTTATTCTACTAATTAATTATTATATTTAATGATTTATTATTTTCTATTTAATTATATTGGATGTATTTTCTTACTATAGATTGTAGGATATTTCCAGTAGTTATATATTTTTAATTGTTAAATATATTCTTCTTGAATTGAAATCTTCATCCCATAAATTTAATTAATTTTTCCTACTATGGAGAGAAGTGATTTAGGTTCACAGGTGACCAAATATTTTTTATCTTTTGATTAGTTAAGGTAAGGGATTGTTGTGATCACTGTACATACCAGTTTAAACTGAAAATATTGAGTAATGGAAATTTATTGAAATTATTCTAGTCAGTGTGAGAGAATTAGAGTTCCATTTAATTTAATTTTTGTTTAATATTATAGGTGGGGAATATATGTGGTTATACCACACTATTAAAATTCATTTAAGGAACTCTTTTAAATGTTTTTAAATAACCACACAAAACTATCCTATATTTTCATCTTCCAATTGAACCCATATAGATTAAACACTGAACACCTTGAAAATAATTATTCCCCACAGGAAACCTAAGTCACACTATACTGCATTAAGTTTGGGTTTAATTTTCATTATATATAAGTCCCACTTTACTCACCACAAAACCCACCACAACTTCCAGGGAGAAAATATATTATTAACGATTTTTTTTATTTTATTTTGTGTTAATTTCTTTAATTCATGACCATATCTAATTATGATCACCTCGATGGATTTTATCCAATGTTTAAAAAACTTTTTTGGTTTGAGTACATAATAAGAAGATATTTAGAAAGTGGGTAGGGATGTTGTAACTATTCTTTTGATAGATTCCCAATATTATTCTAATTCATCATGAGTTCCTTTAGGCTATGATAACTAGAAAGAAAATACAAAACACTTAAATAATACCATTAGAGAACTATGTGTACCTAATTTGAATCATTATAATAATCACAAGTTACAAGGAAATAATTAATTATATTTTAGAATTATTCATGGTTTAATTTGGTAGTACTTATTTTAAATAGATTTTTTTAGAATACCCATACACACACATCAAATAGTTTAAAGTAATGTATTACACCATCAATCAATGTGAAGTTTCATAAGCCCAAATTAGTTGGAAGGAATTACCATTCTCTTAATAAGAGTCATCCAAATAATATATATAAACATTATATCCTCGAGGGATCTCAAGCTTGGATAAGATCCATAAGGATGACCTATATAAGGTTTCATCCACTTTAAAATGTATAAAATAAAAAAGGAGGTATATGGAAGTAAGAAATCCAGTTGATAAACCCTGTATGAGTTTTGATAATGGTTGTAGAAGATAACTACTATTTCCCCATAATAACACTTTTAGGATGTCCAATTATTAGTGTTCTTGTATTGAGGACTATTAGAAAATGACAAGAAACTTTTAGATTCTTCTTTAGGAGGATCCATAGTGGACTCATATCAAGTTGAAACAATGAAGTTCATAGAGAAGATCTCATATAACTATCAATGGTTTGGTACCCAAACTTCTACCCGAGGTGCATATGAGTTAAAGGGTTATACCTATTTTTTTTCATAAAATTAGAATTGAATAGACAATCTATCATTTAAGAAAATTATTACTAGATAATTTTAGTGAATCACTATATACCCCCTCAAGAGTTTACCATTTGTTCCATTCAGTGGATCACTTTATTGGTTTTTATCCTCAAGTTTAGAAAATAGAGATCTATAAAGAAATATAATGTAGGAAATACCAATAACCATAAGAACCAAGGATGAAAATAATATTAAATACTCCAGTATGGATCTATAAGTAACCTCATTTTATACCATTGTAATGGATTTTAAAAAAAACACCATCCACCACTATTCTAAAAAGTAATTCTCAGACCTCTATAAGGTATCTTCCATAGGGGAAGATTTAAAATGTAAAAACCCCATATCTAGTAACCTAGAGTAAGTGAATACTTTATTAAATTGGTATATATACAAGGGATCACTTAACAAAGGACCAGATCACAATTGATTGATCGGTTTAGTATTTTTTAAGAACCATATGCACACATGATTCCCTTATTACATTGGAAATAAAATATAGAACATAACATAATAAAATGATATGTATCCATGAAAATCATTCATATACTATTTCTATATAACTTGGTTAATGGAAAAAAATAAGGGTGATATCAAAATATCATTTAGGGTTATGTACAACAGAATCTATCATGATTAAAAAGGCATAATTTATATGTAACAGTAAATAACTGGAAACACATTCCATTTAATTAATAACTCAAGTAAAAAAATCAGTCCATGGATAATATCAATTAAATAATATCATGGATAATAATAACTAAATTATAAATGAAGGAAAATTATTCTATTAGATGTTATGATATCATAAATCATGATATCTCAACCTTAAAGACTTTACTCCAAGTTTGTATAAAACTATAGGTAAAGACCCATTTAATTTGGCCAACTAATTTTTCTAATGAGATATATAAATGGATCGTGGGGCTATATAATTTTGGGACATACCCATTACTACCTGGATAATGCACTCATCATATATTGAATGATCAGTTTGAATTTATAAACAATATTTCTTATCAACAAATTTCCATATCAAGTAAAGAATACAGATTAACAATAATTCTATAGTTAGTCAAATACATTTCAGGGTAAAACACCTTATATAAATATGGTATATGGTTTAGGTAATTAGAATATCCATAATATAAAGAATATATATATTTATAGAAAATGTAATGTCTAATTATCACAAGAAAGTTAATGTTTCAAGACCAAGTTAATGTCCATGAGATCAATCATGAGATGATAGATGACCATCAAAAAAGTAGATTTTATAGTAAAATATATTATTTTAATGAATATATGAAAATAAAAATGAAATATTTAATTTTTTTTATTAAATAAATTTCTTTTTAAGACATTTAAAACTTTTAGAATAAAAAAATGGTGAATTTTTTTTATGGCGATGGGGAAGTCTGTTAATGCAGTAAACATTACAAGAAAACATTGCTTTTGAATTTTTATAAAAAATATTGAAAATGGCCCTTTTAAGAAAAAAATAGAATGAATCCTTTAAAACCATTTAAAATATAAATGATAAAAAATGGACTTATTAAATAATTTGAGTAATAATAAGTAATTTTGTAAAATAATTTTGAAAAATATTTCCATGGAAGAAAAATATACCAGATCAAAAAGAGTAATAAAATTTGGATTTTATTTTAAACATTACCCTTGAAAAATCAAATTGAATTAGATCAATAATCATCATGAATAAATTAATATTCTTGTTAAATAATTTAAAAGTCTAGTATATTCACCACATAAGAGTATATAGGTTCATAATACCAAATAAGTCCCATTGAAGTGGAAATTGAGATGAAGTCCCATATCTCACGTTTCCTTTTAGTTGATAGAGATTTAAACTCAAATATGATGGTTTTAAACACAGGATTAATTTATACTATAATCATATTAATATTTATAATATACTATATTTTCCTCTTATGACATCTTATCATTAGTTTTTCAACAATATTTCATTATTATCATTGTTTTGGTTGCTAATAATTTAATTTAATCATTCTTGTTTTTTCATATATGTTTTGGTCCCTATAATTTTTTTATGGTTACATAATATCCAGAATGATAACCATGATATAAATATAATATATATCCATTAAATATATCCTTATTACCTTCCATATAAGGTGGAAATGAAAAATAGATCACATCACCTTGTAGAGGTAGTAGTCCACACGTACCCACAAGCGATGTTATAATTTTCCAATTGATTTGAAGGAAAGAAGTTATATATTATATTAAAATAAAATAGGAATATTTATGTCATAATATCATATATATTCATCCATTCTATCTTTATAACCATCCAAGTTAAGTGGTTATGAAAAACAAATTACACCATTATGTGGAGATGATAAAATGTACGTAAGAACAAGAGATGTTTTTGGTTTTCATAGGATAGAAAATATATGGAATGTCATGACCCCTTCCCTAAAAAAATCACCCCTCCAGGGTTGGTAATAAATAAAGGGAGATAATGGCCTCTGAGTCCCACCTTTAGTAGGCCCCAGGTTGGTGACTAGCACCAATGGTGTACAAATCTCACAATACGGGAGGAATTACCCTTTATAAGAAATAATATTGGGAGATAAGATGAATCATCCACAAAAAATCCAAGATATATATAAATGATAAAATCTTCCCCACATGCATGAAAAATGCAGAACTAATACAAAAATAGTAAATTCTCCAAAGTAAATACCCAAATTCATGCTGAAGTAGTGACACGAAAATCATCCCAAGGCCTGATCTAGTAACACCCACCATGATCCATGTAATCCTCTTGGAAAATTGAAAACAATTTTATATACATAGGGTAAGCATAAATGTATACTCAGTAGGAAAGGCAAAGTCTCTCATGCACATGTGAAAGAAGCATATTAATGCCCATGTAAGAAAAAAAAAACAGAACCAAACAACACCTAAATAAGTATACTAAAAAAACCAACCTCACTGAGGCATGATCACCATGTAATGCATGTAAAGTAATATAATATGTTATAAATCACATTGATGATAGCGTACCCCTCACCACTTTCCCACTGGTATGCCACTCTATCCCAGCATCGTACATCCTAGAGATCCCATCCCTTCTATATACTGCATCACATCCTGCCCCCGCACACTTAGGCCTCACCATATATAACATCACATCACATCTCATCCCAAAGATACTTGGGAAATTATATCACAACTCATCTCAAAGACACCTAGGAAAACACAAAACACCTCACCCGCAAATACTCGGACTGTCACATCTCACCCAAAAACACCTAAACCATTAAAACCACCATCTAAAGCTCTAACAAAGATCTATACATCACAACCTATGCTATACATACCTTTCATATAAGAGATAGTGGAAAATGGAGAGCACCCAACCATCTGTACTCCTCACTGGATGTTGGTAAAAACACCCCTGCATGACTATGAGGGTGTTCGGAACATAGTGATCAATATGAATGCGGTGAATATAGAAATAACCAAAATAAAAAAAATATATTTATAGTATCAAACAATCCAGCTGAACCTATGGGTTCACAAACAAAAAACCATCTATTAACGTTGATACTTTTGATGCAAATTAAAAATGTTTTTATTAGTATCTATATCAGTCATTTCAAAAGGTGAATAGCCCTGATGAATCAAAGTGGATTTAAATTCCCTATACGTTCAACATAAATTCATTTAATTATTTATCATCAAACTCATTTAAACACACAACCATAAATTAATATTTCATTCACCACTGTTATCTTCTTAACTAAACGAACCCAAGTCAATCCAAAATTTATTAAACAATTATTCATTTATTCCATCACTACCTCAGAAACTATCAGACATGAAACATATCAAGAACCATAATAACAGTCATTCAAAGTCATCCAATGGATTAAGATCCATGGAAAATTAATTCACTTCATATTAAATACAAATCACACCATGACCCCTAGATACATGGTGGAGATTTCTGCACGTTATCAATGGAGAAGACTCTAGAAATTTCCAACACAAACACTTCTATCCTTCTTCAAACTCTTCCGCCCTGTTCATCATATTAACCAAACCAACCCCCAACTCACAACTACATGAAATAACACATTAAATCACAACCAATTTCTTCATCCCTAATGCATAATCACACGACACCCATCACAACCCCACTATATAACCACATATCATAAACTTCCCCCATACATACAAACCAAAACTATCCCACACATCGCATCACCTAAAGTACCATGGAAAACACATTTTTAGATTTAATAAGGCATCCATTATTTAATTCCACTTGTAAATTTAGGGGATTTCAATGAAACTGTCAAATTTTGAGGGATCCATTTATTAACCAAATATACGTGGTTAACTAACCTTTATATATAAGAGTTCAAAAAAACCAAAAAACATGCATTCGAAAAACTAACCTATGGACAAACAAGGTCCCCCAACAGCCAAAATTTTTAGTTGTTTGTTAGCCCATAAAAATCACAAGAATGGATGAATAAAACATACAACACCATCATGTGTCAATTTTACCCACCCCCTATATATTGATTATTAAACCAATTAAATTATCTTTATTAATCCAAAATCAAATATCTTCACAAGGGAAAACATATATATACCCCTCCTTTATGAGGCATAATTTAGAATGATAAAGGAAATCCCACTTAGAAGAAGAATGATTGACACTTCCTGGTTGCACTAAAAATAGGGGCACACGTACAACAGGTGACTCTCCAAGGAATAAAAAAACAAACATAGAAAAAATACCAAAGGAAGAAGGATTTGGTGACATCCAGTCTTATGAGAAAGTAGAAGGTATGTGCGAAGGGCATGGTGTCTCGACTTTAGGAAGATGATATCAGATTCAATGGGAATTAGATATAGTTTAATATGTCCATTAAAGGTATATTTGAACAAGACCATGAGTTTTGAACATTTCCAAGCCCCCAAAATCCTAGGTAAATAAAGATATAATATATATACTTTGAATCGGTCTCAAAGAATTTTTTAAATTTGGCCTTAAATCCATTTTACATCAAAGAAAGATGTCAAAAGAGAAAAATTAGAAGAACTAGAAACACTTATCACGAGGCGGCTCCAGTGATACACCATTAGACAAGGCACCACTAGAAGAGGCACCATGAATGAGACACCTCTAGATAAGACACTACTAGATGAAGTACCACTAGTTTGACCTACTGCTAGGCAGGAGGAACCACCAGATGAGACACCACCAGTCAACCGATCACTAGGGTGAGACACCTCAAACAATCCACCACTAGGGTGAGACACTACAGGTGAGCCACCAAAAAAGTTAGATATCATCAATGATCCACCACTAGGGTGAGAAAACTCTAGTGAACAACCCCTAGGATGAGATACCATTAGTGAGACACTGTATGGGTGAGACACCATCAGCGAGACACCACCAGCATGAGACACATTCGACATGAGGAAACATTGGGACGAGGTTCTATTGGGATGAGGCATCGTTGGAAAACTTGGGAAATTTGTAATTTTTCAAAGTGTTGAAATGATTAACCTTGACATCCCAAGACACCTCAAACACTATACTTCCCACAATGTAATGGAATTGAAAGGTCTGGGCCATTACATCAGATACCTCTCAAACTATTCTCATCCTTGAGAAGTCAAAACCAGACATAAGGAAAAGTGATTAAGTAAGGGTCCAAAAAACCATCCCTTGAGATACCAATGAAGGATATGGTCACACTTGAAAAAATTCAATAAAATAAAAATTTCATAGTTCAATGATAAACCACCTTCTATTGTTCAAAATTTAGAGTGGAAATATCTACACCCAAGAACACCTACTCTGACATCTTCTAATCATGACTTATCATCATGGTTGTTGACACATTAACCCAAACGACCACAAATCACATTTTCAAAACCACAATAATCCGCACTGTCCAAACACATGAATCGGGAAATTTTATCCACCATGTCAAGATACTATCCACTCTAGGTGGCACTGACTCAACTACGGGAGTGTAATCACATCATAGTTAACACATCTTGATTAAGAATTAGGTCATCCCCTTTTTATATATCAGGAATTTATCATACATAACAAACCAATGGAAAAAAGCACATATCATAATAAATAAGGTTCAAACATCACATAACAAAGTCGAAAAATACAAGAAAAAACTAAAAACAAATTTGGGTACTAGGCACGCATATATGTATCTCACTCCCAAGTACTACCCTCATGGCTGCACACCTCTAAAACCCACAAACAAAAGGTACCAACAATCCTAGTAGAAAGCTTACTCCCTCTTCCAAACCTCCACTACCCAAGTTGAGGTAAAACCTTGAAAAAAAACATGGTCCCCAACCTCAAACTCGAAGTGCCTCCTTCTATAATCAACATAAGACTTATTCTAGTCCTACACTAATTTCATCCTCTTATGAACAAGCTAAATTTTCTCTATTGTGCTCTATACCACATCGAGACCAAGAAAAACTATCTCTCCAACCTCTATCTAGAATAACATAGAACGAAACTGTATCCCATAAAAGGTGTCAAATGGGGCCATGCCAAAGGAAGAGTAATAACTATTATTATAAGAAAACTCTACCAAGGTACGGTGTCGTACCCAAGATCCACCAAAGTCTAAGAGACATGATTTCAACATATCCCCCAATGTATGGGTAATATATTCTATCTTCACATCAGTCTGAGGGTGAAAATAAGGGATGAGGTGTAATTGAGTGCCAAAATCATGCTTCAATCCCCTCTAGACTTGTGAGGTAAACTGTGCATCTGGATCTGAGACAATGGACCTCAAAAATCTAAGAAACTATACTAATTTATCTATGTACCTCTTAGCTGAGGTATATAATATGCTATAATCCTTGATTGCTAAAAAGTATGACTATTTCCTCAATCGATACATAATCAACCAGATAACATCACAAAATCTTTAAGATATGGCCAACCCTATGACGAATTCCATCGATTTGTCATCCCATTTCCATTTGGGAATATCCAAAGGCTACAAAAAACCACTAGGAACATGGTGCTTGACCTTTACCTGCTGGAAGATGAATATTTTTTTACACAAACTCTGCCACAACCTATTTCATCCTATGCCCCAAAAACAATATTATCAAGACATAGTACATCTTAGAAACACCTGGGTATACCAACAAAGGTGATCTATGAATCTTATGAATAACTCTATCACACATCGACACTAGAACTAAAAATTTTCCACAAAACAATATCTGGTTCTAACCAACCTATGAACATCCATCAGGAGCATCACCATGGCCAACACGATTACGTATCACCTCTTCATCTGAGTCCCCCCACTAAGACTCCTCCACCTATTACATCAGAGAGGACTACACGATCGTCTGAAACAAAAAACATTTACCACCATCCACACCTGCATCTAAGTGCAAGTCTGCCAAATCCTCCAATGCTCTCCAAGCATCTGAAGATTCCTAAACAACATCCTTCTATAAATTTCTTTTTAAAGAATTGACCATGACATTCCACTTTCTTAAAGTGTAGGAGATATAAAAATCATAATCCTAATGAAACTCCATCCACCTCCACTGCCCCAAGTTTATATCATGATGAAAAAAGATATAACTTAAGCTTTTGTGATCCGTGAAGACCAAAAGGTGATCACAGATGAGGTAATGCCACCAAAAATTCAGCGTAAAGACAACTATTTATAGATTTTTATCATGGGTGGAATAGTTACATTCATGAGGGTGTAACTACCTAGATCCATAAGAGATCACCACCTTCTGATGCATCAACATTCATCCCAAGACCAGATTGTAAGTATCACAGAACACCTCAAACATTACCCCTTCCATAGGCAATAAGAATACCTAGGCACTAGCCCAATTCCCTTTTAGGAAACCAAAATCTACCTGGAACTGATCAATCCATGAAAAAACATAGTCTTCCCTTTTCAAATTGTCAAAGGTGCTACAACTCGAGAGAAATCATTCACAAACCTTCAATAATAGTCCATGATACCAAGGAAACCACAAACCTCTTCCACATTCTTGGTCACTTCCCAAGAAATAACTAATTCAACCTTAGATGGGTCTGCTATCACAACCTTTTGAGACACCACTTGTTTAAGTAAGTGAACCTATCATTTCTAGAACATATTCTTGGACAACGTTCCATAGAGTTGGTGGCGTTGAAGAACATGAAGGATTGTTCTGAGATACTCGACCTTCTCATCCTCCGATTTTGAGTAGATTATGATATCATCGATGAATAAAATGATGAACCAATCCCGTAACTCATAGAACACAAAGTTCATAAGCTCCACAGACATGAATGGTGCATCCATAACACAAAATGACATAACTACAAACTTGAAGTTACCAAACCAACATCTGAAGGTAGTCTTTGGGATATTTCTCTACTTCACCCTAAACTAATGATATCCAGACCACAAGTCTAACTCAGGAAACCAACTCTCCCCTCTTAGCTGGTCGAAAAGATCATCTATCCTCAAAAGTGGGTAACCATTTTTTAATGTCACCTGATTTTACCTTAGGTAGTATATACACAACCTCAAGACACCATCCTCCTTCTTTGAGAACAACATTGGAGCACTCTACGATGACACACTCGGTCAGATAAAACCCTTCGGCATCAGATCATCTATCTAAATCCTCATATCCCATAACTCATAAGTTTCCATCCAATAAGGATCCATCAAAATAAGATAATCACTAGGATATAAGTATATCCTAAACTCAACATCATGATGAGGGGGTAGCATCACAACCTCCTTGGGGAAAACATCCAGGAACTCCCCAACAACCCTAGGAATATATATCATCCCAACACCCATAGATTCCACTGAAAAATCATCTAACAAGGAAAGAATGTGCTCTAATTTCTTCATTCCAACTTCAAAAATTTGCTCATTAATGAAAACCACATGCTGTCCATCCACATCCAAAAACATGGCTCTCATTTAGAAGTAGTTGATAAAAGCATGTACAGAATACAACCAGTCAATGCCAAGAATGACATCATATGACTGAATCTATAGTAAGAAAAGATCCCCATGGGACTGATGCAGTTATATCATCAGTCTACATCCCCAACACACATCAAACAAGTTGGTTTATCCTCTTACTAGTGTACTCAACAGGGGCACAAGAATACTCTATATGTCTAGTCCTAGAGCATAGTCTAGAGCAGAAAAAGGGGTGAGAAGTTCCTAAATTAAACAAAGAACAAAAAAGGGTATTAAAAAAACTAATCTTACATTTGATGATATTTGGAACCTCTTAAAATGCCACCTTTACATCATAAAACTGACCAAAATGAACTCCTTTGACTCTCTGTTGATGACCACCGCCAAGGCCACGCTCAGGTCGCGGTCCATAAACATGAGTAACATCATGAGGTCATCCTATAATCATTCCATCTCCACTTGGTGGAGTAAAATATTGCTAACCCTATTGCTGAAATGGACTCACTAGAAACTATTGTTGAGGCTGGCACGAAACCTATCCACCTCCACAAAATGAGCTCAAGGAATTACTAGGCACTGACATTAGTGGTGAAAATGAAAAACACAACAAAAAAACACTAGTAAAAAGCTCCTAGAAAAATAATGAACACCACTTATGGCAGAAGGCCAGAAAGGAAGCTGTTGAGGTAGAATCCCTACCAGTTGAAACCTCAATGGTCTTGATGCCTTAGATCTTCCACTAAAAGTTATGCCTCTCAAAAAACAATTTTGGATCCCCTCTCATGGTTGATCTTTTCATGAGTTCATCCTATTGATCATGTTTTCCTTCTTCTAAACCTCCAAATATGTTGGAAACTTAAAGGAAGTAATAACATACTAGATAGAAGGGTGAAGTGCCTCCTCAAGATGTCTTATACAAGACTCCTCATCCAGAAAAAGGTATGGGAAAAATGAAGAAGGTCGTTGATGTTGATTCACAGCTCCCACACTGCCATAATCCCCTACTAAAGGGAGTGTAGCCCCTACCTCTTATCTTCCTTCATGGTTGATGAAAGAAACTCTGCCCTGAACTCTTTATAGAAGTCAACCCACAAAACATCTTCCTCTTTCTGCTCCCCCAAATACAATGTCCACCACTGATGCGCAACACCCCACATTGAATGACATACAAAGGGAACCAATACTCTATCATGTCCTAGATCAAACTGAAAGATATCTTTATATCCTCCATACAGCTCTCTATCTCCACATCTGAAATGTTACCCTTGTACATTCCCAAAGCTTTCCTCTAGAAAGCATGCAACATCCTCTTCCACTGGTCCTCATCCTTAATCGGATCAACCTCATGTTGATCAAATATATTATCCTACTGAACCTCAACTACTTGAGCCACACACAAAAAACAACTAGGAGCTATATCTGAAATTGAAACAAGGATTTCCTAATCCCGAGTAGTATGTAATTTTTATTAATATTTATTTTAATTCATTTTAACCTTCCCAAAACTGCCCGATTCAAACAAGAACACAAGTTATTACGATTAATGTACCTATATTAGGTATCTACCCTACAAGTAGGTCCACCTCACTTGGCCATTAAATAATCTCAGAGTCCATGCACTGGATCACGGGGGGCCCTAAAATCCCATGTCCTATCCAGTCTCACTGGCCTATGTCATGCACCAAGTTCAACTTAAACTATGGCCATACCACCCCTTGTAATACTCACCATGGCTAACTCCAAACTCCATACCATCTCTCAACCATCACCTCTTATACCAATATATAATGACACCCTCCATCCAAAGATACCACTTCTAGGCTTGAAATGAAGAAAGATAGATAATTACCCTTGAGTCCCACCTCTAGTAGTCCCTAAGTTGGAGACCATCGCCAAGGTTGTAAAAATATCACAATATGGGAGGCATTACCCATTATAAGAAATAATATCACGAGATAAGATGAATCATACAGAAAAAATCCAAGACATATATAAAAGAGAAATCCAAAAACCATTCCAAATGCATGAAAAAATTATAATTGATACAAAATATTAAAGCCTCCAAAGAAAATACCCAAAAGTAAGCTAAAGAAGCACCACAACAACTGTCCCATGGCCCGAGCTAGTAATACCCAACACAGTCCATGTAATCCTACTGTAAACCTAAAAATAGTTTTATATATGTTGGGTGAACATATTAGTATACTCAATATTAAAGACAAAGTCTCTCGTACACATGTTAGAAAACCATACTAATGCCCCCATGAGAAAAAAAAATACAACCAAAAAACACCTAAACTGTTTTAATAACAAAACCCAACCTCACTAAGGCACACTCCCTAAGTAACACCCATCACGAAATATAATATGTTATAAAGAACATTGATGATAGGGTACCCCACACCACTTTCCCACTGGTATTCCACTCTTTCGCAATATTGTACATCTTGGAGAACCATCCCTTCTATATACCCCATCACATACCACCCACACACACTTGGGACTCACAAAAAATCCTCCCCGCACACACATAGGCCTCACAACACATCTTGCCGCACACACCTGGGCCTCAAGACACAACACATCACATCACATCTCATCCTGAAGACACATGATAAAGAACATCACAACTCATCCTGAAGACACCTAGGAAAGCACAAACCACCTCACCTGAAAACACATGGGATATCATGTCTCACCTGAAAACACTCGAGCCATCACAAACACCATCTAAAGAACTAAAAGTCTTCCAACCATTACAACCTATTATATACCTACCTCCCCTGGAAGAGAGAGTGGAAAAGGGTGGGTACCCATCCTTCCCAACTCCTTACTAGATGTTGGAAAAAACACCCCTGTGAGACTATGTGGTTGTTCAAAACATAGTGCTCAATATGGGTGGGATGAATATAGAAATCACAAGAATATACAAATATATGTATATTATCAAACAATCCATACCAACCAATGGATTCACAAACAAACAAACAAACCATCTCAAAATAATGTCTCTTTTTCTAAGACCTATAAATACATTTATTAGTATCTACAACAATAATTACAGAAGGTGAATAACTCTGATTAATTAATGAAAATTCACATTCCCTCAATGTTCAACACCCATTCATTTAATTGTTTAGCATGAAACTCATTTAATCACACAAACATCATTTAATATTTCATTAACTACTTTCATCTCATTAACCAAACCAACACAAGTCACTCCAAACTTTATTAAACAATTATTCATTTATTCCATCACTACCCGAACAACTATCAGGATCAAAACATATCAAGAAACATAGTAACAACTATTCCTAGTAATCTAAGGGATGAAGATCCATGGAAAATTAAAACACTTCACATTAATGACACATTGTACCATGACCTCTAGATATAGGGTGAAGTTTTATGAATGTTATCAATAGAGAAGACTCTAGAAATTTACCACACAAAAACTACTATACTTTTTAAAACTCATCCGACCAGTTAATCATATTAACCATACCAACCCCCAACTCACAACCACATCTAGAAACACATTACAGCACAACCAATTTCTATAGCCTTGCTACATAATCATAACACACCCATCACTGGCCCCTATACAACCACATGTCATCTAATTCCCCTATACACACAAACCTCAATAATCCTACACATCACATCACCTCACATACCTAGGAAAAACATATTTTAATATTTACTATGGCATTCCTTATTTAATTAAACTTTTTAATTTAAGGGTTGTTAGAGAAATTGTACAATCCTCAGGCATCCATATATTTTCCATATATACGTGGTTACCCAAATTTTATATTTATGTGTTCAATAAAAACTAATCAAAATGCATTCCACAAACTATACCATGCAAAAACAAGGACCCGAAATGGATACAATTATTAATGGGTAGTTATCCCATAAAAATAATAAGAATTAACAAAATAAAAAATAAAACACTATAATGTATCACTTTTCCCAATCCCCTGTATAATGATTCTTAAAACAATTTCATTATCTTTATTAGACTATAATAAACTATCTTTATAAGGGAAAACATCTATATACCCATCCCGCATGATGAAAAATTTAAAAAGATGAAGGAAATTCTACCTAGAAGAATAATGATCGATACTTCCTGGTTGCGCCTAAAATAGGGGCGCACATACAACATGTGACTCTCTAGGGAATCACAAACCAAACTAAAAAAAACTCTCCAAGGAAGAAGGATTTGGGGATATTAGATCTCAATAGAAAGGAGATGGAACAAATGAAGGGTAGGGTATCTTGACTTTGGGAAGATGAGATCATATTAAATGGGAATTAGATACAGTTTAATATTTTCATTAAAGGAGGATTTGACCAAGACCACTCTGTTTGATCATTTTAAAGCCTACATGCTGTTAGCTAAATAAAAATATAATTTATTGACTTTGAATTGGTCTCAAATACATTTAAATTTGGACTTAAATCCATTTTAAATAAAAAAATATTTCAAAAGGGAAAAACCAGAAGAACTAGAAACATTGGTCACGAGGAACCACCAGCGAGACACCATTAGAAGAGGCACCACTGAACAAGGCATTGTCAGTGAGAAACCGCCAGATGAGACACTGCTAGGAATGAGGCACTACCATATGAGGAATCATCAGTAAAGTGACTTCCAGGGTGAGACACCACCGGTAAGCCACCGCCAGGGTGAGACACCACCAACGAGCCACGACTGGGATGAGCTACCATTAGTGAGCCACCGCTAGGGTGAGATATCACCAGCAATGCACCACCAGGGTGAGAAACCATTAGTGAGGAACCTCTAATGTGATACACCATCGGGATGAGGAACCATTGGGATGAGGTATAGTTTGGATGAGGCACCATTAGAAGACTTTGAAAATTGATAATTTTGGAAAGTGTTGAAAAGAGTCACCTTGACTTCATAGGACACCTCAAATACCTGATTTACAATAAATTAATGGAATGGAAAGGTCCATGGAATTACAAGTAACATGGTTGAAAAATAATCATAATAACATAATAGTATGTTTATGATACTTTATCTATAATTTTAGGATAGTTACAATAGATTTAGTTGAAGTTTAAGAAGAAAAAATGTGAAAGAGTTGGTAAAGATAATTACCACTTATTCAAAATAGATTCTTTAGATGTTCTCTTAAGGGAAACAAGGTTGGTATTCTAGGAATATAATGACATAAAAAACTTATATCATGATGTTAATAAGATAATTGGGTAGGTTTTGGTTGAACTAGATGGCTCAATGTTTTTTGAATAATTGAGAGAATGTGTGTCCTTTTATATGTAAGGGTAGGGTCATTCATGGGATTTCTTAAAGTTTGAAATTAATATAAATTATTTTTTATGTCCAAATGGATATAAATTGACATTGTTATAATATAAGATGATTATGAGTCAAAATGATATTATACCATGATATTTGGACTAGTTGTAGTAATTTTTTCACCCTCATATTTTAGTTTTAATCTCATGTTTACTCTTTTGGAAATTACTTCAATATTAAGGTTTTCTACCCTTTAAGGGTCAATAAGATATTTATAAAATGAAAAGAGACCCATAAATTGAATATTTTGGATGTGTTAAAACATATACCACTAATTTTTCAAGAATTAATATTTTTATGAATTTTAAATCATTTAATAAAAAATTATTTATTATAAAATATCATTAATGTCGTTTTTGACACTATTCATTTATTCTGACTTTAAATAAATAAAGAAAAAAGGTGAATTTGAATATAATACATTTAAAAATAAATATAAAATTATATGTATCTTAAATATTCATGTAACTCAATAATTATTTTAAATTATCTTAATTTTATTATTTTGAAAATCATTTATTTTAGTTTTCCATTAATTAAATATATGTTGTGTCGGCATTACACAATAATTTAAGGCAATTATTTCATCACAAAAAATTATAAATAAATTTCCATGATTAAATAAAATATTTTTTTATTTAAAATTGATATTTATAATCTAAAAAAATATGTATTTATCCCTATCATAAATATTATAGACTTTAAAATATGAAAAGTTATATTTTTATCTTTATTTCTTACTGAAATATTATAATGGTAAAAATATTAACAAAATGGGAAGATTTTATATTTTAGTAGTTTGGATGATTATTTATGAAATAGAATCATCCAATTAAAATAATGAATGTTTTGGGTTTATTTTTAAGGCCTTATCACATTATTTTTAAAATTAGTTTACCAATTTACCCTTAACATGGTGAGAATTATTTGTTACGGTTACTATTTTTATTATGCAGAAGAAAATGGTCTATTTACCAAATTTGGACATCCTAATTAAATATATGGATTCAATTTTTAAATATTAAACTTCAATAAATTGAAGAAATTAAATTAATATTAAAACAAAAAATTCAAGGAAAAACAATTTAAAAAAATATCTTTTTATGTATATTTTTTTATACCAATTCATGTATAATCTTAATTTAAAAGATCATAATTGGATTATTAATAATATAATTGGAAAATGTTTTCTATGAGACCATTTTAAACAAAAATTTATCCTTTTAAATTATGGAAACAAAATAACGATTTTCAATAAAAATAATATTTTCACTATTCATTAATAAATCAAACTTTTCATAAAAATCCAAAAAAATCACCACAATATAATTTTCATATGTTAATTTCAAAAATTATTTTCATTTCATCACATAAATTTTCTATAAGTGGGAATAATTAATCATATTATTTTATCATATAATTTAATAAAAGTAATTTTTTAAGTGAACAAATTTTTGAAGAATAAAATAACATTATTAAAAAATTGAGTGTTTATTTCATAAGAACTAATCAATAACTTTGTATTGTGTATGACCTTTATATATATATATATATTTCATAATATAGTTATTTCAATTCATACTCCCCAATAAAATTTTTAGTTTATAAGAGTCATATTTAAAAATATATTATTTCATGGTTTGTTTATGATTGGTATTACATTTTGTATATGCTATCAAACATAGTGTTATTAGAATATTGGGCTATTACATTCTCCCCCTACAAAAATTTCATCCTTGAAATTTTCATTGATATTAACTTCTAAAAAATGAGGTAGTTAATTATTTATAACATCTTCAGGTTCCCACATTTCTTCCTGGTTTTTATGTTTTCTTCAAAGTACCTTCACTAATTGAGTCATTTGATTCCTAAAAAATTTCCCTATAGTTTCAAGAATTCAGATAGAAACTTAACAGTATGATAGATCAGGTTCAAGTTCTTTTTCTTCAGTGGTGAGAACATATGTTGGGTCTAGAATATACAACCTTAGTAAAGAGATATGGAACACATCATGTACTTTATAGATGTTTGGTAGAATTTCCAATCATTATGCTACTATTCCAATTCTTTATAGAGCTTTAAAAGTTCCATAGTACATGTGGATTAGTTTTTCCTTCTTAATAATCCTTATAACACACTTTTATATAGATACATTTAATAAAAACATGATCTCTTAATTGAAACTCCAAATCTTTCATTCAGTTGTGACCATGACACTTTTCCCTTCTATGAGATGCTTCAATATGGGTATGAATAGTATTTATCTTCTCTATTGTCTCCATAATGTGTTCTAGTCCAATAAGACTACTTTCACCAACATCATCCCAAAATGTTGGTGTGTGACATCTCTTTCCATATAATTCTTCAAACAATTACATTTTGGATTCATGAATAAAAGCTATTATTATAAGAAAAATATCCCAAAGGTAAATAATGACCCCACAAACCATGAAAGTCAAGTGAGAAAATAACATTTCATCCAATGATTGAATTATAATTTTAGAATATCAATCAATTTGAGAGTGATAGGTAGTTCTTAAATGAAGTTCGGTATCCATAACCATTTGAAGGCTTTTCCAAAATTTTAATGTATACCATGGATAATGTTCTGACACAATTGAAATTAGTGGACCATGAATTCTTACAAATTTATTAGTATAAGGTCATGAAATGTGATAAAGTTGTAAATATTCTCTTATAGGGATGAAATATAAAAATTTGGTAAGGTTATCAACAATAACTCATATTACATCATCATTTTTAGAAGCATTTGAAAATTTAGTAACAATGTCCATAGTAATGTCATTCGATTTTCACATTAGAATATGCATAGGTTACATGAATCTGACATGATGCTATCTATCAACCTTCACTTACTGAAAAACTAACAATCTGAATGTACAATAAGCAATCTCCATCCTCATACTATCCTACCAAAAAATTTCATTCAAATATCTATACATGTTGGTGCTACTAGGTTGTATAAAGAAATTAGAGCTATAAACATCATATATTAATTCCCTTTTCATCTTAGGTATAGATGGTACAAATAACCTCTTTCCAAATTTAAGAATTCTATCTTCATATATGAAGTATTCCAATTTCCCATCATTCATGAATTCAATTTTATTTTAAAATTCTCATCATCAAGAAAAAAAACTTTTTCTCATTTTCAATAAAATTGATTTAGAAACCATTTGAAAAAGGAATGATGTTTCCCCTTAATAATTTCCATAACCATATTCCCTAAATCCATGAACACATGATCCCTATGAATCCTCATGTTAGTCATAACTCCATGATCTCTCTTTCTCAATGAATATTCTTCCTTATTTTCTTTCTTTGAGTGGTAGTGTGTTGAGAAATCATAATCCTTGAGTAGCTCAGGCCACCTCTTTTTACTCATATTGAGCTCATTCTGTGACAAGTTTAATATTAAGCTCTTATGGTTTGTTTATATCTCACATATTTTAATTTAGATATAATTTTTCCATATCTTCAGTGTAAGTATTTCTGCTTCCAACTCAGGATTATGAGCTGGACATGTTTCTTCACGAGTCCTTAACCACCTTGATTCATATTCCATAACTACATCATTATGCATAAGGACACAACCAAATCCTTTATTTAATGCATCACTATATATCAAAAACACATTATTTTCTGATACTTGAGTAAAAATGGGAGCACTGACCAATATCCTACCCAATTATTCAAAAAACTCTTCACATTACTTTGTCCATGTGATTTTAACCCCTTTATGTGTAATCATGGTTAATAGGTTAGCCAATTAAGATTTTTTTTGAACAAATCACCAATAGTAACATTCCAAACCAATGATGATACATACCATGATTGTGTTCATTGAATTATTCTATTCCATGAATTCTCTTATCATTTCAAGATTAATTGATTTTCTTTATATGGAGAAAATATGTATAAGAAAATAAAAATTTTAAAGCCGAAATTCACAGTTACTAAATTTCTCATATAAATCCTTTTCTCTAAGAGTCTCAAGAATGATACATAAGTAATTCTCATGATCCTCATAGCTTTATATTATACCAATATGTCATCAATAAACACCAAAAAATAAATTTTCAAGATATTTCTTGAATACTCTTTTGATTAGATATATAAAAACGAAGGGATAATTAGACAATCCAAATGGAATTATCCTAAACTCTCAAGGTCCACACATCATTTGAAAATATTCCTTAAAATTATTTTCCTTCTTTATATTCAATTGATAACACCTAGATTAAAGTTTAATATTTGAAATTTTTTGAGCTCTATAATATTAATAAAATATGTTATCAATGTGAGAAAGAGGATACTTGTTCTATATCATAATAGCATTGATTTTCCAATAATCAATTCATAGCCTCGAATATAAATATTTTTTTAATGAAAAGAAAAAGGCTCACTAAGGTGAATCACTAGGTCATAAAAATACTTTTTCACACAACTCCTATAGTTATTTATTCAACTCAACTAATTCTATAGTATCCATTCTATATAGAGTCTTTGATATAGGTCTTTCATCATGGATTAAATCAATAGAAAACTCAACTTTAAATTCTGGTGGATGTCTAGGTAATTCCATAGAAAATAAACCAATGCATTCCTATAACATAGGTAAATAATAAATTAAAATATTACATTTTTCATCCATATATTGTGTTTATTATTCCTCCCCCAGAATCTCATTCAAAAGAGCTACTACAGGTGGAACTAGACATGACCCAGTTCATGAATTCTCCCCTATAAATATAAGGAATTCCACATCCTCATCACAAATAATAATTTTATTATCTGTGAAATAATTTGTGTTCATTATAGTTTGAAATCCAATAAATTCCAAGGATTATATAAAATCAACCATAGGTATAATAATCAAATCTAAAATGAAATCACGTTTAAGTGTTATAATTGGAACTGAATGACACATCTTATTACAGTGATATTCCCACTTGGAGTTTTAAATGATAACTCTCTTCTTAAGGTTCTAGGGAAATTTAAAATTTCCTTTGAAAACATAGAAGATATATTTTTTTTTGAATATCTTGAATCAAATAAATCATTGGATATATTTGAGGTTATGATTAAAATACCTCCCACCGCATAATTCGGAACTTCAACCTTCGCTGCATAAGCTTGGCCTTCTCCCCTTGAACTCTTTTATAGTATCTTCCCTTGACTGTTGGAGAATTGGTGTGAATAATGTCCACTTTTTATACAGTTGAATTATTGGATATCTTTTATTCATTTTATCACATTACCTTCATTATCTAAATGGCTATTATCAATACACTTGTAATAAAGTCAAATTCCCTTCCAAAATTTTCTAGAATGTTTCATTAGAAAATTTTCACATTACGGGAAATGACTTATTACAATCTTATTCCTTGACAATTTACCCTTTTATTGTTCTCAGATGACCTCTTCTTCTCGTGATTTCACTTATTCATATAGGATCTATAAAAATTTTTCTTTTCTTTGAAGAGACATAATAATATTTCAGCATATGATGAAAAATGTGGAGAAACTAGTGCCATTTAGAGTTTTGAATTAAGGTCTTTAAATAAATAGTCAATATTTCTCTTTGGATTAAATAGAGAATCCATATATTTTCTAGATAGTCTTTTAAAAGTAAATTCATACTCCAAAACAGTTTATTCATCATTTTTATTTAAGATAAGGAACTATCTCTTCATTTCAGTTTGTTTCACATGAGGGAAAAATTAATAAAAAAACACTAAATGATAATATCTCCACTCCATATATTATATTTACTCTTCCTCCCAATAAATATGGATCAATGACCACCATTGATTAGTCTTTTATATAAGAAAATACACTTATATCATATCATTTTAACTTTTATTGGATCCCAAGTAAAGAAATATCATTTCAAGAGATTTGATCTATTGTACAACTACCACTAAATTAGTAATTATACTAAAAAATGGAGGCTTATATAATATGAAATGATAAAATATAGGTTTATCATTTGGTGAAACATCATTATGCTCCATATGTGAAAGGTTATTAGATATAAACTTGGTTATATTCCCTAATATGGTTATGATCTTTTCAGCTCTAACACAATTGTATTTTCTTTCATAGTAGGGAAATACAATGAATATGAGCATTTATTCTATTTATTTCATTGGCTACCATCACTAAATAAGGGAACACATGAAGATATATCCTAATCATTATGAATATTTATCCATAAAATAGAAATAACTCTAAGAGTAAATCTTTTCAAATACTATAAGGGATTATCATAATTCTCATTTTAGTTAAATTTATTTAAAATCTTATTCCCATGGATTATACTAATCTTTATCTACTACCAACTGTAACAACCCCATCTCTAGTAACCTAGAGTTGGTGTATACTAAATAAATTATTATAGATACAAGTGATCACTTCACCAAGGGTCGATTAATTTAGTAGTGTTGGGTTTCCAGATACATACATGATTCCCTTAATACATTTGAAAAAAATATAAAACCTAACATAAGAAAATGATATGAATCATTGAAACTCATTCATATATTTCTTCTTTATATCATTGTTAAAGTAAAAAAATTAAGTGTGATCTAAAATTCACATTAAGGGTTATGTATAGCGGAATCTATCATATGTAAATAAGGGATAATCAATATGGAAGGGTAAATAACTAGTGAAACAATATATTTATCTAATAAATTGATCATGAAATGAATCCATAAATAATATAAATTCAATAATATCATGGATAATAATACCTGAATTATAATTTAATAAAATGCACACTATTGGAAATTATGATATCAGATATCAAGATATCTCTATCATTAAGGTCTTACACCAAGATAGTTTAAAACTATTTTTAAAGACCCATTTAATTAGGAAAACTGATTTGTCTCATGATACCTCTAAATTCATTTAGGGGATATATAATTCTGGGCCCCACCCATCATTGCAAGTCCAATTCATTCCTTATATGTTAAATGATCAACTTGAATTCTTAAAAAATATTACTTATTAACAAATTTCTATATTGATTAAAGAATACAGATTATAAATAATTCCATAGTTAAAAGAATAAAATTAAAAGTAAAACACCATATGTAGAAATGGTATATTTTTTAGTAATAATAATATTGATGATTAAAATAATATAGATATTTAAGATAAATTTAACATCTAATTATCACAAGAATGTTATTATTTAAAGAGGAAGTTAATGTCCGAGGATTAATCAAGAAATGAGAGATAAGCATAAAAAAGTTGATATTTTAGTAAAACTAATTATTTAAATGTATATAAAAAAACTATAAATGAAGAATTTAAAATATTTTTTCATTAAAGATTTTTAATTATAAACCATTAACTTTGAAAAATGTGGACAAGGAAGAAAAATATACTCAATCAAAAAGTGCAAAAATACTTAATTTTTTTAAATTTTTTATTGAAAGAGTAACTTGATTTGAATCATTAATATTTATGAAAAAAATAATATTTGTGTTAAATACCTAAAAAGGTTAGTATATACACTAATTTAAACAGGTTCATAATACCAAATAAGTCTTAATGAAGTATAAATTGAGATAAAATACCTTACCTCACATTTCCTCTTAATTGATCATGATTTAACTTTATATATAATTATTTTAGATATGTTATTAATTTATAACATGACCATATTAATATTTATAACAACATATATGACATTATTATAACATATTATCACTCATTTTTCAACAATATTTCATTATTATCATAATATTTTGTGTGAACTACTTTATTTTAGAATTAATGTTTTGTCATAGAAGTTCTAGTAATCTTACTTTGATTATGGTTCCATATTATCCATAATAATAATAACTATATAAACATAATATATATCCATTTAATCTATCCTTATTACCATCTATCTAAAGAAGAAATGAAAAATGGATCACATCCCTTCACGGAGGTTGTAGTCCACACATAAACACGAGAAATAATTTTGTTTTCCAATGGATTGGAAGATAAGAAGATATATGTGATATTAAAATTATAGTGGAATATTTATTGATTAAATATAATATATATTCATTTTTTCTATATTTATAACCATATAGGTAAAGTGGTGATGAAAAAAAAATTACACAGCTATGTGAAGATGGTAAGTCGTATATATACATGAGTGATGATTTTGATTTTTATAAATATAAAAGAGATAGAAAATGGTTGTAAAAACAATTTAAATAATATATAATTATGTTTTTGATACTTTATTTATTATTTTATTATGGTTATAATATATTTATAGGAAGACTATGAAGAAATAAATTTAAAAGAGTCAGTAAAGACGATTACCTCTTCTTCAAAAGAGCTCCTTTAGATTTTATCTCTAGGCACCTAGGGTTGGTCTTATAGGAATAAAATCACACCCAACACATAGATAAGGATATTTATAAGTTAATTTTAATGTAATTTTCATTCTAAATGGATTAAACTGTTGTCAATAATTGAGAGAAGGTGTGTTATTTTATAAGTGATGCGGGGCATTCTTGGAATTTCTTAAAGTATTAAATTAATATAAATTATTTTTAGGTCCAAATGGGCCAAAAATTATATAATTTAAATATTATATTAGTATTAGTCTAAATAATTTAATAAAATAAAATTTTGAGAAGTTGTCGTTATAATTTCACCATTATATCTTAGTTTTAACCCCCGTTAACTCTTTTGACAATTACCTCTGTACTAAAAGTATTATTTTTTTATAAAATATCATTAATTTTATTTTTGATACTATTAACTTATTTGAATTTAAATACATCAATAAAATTTTTAAATTTAAATATAATACTTTAAAATATCAATATAATATTATATTTATCTACCAAATTCATTAAACTCAATAATTCATTCAAAATATATTACTTTTAGTATTTTTAATAACATTTATTATATTTTTAAAATTATTAAATAAATGTGATGTCAATGTTGCACAAGAATTTAAGGTAATTATTTCATCACAAAAAATTATAAATAAATTAAAATGATAAAAAATAATTTATATTTGAAATTACTATTTAGAACAAGACAAAGGTTGTGTTTATCCCTATAATAAAATATTAGAAATATTAAGAGTAGAAAAGAAACATTTTTTCCTTCGTTTCTCACTTAAATATTATAATGATCAAAATCATAACTAAATTTAAAAGGTCATATTTTATAATTTTGGATGAATATAGAAAAATAGAACCATCGAATTAAATTTAGTCAATTTTGGGTTGATTTTTAATGCCTTATAACATTATATTTTAACCTTAATTACCTATTTTACCCTAACTATGGTGACACATATTTAATATCGTTACTACTCATAATGAGTTGAAATAAAAGGATACTATTAATGTTATTTTTGACGCATGATTTCAATTGTGGAATTTGTTTTTCATGATTCAATATTAACAATTGGGAGAAAATAATTTATTATTAAATTGTAAAACACAATGAAAAACAGTTTTTCATAAATATAAATTTTTAAGTGTAATTCTTTTTATACCAAATTCAACCATAAAATATATTCCAAAAAACACAAATAGATTATTAATTATATAATTGAAATATATTTTCTTTGAAACCACTTCAAAATAAAAGTGTAACATTGTAAATTACTAAAAGAAAAATATAGTTTTAAATACAAAGAAGTATTTTTCACTAGTCATTGAAAAATCAAATTCTCAAAAAAAAACCAAAAAATCAACCTAAGATATTTTTTTTGATAATTTAGAAAAGAAATTCATTTCACCACATATAATCTATATATGTTTAAAAAATTCATAATATCTTTTTCTCATAGAAAGAAATAAAAATCATTTTGAACAAAACCACTTTATGAAGAATAAAAAGACTTTACGAAAAAATTGAATGTTTATTTCTTAATAAATAATTAATAAATTTGTATTGATTATTAAAATAATATATATTTCATAATTTGGTTATTACTATTCATAACTTCTAATTCAATGACTAGGTTATAATGGTCATATTTAAATAGTTATATTTTGTGGTTCGTTTAAGCTGGGTGTTGCGTGTTGTATAAGCTATCGAACGTAGTATTTTTAAAGACTTAGGATATTACCAAAGATCCATATATGAAGGATATGTTAAAATTTTAAGTATACAATCAATGTACTAAATAATCCACATTAACAACTCATTTGTCTAAATAGAAGCAGTTTGAAAATTTAGTATGGAAAAATACACATCACTCTGAACACTTTACTAAATCAAGGTTTGGGTAATATTAAAAATAAATAGGTTACTAACACAAAGAGTAATGTGGGTTCTATTTATTATAGGTGTTTCATGGGAAAATAAGGAAGTTATGAAACATCATTATAAATCAAACCAAAAAATCAACATCTCAAGGAAGAGGTACCAGAACATATAGATAAACATGTGGAGGAACCTTCTAAGACACTAACAATGAAGAAGTACAAAGTAAAGACTAATATAGAGGATCAAACTCTAACCTTTATCACCAATACCTCCATGGATGATCCCACTAGTGAAAACTAGTGAGGAGGCTATATAATAAGAAATTTTGGACACCTTCAATTTTATGGAGGTCAATATCCATATATTGGATGCAATCAATTAGATCACTAGATATAATAAATTTCTCAATTAAATATGTACTTTGAAGATAAGAATGCATTTATATGAAAATATATTCCTAGGTAAGAATTTTTATTTCGTAATTACTCTAAAATCCCCTTGAAAATTTCAGGATCAAAGTACTTTTACTATCCACTAAACTATATGAAGGCTCACATTCAATAATTTATTATGTGATTTGGGAGCGTCAAAAAATTACATCCCTTATTGACTATATTTTTCATTACATGTGGGATATCTCAATAAAACTAGAGTTTCTTTATAATTATAAAAATGAGATAAAAATTACCCAGTAGGAGTTTTATGGGATACATTAGTAAGGGTAAAAGGAAAAATATTTCCTATTTATTTTTTCATTCCAAACATATAAAAATATAATGGTAGTACTTATTCAACTATAATAATTGTGAGAAATATCATAAAACTACAAAAAAATTCATAAATTTTCATGAGGGAATAACTTTTATAGACTTTATGGAAGATACTATAAACATTTTTATTCTAGATTCTGTGAAACTACTTGAAGAGAAACATTATGTTATTAATATGTCTCTTTTCAAAACCCCTTCCTTTTTGGTTGATGATATTCCAATTTTGTATGAAATAATAAATTTTAGAATAATCGTAGAATCATTTTTAGACAAGATTTTTTTTATAAATTTACTTTATTCTTAAAGAAAGTGCATATAATGATCTATTGGAAAAAGAATTGCATAAATACTTTTTGATAATCTTAAAAATAATACTATTTTATTTTTATTTCATATATATATTTTAAATTTTTGTGTGATTGAAATTACACCATCCATAGAAGAACCATCCAGTTTAGAGTTAAAAAATTATCAAATCTGAAATAAACCTACCATAGGGACAATGAGAGGCTTGTGGAGTAATTTCAATTAACTTGGTACAAAATAATGAAAATGAAATTTTAACCATTTTGAAGAAAAATGTTAAGAATATCGGATGGACACTAAGGGATATTCCTTAAATTATTCCAAATATTTTTATACATTTTTTTTCATATATTTAATTAAAACATGTGAGGAAGTTTCATTGGAGGAGAAACCCAACACATATGAAATAATTTTAGGAGATGGAATATCATACCTAATTTTATACTCCTAGTGTGTGAGTCGCATCTAAATTGTACAAAAAACTAGAATCCTCATTATTTAGAATGCAAATAATGAAATTGTTCCCACTAGGATCCAATATTGTTGGTGGTACTATATTCATTTTATAAAACTAAAATATATGACCTGAAAATTCCACTTATCCATTCCTTATATAGATTAGATTCTGGAGATATTAGCCTTTTAGGGTCATTATTATTTCCTTGATATACTATTTTAGCAATTTTTAGGCACCTATTTCCCTAGAGGATCTGGAAAAACTATAGTCACTTCTCCCTTTGGTGAGTTTTAGTATCAAAGGATTCTATTTTGTATATGAAATTCTCTGGGTACATTCCAACTTTTCATTGTAAGTACTTTTTCAGAAAACATTAAAATAATAGAAGAGGTATTTCTCAATGAATTTTTTATTTATGGATATACTTTTTAATGTTTTGTAGAGAATATATAAAATTATTTGAAAAAGGAATTGATTTATGTTTTTATATATATTTTGAAAAATCTAACATTATGGTTGAGAAAGGTAATGTTTTTTCTCACATTATTTAAAGAATATGGATTAATATTTTAAATTTGAAGTTTGATACTATCTATATTCCACCATAACACACCACTATAAAATATGTTAAGATATTTATATGATATGATAGATTTCATATTGTGTTTATTATATATTTTAGTAATAATAATTTACAATTGAATATTATTCTAATAAAAGATACTAATTTTGTGTTTGTTTAATCATACAGGAATTGTTTTTTCTTGCTTAAGGAGATCCTCACCATATCTCCAATTATCATGAAAATATCATTGGGAGAGCACTTTGAAGTACTATGTGATTACTCTAATAAAGAAGATAGAGTATTGATATCCCAAAATATTAATATAACCTCACATATGGTAGAATATGGTCCCCAAGCCCTGGATTAAGAACATATTAACTACACAACAACTAAAAATGAATATTTATCTATAGTTGTTGCACTGAATTTTTGTTTTTCAACTCGGATGGGTAGTAGAGTAATAATTTATTCAAATTTTCATGCTATCAAAACATAATGATTAAAACTGATTAAAAACCAAGCCAAGTAAAGTTGGTTCTTATTCAATTTGAATTCAACTTAGAAATGAATGATACGAAAGTCCATGGGAACATGGTTTTAGATCATATGAGTAGTTATCACCACACTACTAAGGTTTAATTACATATAGAAACAACATTTAATGATGCACTTAGTGGTGAGAAACTACATGAGATGTTTAGAAATGTGTCATGTACAACAAAAATAGAAAATTAATTGTCACATTAATGGTTCCTCCCTTAATTTTTGTGAAGAAACAACATCAAATCCGAGTAAAAGATTTACGTTTGGCAGGATCCATTAATGTGGGAAATATTTAGTGATTATATGATTAAAAGGTGCATACTAGAATGAGAGGTAACTTATTATGAATATTTTTACCATAAAATTGCGTGTGGGGTCCATGTTAGGCATCATGGCAGAACTAGGAAAATATAAATAGCTATAATATTTAACCCTATAAATTTTAAAGCCTCGCATATTTTTTGAAAATCATTTAAAATGTCATAGTTCACTTGAGGGATCTATAAAAGTCTAAAAATTCCTTATAAAACATTGATATTCTATGAAATATCATAGGTTCTGGGAATAAAATTTAGGGTGATATTTCCTATTTTCTTTTTGATTTAACTATATTCTCTGAGAACTATATTATGTTTTTAAATTAATCATGGTACAAACTACAATGAATAATGAAATAAATATTATTATACATTTTCAAATACTACACATTTTTTTTGGTTTAAAATTCCTCAAAAAATCATAATAGATCAAGGCACAGACTTCTATAACTGAAGCAACAGAGCACTAATGAACATGAATAGAGTACAATATAAAACCTCTATTTCATACCACCCATAGAAAAATTGGTAGGATTAGGTATTCAACAAGGAAGTAAGGAGAATCCTTTGGAAGGTAGTACAACCTAATTGAAATTACTAGATAATGAAGCTATATGATGCATTTTTGGCATACAAAACTACCTTTAATACCCACTTGTTATATATCTGTATAGAATAGTTTTTGTTAAATAGTTTCAATTTCCAATTTAGCTATAAAAAATCCTACTAGATTTTAAATATAGTGAACATAAAATTGGGTAAATATGAAGAGTAGAGAGAGTTCAAATAGAGGGAGATTAGAGATATAAGGATAAAATCATATGAAAACTCCATTATATACAAGTAAAAGACCAAACAGATTCACTGAATAATAATTTAGATTAAAATATACATATTATTGATAAAGTGATAGCTATATCTTTCTGAATGTATCACATGCTAGGTATTCTTCATTATAAATATTCTAGGACATTTAATATGACTAAAACATTTCCCTTTTTTGAAATCAAAATCAGAGAAATTAATTAGAGAATACATTTAAGTTGAATGTGATCCAGCTGAATAAATTTCATCAAGATTTTTAGAACAAACCCCTAAAAATTTACAAGGTCATCCATAGTGTATTTAAGTATTACCCACTAGAATTTGTATTTATTTTATATTTTTCTAGATTCTCAATTATAATCTATAATATTCCTTGATAACTACATACTTAAATTCATTGAATATTGTGTTTATGATAACTGTGGTGGTTTGAAAAAATTATATTAGGTTGTAAATAGTTTTTCTCTTATTTTTTCTATTTTGGATGTTCTTGTGGCATTGAAAATAAAATTTAAAATTTCAGTTTTAAATTGAATTTCCTTTTATATGAAATGAACAATAAATAGTTGGAACAAAATATACTAATTTTTTATAACTAAGAAATGTATTATTAATAGAAATTTATTAATTGAAATCCAAATTATAACATGTGGAATTAAAATTTTGAACAAGAACATTAGTAACCTTTCCCCTGGGAACGATTAATATATCAGGGACCCCCCTAAATTTCATTTGGATAAATAATTTAATTTAGGGTAAAAAATCTATTTGGGGACTGATCATGAAGTATTTATAATTCAATAAAACATATGGGTTTTAGAGTTTTCAATTAAATAAGGGCTAGAGTGACCTGAGATATTACTTCTTAAGGATTCCATTGATAGATTTACTAATAAAATTAGTCTCAATGGATTCTAGAAAACTTTGGATGGTTTAGATTAGAGTTCATCTATAGTCATCTAATAAGTTCATTCCCCCAAAAGGCCAGGAAGAATCCCATAAGTTCAAAAAGAAAAAGGGGATATAATAGTTTGGGGAATTCTAAACATAGATAAAGGAGGGGATGATAAATGCAACTAAATTTCATATAGGAATTATCATGTAATTGTGAAAGGGTCATTAGAACATTGATACTAGTAAATATGAATTAATTAAATGTCCACTTGTTAAAATTGTAATCCCACTAAATTTTAATCTTTTTATAATATGGAAACCAAAAATTTTCACACATAAATACTATATATTATTAAATAAATAATCATTACATATTAATAAGATCTATTCCATAATCGTAAACGTATAGTGCCTCTGGAAACATGAATACATAATCAATTAGTACATAAAATATCTACATTATTTCCCATTAATTTCTCCACAATAATAACCCTTCTTATAAATATCATATTTAAAACCGTTCTTCATAACCTAGGTAAAGGAAACATAAGAAAGGGTGAGCTCAGTTTCTCAGTAAAGGTAAACATAAGAGATGACCACCAATGACCAGAAGTGATCATAAGATAAGAATAAAGGGTATGAGAACAATATCAATACTTACAATAATCAAAACAAATAAGTCAAAGATATTTAAACATAATTCATGGAATACAATTTTTTCAATTAAAATACATAAGATATAATATTGAGAAATCATCAAAAATAAATCATAACCCATGAGAGCATATCATAAGCATAATACACATGTTTGTGGAATTTATATAGGAAAAGGAAGTCACTTATATAGTCAAGGTTCTCTCCCAAGGATATCATTGTAGAAAAATTCCCATAATACAAATTCCTCGTTATTCATTTACAACATTTTATTTAAGAGTAAATTCCATCCAGTTAACTATATAATTTCTTAATATATCATTATCTTTATTGTCTATTAGGAGTTTATCATATATATAATCACTACCAAATAAATTGGAGGGATATAATGGACCCACCCATCCTTAGTTTAAATTGTAACCACCATTTCTTGGTCTATAATGTAACCATCCATCACAAAATCTTAATACATTTATATATATATATATATATATATATATATTCTATGATATCATTAAAATAAATTTATCATTACCTCAAGGATTAACCCATGGAAAAAAAATTAATTTCATAAAAATAACTTCCTCATTAAAATAAACCATCAATTGAAAGAATTAAGATGGTATCATTAGATTATATCCCTAATAATGAATAAGAAACATAAGAGGATATTGTTATAGATAAAGCATACCTTTATAATATTACAAAAACATTTCTTGAGGAAAACACCATTTTCAATTCAAATCAACTTTTTTAAAATCTAAAAATTTCTAAAATATTAAGGAAAATATTTTAATTGAAAATATATAAGGATAAATATAAATTACAATTCAAGTAAAATAGTATTATTTTTGGTGGGGAATGTCATTCATGTGGTATATGTTATAAAAAAACTCCTTTCACATTTTCGATAAAAATGAAGAAGCACCTCAATAAGAAAATACATGAATATTCCATTCTTAAATATTTATAAAATTTCTAAAGTGGGTAAAACTTAATTTAATAAATCTTTTTTATAATTTTAAAAATATTCTTTGTTTGTTTAAAAACATATAGACATAGAAGAAAAAATTTCCACCAAAAGATAAATTAAGTCAGTTTTCCTTAAAAACATTCCCTCAATATATTTATTAAAAAAAGAGAGTAAAATTAAATGAAAAAATGAAATAAATAGAAATAAAAATATTAGAATAAAATATTTATTATTATATATATATATCATACAATTTCACCATTGAAAATTTAATCATAAATAATGCTAGTAAAAAAATAGATGGTAACATAAAACCCTTACCTCAAGTTCATCTTGCTTAATAAATTTCATAAACTCATGTGAAATAGATTTAAATTTATTATAATTATATAAAATGACCATGTTAAAATTTATAACACCATACATGTTTTAATTATAACATATCATCACATATTCTCTAATAATCTTTCATTACCATCATCATTTCAGGTTTCAACTACTTCATTTTTCATGTATGTCTTGGTTAGTTAGTTATGGTCTGTACACTAAGATCAATGTGTATCCATATATTGAATGATAACAAGGATATATATATCATATATATTCATTATATAAATATTTATAACCATCTATATAGAGCAGTGAGGAAAAATTTATTACATCACTATGTGGCGATGATAGTCTGTACGTACACACGAGGGACGTTTTATTTTTTCTATGGATGGAATAAAATAAAGGTAAATATTAATTCACCATTTAAGAATATATATTAAAATATAAATATAATATAAAAATGTTAAACCTATAATAATAACCAACCATGGATTATTGTGCTGGAAAATGAATTGTATCACTACATGGAGGCGGTTTCCCACACATACACATGGTCGATACATTAATATCCTATTTGATTGAGTAAAAGTGGTAGATGGTAGTGAAATAATAATAATGAAATATCAGTATATTTATGAAACTAAATTATTCTTATGTATAAAACTTTTTTATAGGAAGTATAAGATGAATTAATATGGAATGATTTTGGTTAAGATTTATACCTCTTCTTTGAGAGACCTACTTTTGCTTCCACCATTATCCTTGAAGGATTGGTATAAAGAGATAACCAAAATATCTATGATTAACAGAAGGAATATAGAAAGGTTTTGGGTAAGTGTGTTTTTAAACTAAAAGGCTCAAATGGTGTGAATAATGGAGGAGAAGAGGTTCCATTTTATACATGTGGGGAGTAACACACGTGTAATTTCTTAATAGATTTCAATGATATGAGGTCACATACAGGGAAAAGTGGATTTAAATTTCTTGAATTTAGAATTTTAGATAATATAATGATGAAATATCTTTAATAAATAAAAATTAGACATGTTTTGGTGACAGACCTACCCTTATCTCTTGGTTTAATCCTCAGAAAACCCATTTTTACCTTAACTCTGGTAAAAAATTCTATTTTTTTACTATGCACTATGAAAAAATAATAATTTAACCCTATTAAATTTTATAAATTATTATAATTCCAAATATGGAATCTATTTTTAATTTCTATAAGTGAATTAATTTAATTATAAATAATCCCCTAAACCACAAAGGAAACATATGTTAGAGAAATAAAAATTTTAGTATAAAACATAACATACTTTTATTGCATTGCAATTAAAAAGATTAATATGAATGTTAAAATATTTTATTGAATATATATTCTATAAATTTCATTAAAACCATTAATCAATAGATATTAATTTAATTTATTAATATTAAAACACATTTTATGCGTAAAAACATATTTTTAGAAAAATGTGTTTTTAAGCCAAAAATAAACTTATATCAAAATAAATTATTATATGAACTAATATGTAATTAATTATATTATATATAATTAATGATTAATTATATTAATTAATTATAAAATTAAAAACCGAATAGCTCTTTTACTTAAAAAATAAGATAGTTGTTTCTAAAAATAGTTATTTTTCACTGTTCACTAAAAAATAAATATTTTTTTGAAAAATTGTAAAATTTCACTCTAAGATAATATTAAGATTATGATATCAGGAATGATTTTAATTTTCAGAAATAAAATTTCTAAAAATGGTGGAAATTATTAATAATTTTCAAATAAAAAAATGATATGAAACCATTTTTACAAAAACACATTTTTGAAGTACAAAATAACATTATTGAAAGTTGAGTACTTATTTATTACAATTTAATCAATACATTTTAATTATTAAAAAACTAATAATATTTTTTCATAATGTGTTTATTACTACTCATACATACCAAATTAATTTCTTGGTTATAATAACTTATTATTTTGTGGTTCATTTAGAACCTGAGTTTCATGTAAAACATGTTATCAAATACTTCAAGTTTATTTTAAAAGAAGTATATATAAGATATTAGGATATTACATTATAACCAACATTAAATGAATTTCTTCCTAGAAATTAAATCATTCTGATACAAACCATTGAGGATATATTTTCTTCCTCATATCACTAGGTTACCATACAGCTCCCATTAATTTCTGATTCCTTTAAAGAACATTAACCGAGTGATTAGTCTTGTTTTGTAGAAATTTATCTCTATGATGAAATATTTGTAGTGGATTCACTTAATTGAAATTATCATGATATAATAGTAAAACATCTGAGATCAGTACATCGAATGTATCATGTATGTACTTCTTCATGAGAGATATATGGTATACATAGTGAACTTGAGAGTGTTTTGGTGGGAGTGACAAGAAATAAGAGACCATCCCAATTCGATCAATAATTCCAAAAGAAACAATATAACTAGGTATAAAATGTCCCTTATTTAAAAATCTTATAAAATTATTCCATGAATAAATTCACATAAATACCTTCTTCTCAACATCAAATTTCTGATCTTGTTAAAGATTGTCTACATAATTCTTATGTAAACTATGAGCCTCCTAAATGTGTTGTTGAATAGATATAACCATATATGATATTTTATAATCTAGATCCAGAAAAAAAATATCTTTATTTATCCAAATTAATCCTAGTATATTAGAGTTTTATATTTATTTCCATAGATGGATTCATGAGGATTCACTAACATTCTTGATTGAAATATATTTTTATATGATGACTAAACTGGTGGAATGTGTTAATCCAAAACACCTTTGATATATAGAAAATGGGATTTATAAATATTATATAGGTTTGAATGGTCCTCTTGTAATAACCTTCTATTTGAGTATACCATGTAGTATGGAAATAGAACTTTGTATCTAGAGATTATAGAACACTTCTCCAGAACCTAGAGGTAAACTGTGGATCCCGATTAGATACAACAGAATATGGTACACAATGAAAACATACCACTTCCATAATGTGTATCATGGAAATATGATCTAGAGATAAATATTTTCTAATAGTAATAAAGTTTTCTGATATTGTAATGGGATCTATTATAAACCAAGTAACATTATGACTTTTTGATTTTTGGAGGGTCTAGTGTTGAAATCCATGGTGATGTTCTCCAATTTCCATTCAGGTATGATAATGGTTTTAACATCTCCACATAATTATATCCCTCTAAAATATCTTTTTTATATACTAAACACTAAGATACATACTCTATAATATATCCCTTCATGCTATCCCACCAGAATTAATATTTTCAATATATATACATATTCACACTTCCAGGATTAATAATGAATGATGAGGTATGTGCTTCTTAAAATATTTCCTTGTTAAACTATGGTATTGATGAGAACAATATTTAGTCAATAAAACTTATCATTCAATCACAATCTAGGTTTTACTCAGGAAAATTTCTCACCCTCTTTTGTTTCTCCACAACCTCATTCTGTAGCTCTTTAAATTTATCATGGATAAATGGTTTAACAATCTTTTGAGTAAGAAATGATTTCTTACCTTCCTCATAACACCCTAAGATTTATGATACATTTTTTCCAATTTTTTTTTTATTTTTTTTATAGATTTTTTCACACAACACTATGTTTAGCGTTCATTACATGTAACATTGAGTTTATATTGCGTTACATGCAACACCAAGTTTAAATAAAACATGATATACTATTAAAATATAATTATTTAATATGATAGTTATCGCCAATCAATTAGAATTATGGATATGAATTATATTTAATAAATTATAAGGATTTATGGTTTAAAACTATATATAAAATAAATTATTTTCTAACTAATTAATTAGAAATAAAAATAAAAATCATTCAAAAAATAAATGATTTTTTTTCTCAAAAACTATTTTATGCACAAAAACATGTTTTAACTCAATAAATTAAATAAATAAATTTTGGTGAATAAAATAATTGATATATATATATATTATATTCAATCAAATTTTTAAAAATTATCTTATGTTTTTTCTAGGAATGAGATAAGAATAAATCTAATTTTATACTAAAAAACTATTTTATTCAAAAAAGCATATTTGTCACATTTGGAACACTAATTTTAAAATTAATTATTGATACTTTTAATTTTTTTGATGAAATAAACTTAATTTTTCAAAACATAATTTCAAAATTATATTGTATTTATTTTTTTATAATTTTATGAATAAATAATTTTTTTAGTGAACTGTGAAAAATACAGGTTTTCATTAAAAACTGCATTTTCATTCAAAGAATTTACAAGAAATTTTTTATTTAAATATGGTTTCAAAAGTAAATTTAGTTAAATAATAAATATTCTAATCTATTTTAGGTTATTGGAATCAATTTAATTTTTAATTTTGATATAAAAACTTTTTAAACATTTGATCATTTTATCCTTGGAAAACTACTTTCTAATTGCGTTAGTGTGTATAATTTTAAAATAAAATTATCCAATTATGGTAATGAAATTTGAAAAATTGGATTAATTTAATTGAATAAAAATATTTAATATTATCTAATAATTTAAACTTAATATTTTTTACCATAATGAATAGTAAAAGAAACAAAAACTAATTACCATAGTTATGTTTAAAACTGGTTTATCGGGCGTTAAACTAAAAGGATAAATTTTATAAAAATATTTTTTTGGACATATTAATACTTTATCAGATATAATTTTCTATAATTTTAAATTTTTATCCTTTTGGAATCTCAAAAAATTTGGTACACTTTATTCTTTTTAAAAATTACATGTGCATCCTCTCCTCCACTTATAAAAGGCCACCACCTATCATTCTTTAATCACACTTAAAAAACCATTTGGTTCATAAAAAACCTACCAAAATGTATTAATTACTTACCAAACCAATTTATATATGACTTGGTTGGATTATAAATCTATACTAGTAAGGTTTTAGGTTAATCCAAAAGAGGTTTTTGGCAGAAGATATAAAGTTTTTATCAATGTGTTTTTTTAATTCTTATTGTAAATAAATAAAATATTATTAAACAATGATATTTTAATTAAAAAAATTATATCAATTATATTTATATATTTTTATGTTAATTTAAAAACCTATATCCATTTCCTCTTCCTTCAAATGAGAAATGAATTCATCCATCATGTGTACGACAGACTACTGGCCCACGAACTGACGTTATTCATTTTCCATCACAACATCTAACTAATGGAAATAATGATGAATTTAATGTTTATATATTATATTAATGATTTTATTATAACTCTGGAATTATAATACCGCATCTAACATCTTACCTCCTAACCCATTGGAAAATAATAACGTCGCTCCTGTGTATGGAGGACTACCGCCTCATGAACCGATGTGATGTGTTTTTCATTTATATTTTACATGATTGGTGACAAGGATAGAGTAAATGAATATGAATTATATTTGTAAAATAATTATATATATTTAAAAAATATATCATTCACAACATATTACTTTTCATTCTGAGGGGGATACTGTAACTTTTTTCGTGTGTACGGTGAACTACCACCTCACGACGTGATGCGATTCATTTTTCACCAACGCTTTGCATGGAAGCTAATAAGGGTAAATTAAATGAATATATGTGATATATATGGCATAAAAATTATTATTTGAAGTTAATATATCATTTAAATATCTTTTATTTCAACTGTTGATAAAATGGAAACTACGTTTTTGCGTACATACGACCTACCTTCTCCATGAACATTATATTTCATTGTTTATCTCTAAATTTTATTGATTAATATAAATAATTATATACTGATTATATATCATATTTAAATAATGGTTAAATTTTTGGATATTATAGATCTATGATGAAATTAATATGACAAAAAATATCAAATCCAAACGTACATGAAAAACAAAGAAGTTATTTTCTGAAACATGATTTTAACAAGGAATTGTAAATGAACAGGTTGTAAAAGGTCATACATAAATAATATATGGTATGATATATATAATTATGGTTCTATAATTGATTTATAATAAATATATATTTATTATATAGGAGTTTCAAATATCTAATAATTAAGTCGATACTTAAGGATAAAGATTTCTAGTCTTTCTTTTATTTCTGGGAGACATATTCCATATTCCTTACTTGTTTATTTTGTGTGATGTATATACTAACATTTTGAAATTTTATATCATGAATATAATTATTTTAAGGATACCTGAAATTGGTTTTATTTCATTATTTATTGGGTCTTACAATTCAAAATATTACCAAAGTGGTAGAGTATTGTTATCTTAATTTGGCTTCTTTGGGACATACATCATATTATGCTCCTATCTTATTTTATGAGGAATATATTCATCCCCATTGATAGGTAATATCATGAAATTATTTATTCTCATGATATTTTATGTTTCATTTAATGTTATTCCTTTATAGGGATTATTATTCAAAGATATCAAAGTGGTAAGGGCTTTATGAAATAATCTCATCGTTTATATAGATTATTTATGTTTATTCATGTGATAAGGAAATATTATGAAATATATATCAAGAAAATAATGAAATTTATTATCCTATAATTATTTATTTATAATATATATTCCCTTCAATTTTATCTCTTTATGTAATCACGATTGCAAAATAATGTTTTTGAAGAAAACATATGTCATTTATCTTTTTAGTCGAAAACCCTTTTTTCTTTATACATGTTTTAAAAAAATTATTTCAAAAATATTTTAATGTTCCTATGGGATTGTCAAAATTCATCTATATCATATTTTTAATTTTTTTTTTATATTTGTTTAAAATTAATCTTCATGTCATTTTTAAATCAAGAGAAAATGTGAAAGTAATTTTGTATTAACATCTATTTAATTTCCCACCATCATGAACATTAAAAGTATTAAAACTTTATTTATAATTTTTAATCATTTTTTCAAAGAAAAGTATTTCAAAAATGTTTTATGAATTTTTATTTTTCAAAACTGATTTTCAAAAATGTTATTTTTATTAATATTTTTTTAAATAATTTTTAATTATTACTTTATATATTTTCAAGTTTATTTTCAAGTAAATTAGTTTCTACTATATTTTATAAATGTATAGTTTTAAAAAGTATACTTTCAAAGAAATTTATTTTACTCTAGAAATATTCCAAGTGATTTTTATTTCAAAAATTATTTTACATCTAGGATGACATCCTTGGATGTTACATTATTTTTAATGTGGATATGATCCAATTAAACCCTCTTCATTATTTTTATGGATATTGTATATTAATATTAAAGATAAGTTTATGAAACCCATTAATATTCCATGGATAATTCTATGATAAATTGATTAGATGATTATGATGTTGATTTAATTTCTATGGGTTATGCTATGTTTTATAAAACCATTTTCATTTCATGGGTTCTGATGTGATGAATGATTTATTTTCCTATGGTATACCTATCTATGGTTTTCATTATGCGATAGTGGTTATGTTATGACTAAGGAAGTTGGGTACTTTATAACTAAAAATGGGTGGGATCTATATCTCCCTATAAGTCATTGGGAAATGATTAATGTTATATAAAATAAAAGGGTTTATAGGAGGTTACCCCAATCCCAAAAGAGGGTATAAGAGAGGTTATCCCAAGCCTGATAGAGGGTAAAAGGGAGGTTATCTTAATCCCAATGTTGGTACATGGGTGGTTATATCAAGCCTAACATGTTATAAATGTCTTGGTGGATAACATTGACATAAGATTTTAGATACTTATGGTATGACAAAATTATGTGTCTTATGTCAATGTTATGCTCAAAATTCTCACAATCTTTGATTTCTATTTGACTTTATTCTTATAAACTCCCAATATTTTTTCCATGACTCAATATTTTTATCTTTGATATAAAAGTTATGATTTTCATATGTTATTATCATGTTATCATACCCTTATTCTCATGTTATTGTTATGTATTTCCCATGTTTACCATTACTGAGCATTTGAGCTCCTCTTTTATTATTTATCTTTTCCCCAAGTTATAACGATATGAATTATTAGTGACTTGTATAATTAGGGTGATATTTATGAGTAAATAAGTGGGATGATATATAGAACACTTATGAACCACTTGTTTATGTTTCCATGTTTCCAAAGGCAATATATATTTACGATCATTGGGTATTTTTTTGTTCAATTTTATTATTATGCATAAAAATGTAATATCAATGTATGAAAATACTCAGTCACTATTGTTAGTATTAGAGTAAAAGAAATGAATCTGATCCTTGGGAACTCTCACATGTGAGAATTAGATGAAGCATGGATCTTTTCCCAAGGGCTTAATGAGGAAAGGGCCACCATTGGGGATGGTGGTGTGTCCCATCCAGGAGGTGTATCCTCCCATGGAGTACCCATATGGGTATAAATTATATACTAATAAAAATAATTCTAAACCACTATAGTTAGTTTCATAGGATTTGTTTAGTTAACCTTTGGAAACTAGGATGAGAAAATTTTGTGAGAACTATTAGGATAAACCTATGTATAGGGTAAAATCCTAAAGTTATGGTAAGGAAGATATTATGTAATATTCCTATAAATAGATAACTCTCTAGAATAGATGTACCTAGGGATAATAACTCCAAAAAATTTGAGTTGGTCTTGACTCAAGTGTTACCTAGTACACAACAATGGGACTTACTTCACACCTTGTTTGAATGTACCAGGTGACATCCTTTGATTAAATTACATTTTCATCATAAACCATCATGTAGGATTTGAATATATGATAGTCATAAATAACCTTGGTTAAAAATAAGGTGTTAGAAGGTGTATTTGTTTATACATCCTATAAATGATTTTTCATGACTATGTGTTTTCCCTTTATGATTATTATTGCTCACACTATGATTTTTTTGTTTTAGTAAATGGATAGAACCATATGTATCTATGTTAATGAGGAATTAAATAGACAATGAAATGATTTTATTCCTAAGAAACCAAATGTTATGGGAGTTGGAATTCAAAATCTTGTAGTTATTCTCACATAAAATTCACAAGTTATGAATCATTATGTACTTACAAATGATAAAAGTAATGGTAAATATTCCACTGAGTCCTTCATGAGAGAATGTACACCATCTTGTAATAGATTCACTAATCCTCTAGTTTCTGAGTAATGGTTTAGTACCACTAAAAATATGTTTTCCATTCACCATTTTTCAGATCCTGAAATGGTTATTTTGTCTATCTATAATTTGGAAGATTAAGTAGATCAATGGTGGACTCTCATCATGAATACAAGGAAACAAGATTAAATTGACTCCATCTATTGGGATGAGTTTTTATCAATAAGTAATTCCCTCACATTTTTCCTATGAAAATGGATAAGTAATTACATCATATAAAGTAGAAGTATGATGAATCTATTAGTACATATGAGGTGAATGTTACAAGAATTGTTAGGTATAATTATAGTATTATCATCCAACTCAAAGTTAAGGATGATCAATTTTTTTGGGGCTTAAAACCAAGTCTACAATTGGAATTATCCATAAGGGACTCCAATAGCTATGGATAAATAATTTTTATACTATTGGAAATAGATATTGGAGTTACCCATCAATCACATGGTTTTTATATGAAAATAAATATTGAATTAATGGGAAACTCTAAAAATAATAGAGAAAAAAATATGAGCTTTTCTTTATGCTTGAATCATAAAAGGAAAAATAGAGGAAATTGTCTTAAAGTAACTAATAATGTGTTTTAAGTGTTTAAAGTAAGGTAATAAATAAATTTAATAATTAAGTGATGAAAAGAAGTTATCTAATGAATCATTTTGAGAGAAAAATACACAGAATGAACCACCCATATTCCAATGCTTCCAGTGTAATAATTTCTGTCATTATGTGAATCAATGCCACAATCCAAGGGATATTGGGGATGAAAAACCACAATAACTTCTCCAGAAAAAGGAAAAATAGAATTATTATACAATCATCATGGATGAGGTGAATCATGATAATTAGGGAACACTTAATCTCCCCTCTTTAGTTGGAAATTTCATGATTGATTTTGTATGAATGAGCCCCTTGAAAATGTTATTGTTCATCAACTTGTGAAATTTAATTTGATTATGAGAAGTGATTATATTCCCCTACATGGATTCTAGAAGAATGAAAATATAGTTGATATTATATTAGAACAAGGATAAAACCAATATTCCATTGGAATCTTCTTTTGTATAATACAAGAGCATATTTATAGAATAAAGGGTGAATTATATATTGTATGTGTATATGTATCTATGTAATATAAACTTATGAGTTATGGATACTATAACAAGTTTATGATTTTAAGGTTTATCATATGTTCAAAGTAATTGAAACACAATTTAAGGTTTTATGTGATGACGAATTATCAAGATTAAGGATATTTTAAGAATCATTTATAGAAATACAACCCTTTGGTTTTTTATATTTTTTATTGAGAAAGTTATTTAAGGAATAATTCCTTTACACTTTGTGGACATATGATTAAATGTATTGGTAACCTTTAAGGTTTATCATATCTTTTATGTTGAGGTAATTATGGGTTGTAGTTAATAACCATATGAATCCTGTATCATTTATTATTATAATAAAATATGTCCATCTGGATAATCTTTCAAATATATAAAATAAAGAAGTGATAAGTTTTCAATGAGTAAAAAATTCTATTATATCTTATCGGGATCAAAACATTACGTTGATGTTCTAGAGAAGTCCTCCAAAGTCCCTAAATACAGATCTAAGTTTCATCGCTATGTATCATCCTTTGATATATGGTTAGTTTGAGAGAAAAATTAAACCACTAGAGGATAGTTTTAGATCTAGTTATATTGATTTTAGAGGTGGTTGGGATCAAAACCTTCCTCCAGTTGAGTTTTCTTATAAAAATTGCTTTTACTTGAGCATTAATATGGCTCCTTATGAAGCCCTATATGAAAAGAAGAGTAGAACTCAAATGTAATAAAATGAAGTTGTAGAAATAAATCTATTAGGATATGGTTTAGCTTAAGAAATGGTATAAAAGGTTATATCTATTAAAGTAGTATATAAGGGAAGCATAAAGTCAACAGAAATCATTGATATGATATAGAATTCAAAGTTGGTGAGAAGGTGTACAAAGACCTAAAATTAACATACATGGATATTATATCATTTTAGATAAATATTCAGTAAATTAAAAAAGTATATTCCTGAGGAACATAATAGTTTAGTGACTTTGAAAACATAGAAACATAATCTTCTATTTTGGTGAAAGATCTCTAAAGTCTCCCATAAAGATATCCCCCTTTATTAATCAAACTTAAAATTTTTCTTCATAACATAGGTAAAAGGAACATAAGAAAAGGTGAGATTAGATTCTCATTAAGGGTAATAAAGTAAGATACATAAGCTTAACATGAACATAAAGGTATTAGAGCATGAGATTGATATTTTAAGATCATACCGTGCATATCAAAGATCATATACATGAGTTATGGAAAAAATATTGGCAGTTCATAAGGAATGAATCATAAAGAAACCATTAAAGTAAGTTATGAAAGCATAACATAGTAATAAGACATGGAATTATGAAATAAATGTAATAAAATAAATTTTCTATTAAGGATACTTACCATGACCTTCATAACATGTTAGGATTGGGATAATTACCCATGTACCTACTTTGGGCTTGGGAAAATGTCCTGTGTACCGTCTTTATTATAGGTTTGAGATACAACCCTTATACGCTCTTATTTTTGGGCTTGTGATACAACCCGTGTATCCTCTTGTTTTTAGTCATGGGATACAACATGTGTACCCTCTTATCTTCAGTCATAGGCTATAACCCATATACCCTATTGTGTTTGGGCTTGAACTACTACAAGTATACCCAACTACTTTCAGGATTGGGATATAACTCATATACCCTCTTGTTTTTGAGAATGGGATACATCCTTTGCACCATCTTGCTTTTTTTTCATGGGACGCAACCCTTATACCCTATTTTTTCGGGCTTGGTATACCACCCATGTACCATGTTGTTTTTGTGCTAGGGCTACAACCCATGTACCCTCTTATTTCAGGGCATGGCATAAAACCTGTGTACCCTTTGTTCTCATTTACCATTTATTATTACATAATGCATTGGATGGAGATATAGGACCCACCTATCACATAAAGAAATCATACATACATGTGCTACAAGATAATAAAATAGTCATCATATCAGGAACCCTAAAAATAGATGGGAATCATAAACTATAGGATCATAATAATTATCTTTGATGGATATAGTTACAAGGGTGGGGGGAGGGTAAATTGTAGTTTAAAAAACATAGTTTAATATATTTAGACTAACTAACACACAATCCTATTAAATCATGGTTATCAGACTCATACTTAGTCAGATTAAAAAATTCTGAAAATCAAAATAAGAAAAAGTTTTATTATGTAAAAGACCCGAAAATTTCAAGGAATTTTTTTTTGGATTTTACAAGAATGCAGTTTCTGACGGCACATGATTCCAAGGCCTGGTGTGCCCGGAATCATTTTCTGAAGTTTAGCTCGGGTACGTTCCATGAACGAACGAGCGGGTTTTTTCTAACTTTTGAACCTGTGCTCGGAATCGAATTCAAAAGGCACCGATGGAATCACATCACTGGTAATTGCTTAGAAACACCTTTTTCAGAGTTGTGTTTTCTCGGGTGTGGTTTTTAATTTTTGGGGTTAAGTAAAGAAATAAAATAAAAGTGGTGCAACCAATTTATTTTATTTTAAGTTGTTTAACCTAAGTTAAGAGGTTAAAGTGGGACCCACAATATCCTAAACCTCTAGGTAGGATATTTGTGGGGTGGGGCCCACACGAGCCCCACCGTTTCTTTTCTTCTAAGTAACACACCCGCACCCCCTTTTTAATGAAGTCTACTCATGCATTTATTCTGGTTAATAAATGCCTCATTAATTGGGCAGTTTTAAACTCCTCAATTAATTGTTCGTTTCGTTTCTTTTTGAAATTCAAACATTGGCTTGTGCGTTAATAAAATAATAAAACTCTTATTTTATTTCTGTTGGAACTTGTTGCATGGAGAGGATTTGGAGAAAAGTCTTCTCCTTCGATGAAGAACGCGAAGAACGTGAAGAATGTGAAGAATGTACCGATCTCCGACGAAGAACTCCAAATCCACGGAGATCGACTACGCAACGCCATGTACAGCGACGCCAGCGACGCTTCTTCCGCGACGCTTCTCCGCGACGCGACGATCCTCCCTCCACAACGCCTTTTTCCCGCAACGAACCTCCGTTCAAGATATGCTCGAGGTAGGGGTTTTATGCGTTTCTTTTCTTGAATTACTTCCGTCATCTATCCCCGTTCAATTGGACCGCTTGTTATCATTTAACGTAAGGGGGCCGGACCGCACAAACACGACGACCCTCCTCCCTTATTATTTTTTGTGTTGTTGCGGTTCAAAGGAAAGTGACGCGGTGCCGTCGCACCGCGCTGGAAAAACCCAAAAACACCGCGGCCGGAGTGGGCCGTGGCGGAGGGGCACGACGCCGTCACGCCGCGCCAGATAGAACAAGCCGCAGCTTAGGCCGCGGCGGAGCAGGGGGAGCAGCGGCCGGTTCCGGGCCGCCGGGGTCGGAGCTGGGGGACCGGCTGTCGCCGGTCCCGTGGCGGCAGAAGCCGGTCGACCGGAGCGGGCCGGCCGGTCAGGGGGAGAGCCGGGGGTTACGACCCCCGGATGGCCAGCAAAGAGAGGCCCCCATTATGGGGGAAACGGTTACGCAAAGCGGGGGGCAGCGCCACCCCCCCCCCCCCCCCCCCCCCCCCCCGCGTTCCTTCGCTCGGTGAAACGGTCGAGCCCCTGGCTGGCGCCAGCGCGCTGGACTGGCTACCCTGGCTGGTCCACCGGACCGGGCCAACAGGCCGGGCCGCGCCCAAGCAAGCCGGACCCGGACCCGGGACGGGTCGACCCGGTTCGGGCCGACCCAGGGGGTACCGGGCCGGGTCGGACTGGGCCCGAACCCCCTAATACCGGACTTTTCCGGTCTGTTGCCCATAACATGGGCTAAGGACCTCCGATCGACGCACTGTCAGTTGCGTAGAGATCCTTGGATCTAGACGGTTGTTTCGGTATATTACACTGAAGGTTTCAGAGATCTTTGAGTACAGCCGGGTTGGTTTGGATACGAAACCAACCAGGCCCTTGGAGCAGAAACGCTTATATCTCGATCTCCGGATGTCTGATTGACGTGCCGTCGATTTGGTTGGTTTCCTCTTGATGAGACGAAACTTTTGGCATGCTTCGCCTGAGTTTTGGATGAAGTTGGATAATGGCTGGGTTGGATTTTACCCGAAATCCAACTGGGCCCCTCGAACGGAAAGGCTGATAACTTTCAGACCGGACGTCCGTTTGACGAACCGTCCGTGGCGTTGGTGATCACATTGAAAAACGGTCCCTATGATCATACCCTATGAGAGTTCGGGGTACAGTTGAGATATGGCCGGGTTGGTTCGCACACAAAACCAACCGGACCCCTGGGACAAAAAGGCTAGTAACTCACAGACCGGCGTCCGACTGATGCACCGTCTGTTGCGTTGAGAACCCTATGACGAGGCGGTACTTGAGATAATTCTTCGTGGAAATTTGTGATACTTGGAGTATCGACCAGTAGCTCATGAGCAGACCCTCCCGGTGATGAGCTAGCAGAGTGCAGAGACCTAGTAGCTGGCTGAGACTTGACGACTGCTGATCTATCGACTCGGTGTGTTTCGGATAGCCCAGTGGGGAGCGCTTGGTTGTAGCAGCAGACCCACGGTGGAGGAGCGCTTGGTAGTAGTGGCAGACCCGCGGTACTCAATAGAAGGAGTACCTCTGGAGGCTATGAGGTGGAGTGCTTGGTTGTAGCAGTAGACCCTCGGCGGATAAGCGCTTGGTTGTATCGGCAGACCCACAATACTCAACAGAAGGAGTAACTATGGAACCTATGAGGGGGAGCGCTTGGTTGTAGCGGCAGACCCATGGTGGGAAGCACTTGGTTGTAGAAGCATGCACACAGTACTCGATAGGTGGAGTACTACAACAGTACAAGGAGTCTGACGCGCTTGGTTGTAGTGGTAGGCCCTCTAAACTCGACAGAGGAGGAGTTCGTCGTGCTTGGTTGTAGAGGCAGACCCACTGTACTCGACGGAGGAGGAGTTCTCCAGCAGCCGTGGTTTCGATGTCATGAATAAAATCCTGGTTGAGCTGAGACTCTATTATTTGTGTTTCCTCATGATTGAGATGAGTCACTTGATAACTTAGGTATATGTATGGGCATATACCTGGGTAGTGGATATCCGTTGATTTCATAATCTTTCTGTATCCTCAAGATTGAGATGGGTTACATGATAACTTCGGTATATGTATTGGCATATACCTAAGTAGAGGTTATCTATTGAGATCTTCTTTGTGGCTATCCTTATTGTATTTAGTGAGACCTTGAGGGTCTCGGGGTCCCTACTGAGTATCGTTATACTCACCCCTGCATGGGCTATGCCCGCACCTCGTTGTGTTTGTTGCAGACGACGGGCAGTGCTGACAGAGGCCGAGTGTTCGAGGACTGGATGGTACCCAGAGGTGGACCATACGATGAGGCAATATTCGGAGGTGGACTTCATGACGAGACGACACTCAGAGGAGCATGGTGGGTGAGAGCGTTGTGGAGGCTATCTGTACCTACCCTTCAGGTAGGATCCGTGGTGGACGATCCAGGAGCTGCGCTATCTGTACCTACCCTTCAGGTAGGATCGAGGAGGATGGCCCCGGAGTTGATTCCGTTCTTCTAGCTGTTGTCTTTTCTGTTGTACTTTCCTTCAGTTGTAGTTGTACTTTCGATTGGGTTTGTATTCTGGCCCATTTACTTTTCAACACTTCATTTTTGTACTTAGTGTTTTACTTCCGCTTGTACTCTGTAGTGTTTTGCTACTTTTATAAAGGCAATACCTTCCCAGTTATCGGGATTTATGACTTTGGTGCTAGTCGCCAGCCCCTGGCCTATAGAATGGGGGTTTGGGGTAGTCACGACACGGGCCCCGAGGACGGGCGTGACATATTAAATCAAAGAAAAAGGTAGAAATCACTATGTATAAAATTTATCAGAGTACATGAATCCTAATGACGAAGGTTATAATTAAATCAATGTATTTCTATTATTATAATCATATTAATACTGATAAAAACAATGTATAAATTTGAATACAATGACTCACTATCTTTTATATGTAGTAGAATAAAATAACTTTTAAAATAATGTAATACAATTCTAACGAATTTTAGAATGACATAAAAGATATATTAAACAAAATTCATCTTTTAAATTTAAGAGTAAGGTATTCAATAACCATGACCAATGGTATCAACTATTTTATACTTACAGTAAATTTTGTCTTTCCTTACCACAAAATCCCTTGATAGATATATCATATTTTATCTATCTTATTATCCCCAAAATCCCTTCATATAATGATCATATTTTCTCTATATTCCTATACATATAATCACTTGATACGATGGATCAGGATCACCATCTTTCTATCCCAATAATCCCTCGATTTGATGGATCATATTCACTATATTTCTATCCTCTAAAGGTCTCATTCATTACATGATTGGACATGAATATAATTTCAATAATTATTAAGGAAACAACCCTGACAAGGATTAATTAAAAATTCAAATCTCTAAAGAATTAAAAAATACTAAGAATGATTAGTTCACGCTATGTAATCTTCATAAGACTAGATATAAAAAAAATTAATCTACTTCAAACTCTTCATATGACTAGGTATTTATAGGAAATACTTCAATGGCCATATTTCCAAGTTTGTTGTAATGACTCCAGACAAATGGCGCTTGAGATATCATTTGTAACTGAATGTCCAACATTGTATTTATTAACAACATTAAAATGTTAAATATTTTCCTTCAATAGAAATAAGTCTTATGAATTCTGATTATAATCATAAAGTCAGTTTTATGGACTTCCATATCAATTTTCAATATAATAATCAGTATTAGAGTTAGTATGATTTTATCATATTAGTCCGATGGTCATGAATTTTTCTAGTATGATAGACAATAAAATATTATAACTCATAGTCAATTTAAAGTTTATTTTGTTAATCATATTAATACTCAATATGATAATCCTAATGAAGAATTATCATGTTTATATTTATAATACAACACAATTTAATTTATATTTGGTAAAAGATAATTTTTTCTATAAAAACATGATAAAACATTTGGGAATTTTTTTTTTGTAATTTTCTGTAAGAAAGTGTTTGAGATTTCCAAAACAAAAGGAATGAAAAATTAAGAAGTATAATTTTTTACTCAACAATATCCCCCTTTTTGGAAATCACAAACCAACAACTTAAATGAAAAAATAACATTGAAAAAATTACAGTTCATTTTTTTGAGAACTTCAAATTTAGAGTTATTAATTAAATATTAAATCCCCCTAATTTTTAACTCTCTTGAATATGATTTGGAATATGATATAGAGTAATATAATAGTTCTTACATAATTAAAACTTATCCCTCTTTGTAATTATTCTCTCCAAAAGGATCGTATTCCCCCTTAATAAAAATTCTCCCTTTTGAAAGAAATATATCCCCTTAATGAAACATCTTCCCCATTATATTATAACCCCCCTTTAAAAAATATTTTCCCCATTTTTTATTTTCAAAAGGGAATGGAGAATAGTTTGATGTTTCTTAAAATGTTTGATAAATAAAACCCATGAAATAGTACTAAACTAACTAATCATCCATGAATAAAATGAAAGAATATATGTCCCATTATAATTAGAGAACATTCATGAAAATTGTATTTGGATAAAAAGAAAATTGATTACAAACATTTAAATGTTTTACAAAAATAGATAAATTTGAGAGTTTGAAAGAAAATAAATTCAATCATTCATCATCAAAGTCTTAACAAAGGCCTTCATCTTTTTTAACTTCCACTAATACTTCTCCATCTTGGAAATCCATTATTCTTAAGAATTCATATTTTTAACTTCCTAAACAAGTTCTTTATTGAGATATCTCAATACAATCATTTTAACTTTACATGGTCTTATCCTATTTATCTACAGGCCCATTTCCCAATTTTTTTTTGTTTCAAGGAATTCACATCTTTAGTATGATCATCAGTGGAATCTTTGAACTATTCCACAAACCTTAAATCGATATTCCATTACCAATGATAAATGATTGAGAGAACATTATAACTCTAATATAGAATTCTTTATTTTGTCGAACTTCTCATCATGAATTATGATATCTGAATCAACTTGGTTCGACCACTTTACCATTTTATTTCTCAATATCTTGTGAGTATAGGAATTCTCTTGAAAAACATGTAACTCTGCTTCAATATGAATCACTTTATTTGTTAAAACCTTTTTTGAATATAATTTATGATTTATAGTATCTTGGATTAGCTGAATCCTTGCTTTAAAGATTTATAAAATAATTAATTATTTTTTTTAGCATTTTTAGTGATGAATTCCACATGAAGATACAACCGGCCATCTTTGGGTAAACCAAAGGCACCATCTGACTCTACGAAACATGATGAGAATATGAAGGAATGTGTGTGTAAGTTTCTAGGTGCCTGTGCATGATTGGAATCCAAGAATAAAACCATTATGTGCCCAATGCAATTTGAAATAGGCATCTTCCACCTCATCCACTCAAAACAACCAAGTAAGGTGCGAACAAGTTTCACCCTCTACACGTACATAATTCAATCACACACAAAGAAAATACGTTCCCAATTTGATGTCAAATGAATTTTTTCACACTAGAACACCGTGGATTATGAAATGGTTGTGGAGAAGGACACTCCCTCACCCAAAATCTTGTGCGCCAATGCATAAGGCCTCATCTATATATTGAAGTGACCCCCATCTCCATGGTGATCCTTCAGAAGCTAAAGAATCACTCTGATGCACATAATACTAGTCTTTTGTGACATTATGAAAGAATGGAAACCTCAAGGCACAATATTTTTCACAAAAAATTTCCTAGGATAATCCTTCATGTGGGCTTATAGTGGCTTGATCCTTGACCAACTTATTTCATTCCAAGGTAGGTGCGCACAATAGTCCACTCTTTCACACAACCTTTGCTTTATGCGCAACCCAATCTTACACTCAACTCATGATCTTGTGTGAAACTCTCTAATATTATGCACACCCCCTCTTTTATGTTATATAGATTGTTCCTTTATCAAAACACCATGTCTGAGCCCCTCATGCATGCAACCCACATCCTTTACACATGCCTCTTGTGAACAACCCTCCAGGATTATGCATAGTGATATCTTGGTCCCTAATGTGGTGTCACCTATCGTGTTTCCGTACGTCTTGATTTTTAGCATAGGTACGCCAGTTCCTATTTCTTTTCAGTATAGACATGCTAATGCAGACCCCGTGAATGACCACTACTCCACACCATTCCATCCAAGCATTTCTAAAGCCATCCCCCTGCCAAGGGATGATGAGTGGCAGTTATGTAAGCCCAGGGGGTGAGGAGTGAGTCCCCCATGTTTGAGCTACATGTCATAAAACAACCTGGCACCAACATACTCAACACATGATGTTAAACTGTGATCTCACCTAGTGAGGAAGACACAGGATTTCCCCATGTATGAGTGACATAGAATGAGATCCTCCTAACATGGAATGACATCTTTCACATAGTATCAGAGAGGGGATGGTCATCAGGATCCTTACCTCTCCCCGTACTATCAATACTCCATCCCTCTCCCTTTGGGATTTGTCTTCATGCGCACCTTGGGAAGATTCCATGCATAAGGGCCACTCACCTTCGATAGGATGATATATGTATGACTGACATGGAATGATATATTCTAGACATGTAATGAGATCCCCCTCATATAGAATGATTTCTTCCTTGGGTAACTACCACACATAAGCTACAAACCGTCTCTCAATGATGCATCCTTCCTAACATGATAGCCAGGTCTACTGCTGCCTTTTTTTTATCACACTGATCATGAATCATGTTGGATTTGAGGTTAGTAGTTACAATGACACCTATCCATCCCCACTTGGTCCATAGTCATGCATAAGCCCCAACCAAATGGGCCAATTTCATGCATAATCCCCAACCATATACTCCATTTTTCATGGGCCTCCTCCATAGGTGTAAGCCCTAATGCACATTCACGAACAAAATGGTATTTGATTCCCAATCACTTAGGATACATAAGAATCCTCTTTGAGGTTTAAACCCAACAAACTAACACTTCATCCACACCATCTAGTCCATCCACTCCACTTATAATCCATCCTAATTTTACTCGGGCCACCACAACCTGGTGGAATCATGCCACCTATATGGGTATCTTCTATGATTAAGTCCCATCCGTATCATCACTACTCTTAGTAGAACTAGGGAATCATCCATGTACAAGCCCCACACCATCAAACTACAAGAAATTCTCTTGAGAATGGGTAGAGCCCATGCATAATCCTCACATAATCCATAGAACTACATGGGTTTTGGCCCCTATATCCTAAACAAGGTAAGTAAGAGGCCTCCTTGAAGTCCAATTCCGACCAATGATAAACCTTGGTGCACCCCTTCTAGGGATGAACCTCCCCAATCAACCTTCATGGATGTATAAAACAACTTTCATGGCATGACATCTTCCCTTTATAGGACCCCCCCAAATCCACCCCCATAAGGTATTCTGATCTATCCATCCGGTAAACCTTGGTTCTCCCTCCAAAAGATGTACCCTCATGGTGTGAAATATTCCCTTTATGGGACATAACTCTCTGGGTCTACCTCTATGCTGGTGTTCTGATCCATCCATCAGTAAACCTTCTTGATGCTCCCTCCAAGGTATGTATCTCTCGGATCTGCCTCTATAGGGCATTCTGATCAGTCTCATTCCTTCTTCGCAATATGTTAAACCCATGAACCGTCACACTGATAACTCATGTTAAACATGGGATGCCTGAGGAAAACCTCATAAGATATTCCTCTTACATAAGATACCCCATGCTCGACATGGGATGCCTCAAATTCTGTGACTGAGATTCCTCCATGAGATGCCATCCTATGAGGAAGAATACAGGTGACCAATGTTCTGGCGTTTAGACAAGCCGGTGATTCACAATGTGATTACTCCCCTAACCTAAGGTTGCTGGCCTATCAAGAAACCTTGGAATATCTAGAGAGTAGTAATGTAATTAACCGACATCCACAAAGAGATGGAACTAAGAATGAGTTTCAAAAAAATGTTTTAATCTATGAGGGAGGCCCAGACTGGGTGATGATTTTGAAGGACAAATCCATGGAAGGAGAGACCAAAATTCTGTCATCCCATATAGCTCACGGAGTAGGCATCAATATCAAGAATGAATAATTCTATCCACATTTGGAATGTAATAACGTGGGGAAAAAATTTGTGCTAGAAAACAATAACACATTCGGTGGCGTGCCCCAGAAAAAGAATCAGAAATAGAAATGGTGAACCTGAGGTTAAATTCATACCCTCAACATATGGAATAGTAGAGTTAAAGACATCAATAGATTAACAAGTACCTATATCCAAATATCATGGGCTAGGTTCCATCATTCAAATTATGGGTCTAGTATAGAAACTCACTAGGAATTAGGATAGTTAATCATTGGGCATTTTAATATGCGACATCATCAACATGGATATATCTCTCCAACCATGAAATATTGGAATATTCTTGGGAGTTCATAATTGGGAATTTATTTCCTTGTATCTATATTGATAGAAAAATCCTCATACTTTGTAGGACCCAAGTGGTAGGAAACCAATTTCCCCCTCTTCTACATACACATGGGAAAGAGAAACGCCAATGAAAAAATCTTGTACAACTCCACCTCTACCATAACTTCAGTTGTGACTATGGCTACTGGGCATCAAAGCCATATATCACCCTCAAGATCATCCAAAGGAGGATGATTGATTCCATAGTATGATGGTACTAATAGGACGGAGTCATCCCCACAAGGGATATGACTCTCTAGGACCTATAAGCTTCTATGACTCATTGACATCACTTCCCCTAGTGGCCGTGTAGGGAGCCACTTCTCCCTACTCCAATAAAGAACCACATTGGGAGACTTTTCCTCAAGTGATCTTCTAACTTGCTCCCCTACACTGAGGAGGTAGGGAATTCCAAGTTCACCCTGACTATGACTATGACTCGATATCCACCAAGGAGGGCTCCCACTAGGCCCCATTAATTCCACCAACGACTTGTATCTCAGGCCAATGAATAACTAAACTACACCCTTGCTTCATCAGCCTTGGTACAGATGATGCAATTCCAACTTCAGGCCCAAGCTCAGAAGGATGACCATCAGGGGGCATCATCTTCCACAGCTCTAGTGGCTCCTTCCACCACTGATGCACTCCGATAGATCCCTACTACTACAGATCAGGAACCCATTAATGTTATGTTGGGATTAATACCCCATCCACCTTATAAATAGGTTGAGTTGATTGTGTTAATCATTGGTGCAACCAGTAGTCATTTTGGGTTGAACGATGATGATGAGATTTAGTATGGAGGACCTCCCCATGCAATCTCCATATCGAGTGGAGGTCCCCCCCACTGTCACATTCCACATGGAGGTCCTCCTCAAGTTCCTAGCATCAATCAAAGCAGAGGTCCTCCACACTTCATTGATATAAAGTACGAAGGTCCTCCCCATTCCTATGGTTCCCAATATGGAATTTCTCCCCATATCATGGACTGTTAATGTGAATATCCTCCCCTCACCATTGTCGTATCAAGTGGAAGTCTTCTCCAATCCATCATCGATTCAAGAAGAGGTCATCCTCGATTCATCAACAACCAGTACAGAGGCCCTCCATGTACAACCAACAGCCTACACAGTGGTCCTCCTTATGAAATATCCAACTAGTATGGAGGCCCTCCCCATATTTCTACTATATCAAGAAGAGGTCCTCTCCACTCTAGCACTAACTAAAGTGAAGTTCCTCCCCTCTCCATCGACATCCAACATGGAGTCCCTCCCCATGTCTATTTTGATTAGTGTGAAGGTCCTTCTCAAGCTTCCATCCACCGGTATGGAGGCCCTTCCCATGCTATTCACATCAGTCATCATGTAGGTCCCAACCATGTTCCTAATAACCAAAGTAGAGGCCCTCACTGCTATGTCACCATTTAGGATGGAGGCCATCCCCACTCTTATATCAGCCCAAGAGAAGGTCCTCACCACTCCAAAATGAACCAATGTGGAGGCCCTCCTTTTATCCTAGCCAGTCAAAGTAGAGGTCCTCTACAGTCTAACACAAACTAGCATGGAGGTCCTCCCCATACCAAAGAGTCAATTAGCCTAAAAAACCTTCCCATGGAAGAAGGGTGAATCACCACTATCAAAGGAAAAATCAAGGATGTTCCAAGACATTGTTAATCTCATTATCTTCTAATATTCCAAATTTGAATGTGATTCAATGATGGATTTCACCTCAATAATCTTCATGAGAGTCCAAGGTAGGACCCTAGTAGGTAAAATTTGTCATCCTAGAAGGTGAGATGTACCAGATCCATGAATATCTTCATATTTAAATGAAGGATGGGGAGATTTGGCTCCCTTCCAGGGTCTCACTATGCAGTAATATCTATCATCACCGGTTTCATTCTCTACCAATACTTGATATCAGGAAGAGTTATTATATTATTTGATAGATAAAGAGAACCCAAAAGATTCATATATCACTAATGCTACCCTCACACATGAGTTAGGGGAAAACACCCACTTCTATAGGGATGTGATTACACAGCCGACACTGCCCTTGAGAGATGACCCAAAATAAAGTGACCAGTTAGCTCAAGCAGTGGTCTCTCCATCAGCTATTCCACTTCCACATCAATCCACATCCATGAAATTTATAGTTTCTTAGATAAAACAGATAAAATCATGGGGAAAATAAGATCAAAGTCCCACCTATGAATAGAGAATCTTGCGGGACACTCTAACTACTGACAAACTATCCATGGATTTTTGGTCGAATACGGACCCCAAATTTGACGCTCTAGAGTCCCTTACTCAAGACCCGGTCACATGATTTCTTCAAACCATCTAGGTGATGCATTTTAACCTTAGATAATGTTAGTTTGTCTACCCAAATATCTAGGATCATTTTGATAACATCGATTAGTAGTGCTGCATGGTTGAGTTGATAGAACTCCTAGTACCTCAGCACCCCATGTCAATCGGCTAACACGAGAACCTTTAATAAATATTTGTTCAGAGTTTAAAAATGCTCTATAGAGTAATATAAGATGAGTACCTTCATGTGAATATATAGGGTTGGGGGTACTACACTACTCTCAACTTTAGTCCCATCCCACGAAAACCTAACTTTCCTGGTGATGTTGAGGTTATGTCACCCGATATAGTCACAATGAGTATGGATGATCTTGGTTTCATTAAGGAAAAGGACACTGGGGATAGGTCTAAACAAGAAGACCTGACCCCTAGGGTAGTGAAATATTATGAGGACCCTCATACAGGTTCTATCACATACCTATAAAGGCTGGCACTCGGCCTTGAAGAGACCTCAACACCATTTCCCATTGGTTGAGACAACAAAAAGGGTAAAGAGAAGATCAGGACCTCTAAGCCCTCAGACCCATATGATGTCACTCAAAGGACATAGGTAAATCCTACAGTGGCCTCCATTCTCTAGAAGATCATAATACATAGTAGAATCATTGATTAGATCCTTACTGATAGCCTTTTAAAATTGATGCCTGACCTATGTTATTCGTTGACAAGATCATATTCTACCTCCACTGGGGAAGTTGGGGAAGCGATAAGTCCTTCTTGATTAGCTACCCCCCAATTTATCATGGGAATACCATGCATAAAGATAGGGTAGAGACATGGGTTTATAGAAATGACCATGGTATGAATTCCCGAATCCACTCAACCAATGCGATAACCTTCCTCATAACCAAGATCGAGATGCTCCACAAGCCGCTCGACAACCCATTGAGACTTCCTATCGTGTTGATGATGCAATCAATGCCTTGGTGGTCGCAAATCCTTACTATGATAAGAACCCATGCTATGAAAATCTGATAGCCTCTCAAACCACTCACCTTCAAGCCCTTGAGATGCACTAGGTGGAAATCCCACCTAATGGAAATCTATATCCAGCGTTGATGGATGATATGCGAGCACCCCCAAATTTTGGGAATCCAAACTTCATCCCCATGAATGGGATGGTCGACCCAGTGTAGTACCTAGACCACTTCATATCAAGGTGTAGACCCATGTTGGTAACTCCAGAGTAGCAAGAGGTCACCAAGCTCGGATATTTTGTACAAACATTGGAAGGACCTGAGTTTGTATGGTACAACCAGTTACCCATTGGGCCCATCACCAGCTAGAAAGACCTCTACAAGTAGTTTCTTTACAAGTTTAGTTCCACCATTTAGAAGTTGATTATTTTTTACCACTTCAAGTGCAAGAAATTTCTAGACTATTGTGTCATAAATTTTATCCCATGGTGGAATGACCTCACATATTCTCTCGATATACTACTAACTCAAGAGAATCTGATAAATATGTGCATGGGGAATGTCAAGTATGAGCTTTTCTATTCCCTATTCACTCAGAAAAACCTAGGTGGATTTTGGTATTTCTCTGATAAGTCTCAGTTACTAGAATAGAATTGGTAGGAATAACCCTACCAAGAACCACCACCTTAACGAGACAATGCAACTCCAACCCCTGTTAGGCTTCAGCTGCTCATCAAGGCCATGATCATAGGTATCCCTTTCCAAATAGAAGAAACTGAACCTACTCCATCAAGGATGAAAAGGTCCCCAATTATTTCCAATGTTGCCTAGAATAGGGGGTCCTGAAACTTCCACAGTGTATAAAGCCACAGGAGGCAGAGCTCACCAATCACCCTGACCACTGCCCTTACCACAAAATCCTTGGACATACCAAAAAGAAATGTAATGTTTTTAAATATTGGATATAGGACCAAGTGGAAAATGGTGTAGTCAGATTTCTCCTTTTCCCGACATAGGTGACATGCATCTCAATTGATCTTGATAGTGACAACAAATGTTTCAATCAATGTCAGCAGGTTTCCAACCATGGGACTCATAAGTTTGATGACTGGTTGGCCTGATGAGTAGTGGCTCACACCCATGGTGAAATACATTATGTCTTATTCTTTCTCAAGCCTCCGGTAGTTGTTGCGCCTTATCCAGTAGATTCTTTTTCATCCATGTCATGGACTTACATGTCCCAGAAGAGTAGGTGCTGACGATGCAAGGAGAAAAAATGTTACCTACCAGTGCTAAATCCATCCTACACTCTTGGAAATTTCATTCTTACATAGATTGGAATCACCCCATAGTGTGTACATCATTGGAATATTCCTCTGATGATGACCAATAGTACACATCTATGATCACTAAAAAGTTGGTGAATCTTTACATGGTTTTCGATGATGAGGAGTATCAAACAAGTTATCTAAATGTATCTGATAGATATCATTAAAGAAGGATATGAAGAAATGAGAATCATTAAAATGTTGAGGATGGTGATTCAACCCAAGTCGTTCATACTAACAAGACCAGACAATATGTTCTACGTAGAGATCAGCTGATAAAATCTCCTCAACCTATTTTTTTTAGATTCAATGCCATTACTGATCTTGCTACATGACTAAGAAGAATAGCCGTGACCACATCATGATTGGTCATGTACAGCTGTGAAAGATCCTGATCTATCCCATGATTAGCTAGTAGTAATTATGGGTAAGTTTTATAATGAGAAACAAGACATTTTCAACACCATCCAGAATCCATCGGTTTATCCAGTAGTACCCACCATGCCTTCTGCCAAAGATAATTCCCTCATATGGGTAGAAATGTTCATTTGTAGCATAATTATAATGTACTTAAGCACCTCACTAGTATTTCTACATATATCTCAATCCTATATTCCCTCTTCATGTTAGAGGATATGCATGAGGCTCTCACAGTATCCTTAAAAATACCTCTGCAATTCAAAATAGAGGCAAAGTTCATAGATGCAAGCTATACTAATGAGGTATAATGAGAAAAGTCCAAAGCCATCATATCATTCTCCAGATAAAATGATGGATCTCTCATTTTGGGGAAAATCTACCACATTACATTACTATCTAGTTCAACAGTGTGGAATTCCATCACTGTTTATTTGACACAGGTTCTAGGATCAACCTCATCCTAAACCAGAAACTCTGCATGTTGGAATTGATTGAAGAAAATATGAGTCAATATGAGTTAAATATTCATGGTTATGATAGGATTGAGCATAATCCTTGTGGAAGAATATGTTTTAAGACCCAGTTCAATGTTTTTCTAGAAAACACTAAATTCATGGTTGTCTTATATGCCACTACTTACAACACGTTTCTGGGTAGGCCTTAGCTCCATAAAAATGAAACAGTTCCTTCTTCATATCACCAATGCCTCAAATACTCCCTTGGTGGTCGATTAGGTGTGCTCCAAGGTGATGCATCTCTCTTTGACTCATGTGAAGAATTATATATGGACAACGACTATTACCAGAGAAAGAAAAGTAATTTCATCCTAATGAGGTTGAGCACATGAGCACTATGGTCGACCCATGGATAGAATTGGATGATGCTTTAATCCAACTAATTCATAGAATAGAGGATACAATATAAGACTTGAAAAAATTCTTTGTCATTTATGAGAATAAAGAATGATGTGTCCCTAGGTATAAGGAATGCTAGAATATTTCCTTGTACTCCTACATAGGTTAGGCTCCGGTGATACTATAACCCCTTAATTCGGTATCAAGATTTTATCCCCATGGATAAAGCTACATATTAGATCCATTTGTTTCATCGAGCTTGGATGATCTAAAAAAACTGACCCATCACCATTTCATTGACATCAAGCATGGACCCTACCATCCAAGGCTTAAAGGATTTTTTACGACAACCTTTGTCGCTATGGTTTCAGCAGAGTTGGAAAACAGTAATTAGGATTCCACCACCACCCAAGTTGGCACTAGTGTTCCCATGAGATCAGTTGTTCTGGATGCACTATCTCATACCATTGATTCCCCTATCTTAGATGATGAATAAGAATTGTAAGACGCTCCTACCACATTTGAAGAGGGAATCTATACAACCATTAATGATTTGTTTAAGGGGAACCTTGGTACTCACGTAGATCTGAGGCAAATGTTGATTAGTGTAGCCAGGCCTTCTGAGAAAAAATAGTAGTATATTGATTAACTGAAGCAGAACCATGATGTATTTTCTTGGAGATATGTTGATATGTCAGGGTCAGAACCTTAGGTTAATGACCGCGCTATCGTGACACATCAAATTGATTATATTTTTAAGGTTGATTTATAGTCTAGGGAAGACCCTAGGTTTTCACTCAAGGAGCATTTATAGGTTTAGAGTATGCGTTTTAATTAAGAGGAACAAAAGAGAGGGATGATTTTGAGTTTTTTTTAAGAAAATAACTTGATTTAAAGAGCTTAATAGTTGATAGAATAAGGTGGTGGTTTAATAATTATTAGAGAATAAGATCATTTCAAGTTCACTAAAAATCTTGGATAGTTCATTGTTCTTAAAATTTTACATGGTTTTGTTTAATTCTTTGGTTGAGGGTTGTCAATACCTCAACTTCCCTCTTTCCTCTCAGACGATGCTCAAAGAACCACCCCTTGACACAACAATGGTGTTGTCAAGGTTTGGGTATAAATCATATAGAATAAAGGCTACAAAATCATAATGAAATATTATTTATGTGTGAGATAAGTAAGATGGTTGTCTTTTCCAATTGGAACAACCCAAGATTTCCCCTTGAAATCTCAACCTAATCGGTGTTGAAATAAAAAAGTGTTTCACTTAATTTTAACTATAGAAATACAGTTAGAGAAGATTCATGTCATGATAAGAAATAAGTGAAATATTTATCACACAAATTAATCAAAACTAGTAGAGTATCAAGTTCCATAACTCCCTCCCATGTATGTGTAGCTCCCTTGAAATGATCGTCCACTATTTAGCTCACCATCGAGAGGAGGAGGAGGCTCAGGTGGAAATTAACCTTCATCCTTGATTCCCCTATGAGTATAGGGGACTTCAAGACTCCTTGGTTGATGAGAGGAATACTTTGGGTCTCCAAAATACCAGATATTTGACACTTGGTCTAACTTTCAATTGAGGAGCCCAAGGTTCCATTTTATAGGAAAATGGGAAGGTGGTTTTGAGCATACAGAATTCTTAAAACCACTTGTCATAGGTGTTTCGATCTCCAGACAGCATTATCTCGATTTTTAGAAAATAAAAAAGTTATATCCCCACCTCTTGGATATCTCCACTAAATTTTTGGCATAATTTGGACACCTATATCATGAGTTAAGGACAGATCATAGCACACCACTTTTGACTTCGTGCAGATTTGGTGTACTGGACAGATCAGGTCGGCAAGGCCATCATATGGACGAATGAGTCTTGGGTTCCTTCATATCAAATGTAGCCCAATTAATTTTGGACCATATAATGAAATTTGAGCCCAATTTAATTCACGTTATAGTAGTAGTGGGCAGATTAATTCACTGGGGTGCTTGGATCCTACGCAGTTTGGCCCATTTTTCTTGGACATCATCATGGTACCTCCAAATCACCTTCACCTTCAATGTAATTTTCAGCACAAGTAACATTTTACTTTTTAATAGTGATAAAAACAAAATCAATGGTTCAAACATGGAATGAAATTTGTTATTTTTTTTGGAATTTACAATACAAACCAAGTTTAGCACAATGTTATAAAGGTGGAAATTACACTGTGAATCATGGAACGATCACACCCCCACACCTAAAAATTTGAACTCGTGGGAAAAATCACATATCCAAATAAAATGAGGCATATATATATTTAAAACATCATGAAGATTTAAAATTTTAGGAAATTTTTATTAAAGTAATGTTATCAATAAACAAACCACACCAAGGAGTTCTTCCTAGTGAAAATATAAAAAGATGTCTCATAAATCATATCACAATGAAATTCAAATATATTCATGATACCTACATGAGAAAGGAATTAAAAAGTAAACCATTCCATTAACTCTCCATGTGTGTGTGTGAAAACCATTCCATGATATTCTTGCCACTTTCCATCCAATAAATATAGTTTATTTTAAAATTATTCAGCATTAAATGAATTTTCACTGAACCTATCCTACATCCTTTGCAATAATATTTCAAGACCCACTCACTTAAGCATTCCCAAAAGTCAAACCATAAGCTCCCGATCAAGATATACCCATATGTTGTACATTTCATCACTAACCTTATGTATTATATATATATATATATATATATATATTTAGTTGTACTTGGAATAAATCTCACACTCATCTCTCAACCCATGTTTGATCTCCTCACGACAATAATTGTAATAGTTATAACAAGATCAAATGTTGAGAAGGAGTGGTTTTTTTGACCTTCCCAAGACACAATTTTTTTTAGGGCATATAATAGTCGGACATTAGGTACTCACACATAGGTCAATCTGGTACAGTAATGAAACAAATCAGATAAGGAATGAACATATGAAAATATCATTTAAAGATAAAAAATATTAACATAACTTATATTTACCTTATATTAATTATGAAATATTCACACTTAGTGGTTTGGTGGAAAAATGTATGGAGATATTAGTGACACAGTTTTCCCAAAAACTACTCACACAAGTGGTATCAATCATCTCAAATGTTTCACAGTGATACAACCATTTATATCATTGATAGAAAATGTAACACCCCGACCCTAGCTACCCAGAGTCGGTGCATTACTTTGTAACATTGGCATGATCACAAAAGATCAAGTCTCGAAAGACTGATTAGTTTAGTAGCCTTGGAAACACTAGATACATTCATAAACATTACATTACATCATAAAAATGAAAACTACAATAACATGGTCTCCCTAGTCCACACTCATATCCTCACTGACTATTCTTGCAAGTCAGTCATAATACACTTCTTCACATCCTGGGAAAAATAAAACATTGAAAGGGTTGAGCTCAAATGCTCTGTAAGGATAACAATATAGTGGAAACTTTCATAAGAAAACATAAGCATTTAAGGCAATGTATAAATAAAACAAAAGCCTTATTGAACTTGAACTTCAGCATAATATGGAAAAAGTAAAATAAAATAATTCCATTACTTACTCACATGGATATTCTACTAGACGAATAATCACATGAAATATCAATAACCACTTTCATAATGAGGGAATGTATAATGCCAGACATTCTGAAACATTTTTTCAAGGCCTCGGCCAAGACGTCTAAAATGATTAAGGCCTCAGCCAAAACCATAAATCAAATTGGGAAAGGGCCTCGGCCAATTCCACGTCTAGTTGTCTCATGAGACCTACCGATGCATTGAGGAGCTATAGCGGGCTCCACCCGTCACTTATTAAGTCCAATACATTCCTCATATGAATAGGTTTAAACATAACATAAATATTCGTATTAAAACTAGCATACGAAATGTCAACAATTTCTCCATAAACTATGGATGGTATAAAAATAACACATCCACAGTCAAATATTTCACAAAATGTTCAATGGAAGTTTTGTATCATAAATCAATTTCAATTAAACTTAAAACCCATCAAAGGATGTTGACATGGATGAAATCAAAGCTATTTGAGAGAAATATCTCTCTCTTTTTTGAAATCATTTAAAAGTCCCATAATTATAAAATAATTCATTTAATTTGAAAATAATCTTATAAGCTTGTAAGGGAAGCTTCGACGAAGTTATAATGGCGGAAAATAGCTGCACCCGCCGTATAAGTTAAAAAAAACATTCTTACCTTAAATTTGTCAAAAAGGTCAAAAAGTACATTGTTTGGAAAACGACGGTAATATTCCTTTCAAAAACATATAAGGGTATAAATGACTTTAACCCATTTTCCATTTAATAGTAAAAATGTTTTGAAAGACATTTTTAAGAAACATGGATGTGGATGATAACGAGGTCCCAGTAGATAATTATGTATAAACAACCTTGGATAATGAAGAGGTTGTGAAGTAAACCCTTACCTTGTACTTTTCCTTGGTTAGGGTAGGTTAAACTCCTGTATAATGGTGAAATAATTGTTATTAAATTATACAAGAATCATATACATTCATATGATATCATATATGATCTTTTAACATTGCTTTGTTAACAATATCTTAGATTTATCGTTGTTTCAGGTGTTAACTTACTCGTTTTCTTTTATATGTTTTGTTACGTAAGTCATGTTTTTCATGGATAGGTTGTATCTTATTCATATCTATAATGATATCATGTCCTTAAACATTATTTTTAAATCATCAAATGATAATTATACTTGAATGGATACGACGAAGAATGAATCTCATCGCGTTCGTGGAGACGGTAGTCCGTACGTACGCACGAGCGACAATATCATTATTTTGATATTAAAATAATATATAATTGGATATTATATCTTATATACAGAATCATTATCATGTTATATTTATTATTTACATGAATTAAATATCATTATTATACCCATCTAAATAATAATATATTGAATAACAATTACACCACGACGTGGAGACGGTAAGCCGTACGTACGCACGTATGGTGATATGTCATTCAAATGATGGGTAGAATACTGAATATGGTTGTTCCATATTTATAATAACATCACAGTATATAGAAGATACTGGAGTTATAATTTTATAATTGAAATAATAAACAAAGAGGTAGTGGAAGAAGAAAGAAACTTGAAAGAGGGTGATGAAAATGTTACCTCTTCTTCGGGTTCTTCTTTTGATTTGATCAAAAGGACTCCTTAGGATGGCTTTCTGACTAAAGTAAAGCTTCTAGGATGAAGGGAGAGAAGTTGGGAGAGTATTTGGGCAGAGTTTGGCCGAACCAAAAGGCTTTAAAGTGTGAATAAGGTGGTAGATTTGGGGGCCTTTTATAAGAGGAGAGGAGGGGCTCTTTTAAAAAGATTAAAATGTTACATTATTATACAATGATTTTCGGATTCTAAAAGTCCCAAACTTATATAATTAGTGGATAAGGTGATAAGGGTTCTAAATATACCCATCCAATAGTCTTTGGACAAGTGTAAGCCTTGTATTTTACATTATCTTTTCATTTTATTAAAATCGTTAAATAATTAGGTCATCACTGCATCATAATGATGTCATAAATAATTTAATTTATTTAATGTCTAAAAATTATAAAAAAATACTATGATGTAGGAAATCTTTTTATCTTTCTAATGAATATTTATAGTAAAAATTTGGACTTGTGTAACCCCACTTAAAAACTGTTTTAGTAAAACAACTCATGTTTGTGTCAATTTAATTTTAACATTAAATAAATATATATTAATGTCATTTTCCAACCAAAGTGGCTCCATGGGGTCCCCAAGTTGACCCATGGGTTGTCTTGGTCGGCCATGACTCATCCAATAGGAGTAGGACAAGTGTCAAGCTCATCTCATATTATTAAAACATTATTTTTACGTTAAACTACACTAATTACCTCTAATCGTGATTAAGAACTTAAAAGTTACTATTCACCAAAAAATTATTTTAATCTCATTGAACCAAATTTTACTTCTTAATGACAACCATTTATGTCGGATTTTTGAAAATCAAATCACAGATGTGGTAATATTTCATTTTAACGAAAAATCAGTTTTTAACAACCACTTAGTGGTTTCACTATTCATCAAAAATTGAAGTTTTTCAGAATAAGGACAAAATTTCACCCTAAGATATAATTGATATTCCGAATTCAAAAATGATGTCTATTTTACAAAATTCCAAACATATAAGTTGCATTAATTTTATAATTAATTCCCGCTGTTACAACAAATAGCGTGTTTTTAAGAAACAATTTATATCTAAAGATTGGCAATTGTTTATGTCCAATTTCAATGTTAAATTAATTCTAATGACCACCATTGGATAAAATGGTAAAAATATATTCTAATTATAATTTAAAACCACTAAATAGTATAATTTATCACTATAAATTATTTTTATTAAAAAAGTTGTTTTTAAGTATTTTTCACTATTCATAAAAAATTAGAAGTTCTCAGAAAAATACCAAAAATTCAACATAGGCTAATTTCGATATTCCGAATCCAAAAATGAAGTCCATTTTAATAAATAAAATTTATAAAATTTCAAAAAGTAGGTATTACTATTCACAACGGCTAGTTTAATTAGTTGTGGTGTGTGTTAGAGCTCGAGGTTGCGTACAACACACGCTATTGCATTATTCGAAGGGAAACGTACCGTGGAAGCTTGAGGTGTTACATTCTCCCCTCCTTAAAATAATTGCGTCCTCGTAATTTCTAGGGTATTAATGCATAAAAAGACTTGGGTGGTTCTTCATCATAAGTTCCTCAGGTTCCCACGTTTCCTCTTCCATTTTATGATTTCTCCAAAAAACCTTTACCAGACGAGTCGTCCGGTTTCTCAGCACCTGCTCCCTCACATCAAGAATTCTGAAGGGCTCTTCGCAATAAGATAGATCGGGTTCCAGTTCTAATTCCTCGTAGGTAAGTACATGTGTTGGGTCGGGCATGTATTTTCTCAATAGCGATATGTGGAAAACATTGTGAACTTTGGAGAGATTTGGTGGCATCGCCAAACGATAAGCTATAGCCCCAATACAATCTAGAATTTCGAAAGGTCCGATGTACCTAGGACTCAACTTACCCTTCTTACCAAAACGTATAACTCCCTTCCATGGAGATACCTTTAGGAAAACATGATCTCCCACCTGAAATTCCAAAACCTTTCTTCTGTTATCGGCATAGCTCTTCTGCCTACTTTGAGCTGATTTGATGTGGTTTTGGATTACCTTCACCTTTTCCATTGTTTCTTCCACCAGTTCTGGTCCCACAAGTTTTCTTTCACCAACGTCATCCCAACAGGTTGGTGTACGACATCTCTTTCCATATAACACTTCATAAGGTGCCATCTGAATGCTTGAATGGAAGCTATTGTTATAGGAAAATTCTACCAGTGGTAAATATTGATCCCACATACCCTGAAAGTCAAGAGATCATGATCTCAACATGTATTCTAAGGTTTTAATAGTCCGTTCTGATTGTCCATCTGTTTGAGGATGATAGGCAGTACTCAAACGATGTTCAGTATCCAAGGCCTTTTGAAGACTTTTCCAAAATCTTGAAGTAAAATGAGGATCACGATCAGAAACAATCGATATGGGTACTCCATGAAGTCTTACAACTTCATTAATATATAGTATTGCTAGACGTTCAAGTGGTAGATCCTCCCGTATAGCTAGAAAATGTGCTGACTTAGTAAGATGATCAACAATGACCCATATTGCATCATTCTTCTAGGAGTCTTTGGTAGTCCCATGACAAAGTCCATCGTAATATTATCCCATTTCCACTCAGGTATGGGAAGAGGTTGCAATACTCCACCAGGATGTTGCCTTCCAGCTTTCACTTGTTGACAAACCATACACCTCGACACAAAATCAGCAATCTCCCTCTTCATATTGTCCCACCAAAAATGTTCCTTCAAATCTCTATACATTTTGGTTCTCCCAGGGTTTATAGAGAAATTGGAACTATGAGAATCATCCAGAAATTCCCTTTTTAGATCAGGTATATCGGGAACACAAAGTCTCTTCCCAAATTTCAAAATTCCATCCTTATACACAAAGTCCCTCAATCTTCCATCATTCACATCTTTAATATTCTTCTGAAATTCTTCATCATTGGTCTGAGAACTCTTAATCCTTTCTAGTAATGATGGTTTGGCAACCATTTGAAAAAGAATTGATGTTTCACCTTCCCTAGTTATTCTCATGTCCATCTTCACTAGATCCATGAAAATTGGATCCCTTTCAATTCTCATCACATTCAAAACTCCATGGTCTTTTCTACTCAAAGCATATGCCACCTTGTTTGCCTTCCCCGGGTGGTAATGTATCGTGAAATCATAATCCTTGAGTAGTTCAAGCCATCGCCTTTGCCTCATGTTGAGTTCTTTTTGTGAGAAAATATACTTCCAACTCTTGAGATCAGTATAAATCTCACATTTTCACCATAGAGGTAATGTCTCCATATCTTTAAAGCAAAGATCACAACTGCTAACTCAAGATCATGATTAGGATAGTTTTTCTCATGAATTTTTAGCTGTCGTGATGCATAGGAAATAACCTTATCATTCTGCATAAGGACACAACCAAGTCCTTTATTCGATGCATCACTATAAATAACAAACCCATCATTCCCCGATGGTAGTGTCAATACAGGGGCTTTGACTAATATTCTCTTCAGTTCATCAAAACATTCTTCACACTCTTTTGTCCAGACAAATTTAATCCCTTTACGTGTGAGCTTTGTCAATGGGTTAGCCAATCTGGAAAAATTCTGGACGAAACGTCGATAATAACCTGCTAAACCAATAAAATTGCGTACCTCAGTTATAATTTTCGGTGCTGGCCATTCTTGGATTGCCTTGTTTTTAGAAGGATCAACGGAAATTCCATCCTTAGAGACAATATGGCCAAGAAAAGAAATCTCCTGAAGCCAGAATTCACACTTGCTAAATTTCCCATATAATTCATGTCTTCTAAGAGTCTTCAAGATAATGCGTAAGTGATTTTCATGATCTTCGTGGCTTTTGGAGTATACCAACATATCATCAATAAATACCACTACAAAGTCATCAAGATATTCCTTGAAAACTCTATTCATTTTATCCATGAAAACAGAGGGTGCATTAGTCAATCCAAAAGGCATTACTGTAAACTCGTAATGCCCGTACCTTGTTCGAAATGCTATCTTTGGAACGTCTTCCTTCTTCACACACAACTGATGGTATCCAGACCGAAGGTCAATCTTTGAAAAGTATTAAGCTCCATGCAGTTGGTCAAACAAATCATCAATGCGAGGTAGGGGATACTTGTTCTTTATTGTTATAGCATTGATCTCCCTATAGTCGATGCACAACCTCATAGATCCATCTTTCTTCATAACAAAAAGAATAGGGGCTCCCCAAGGAGAAACACTAGGGCGAATAAATCCCTTATTACTCAATTCCTCTAGTTGTTTCTTTATTTCAACTAATTCCACAGTGGCAATTCTATAAGGGGTCTTCAATATGGGCCTTGATCCAGGAATTAAATCAATGGAAAACTCAACTTCTCGTTCTGGAGGATGTCCAGGTAAGTCTTCCGGAAACACATCAACATATTCTCTCACAATAGGTACATCCTCTATTTGAATATTCCTTTCCTCACCCTCAGTAATTTCCTTCTCTTCCTCCCTAATAATTGAATTTAGTTGAGCTACTGGGGGTAGATCTAGATAAGAATTATGTGGCGACGATTCTACTCTAAAGATAAGGTGTTCCTTATCATCATTATCAAGAATCGTAACCTCTTTACTCTTACAATAAATTTTTGCATCATGGTCCGAAAGCCAATCCATACCGATGATTATATCAAATTCAATCATGGGTATGACGATGAGATCAGTAGGTAAAGAACATTTAGGTGCTCTAATGGGAACTAATCGACAAAACATTGTTGCAACAATACTTTCCTTAGGGGTTTTGACCGACAAATCCCTTGTTAAATCAAATTGGAAATATCTGATTTTCTTAGCAGACTGGGAAGATATGAAACAATGCAATGATCCAGAATCAAATAATGCATTTGCTAAACTTGAGGAAACCATTAAATTACCTGCCACCACGTCTTTTGGAGCTTCCACCTCAGTAGTAGTGATAGCATAAGCCTGGCCCTGATCCCTTGGCCTCTTCTGAGGTAAGTTCCCCTGACGCTTAAGACATTCATTTGCATAATGTCCCTTCTCTCTACAATTATAGCATTCCACGTTGATAGCCGCTTTCTTTCCCTTGAATTCATGAGCTTGGTGGCCTTTCTCACCACACTTGTAACATACTCCTTTTCCTTTTAGACAGGCACCAGGGTGCTTCCTACCACAATTATCACAGGGTGTAAATTCATTTCTACCCTTCTTCCCTGTTTCCTTATTTCCTTTCCCAGAGTTTTCAGTGGATCTCTTCTTATCTTGCTTTGATTTAAAGTCATAAGACTTAGAGAATTCATTTTCTGTCTTGATAGCGCACGAGACAATACCTTCGTATGAAGAGAAGGTTTGTGATACTAAAGCTCGACAGAGAAATGGTGTTAACCCATCAAAGAAACGATCAGTCTCACTTCTTGGGTTATGTATGTAATCTGCAGCATACCTTGCTAACCTTGTAAAGTTAGCCTCATACTTTGCGACATTCTCATCCTCCTGCCTCAGACTCAGAAATTGCCTTTCCATATCCGCTCGATGGTCTCGAGGAAAGTATTTTTCTAAGAACAGCTCTTTGAACTCCTTCCATTCCATGTTTGTTAATTCATCATCTTCCTTTGTGTTTTGAATTAGTGACCACCATTGATCGGCATCTCCAGTGAGGCGGTAAACTGCCATGACAACTTTCTCCCTTTCACTACTCCCCAAGGCATGGAATATTTTCTCTAAGGAATTTATCCATTGCTCAGCTACTATAGGATTTGTACTCCCATTGAAGGTTGGTGGTTGTTGCCTCATGAAATGGTCTAGCATTGATCCTCCACGTTGCGGATCAGGGTGCTCCATACGAGTAAGGTTGTTATTCATAACCTGCGTGAGTTGTCCCAGTACGGTGAGAAGCTGATCAGCACCAGTTGTATCACTATCTCCACCATAATTATCTTGAGCATGAGGGAAATCCCTACACGGAGTGCGTGCATTGATACGGTTTCCATTCATTCCACTAGGCGCCATTTCTAAATAATGGAATAAACTAGATTAGTTTATGAATCAAAATACATAATTCCATACTTGTAAAACACTTAACATAAATTGAACTAATTATGGATATAATCCATAATTATAAAAATGTTTTCTTTGAGGAAGTATATACTTGTAACCCTTCATAGTGGTTTGTAAAGAAAATGGGAATTATCCTAAGCATATCCCCCGGGAGTGTCGTAACTAAGAGTGCAGCAAGGCCTGTTGTCGTGCACCAGTTCCCGTTCGAGTCTAGCTCAAAGCGGTGTTTTCGGGTTTTACCCCTAGGTACATCTGTGCTAGAGCCGCCTCTACTTGCTCGTATCCAGACAGGGATGTATTACTCGGAAAACTCACAAAATCTCTACAATACCAAAATTTTAGGAAGTTCTTCTATACTAATCCTCAAAGTTCATCTTAGGTCTACGTTCTCTAATCAGAGTTTGTCTAAATATAGCTTCCAAGGTTTGTAGTAAACTTCCTCTGATACCAACTGTAACACCCCGACCCCAGCTACCCAGAGTCGGTGCATTACATCGTAACATTGGCATGATCACAAAAGATCAAGTCTCGAAAGAACGATTAGTTTAGTAGCCTTGGAAACACTATATACATTCATAAACATTACATTACATCATAAAAATGAAAACTACAATAACATGGTCTCCCTAGTCCACACTCATATCCTCACTGACTATTCTTGCAAGTCAGTCATAATACACTTCTTCACATCCTGGGAAAAATAAAACATTGAAAGGGGTGAGCTCAAATGCTCCGTAAGGATAACAATATAGCGGAAACTTTCATAAGAAAACATAAGCATTTAAGGGAATGTATAACTAAAACAAAAGCCTTATTGAACTTGAACTTCAGCATAATATGGAAAAAGTAAAATAAAATAATGCCATTACTTACTCACATGGATATTCTACTAGATGAATAATCACATGAAATATCAATAACCACTTTCATAATGAGGGAATGTATAATGCCAGACATTCTGAAACATTTTGTCAAGGCCTCGGCCAAGACATCTAAAATGATTAAGGCCTCGGCCAAAACCATAAATCAAATTGGGAAAGGGCCTCGGCCAATTCCACATCTAGTTGTCTCATGAGACCTACCGATGCATCGAGGAGCTATAGCGGGCTCCACCCGTCACTTATTAAGTCCAATACATTCCTCATATGAATAGGTTTAAACATAACATAAATATTCGTAATAAAACTAGCATACGAAATGTCAACAATTTCTCCGTAAACTATGGATGGTATAAAAATAACACATCCACAGTAAAATATTTCACAAAATGTTCAATGGAAGTTTTGTATCCTAAATCAATTTCAATTAAACTTAAAACACATCAAAGGATGTTGACATGGATGAAATCAAAGCTATTTGAGAGAAATATCTCTCTTTTTTGAAATCATTTAAAAGTCCCATAATTATAAAATAATTCATTTACTTTGAAAATATTCTTATAATCTTTTAAGGGAAGCTTCGACGAAGTTATAATGGTGGAAAATAGCCGCACCCGCCTTATAAGTTAAAAAAAACATTCTTACCTTAAATTTGTCAAAAAGGTCAAAAAGTACATTGTTTGGAAAACGACGGTAAGATTCCTTTCAAAAACGTATAAGGGTGTAAATGAATTTAACCCATTTTCCATTTAATAGTAAAAATGTTCTGAAATACATTTTTAAGAAACATGGATGTGGATGATAACGAGGTCCCAGTAGATAATTATGTATAAACAACCTTGGATAATGAAGAGGTTGTGAAGTAAACCCTTACCTTGTACTTTTCCTTGGTTGGGGTAGGTTAACCTCCTGTATAATGGTGAAATAATTGTTATTAAATTATACAAGAATCATATACATTCATATTATATCATATATGATCTTTTAACATTGCTTTGTTAACAATATCTTAGATTTATCGTTGTTTCGGCTGTTAACTTACTCGTTTTCTTTTATATGTTTTGTTACGTAAGTCATGTTTTTCATGGATAAGTTGTATCTTATTCATATCCAGAATGATATCATGTCCTTAAACATTATTTTTAAATCATCAAATGATAATTACACTTGAATGGATACGACGGAGAATGAATCTCATCACGTTCGTGGAGACGGTAGTCCGTACGTACGCACGAGCGACAATATCATTATTTTGATATTAAAATAATATATAATTGGAAAGTATATCTTATATAAAGAATCATTATCATGTTATATTTATTATTTACATGAATTACATATCATTATTATACCCATCTAAATAATAATATATTGAATAACAATTACACCATGACGTGGAGACGGTAAGCCGTACGTACGCACGTATGGTGACATGTCATTCAAATGATGGGTAGAATACTGAATATGGTTGTTCCATATTTATAATAACATCACAGTATATAGAAGATACTGGAGTTATAATTTTATAATTGAAATAATAAACAAAGAGGGAGTGGAAGAAGAAATAAACTTGAAAGAGGGTGATGAAAATGTTACCTCTTCTTCGGGTTCTTCTTTTGATTTGATCAAAAGGACTCCTTAGGATGGCTTTCTGACTAAAGTAAAACTTCTAGGATGAAGGCAGAGAAGTTGGGAGAGTATTTGGGTAGAGGTTGGACGAACCAAAAGGCTTGAAAGTGTGAATAAGGTGGTAGAGGTGGGGGCCTTTTATAAGAGGAGAGGAGGGGCTCTTTTGGAAAGATTGAAATGTTACATTATTATACAATGATTTTCGGATTCTAAATGTCCCACACTTATATAATTCGTGGATAAGGTGATAAGGGTTCGAAATCTACCAATCCAATAGTATTTTGACAATTGTAAGCCTTGGATTTTACATTATCTTTTCATTTTATTAAAATCGTTAAATAATGAGGTCATCACTGCATCATAATGATGTCAAAAATAATTTAATTTATTTAATGTCTAAAAATTATAAAAAAAATACTATGATGTAGGAAATCTTTTTATCTTTCTAATGAATATTTATAGTCAAACTTTGGACTTGTGTAAACCCAATTAAAAACTGTTTTAGTAAAACAACTCATGTTTGTGTCAATTTAATTTTAACATTAAATAAATATATATTAATGTCATTTTCCAACCAAAGTGGCTCCATGGGGTCCCCAAGTTGACCCATGGGTTATCGTGGTCGGCCATGACTCATCCAATAGGAGTAGTACAAGTGTCAAGCTCATCTCATTATATTAAAACATTATTTTTACCTTAAACTACACTAATTACCTCTAATCGTGATTAATAACTTAAAAGTTACTATTCACCAAAAAATTATTTTAATCTCATTGAACCACATTTTACTTCTTAATAACAACCATGTATGTCGGATTTTTGAAAATCAAATCACAAAAGTGGTAATATTTCATTTTAACGAAAAATCAGTTTTTAACAACCACTTAGTGGTTTCACTATTCATCAAAAATTGAAGTTTTTCAGAATAAGGCCAAAATTTCACCCTAAGCTATAATTGATATTCTGAATTCAAAAATGATGTCTATTTTACAAAATTCCAAAAATATAAGTTGCATTAATTTTATAATTAATTCCCGCTGTTACAACAAATATCGTGTTTTTAAGAAACAATTTATATCAAAAGATTGGCAATTGTTTATGTCCAATTTCAATGTTAAATTAATTCTAATGACCACCATTGGATAAAATGGTAAAAATATATTCTAATTATACTTTAAAACCACTAAATAGTATAATTTATCACTATAAATTATTTTGATTAAAAAAGTTGTTTTTAAGTATTTTTCACTATTCATAAAAAATTAGAAGTTCTCAGAAAAATACCAAAAATTCAACATAGGCTAATTTCGATATTCCGAATCCAAAAATAAAGTCCATTTTGATAAATAAAATTTATAAAATTTCAAAAATTAGGTATTACTATTCACAACGGCTAGTTTAATTAGTTGTGGTGTGTGTTAGAGCTCGAGGTTGCGTACAACACACGCTATTGCATTATTCGAAGGGAAACGTACCATGGAAGCTTGGGGTGTTACAGAAAACCAATTCACTAAAAATCACTCCCTGATGTTAAATTCATACAGAAATTCTTTTTTCCCTTCGTTATGGGATTTTTACTTCCCCCCTTTTTGGTCACCACATCATGGAACTTTGAAATTTTTGATGGGGAAAAATAAAAATACCATAAAGAAGGCAAAAAAACAGAATAAAGGAGAAAGACAATAGAAATCCTAATGAACCCAAAATGATGGGGAAAAGTGAAAATACCATAAATAAGGCAGAAAAAAGAATAAAGAGAAAGAAAAAAAACCGATGAAAATTCCTAACTATACCAGGAATGTACCAACCCCCCCCCCCCCCCCCCACACACACACACACACCTAAAGTTTGTAGTTTCCTCACTGTAAGAAAAGAGGATGTGGAAAGGAAGGATAAAACCTGGTGTATTTAACTGATCTGTTTCTTCCTGAACATGGAGTTCCTCCATGGAGGACTCTGGAATGGATTCATGGAAGTGCTTCAGCCGCTGCCCATTGATAGTGAATATTTTCTTGGTTTCATTATTTTGAACCTGGACAACACCAAATGGAGAGACATTAGTAATGTTGTATTGTCCAAACCAGTAGGAACAAAGCTTATCAAGATGCAACTTCATCCTAGAATTATAAAGGAGGAACTTCTGCCCAATGTGGAAGTGATGATGAAGGATAATATGGTCATGGGCAGCCTTGGTTCTCTCATTATAAATCCTATAGTTTTCATATGCATCTCTTCTCATTTTCTCTAGCTCTTGAATCTGAAAGTTCCTTTGACCACCTCCAACAGAATGATTAGAATTGCATTGTTTGATGGCCTAGTAGGCCCGATGCTCACTATCAACAGGGAGGTGACAACTCTTTCCAAACACAAGACGATAGGGTGACATTCCAATGGGAGTTTTCAAAGCAGTACAGTAGGCCCATAATGAATCATCAAGTCGAAGACTCCAATATTTTCTATTGGGTTGAACCGTTTTCTCAAGAATTTGTTTTAACTCTCTATTTGACACCTCGGCTTGATCGTTGGTCTGTGGGTGATATGTATTAGACACTCGATAAACGACCCCATACCTACGCAAAAGTGATTGCATTGTTCGGTTACAAAAATGAGAACCCTGGTCACTGATGATGAACCTAGGTAAGCCAAACCTACAGAATATTTGGGTTCTCAAAAATTCTACAACTACCTTAGAATTATCAGCCCTTGTAGATCATGCCTATACCCATTTTGACACATAATTAACTGCCAGAAGAATGTACAAGTTTCCAAAGGAATTGGGAAATGGCCCCATAAAGTCAATACCCCAAACATCAAAAATTTCATGAAAGAGCAATGATTGTTGTTGAATTTAATTTCTTTTAGAGACATTACCCATTCTTTGACAATGAGGACAAGATTTACAAAAATTATGGGCATCCCGAAAAAGTGTTGCCCAAAAGAGACTAGAATCAAGGATTTTGCGAGCAGTCCGTTGGGGACCAAAGTGGCCTCCACAAGAAAGAGTGTGACAGAATCGATGGACAGACTGAAAATCACTATCGGGAATACAACGCCTAAGGACTTAATCACTACAGGTGCGCCAAAGGTAGGGGTCATCCCAAATGTACCAAAGGGACTCATGTTCTAGACGAATGGCTTGGTTTTTGTTGAAATCAGTAGGAATTCATAATGTTACAAAATAATTTACAATTTCAGCATTCCAAGGAATAACATCTTTCACTCGGTAAAATTGTTCATCAGGAAACATATTATTTATAGGAATACAGGGGGATGATTCATTGTCCGAGGATGGGAGGATCCTACTAAAATGGTCAGCCACCACATTCTCTGCTCATTTTTTATCTCTAATTTCTAGATTGAATTCATGGAGGAGGAGCATCCAACGAATGAGACGTGGTTTGGCTTCCGGTTTCTTAAAGAGGTATCAGAGGGCTTCATGGTCTGAGAACACAATGAATTTGGACCCCAAAAGGTATAACCTGAATTTTCCAAGGAAAATACAATGGAAATGAATTATTTTTCAGTTGTGGTATATTTTACTTGGGCAGGGTCCAAAGTACGTGAGGCATATGCTATGACATGTGGAGCTTGGTCGGCCTTTTATGAAAAAACTGCCCCAAATACATAGTTAGAGGCGTCACACATGAGATCAAATGGTAAATCTCACCGAGGTGGTTGGATTACTAGGGGTTAGGAGAGACTCTATTTTAACTTATTAAATGCTTACTCACATTCTTTATCAAATTTTTTTTTCTTTTTGGAGTAATTGGGAGAGGGGGGGGGGGTGCAATTTTACTAATGTCACAAATGAAACGATGGTAAAATCCAGCATGAACTAGGAAAGATCGCACATCCTGTACATTTTTGGGGAATGGTAGTGAATAAATGACACCCACTTTTGATTTATATACTTGGATTCCATCGCCAGAAATGAAATGTCCCAAAACTATACCTTATCGCACCATGAAATGGAATTTCTTGTAATTTAATACAAGATTATTTTCAATACAGCGACATAGGACTGAACAAAGACTACACAAACATTCATCAAAAGAAGATCCATAAATAGTGAAATCATCCATGAATACTTCCATGCAATTCTACAGGTAATCTGATAAAATACTAACCAAGCATCACTGGAAAGTACCTGGAGCATTGCACAGAACAAATGGCATCCTTTTATATGAAAATGTGCCAAAGGGGCAAGTGAAGGTTGTCTTTTCCTAATCCTCAGGGGAAATATGGATCTGAATGTATCCAGAATACCCATCAAGGAAACAATAGTGGGACTTACCCGCTAGCCTCTCTAGAATTTGGTCAATTAATGGCCAAGAAAAATGGTCCTTCCTAGTGTGTTGATTTAAGTGGAGATAGTCTATACAGACACACCAACTATTCTGCACACAAGTTGGAACCAATTCATTATTTTCATTTTTGATTACTGTAAGGCCAGTCTTTTTGGGAACTACTTGAACGGGACTGACCCATTAGCTGTCAGAGATGGGGTAAATGATTCCAGCAACCAATAATTTTGTTACTTCATTTTTCACAACTTCTAAGAGGTTTGGGTTCAGTCGACATTTTTCCTGCCTCACTGGTTTAGACTCATCATTTAATAAAATATGACGTGTACAAATTGGTGGGATAATACCATGAATGTCAGAAAGTGTCCATCCTAATGCTCTTTTATACTCCCTCAATTGTTCAAGAAGTCACAATTCATGCTCAGGAGGGAGTGAACTAGCAATGATGACAGGAAAATTGTTTCGATTCTCAATATATGAATATTTTAAATCTTGAGGCAGCTGTTTCAGTTCCAATTCAGTTGGATTTTAGATTTATGGGAGTGTGTGTGAAAGTTAGTGATCACTAATCTCATCTAACTGCTCAATGGTATCATCCTCAGATGAAGAATGAGATTTTACAAGCTTATTAGTATCATAGATGGTTAGTGGATCCTCAGTGTTCAAGAAATCATCAATCAATGAACATGCATGACACTTTTATAGACCACTACAAAAATCAATGAATGAATCATTTCCTAGAATTTATGTCAATGATGAAAACTCAGAAAGGGGATCGGGGGAAACAAAAGGTGTTTTTAGGGGTAGGGAGAACATCAATTTAATTAACAGAGAGAGAGGAATGTTCTTCTAAGGGGTGCTTCATGGCATCAAGGATGTTGAAATGGACTATGTCACCACCAAATTCCATATATAATGTACCATTGTGGACATTAATTATGGTTTTGGCAGTTTTCAAGAAGGGTATCCCCAATATAATCGGGTCATGCCAATTCTTCCTATCATCCTCCATTTTAAGCACATAATAGTCAGCAGGAAAAATTAAAATTTGGACCCTAACAAGAACATCCTCTAACACACCAGAGGGGTGTACAGTACTCCAGTTAGCCAATTGAACAATAATTCCAGTAGGCTTCAGTTCCCCAACCTGTAATGTAGAGTATATAGAGTGTGGCATCACATTTATATAAGCACCTAAATCAAGCATAACAATATAAAAATAATACTCCCATATGGTGCATGGAATTGAGAATGTTACAGGATCATTGCACTTGGTGGGAAGTCATGGATCTATCAATGCTAAAACATTACCCCCCAAGCTCACTTTCTCATCACCTCGAAGTCTCATTCGGTGTGTACACATCTCCTGTAGAAATTGGGTGTACCATGGAATTTGCTTCACGTCATCAATTAATGGGATGTTAACCTGCACTTTCTTGAAAATTTCCAAGATTTTCTTATCAAGTTTAGTTTCCTTTTGTTTTCTTGGTTGGGTGGACCTTTGAGTAAATGGAAGAGTAATGGTTGGGCTAGGAAACTCATCAATGTGTAGACTCTTTCCTTTAGAAGGGCTTCTCTCAGGACAAGGTTCTTCAATATTTTGAACATTTTTAATGGTTCGAATGGAGGTTTACTCAAAAGGGGATTACTCTAATAGAGGATTCATCTTACTTTCTAGTTGTTTTCCACTCCTAAGGGAGATAGAACTAACCTTTATCTTATCCTTAGGGTTAACTAATAGTTGAGAGGGAAGTTTACCTAATCTGTGACTTTAAATTTCACCTACTCAGTTAGCTAGTTGGCCTAATTGGGTTTTGAGATCTTGTATGGCTGCCTGAGTTGTTTGTTGGAATTGGATATTATTGGAAGCCATTTGTTTCATCATATCTTCTAGGTTGGGCTTGGGTTTTTGAGGGGTTTGTTGGAAAGGCCTTTGGGGTGGTTGAGGGTTTCTTGGTGGTGGTGGTTGACTACTCTGCCCCGGTTGGTTCCATTGTTGTTGAGGTTGGTTTGAATACCCACTTTTCCTATAGGCTTGGTTCTCCTTCCACCTAGGGTTAGATGGATAATAAGGTTCTTGTCTAAAGGGTTGGTTATAGGGGCAGCCTGGAAATATTTCCTCACAACTCTCAGATGTTTCCCTCAATTGAGGAAATTGGTCAGAGTAGTGGGTGTCAGAAGAACATATACCACAATAGATGGGAGGAGAAGATTGGTATTTACCATGGGAAAGAGAAAGTTGTCGAAGAAGGGTACTTACCTCTTCAAACATTGTGTCCACCTTCTTCTCGAATTCAGTACTTTGTACCTCAAGGACACCTCGAATTGGTACATTAGACCTCGAACCAAATTTTTGTGTGTTTTTTGCCATGTTCTCAATTAAGGTCTTTGCAGCAATTGGGGTATTATCTCCCAACGCACCTCCTACAACAACATCAATCATATTTCGATCAATAGGGATTAAAACTTCAAAAAAATATTGAATTAAAAGTTGATCACTTATTTGGTGGTGTGGGCAACTTGAACATAAACTTTTAAAACCTTCCCAATATTCATGTAATGTTTCCCCTTGATATTGTATTATCCCACAAGTTTCTTTCCTTATTGTTACAGTTCGAGAGGCTGGGAAATATTTTTCCAGAAAAAGGAATTTCATGTCCACACAACCTCTTGTTGGTGAATTAACATAATATAACCAATCTTTCGCAGTGTCTTCCAAAGAAAATGGGAATGATCTAAGCTTTACATGTTCCTCATCCACATTAGTAGGTTTTAATGTTGAAAAAATAGTATGAAATTATTTTAAGTGCTTGTGTAGATCCTATCCAGGAAGTCCATGGAATCATCATAATATATGAATTAAGCCGGATTTTAGTTCAAAATTGGGTGCCTTGCCTTGTAATTGAATATAGGTGTGTTGGATATCAACATCAGGAAAGGTTAGTTCATTTAATGTTTGGTTCTTTTCAACCATATTATGAATGTATATTTTAGTTTTTATATTGTTTCTTGAAGAATAAGAGGAAGGATCAAGAAGAGTTTCAATGTTTTGTGTGTCCTCCTTTGATGGGTTCTCTTGTGCGTCTCGGGGTTGCTGATGTAAGATACTCTCCGGTTCAGGTTTGAAAGAAGGTAAATCTCCTGGATTAGAGTGCGTCATGCACCAAACACACACAAAAAATAGATAAGAATACAAATATATAGGTAGAGTTATAATATAAAATAGATAACTATTCACAAAAGTTTACAAAAATATTTTAAAAAACACGCACTAAAAACCAAAGCGCTCTCCGAAAACGGTGCCAAAATTTGACCGTGCTGTCGTGACACATCAAATTGATTATATTTTTAAGGTTGATTTATAGTCTAGGTAAGACCCTAGGTTTCCTTTTAAGGAGAATTTATAGGTTTAGAGTATGCGTTTTTATTAAGAGGAACAAATGAGAGGGGTGATTTTGAAAATAGTTTAAGAAAATAACTTGATTTAAAGAGCTTAATAGTTAATAGAATAAGGTGGTGGTTTAATAATTATGAGAGAATAAGATCATTTAAAGTTCAATACACATCTTGGATAGTTCATTGTTCTGAAAATTTAACATGGTTTTGTTTAATTCTTTGGTTGAGGGTTTTCAAGATCTCAACTTCCCTCTTGCCTCTTAAACGATGCTCAAAGAACCACCCCTTGACAAAACAATCGTGTTGTCAATGTTTGGCTATAAATCATAGAGAATAAAGGCTACCAAAGCATAATGAAATCTTATTTTTGTGTGAGATAAATAGGACGCTTGTCTTGTCCAATCGGAACAACCCAAGATTCCCACTTGAAATCTCAACCCAATCGGCATTGAAATAAAAAAGTGTTTCACTTAATTTTAACAATAGAAGTGCAATCAGAGAAGATTCATGTTGAGGGTTTCCTCATGAAACCATCTTATCAGGGAAAATAGCTCATCCGTGTGCTCTCGCCTTCATTTTTCTCCTTCTTCCCACTTCTTTCCCTTCTTGCCATCCTTTTTTCCTTTTCCATCTCCACGATCTAGTTTTTTGTGGCCCTAATTTTCTTCCTCCTCGGCGGATTGGTCTTCTTCTTTTCTGCTCTTGGGGTGTTTTTGTTTCTTCAGTTGATGGTCTCCATTGTCGAAACCCCAGACTACTTCTACCCTAATCTGACCTATTGTTCCACTGTGCCTCTCCCAGTCGGATCTGGAGTAATGGATTCTCAGTGGTTTTGGGATATGCGGTCCAGTGGTCGATGGTCTTTTAGGCGAGACTGTATTGCTGAGTTCTGGTTTTCGTATGCTTGTTTCCATCTCATCTCTTCACTTCTTTTTGGAGTCCATGGAAGTTTTTATCCCTACCCTGACCTCAACACCATATGCTCTGATCCGAGTTGGACTCAGAGCTGTGGTTCTTCTAAGGTTTTGGGAGGTGGGATTTGGTGGTTGATGATGCTCCCTATGTGGCCTGGTTTGATTCTTTGGTTTTTGGTTTCCATCCTCATGATTTCTATTTTGATTCAGTTCTATTAGTTCTTGTCACGACAGATATATTCCATGTTTTTGCTTCATTGTGAATGTTCTTTGATGGTGTTCGACCCTAGTGTGGAGTTCATAAGGGGAAGACAAGGCCTGTGATGTCCGAACCTGTGGGGACATCGATGTTGACGGTGATGTGTCTCGCCGACGACGGGAGGCAACATCTATGGTTGTCAGCGTGTGCGGTGTGAGGTTTAGCTATATGAGGTTGATGATGTTTGATAAGGGATGACGATGATATATTGTTTGGACGATAGAAAGGGTAATGATATTTTCTGTATTGTTTTCTGAAGCTGCGGAGGCGATGTCCGGTGGGTTCTTGCCGACGAAGTCTGAAGAAGTTAATGAAGGTGATGACGAAGTGGGTCGATGTCGGGGGCGTGGCTCGAGGAGGCTCACTGACCGAGGATCCGTGTCCCAAGGAGTCCAGGCGTAGCTGTGATATTTGAATGAAAGTGGACTTTGTCTTATCTGGATTTTAATTTTTGTGATCTCGTAATGTCTTCTATGGCATGGTTCCCGCTCACCCAAAAAATCCGTTTTGGAAAATCAAATAAAATATAATTTTCAGTCAGAGAAGATTCATGTCAAGATAAGAAATAAGTGAAATATTTATCACAAAAATTACACAAAACCATTAGAGTATAAAGCGTCGGAACTCCCTCCCAAGTATGTGTAGCTCCCTCAAAATGATCGCCCACCGTTTTGCTCGCCATTGAGAGGAGGAGGAGGCTCGGGTGGAACTTCGCCTTCATCCTTGATTACACTTTGAGTATAGGGGCCTCCACAACTCCTTGGTTGATGAGAGGACTACTTTGGGTCTCAAAAATACCAGAGCTTTACCTCTTGGTCGAACTTTCAAATGAGGATCCCAAGGTGACATTTTATAGGAAAATGGGAAGGCGGTTTTGAGCACACAGAATTCATAAAACCACTTGTCATAGGTGTTTCGACCTCAAAAAAGCATTATCTTGATTTGGAAAAAATAAAGAAGCTGTATCACAACCTCTTGGATGTCTCCACCGATAGTTTGGTATAATTTAGACACCTATAGCATGAGATATGGACAGATCATAGCACAACACTTTTGACTCCATGCAGATTTGGTGTGTTGGACATATCAGGTCGGCAAGGCCATCAAATGGTTGAATGAGTCTTGGGTTCCTTCATAAGAAATTTATCCTAAAGAATTTTGGCCCAGACCAAGAAATTTCAGCCCAATTTCATGCATGGTCTAGTACTAGTGTGAGGATTAATCCACTGGTGTCCTTGGATCCTGTGCAGTTTTTCCCTTTTTTCTTGGACATCATCATGGGCCCTCCAAATCACCTTCACCTTCAATGTGATTTTCAAGACAAGTAACACTGGCATTTTTAATAGTGATAAACACAAAATCAATGATTTAAACATGGAATGAAATTTTTTATTATTTTTGGAATTTTCATTACAAATCAAGTTTACCACAGTGGTGTAAAGGTAAAAATTACACTGTGAATCATGGAACAATCAGTTACTATCCACAATATTGGCCTCTTGGTAATTCACCATGGGTTCAAACATCCTACAATGAAAATTAACCCTTCTCATGGTGCCATGGTTGAGGCCAAAGTTGATACTCTCATCAAAGAAAACTTTTTCAAGGAGGTTCAATACCCTATGCGGATATCCAACATATTTCCCATTAGAAATAAGAACAAATATATTAGAGTTTCTATCGACTTAAAGAACCACAACTTCCACTGTCTGAAGGATGATTTTCCCCTCCTAGTGAAAGAGTAATTAATGGAGGAAAAAATTGGGCTCTAGGATCTCTCTTTTATAGATGGATATTCTCAATACAATCAGATCATTATGGAACCTAAAGATGATGAGTCTACTGCCATTAAGAGTTCCTCAAGGGATCCTCTATTATCAAGTAATTCCTTTAGGTTTAAATAATTCTAGAGAGACTTATCAGGGATCTGTTCACTGCATCTTAAAACTAATCATCAACATGCTAGTGGTATTATACATGGATGTTTTGTTAGTAAAATCCCACCAATGTTAGGACCAACTCAAAGATCTTGAGAAAGTATTGGTCTTCCTCCAATCCCAACATCTAAAGATGAACCCTTTTAAGTGTTCCTTTGGGGTTACCTATAGTAAGTTTCTCATTTTCTTCATCGGATACAGATACATCCAAATTGAGCCAAACAAGATCAAGGAAATCAGAAAGATGACTCGTTAGAGTAACTCTAGTAACTCTAAGGCCTTCAAGTTCACTTAACATACATATGATGATTCATTACAATTTTTTCAAACATGTGTAATCTCTTTTCCAGGATCATGAAGAAAGGTGTTTTCTACTAGTGGGATGAAGAGTGCCAGAGCACATTTGATAAGATCAACCGATATCTACTACAACCTATGGTTCTGATGTCACCCATCTTAGGTAAGCCTTTGGTCCTCTATGTGACCACCTTGGAATGATCACTTATCACCCTTCTCACTCATAAGAACAACAAAGGGATAGATAACAGTTTATATAATCTCAGTCACATGCTCCTTGACATAAAGTCCAAATACTCTCTACTTTAGAAGAGATGAATCATGCTATCTATTTACAGTACAAAAGTTATGGAACTACCTCCATCATCATGAGATATAGATAATGTAACATGTGGAACAACTAAATTATATCCTAAATTGACCGATGCTGACATGAAGACTAGCATACTAGATAGGTATCCTTCAGTAGTTTGATGTGAGGTTCATTCTATAGAAGGCCATCATGGGTCAGGCATTGGAAGACTTCCTAGCCACCTATCTGACACCTAAAGAGAAGTACTTGCATCTAAATTTACTTGAAAATTCCATCCTTTTAGTTGAAAAATTGATGCCATTTTAGAAGATTCATTTCAATGGTGTCTCCCAAAGTCTAACTGGTAGATTGGTCAATAATCCTAGGATCAATAGAGTAGGACTGGGGATTGTTTTCATCACTTCAACATAGGACGTTCTTCATTACTCATTCCTGATATGATAACTATGTACCAGAAATGAGGAAGAGTACCAGGACCTCATTACTGGTCTCAATCAGGCTCTTGAGATCGATGTTCCCCACCTGAATATAAATGGATAATCTGAGTTAGTCATCAATCATATCAATAGTGACTACATTTTCTATAATCTAGGGATCATTACCTATATAGATAATACTCTCTAGATGATGGATCATTTCCCTTCTCATCCAGAGGTGACTCAGGTTCCCCAATCGAGGAACGATGGAGATGACGCCCTGTCCAGCCTAGCAGATTCCCTTGCAGAGCCTGACCAGGATGATTTGTTCATTCAGGTGGAACATCAAAGATTCATTTCTCCCTTCATCTCATATAATGATGAAAGTCATAAGGTAAACCACCTTATTGTAGGTTATTCCACATTGGGACCTATGGAACCCCCCTTTAGCAGAAGAAACCTCCAATTGGACAAATCCTTTCATCATGTATCTTTATCATGGCGTTCTTCTTCTAAACAGAGTCGAATGTGGGAAAATCCTTTAGCATGAAACACAATTCACCATCTAGAGTGGGCCAAATCTTGATAAGAATCTATAGAGATGCGAGTTTGATGGAATTATTTTCCATTTCATTCAAGGTGACGAGATCGCTCAAGTCATGTAGGAAGTTCATGCCGAGTCCTATGGTGCTCATCAAGTATAGATAAAACATTATCATTAGATTCAAAGGTTTGGATAATTCTGTCCCAAAATAGTCTACAAATGTATTGAGCTCTCCAAGAGGTGTCAAGTGTGTTCGATCCATGATAATGTTATGCATCATCGCATCCACCCATTATCATGTATTCTTGGCACTTTTCAGTTTGGGGAATTGAGATCATGGGACCGTATCCACCAGCAAAAACAAACTAGTGCATGTTCATTCTAACTAAAAAATATTTCTTCTCCAAGTGGGAAGAAGAAATTCCTCTCAATGAAGTCAAGTCCTAATCGGTTGTTGAATTCATGATGTCTAATATCATCCATCAGTTTTGAGTCCCTCATTCTATTCTCTACGACAACGACACCAAATTTTTGGGAGTTGAAATGAAGAAGTTGTGTTCGAATTACAGAATCTATTGCAACCATATTTCTTGATACCACATATAGAAAAATTGAAAAATTGAGGCATTCAACAAAACCCTCTCCAACAGTCTCCAGAAAATGGTTGTCCAGAACAAGAAAATATACCCATACAAGGTCCCCAAATCTGTCTAGTATTATCAGACAACAACTCAGAATACCACCCAAGTGAATCCATACATACTAGTGTATGGAACAAAGGCTCTCCTTCCAATAAATATTCTGTTAACATTGATCCAAAAAACTATTTATGATCATCATATGTCAGACAAGATAGTTGAGGTCCATCTAGCTAAACTAAAATCCCTCTATTGGTCAGAGTAGATTACTCAAGAGGGGAGGTGTGAATTGAGTAACTATAAAAATTTCTATAAAACGTATTTCTAAAATGGGTTTCCCCAAAGATTAAATACATCCCAGTTAATCAAGGTATTACTGTTATAAGAGTATGACTGTTTAAGTAAATTCATCGAAGAATGATTAATTCTCAGTAATCTTAATTTCGGTTATTAATATTACTTTTGATGTTATTCAACTAAGACAATCCAGTTATAACTTCTTTCTAAGACTAAATATCAAAGTAAAATTAGAGGTTTCTGAATTATATAGTAAAGCAATAAAAAAGGGAAAAATAATTTAAGAAGCACAATGGATATGAAACAAGTGGTTCAGTCTCAAGCCGAGACCTAATACACTCCACTTGGTGATCACTTTCCACCAAGCAGTTTTTATAAATAAACTTTGATCCACACCCTGGATTGGGGCTAACAATAGTACAGAGACTGTCCAGGTCACACAGGGACCTCTTCCACAGTTTTTGTGGGGACAAAATAACCAGGACACATAGGGACCTCTTCCACACTTATCTGTGGGTATAAACAAGAGCAAGAGAATGGTTGAGTAAGGATATATTGTATCCTTTAGTTTAATGCAGGAGACAGAGTGTATTTCTCTATAGGTACACACTCTACCCGAAAGATAATAGATAGATACATAATAGAGAAAAAATATAGATATGGGTTTAGAAGTTCTATAAGTGTTAGTATTTGGAGCTTTGGACATTTGAGATGAAGTAGATGCAGAGTTCGATTCCTTGTCTGTAAAACATAGTGTCACTATTCATCTTGTGTTATTCATGAGGTTTGACAGTGTGAAGATGTACTATGGATTCTAGTGTACTTCGTATGTTCTTCAGAGTCGGGTTGCATGCATGTGACAATCCTTCCTTTTGAAATTTTCTCAGTGTTATTTTTTATCTTGCTCACAGCCTTGTTTTTCGTTTTTGTATCACATGATATGATTCTTGGTCACACTTCGATTTTATCATAGAAAATGCTTGTGTTAGAGCCAACAGGTTTCATGTATTCTACACCTCGTACCTCATATTGTCCGATGATATGTCTACAAAGAAACATTAATTATGTCAGTACAATAAAATCATCAAATATGACCGTTAGAAATTAAATTGAAAGACAACAAAATAGTTTAAGAAACGGTGTCATAGTAAGTCCTGGAAATTGTGTCTCCTTCACACGGTGTCTAGATTGATCATGGTGTCTGAGTGTCACGGTGTCTCATGGTCATGGTGTCTCGCGGTCACAGTGTCTACTTCATGGTGTCTTGCTTCACTGTGTCTGCTTCACGGTGTCTCGTGGTCATGGTTTCTGATTCATGGTGTCTGCTTCACGGTGTCTGCTTCATGGTGTCTTGGTTCATAGTGTCTTGCTTCACAGTGTCTGCTTCACGGTTTATTGCTTAATAGTGTCAGAAATACATATCCTGTAGTAGACTCACGGTGTCTGAGACTTAATCATATGTCAAATAAGGTATTATTAGAGTAAATCAAGGATTTTATAAAGTAATTAAACTGGATGTAGAGCAATTAAGATCTTGAATGGATCTTCTTAAAGCATGAAAATAATTTAAACATTGATACACATGATTTGATATAATTAACAAGAGTTAACTAGGTTGAATGTGATTTGTGACCATTAAAACATGATTAATATATGAGGAGTCCAACAATATCCCCCTTTGTATGATCACAAATCATGTAAAGGTAAGGTGTATATTGGATTCAACTATAGAGATAATTGGCTAACATATATAAATTTCTCCCCCTTTTGGGATTATAAAAAAGAAGGAATAAGATAAGTAAAGAATTCACATTACATTAATTGAAAAAAGGATCAGTACAAAACAAAAGAACAATACAAAAGTAATAGAATTCCTATCAAAAAAGAGTATTCATTATTATTCTTCATGGGTTGGACTTCTCTTTTCCTTTAGCGGCAGTGGTAGAAGAGGAATCCATAGGGGCAGAGGTCGAGGTAAAAGAAGCCAGTGAAGTGGTTGATAAAGAGGGTAAAGGAAGGCCTTCAATGACTGAGGGAGCCAAGGTAGGAGCAGTAAAAGATATCATAAATTTTTGATCAAGAATCACATGCCTAATTTTACTTAGTGCTTAGCCGACATACATAGTGGTTGAGGCTAGGGTAGAGGTGAAGGTAGGCAACCCAGGTCTTAGAGGTGCGACCACTGGAGAAAAAATGGCTATACTCTGGACATGAAGATAGGGCCACAAGAGTTTGATGAAATCTGTAATGATATATCCACCATACTGTATGGATTTTCTCAAAATCTTCCTTGTTCTCCATAAAATTTTCCAACAATCGAGTAAACTCTGCGAGCTTCTGGACTTGGGTCTTGAAAGCTTGGGTCATAGGAGAAATCCGTAGATTTTCTACAAGATACTTGAAATCGTTTGTCATATCTGTCTTGGGGAAGATTCTGTTGAAGTAGAAATCCAATTTCATGGCAATCTCTTGCTGAGCATCATTAGTAACTTTGGAGTGGATTTGTACTAGATCAAGAACTCTATCACTGTTCTTGACAACTTCCAATAGAGAATCCATATTAAAACCACTGATAGCATTTTGAAGTTATTCTTTGACTACAGTTCTAAGAAGATCACTATCTGAGGAGGGTTTAAAGGATTGACCAGATGTTTTAGAGGCATTGACTACTGTGGTTAAATATTTGAGTTGATTTAGCACCTTATGAAGACACCCGGTATACTGATCAGTGAGTTTATTAAGATTGACAACAAGCTCTCTCATTTACATCACAATTTTTTGTACCTTTCAACGATCTTTTCATCTAATGATGCCTGAAAAGGTTGAATCTGAGACACAAAAACCTGTGGAATTTGAGGACCAACATGCTCTACAGGATAAGCAACAAGATCAGATCTTGAATGTAGCTCTCTATGCATGTCTTCAACCATACTTATTAGGGTCTTAACTTCATTACTGAGAAGCTTATATTCAATTCCTACTTCTTGAATCTCATAGAGAATCTTAGGTTGTATTTGCCAAATAATTTTCTCCAATAATAGTGAGAAATCTCTCTCACTTAAATTGGTCACAGGAAGAGGTTGGGTATTCATGAGTTTCTCAACTCCAGTTAAAAGGTTAGCACCAAATTCCTTCAGATCATCCTTACTCACAAAAGATGGTTGTTCAGATAAAGGTTCATAAGTAAGAACTGGTACAGGCTCAGGTTCCTTCTCAGGTGTGATATTGGAGATCGATTTCAACTGTAATTGAGAGGAAAGATCATGTCTGGTTGTTGTAACCTGCTGAGAGTCATCCACATCATAGAAACTAGGAAACTTATACTGAGTGGCTACAAGAATTGACTCATTCGGATGTGGAGATTCAATAGAATCATGATTTGGGTTTTGATCCCCCTAAATAGGGGCCTCCTTCTCAGAGAGGCTTAGGATCTTGGTCTAATTCCATAGACTCAGCTCTAAGTTCCTCACTCATTTCCTATCTAGCCAGTTGAAAAGCTAGCTCCATCTGTTCTTTAGCTGAAGGGATGATTTCATGAACATATTATTCCACTGGGAGTTCCTCAAGATTTACCACTTGCAAAAAAGGTTGCTCTTCCACTATAGGATCTTTTACTGTTGGCTCTTCCAATCCAGGCTCTTCCATGACATGATTTTCATATTATTTGACAACTGATTCTATTTTATCCTCTGGTTGAGTTTCCTGATTAGCAGCTTCTTTAAGAGCAATAACTTCTTCTTCAAGAACTTCAGGATGAATAGTTGTATTGTCTTCCTCAACAATAACAACTTCCCTAGGTGGCACTTCAGCCTATTCTTCATTTTATTCAGTATACTCAACAATCTCATCTAGTTCCAAACTAGGATCAGAATTATTTCTTGGTCTTGAGGGATAATCCACTGGATTGAATTTCTCATAAATTCTATCATTTTTTCCACCCATTCCTTTTTCAAAGGATTCCAGTCTATCTTCATTCTTTTGATAGTTTCTTTTGAGAGAAAGTACTCAAATTTCTTAATCACTTCCTCATTAGGTACAACCATACCTTTGGCAAGAAGCATGACTGAGATTAACTAAGAGTAAAACAGTGAAGTTGACTTGGATGCGACTTTGATCAGATCAAACATATGATGAATGATATACTTGCACAGGTTGATCTTATAACCATTTTTCATAAGGTGAATTAGAAACACATATTGATATTTTAAAACAAAAAAAATCGCTTTTTCTGGGACTAACCAAATTTGGTTTAAACTTGAACAGAAGCCTTGATTCTCCATCTAATTCAGCAGCAATAGCTCTCCTATGGGTTCCATTTCCAGTTAAGGATTTCAGGGAGTCTTCTAAATAAAATAATTTGGTTGAAGGTGGAGGTACCCTATGATAATCCACATAGATTCCTTCATGAGGTATCCTAAGGATGCATACCATAACCTCTAAGACAATGAGCATCTCTGGCCATTGACCAAGCTTCTTACAACATAGCTATCACTAGAATTGAAAGAGAAATGAACTTACTGGTAAAACTGAGCCACTATCCTAGGGTAGATGGGTCTATCTTCCTTCAAGAAGCACTCTTACCTGCCTTTCTATTCTAACACTTTCAATACCAGAGACTTACTAGAATGAATCCATTTGGGGAAAATCTCTTTCTCAGGTACAACAATCCAGTTTACCAGATTTGGATTTAAAGGTCCTTCACATGTTAGATAAGGTGCAATCTTCTTCTTCTTTGAGCTGCGCTTCTTAGGTGTCAATGATGATGGACATTTCATTCTTGGAATTCACTGAAGGTTCAGGTGAGAGAAAGGTTGCAGGGATGAAGAAGGGTTCAAAATGAGTAATTTGAAGAAACCCCGAGTGAAGAATCGAGTGATACTTTCTTTATTTTATTATTTAGGAATACCAAACGACGCAAAAATAAAAACATGGGAAAATAAGGAAGGGAAAAGAATAATTACCACGATATGGGTTTTTACAAAAAAAATTATAAAATTTTTTTACGTTGAAACCGTGTTTGGTCATTACGGTGAGACAGTGAACGAACATCCCAGTGAGCGTTATAGTGAGACAGTAACTATCAGACTGTAATCACATAATACTAGATGTGTGACAGTAAACATGAACTTTATGGCGAGACAGTAAACATGAGAGACAGTAATTTATTATTACAGTTAGACAGTAAGCCGAACAACCGTAATCATGAAATAGTAAAGTATAAAACAGTAAGATATCGAATAGTAAGACCTGAAACAGTAAAAAATAAGGTATCTATTTGAGATTTATCATGCCTAGTTCATGTATGATGTAGTCTATCCTCTCATAATTTTATGGTTTGTTGAATATATCAGCAAGTTGATATTCAGTACCAATGAATTCCAAAGTGATATAACCTTTTTGATAATTATCCCTCAAAAAGTGATGTCTTACATCAATGTGCTTTGTCCTAGAATGTGAAACATGATTTTTTGAGATGTTAATAGCACTTGTGTTGTCACAATTTATATTTATATGTCTGAATTGATATCCATAATATAGTAATGTGTGTTTTATCCACAAAATTTGTGCACAACAACTGCCAGCAGCTATGTATTTAGCTTATGAAGTAGATAATGCAACATAATTTTGTTTCTTACTACACCATGATACCAGTGACTTTCCTAAAAGGTGACTTGTTCCATAGGGGCTTTTTCTATCTAACTTACAGCCACCGAAGTCAGCATCAGAAAAAATAACTAATTCAAATGATTTTCCTTTAAGATAAAATAGTCCTATATTGGGTGTATGCTTGAGGTATTTGAAAATTCTCTTTATAACATTTAAATGAAATTCCTTAGTATTTTCTTGAAAATGAGCACACATACACACACTAAACATAATTTATGGATGACTAGCAGTTATGTAGAGTAAACTTCCAATCATTCCTCTATAAGTGGTTTGATCAACAAATTTTCCATCTGCATCAAGATCTAACATACAAGTTGTACTCATGGGAGTGTCACTACTTTTAGTTCTATCCAATCCAAAACGTTTTAGAATATATCTAGTATATTTAATCTGAGTTAAAACTATTCCATCATTATTTTGAAAGATTTGAAATCCAAGAAAGAATTTTAGTTCACCCATTAAACACATTTCAAAATCATTTTGCATAATTTTATAAAATTCAACACATAAATAATTCTTCGAAGATCCAAAAATAATGGCATCTACCTATATTTGAACAACTAAAACATCATTAGAAATTCTTTTTATGAAAAGGGTAGGATCATCTATTCCTTTTGTAAAAACTTTGTAAATAAGAAAAGTACTCAATCTATCATACCAAGATCTTGGAGCTTTCTTTAAACCATATAAATCTTTTGATAGTTTAAAAATATGATTTTGAAAATAGGGGTTTGTAAATCTAGGGGGTTGTTCAATAAAAACATCCTCAGCTATATACCCATTTAATAATGCACTCTTAACATCCATTTGATATGGTTTGAAATTCAAATGTGTAGCATAGGCAAGTAGTATTCTGATGGCTTTAAGTATGGCTATTGGTGCAAAGGTCTCCTCATAGTCAATTACTTCTTCTTAACTATAGCCTTGTGCAACTAATCTATCCTTGATTCTAACAATATTACCAGCTTCATCTAGCTTATTTCTAAACACCCATTTAGTGCCTATTGTGAATGTGTCCTTGGGTCTTTCAACAATTTTCCAAACATTGTTCCTTTCAAACTAATTAAGTTCTTCTTGCATAGCCTTCACCAAAAATTCATCATTGATATCATAATTAATGTTTTTAGGTTCCAGTTGTGATAAGAAGACTTGATGCTCAACTTGATTTCTAAGAGAAGCTCTAGTTTGAGTTCCGTTGTCTAAGTCTCCTACAACATCATCTAAGGGATGGTTCTTAAGGGTTATAACAGTTATAGAAAAAGAGGTATTAGTGATTTCAGGTTCATCAACATATTTATGTTCATTGTGAATTGATTTTAAGAAATTTCCAGAGTTGGATGTTTTCACAGATTCTTTCACAGAAGAATTTGTGGATTTTGAATTGATGTTCAGATTTGATACATCATCCTTCAAATTCTCCTGGATGGTTTTGGCCCCATGTGGATCTGTTTCATCAAATTTGACATGAACAGATTCTTCCACACAATTAGTTATTTTATTGAACACTATATAGGCTTTAATAGACATGGAATATCCCAAAAATATACCTTCATCACTTTTGGATGAAAATTTATTAAAATTTCTTTGGTATTAAGAATATAGATTTTGCAACAAAAAACATTGAAGTAGTTAACCTTGGGTTTTCTATTGTTTTATAATTCATAAGGATTCCTCTTAAGAATAGGTCTGATCAACACTCTATGGATTATATAGCATGCTATATTGATAGCTTCAACCCAAAAATAAATAGGTAGGTCATATTCACTAAGCATTGTTCTAACAATTTATTTCAGGGTTTTATTTCTTCTCTCTACAACTCCATTCTACTGAGGTGCTCGAGGGGTAGAGAAATTGGGACTATAACCATTTTGTGAGCAAAAGGATTCAATCTCTTGATTTTCAAACTCACAGCCATGATCACTTCTTAATGATTTAATTCTAAGTCCAATTATATTTTCTACAGACGTGGAATATTTGGTAAAATAAGAGAAGGCTTTACTTTTGTGAGCCATAAATAAGGTCCAAGTATATCTAGAAAGGTAATCTACAAAAACATAAACATAATACTTCCCATTTAAACTAGAAACTCTATATGGTCTAAACAAATCCATGTGAACCAGTTCGAGATGTTGAGAAGTTGACACTTCTTTCTTTGGATTGAAAGAAACTTTGTGTTGTTTTCCCTTTTGACATGGATTACACACTTTGTCATTTGGAAACTCAAGTTTGTTTATGTATTTAAATATGACTTTTCTAGATATATTTCTAAGGGAGTGAACATTACAATGTCCTAGTATCCAATTCTAGAGCCAAGATTATTTATGAAATACATTTAAGCATGAAGCATTTTGAGAAGCTAAAGAATATAAATTAACAAAATAAACATTTCCATTTCTTAATATAGAAAATACCAATTCATATTTATAATTAAAGGCATTAAAAGAATCATTTTCAAATCTAACATGAAATCCATCATCACATAACTTTGAGATACTAAGCAGATTATATTTTAATCTATAAACAAACAGTACTTTGGAAATCAAAACTGAGTTAGAGTTACCGATTTGGCTAAGGATAATAATCATTCCCTTGGAATTTCCACCAAATGTGACATGTACTTCATCTACTTTTATCAGGTTCTTAAAGAATGAGTAGTCTCCTATCATGTTCCCTGAACATCCACTGTCCAAGTACCATAGGCTTTTGTAGGATCTCTTTATGAAGCTTTCCTTCAAAAAGATTGAGAAAAAATAGATTTTGGTACCCATACTTGTTTGGGTCCAGTAATATTAGTAATAAGTGCTTTAGGAACCCATATTTTCCTTATAGGTTTCTTATAAGCATTACGTAAAGTATTTGAAAAATAAACTGTATTTGGTCCACAAAAACATGAAACAATATAATATGTATCATGGATTGAATTAGTTGATTGATGTCCAGAATTGGAAGTAAAAATTTATGTCCTAGATTTTGAAAAAAAATTTGTTCTACTAAGGTTTGTTTTACCAGGTTGATAACCAATTCTAGTGTTGTATTTAGGGGAAATTTTTTTTCCTAGAATTTGGTTAAGGGTATTTTTTCTATTGGTAAACTTTTCTAAGTCACTCTTTAATTTCTCATTAGACATTTTTAATTCATTGTTTTCTTTGATCAGTTTAGCATTTTTCTCTTTTTCAGTTGTGAGCTTAGATTTAATAGTTACGGTAAGAGAATGATGTTTCTTTAATGATTTATATTTTTCTTTTAGTTCCTTTCATGTTTCCTCAAGCATGTTACAGTATTCAAACATTTCTTCATTAGTAATTTTTTTAGAGTCACTTTTATCTTTAGAATAATATGATTTATGTACAGAAGAGTCCAGTGTTACCTCAAATGTTTTTGCCATAAAACATATATTGGATTTGTTATCCTGTTCATCATGTGATGTCTCTGAGTCACTTGAACTGTCCTCATAATCACTCCAGGTTTGTTTCATTGCCTTTGTGTATATCTTATCCATGTCCTCATATTTCTTTTTGTACATGAGATTTGGAAATTCAGCCTTTATATGTCTTTTTTGCTTACATTCATAGCAGAAAATTTCATCAGCATTGTCATTTCTTTTCCTATCATTATTCCAGTTTCCTTTTTGATCATATTTTCCATTGAAGTTAGGATTTCTGAAAAATTTCTTCTTTTTGTAAAATTGTTTGAATCTTATGGATATTTGAGCCATCTCCACATCACTGTCAGGTGATGAGTTTTCACTAGTGGAGCTTTCTACAGAAGCTTCCAGTTTCCCATTATCTTTGTGCTTAGAAGTGGTGGTCTTTAATGCAATAGATTTCCACTTTGGTTCATCCTCCTCTTCCTTGTTGACTTTTATCTCTTCCTCACACATCATCAGTTTCCAAAAGAGTTCTTTTACAGGTATTTTGCTGATGTCGCATGATTCTCTAATAGAGATAGAGGTTCCCCTCCATCTGTCAGGTAGACATCTAAGGATTCTCATGATATGTTCCTTGGTAGTGACTTCTCTTCCCAGATAAATCATTGTGTTTAAAATCTCATTGAACCCAAGATACATGTTAGAAATGGGCTCATCATGTTTCCTTTTAAAATTATCATATTTGATAGTATAAGTATTAAGTCTCATTTGTTTTACACTGGATGTTCCTTCATGGGAGACAGACAGGGTATCCCAAATTTCATGGGCAGTCTTACAAGTATAAATTCTATTAAACTATTTATCTCATAAAGAGCAGTATAAATCATTCATAGCTTTGCAGTTGTTATTGTAGGAAGTTTTGGTAGCTTCATCCCATGTGATTCTATTAGTAGATGGAATTTTGTATTCATCTATAATGGATAACCAAATTTAAAAACTCATACTCTCTAAATGAATTTTCATTTTAATTTTCCATTGAGCATAATTGGTTCCATTAAAGAATGGTGGTCTGTTGGTTGAAACACCTTCCAATATGTAATTTATAATAAAGTATTACTTTAAAAGAGATAGAAATTTAGAATTAACAGAAATTTATAGATCTTTAAAGTGCAACTACAATCATAGTTTAATAAGATTACAAAGAGTCCTAATAAATAACCTCTGATTCCGAATGTTGGTCGGAGTAGATTACTCAAGAGGGGAGAGGTGAATTGAGTAACTATAAAAATTTCTTTAAAAATTATTTCTAAAATGTTTTCCCCAATGATTAAATATAGTTCAGTTAATCAAGGTTATACTGTTATAAGAGTTTTACTATTTATGTAACTTCATAGAAGATTTATTAATTCTCAGTAATCTTAATTTGTGTTATTAATATTGATTTTGAAGTTATTATACTAAGACAATCCATTTATAACTTCATTCTAAGAATAACTATCAATTTAAAATTAGAGGTTTCTGAAATATAAATTAATGAAATAAAACAGAGAAAACTAATTAAAGCAGTACATCGGATATGAAACAGGTGGTTTAGTCTCAAGCCGAGACCTAATCCACTCCACTTGGTGATCACATGCAACCAAGCAGTATGTATAAATAAAATTTGATCCACATCCTGGATCGGGGTTAACAATAGTACACTGACTGTCCAGGTCACACAGGGACCTCTTCCGCAGTTTTCATGGGGAAAAAATAACCAGGACACACAGGTACCTCTTCCACACTTATCCATGGGTATAAACAAGAGTAAGAGAATGGTTGAGTAAGGATATCTTGTATCCTTCAGTTTAATGTAGGAGATAGAGTGTGTTGTTCTATAGGTACACACTCTTCTCAAAAGATAATAAACAGATACACAAAAGAGAAAAAATATAGAGATGGATTTAGAAGTGCTCTAGGTGTTAGTCTTTGCAGCTTTTTACTTTTGAGATGAAGTAGATGTAGAGATCAAGTCCTCCTCTGTAAAAAAGAGTGTTGCAATTGAGCTTGTGTTATTCATGAGGTTCAATAGTGTGAAGATGTACTCTGGATACTAGTGTACTTCGTATGTTATTTAGAGTTGGGTTTCATGCATGTGACAATCCTTCCTTTTCAAATTTTCTCAGTGTTCTTCGTTATTTTTCTCACAGACTTGTTTTTCGTTTTTGTATCGCACACAATAATTCTTGGTCACACTTCACTTTTATCTTGGAAATGCATGTGTTAGAGCCAACATGTTGCAAGTATTATGATCCTTGTACCTCGTACTGTCTGATGATATGTCTACAAAGAAACATTAATTATGTTAGTGCATTAAAATAATCAAATATGACCATTAGAAATTAAATTTAAAGATGAAAAAATAGTTTAAGAAACGTTGTCGTAGTAAGTCATGGAAACGGTGTCTCCTTCACACGTTGTCTAGATTGATCATGATGTATAAGTGTCATAGTGTCTCATAGTCACGGTGTCTCATGATCATGATGTCTCGCGATCACGATGTCTACTTCATGGTGTCTTTCTTCACAGTGTCTGCTTCGTGGTGTCTCGTGGTCACGGTGTCTACTTAGCAGTGTCTGTTTCATGGTGTCTGCTTTACAGTGTGTTGCTTCACAATGTCTGCTTCACGGTGTCAGAAAGATATTTCCAGTGGCAGACTCATGGTGTCTCAGAATTTTCAAAGTAACTCTGTTCAGACTTAAGAAATGATGATAATGGAATGGATCAGACTTAATCATATGTCAAAGAAGGTATTATGAGAGTAAATCAAGGACAATATAAAGTAATTAAACTGGATGTAGAGCAATTAAGATCTTGAATTTATCTTCTTAAAACATGATAATACATTAAACATTAATACACATGATTTGATATAATTTACAAGAGTTAACTAGGTTGAATAAGATTTGTGATCATTAAAACATGATTAATATATGAGGAGTCCAACACCCTCATTGAAAACATGCTTCGAGACTTGAAAATTCTTGAGAGGAATCAAAACAAGATATCCAAGGCATTCAACAATAAGGTTAACCTCCAATCTTTCATCCAAGGTGATACATTATTGGATATATGAATTCCAGTGATACCAGATAGAAAGCCACTGAATTTGGAACCCAAGTGGGAGGGACCATACATCATTCACAAGGTCTTTCCTAATGGTGCATACTCTTTGGTAACCATGGATGGTGAGTGTGCCACTCCTCCAACAATTTCAAAGTTCCTTAATAAGAACATAATATAATGATTTCCACATCACAAGAATAGGATGTTAAACTAGGGCCCGAGACAAAACATAATGGTTTTAAACTGTGTGTGGGTTTACTTGGAAATGTGTCATGAGAAGTGGGACGCTTTTGGACCCCATTCATGATTGGTTGTTCCTACTACACTACATATAACCCTTTTTGAAGTACCTCTCTCTTTTATAGTCTGAGATGAAAAAACTTAAACTGTAGAAAATCAACGTCCCAAGCAGACGATGTTAAACTAGGAAAATGGTCCAAGCTCTACAACTTTAAAATAACAGTTCAAGTCTAGGAATCATGACATTAAACTATATACACGTATTCTTTGAGAGAGTATAGTATTGTGTGGGCCTTCTTAGACTTAATTCTTATCAGGTTATAGCAGCCACACCATACAAATTCCTCTTGAATTACCTCTCCCACAACATCTTATCTACATGAAAATAAACTTTGTAGCAACCATTATCCTTACTGCATGATGTTAAACATCACAGACTGATTCTGTCATATGACCTTAGACAAAAACATCATAATCCTAGCTATAAGATGATAAACTATATAGAATACACATTATTTTCACATGATTTTAAACTATTTAATAATTTTCATCCTGGCTACACCAAAAAAACAAGACAACAACATGTTTCTTTTATCAGACAGAATGTTGCTTCCAACATTGTTCATCTACCATGAAATATTTTAATAACTATGTATGGATTGATACCTATGAACACAAGATACGTAATGATACCCAGATTTTCCATCATGGTCAAGCCACTAAAAAACAAAAAAAGGAATAACAAATATAGAAATACATCATCCCTATGTACGAGTCAGGCCCATGCAGGAATAACTCTTTTGAGAACTACATGTGTAGTTATTCCTATCCTTATGGGATACATAGAGATATTGAGACACTTTTACTTTGGTCATAGTTTCAAATTCACCAACTCTATTGTTTTTTCTCCCTCAAGCCCCATTTATGGAACACGAGCCTCCTGATCCTTCATTAACTCCAAATATTCCTTCTATATTTGCTATATAGATATCTATAGGTCCAATCTTGAAAGCATCATTAGAAAAATGTGGTGCTTCAGAAGGCCTCCTAATCCATATTTTATGTCAGATTTATTACTCCTTCGTGACACATATACCCATTATAGGGAGCGTCCTCCCCTAGTTCTAAACTCCACGACCTTAATATGATATCCTATAGTCCAAAAATCATGACATTAAACTATGTACAGGTCTTATATGGGATGTTTCATGTCTTGCTGAGGCTCTTAGACCTCTTCCACACTAGGTTTGTCAGAACACTGAATTACACGTGTCCACTTGAGATACATTTTTCCTTAGTCCAAACTCTATGACCTTAAACTAAGTGATAATGTCCCCAACACACAATGTTAAACTACAACCATACCATAAACACGTTTTGAATTCCCCATGATAATCATGGGATGCCTTAGATACCATAACATAGATGATTTCCCCCATCAGTGTTGGTCTCCAACCATACTGTGTTTTAGAACTTTGTGTGGATTGATTACCATACTCATGGGATACATAGTGATGCATATAAATTTCGGCTTTGGGTCTAACTGCAAATTTACCAAACCTTCATCCACTTTATATCTATTATAGTCCAAGTACATGACCTAAAACTATACACAGTCTATTTCAAGGAATGTAGGTAGTACTGGGCCTCCTTTAACCACATTCATGTCAGGATTTTCCTGTCCAATTCCACACATATACCTCATAATTTGACACACTTCCATTCTATACATCACAAATTTAAACTAGTTTTCTACATGGTCTATACCTTATGACTTTAAACATAGTGCAATAGGTGTTATGGCCATTTCACGTAGTGTAGGGCCTCCTTGGATCATCAACTTTGGGTATTTAACTTTCGCACTGTGTGAACATATTTGAACACCCCTTTTATCCAAGGCCTATTAATTATGACATTAAACTATTTACAACCCCTATTTTTCATGAAACACGACTTTAAGGTATTTTCCTTAGTCTAAGAAAAACAAATTTAATCTTGTTGCATTATTCGGGTTTGAATTCCACTTTCTAATATTCACAATTCCACACTTCAAATATTTATTGATTTGGATTCCCATCATCTTTCAAATTTAGATAGACCCCATGATTGTGATGGTATCATGAAACTGTGTATCATCTACCATTCTGGTCTAATTTCCTAATTGATCTCTAGAAGAAAATAGAGAATCTTGTGATTCAAATTTGGTCAATGTTCTATTCAATGTTTTCTCACCCCATTCTTGACTGGTGTGATCGTGGTCCCTGTGTTTTGAACATGGTCAGTAGTTGATCCTTACTCAATAGTCACTCCTTTATCCAGGACTTGAAATTATTGACTTACCCCCTTTACACTCCCTTATATCATGGTTTAATTCCTCCCTTAGAATCACCTCTAATGCATGCTCCCACAAGTTAGGTGTACCCCCTATATGATTTCATATTTCCCACACTGAGTATGACTAATATGGTATTATAAATTATTTTGGGGTGCATATCGATGTGGTCTAACCACCATCATCCCTTCATGGTCCAAAATTTAGGACCTTAAATTGGGAACCTCAATGGGAAAGTGTGGTGTGGCCCTGGGCCCCGTCGAGCCTTCTTCACATTGGGTTTTTCACCCCGCCACACCACATATTCCAATATTGTGAAGCTTTCCTACCTTGGTTCCAAACTCCATGACCTTAAACTAAGATCCTCATTAGGCATGTGTGGTCAAACATGGTCCCCATGGTCCTTATTTTCATAAACATCTATCTGTTTCTTAACTCTTATGAGGTATGCAAGCCTATTTTGGATCATTAACATTGGGTTTATTTACTCCATACCACAAAAATGTATTGGTAATAGACAATTCCATATTCCATGAAAAATGATATTAAACTATTGAATAGGGTTTAGGAAGTATGACCTTAAACTGCAAGAAACATCTCAGTCACATGATGTTAAACTATGGGACTTGTGTTGATCACATGATGTTAAACTGTACCACACATCGTGCTCACCGTTTTATGTTAAAATATGTGTTCATCATCCTTAGTTACATGATGTAAAACCACAAGGCATACTAGGCCCTCACTTGAGAGGTCTTATCCCTCGGTTCTGATCATCTACCATATTGTTCACATCTTCAGTTGTTTCTTAAAACATGTGATGATTCTCCCCTAAAAGATGGTTTTGATCTTTGTTCAGACTAGTATTATTAAAAAATGAACCCTAATTCATGATGACATAATTCCAAGAGAGTCACAATCCATTCAAACATTCTATCACTCAATTACCACACTTTTCGTGCCTTTTATTTGGGTCCTCATCCTCTTCCACATCTGAAGGGACCCCCTAAAATTTTGGTCTCATGCCACTTTGGCTCAACTAACATCCTGGGCCAACATTCTTGAAGGATTTGGTTGAAATTTTGAGATAGGTTTCTTGTTTCAAACATTGTTAGTGGTTTACCCTCATTTTCCCCCAATTTTAGGCTATCAGTATGGTTTTTTTATTTCAAACATGGTCATTAGTTATCCTATTCCTCCATTCCACTACTTGTGTTTCAAATTTTGGGTATTGCGATTCACACTTCTAATCCCCCTTTGTCTGGATGGAATCCAACGCCTCTGGCATTATCCCATTCATGCACTAGTGCACACTGAGGAAGTTAGTTGGCTTCTCAAAGATCCTTATTCTCTAGCCACAACCTATCTTAGTCAGAACACTCTGGGTGGTCAACCAAAAATCGCATAACTTGAGTGTTCAATGGTTATCTAACACTCTTATATTAAGTGAATGATTATGTGGTCACCCCATGTTTCTCACATCGGGTTTGACCCATGTGATCTTAGGGGAAAATAATTGGTTATTTCTAAAATATGATTGAGTTATTATAATTAAAGAAGGAAATAAATGTTACCATATATAACAAAAGTTTCAAAACAAGCATGAAATTCAAGGAACAACATGATAATCCACATATTGGAGCCTCTCACGAGTTCTATAATAATCACCCTTATAGATATACTCCCATGAATGAGAACTTAAAATTCTACAACCTTCAGTGTGTGTCCTCCATGATTCATTACCTCTTCCCAAGCTTTGCTTCCTCATCATTAGAAACGAAATGAATCTCATCATCCCTTGACTGTGCTTGAAACCACTCATCCTAGAGATCACAATTTGAGAAGTTTCCTACTTCATTTGGTTCTAGACCCCTTCCAGTTGAGCATTCAGTTTTTTGTTGATATCCATTTGAGTCCTGAGGAAGCAAGCACGCTCTCTTGCAAACTCCTCCATATGTTGGATCTCCTTGGTGACCTCTTTATTTTTTCATAAGTTTCTAAAATTCTTCGACAATTGGAAGCTTCTATGTGCTGTCTCACCTTACATATCTTCTCATCAAGGTAATAACGGACTAGCATGTGAATAGCTCACGAATAAATCCAACCGGTGCACATATTGTGTAACCAATGGTAGAGGGATCCCATACGGCTCACTAGCCATGAAATTGGAGTCTGATCAATGAATTGTTGGATGAACCATAATTTCCTATGTCAGATGATTCAATTCTATTCTACTGTATTTGAATTAGAGTCATCAAAATCTTCCAGATCTGTTTCTCATATTCTAGGAAAGCAATAAAGAGCTCAACAGTAAGGCCTTACTCTGGTATCCTCTTTGAGGGATTGAGCTCCATGTTATGAGGTTATCTATATTCTATTGTTTCTACTTCCTCAGTAATCACTACCCCACCAGCCTCGATTTCTGCCCCACCTGTGGCATCAATTGTAACCATATCTTCATATTTTTCTAAAACTTCCAAGTCTAGATTAGCTTGGATGACTGAATCCTTGTGAATAGGCATGGCCATTATAAATTATCCCATGGATGTTATGACCTCATTTGGTCACTGGGCTTATAGTCTTCTGAGAACTGCATTGGATAAAAGAACCACAGTTAATCTATTCATCAAATGACAGGTATGAATCTATGAAATCAAATACTGATAAGAGCTAAGAACCACTGAGTCAAGTTCTTGAGTCACATCATGGACCTCCACCATAGGTGAACCTTCAGTGCTGGGTATATCAATGATTGGCACTGACTCCCCTTTTGTTGTTTGAGAAGAAGCTACATTGGATAGAAAACCTAATTGATTCTAGAGATCCGAGAATATCTGATTATGGATAAGTAACTCGTAATATTACCTTACCTTGAGGAGGAGAGATTTTTATGATCAGTCACCTCGGATGAGATGACTCCCATTCGGTGGATGTCATCATGGGTATTCCAAATCATGGTCCATTATAAATGACAGGGAGAGACTAAGACTCTGAAGATTCATTCCTGGATGTTTCAACCTTGGCCAACTCTTCACCTTCCTTAGTTCTGGGTGTTGTCTCTAGATCATGCTTCTCTGCGCCCATTGGCACTTCTGCCACCCTTGCAGTGGTGGTCTTCAGAATACTACTAAGATGATCCTTCATGAGAAGGGATCTTATTAAAATACATGAGAAGTTAAAGGAAAGGAGTCAAAGAAAAATTTAACCAAATACTTATTGAGAGATACTCAAAAAACTATTCTTTAGAGCCTGTGATCTCACCGATTCCTCAGGGAATTCCCTGATGAGCTACTATCCCATGGGGTTCATCATCATCAAACTCATATTCTTTTTCCTCTTTGTCGAAGTCATCCTCAGGTGGAATCACCTTATGATATGACTCTTGGACAATAATCATGTTTACCAGGATAGAGAGTGACTTGTATTACCCCTGATGGAATGCATAAGTATCCATGGTCATTAGGTATGCATGTCTATGATGGAAGTTGATCTTGTCTATGAAATGAATGCACCTGACTCCTAGTAATTCAATTCCATCCTATTTTATCTTCTTACACAAGTCCTCTAGTGAGATTTATTTTTACAATGTCCTCTAATTTGACCATATGGATGATAAAATGGTATTAGAAGTTGGATACATAAGGCAACTTAGCTTATTTTTTGGAGCCTATTTGATTGGCCCTTGAGGCTTCTTTCAATACCATTCTACTTTAGTATGAGGGGGTGTAACTGTTCCATGAAATGTCCCCACCACTTCAGTTCCAACTTGTGTCACCCCATGTTCCTAGATTGGTTCATGGGTAGAATCATTTCTACCTTCCCACTACTATTGCTCTATGCTCAATGGATTTATCATCTAAATGTGATTTCATAAGATTGAATTTGGATATGTCGTCACCCAATTTTTTAGATAGTTTGTTGATATGATAACATCAATATTTGTAGGTGGAAGAAGATAGTTTCACTAAAACTTGTGGTCGGTAGTATGAAGCACAGTTAGCATAGGATATATGGGTGAAACTCTTCACAAGCCTCCATGTACACTTTATTCTCCACCTATTGAAGGAATATGAATTTCCTAGTGAAACGGTACAGTAGGTACGACTCACAAAGAACCATAGCATTGACCTAAACCACCAACAAACCACCCCTCAAACTCTCTAAGCACTCTCTCTGCTCCCATGAACATTGTAGGTTATCCACCATCAGTTCGAATAGAGTGTGGTAGGGGTGGAAGTTGAAGTTTTCAGGGTTTTCAATAAGATGTACGACCCTATTGGCGTGAAGAGTCAGTATCCGATCCCCAACAATGTTTAGTAGGGATGTTCATAGATAGGTTCCTAGAGGGAGGATATTGTTCAGAAATGCTTACCCTCTATTATGTGCTTCAATCCATCCATGTAGGAACTGGAATGACTCACAGTTTCTCTTGGGAATTTTCCCATTGCAACACATCCAAGGATGACGTGGAGCTTAGCCAACACAACCACTCTAGGTTACCCCTATTGCGAGATTCTAGAATCCCATCCATCACTAAGGTCCCTGAGTGTATCCCCATCCTTATGTCTCTCAGCATAAATAACCACCCACTCAATAAAGTGATAAGATAGGTGGCATAACGAACTAGTGGGTCCCAACCTATGACCATTTTGTTCACACAATTATAATATTCTCCTACCTTTAGGATCTCCCAATATGATCCCACCTTTTCCCTTTGTGATGATATCAGACAATACTTCCCTTAGCCCCAAATTCTTAACTTCTCATCCTTCTTGGGGAAAAAGTTTATCCATGCTTAAAACAAAATTTCTTTTTGGAATAATTTGATTTTCATCTTCTCCTTTTCCAACTCCAAGAGATTTTGTGCTAGGATAGGGGTCTTTTTCCTATCCTCCAAAGTATTCTCTAGCGGAAGAAGCTCATTATATTGGAATCCCTCTAGTGGAATGAATCTGATATAGTGAATACCCCACAAGATGATGCCGAATTCTCCATGGAGGAGGTGGAATGTGTTCGTGTCTGTAGATCTTTGGATGATGAGCTCTATAACAAGATCTTGTTGATGATAGATATAGAACTGAGATTTCCTTACTGCCCCATATAGCCTAATGTTGTGCACTTGTACTCCAAAAAGTGCATGTGCAGCATACCCAGTACGCCCATACACATTCACCTATGAAAATTCCCCCAGACCTCAGGTCATAATCCATCTTCCAACCCACACTGTCATTCCTTATACTGTTTTGGAAGGTACTGGCATAGTGGGAAGAAAACTCCTTCATATCCGACTAATATCTTGTGATCGGAATGGGATTTATATTAAAAACATATATGGACACATCCCAATGATCTCTTGTGGAATGGCTATGAGCATTGATGTTGTATCACTAGAGGCTTTCTTCACGTGCTAACCATGACTATAGTGAATCGACTCCAAAGGCTAGGATGGAAACATCATCTAGAAGCCCATTTTTCCATAACAGGAAGCTACCACTTAGGAGATAATCCTTCTCTAACTGCGTAAGAATGCCCAAAGTCTTATGATTATATGATAAAACCCTCCTGAAAAGAAGTATATGAGGGATCTCGATCATCTCCACTCTTCATGAAGCAATGATGGATTTAATATCGTAACATTTTATTGAACATCCATATTGATTGAGCCCAAAAATCCAAGGGCTGATCTATGATCGATAAAGGATTTGGTGTGAAAAAGGAAGTTTTGTGAACAAGATTAGTCAATGGTTGTGTAAAATGGAATTATTATTTCAAATTTAGAATCAAATAATTAAAAAAATGCTCTAAAGAGTATCCAAATATCATTTTTCTTCATAGGAAATTAAAGATTACTTGCATGAGAGAGGTTTTCCTATCACACGGAATGTGAATGCACCATTTATAAGGACCCCTTTGTATAATTATAGGTGTGGACCTGGGCCTCCGCATGTGTGAAGGGAACCTTATGCATCCCAACCATTATTTTCATGTAATTTGTTGAATAAAACCTTATCTTATGTGTTTCCCCTAGAACATGACCTTATGTTCCCCTATTAGCTCAGATTTTGAGGGGGGGATATTTGGCCCCAAATTATACATAAATATACAATGTTAGATCTTTTGGTATACAACTATAAAATAGGCCTTTAACAGCGATAAAAATGTCCTTTATTATTGATAGGGAAGCACTGTCAACTGGAGTGAGATTAAAATCCCTTGTCTTTTATTAGAACCAGGAAAGAACTGATAAATGGATCCTTTATAAGTGATGAAAAGCAATAAAAAATATCCCCTTTATCAAAGTTTTTTCTGTACTGATAATGGAAAACTTTATCAGTGCATTTATTTGGCACTAATAAGGGTTCCTTTATCCACGTTTTTCAATGAACTGATAAAGGTACTCTTTATCTGTGCTTTCAAAAGCACTGAAAAAGGTCACATTTATCACCGCTTTTAAAAGTACTGATAAAGGAACCATTTTTAGTGCTTTCAAAAGCACCGATGAAGGCACACACTCTAGTGTGCTATCAAAACACTCAACAACACCAATGTAATGTGTTATAACAGTACACCACATGACTATAAACACCACTAGATATCAAAACAATCATGTACCAATACAAAATTTAAATTAAATGAAATTTACAATAAAAATAAAAGAAAAAAACTATATTATAGACATTTCAAACATTGGTTTATAAAAATACATAAGTAAAAATTATTACATACATTAAAAAAGATAAATGTTTCTTTTTTCTTTTGATCTTAACCTCAACTCATGGTATTCCTAAAAAAACCACCTCTGCTTGAGCAAAAGAACTAACATGTATAAGAATACAATTACTATGTTAGTAGAAATATAAATAAATAAATTAACAAAAAGTGTTAATTTTTAACTAAACTTTGAGTTATACCAGGAACAATGTGTATCCAATTGTGTTATGGTTGATTTTTCCATGTCATACCATTTGTTGTTTATACTCAAGCATTATCTCTATGAAAATTAATTAAATAAGTATAATATAAAGCATGAGTTCATTTGATTAATTTTTTTAGTGAGTGACACATTTTGAACAAAAATGTTGATTTTAAACTAATAATGGATACTTTGAGTCATACAAGGCACATCATGTATCAAATTGAGGTGTGGATGATTCCTACACATCAAAAATGACTTATGGATCATTTTTATAAAGTATCAAAACATCCGGAATGATTTTTTTTCAGTTTTGAGAAGGTCATTTTTCTATTTTACTAATATTCATCTCAATTTTGAATAAAAAGAATCTCGTGGAGTCATACTGGTCACACTGTTTATTATATTATGGTGTGGATGATTCTTACACATCTCACATGATATATAGATCATTTTTCTAAAGTATCAAAACAATATAAATAGGTTTAGTCTGTTTTATGTATGTCACATGCCTTTTTTACTAAAATGTCATTTTAAACTGGAAACACATACTTTGAATCATTAGGATCACATAATGTATCAGTATGACATGAAATTAATTCCTAGACATAAAAAATGACATATTTAATTGTTCTACTAAATTATTACGAAAATATGAGTGCGTTTGATTGGTTTTTAATGGGTGACACTTTTTAAATAAAATTTCGATTTTTAATTGATAACATACACTTTGAGTTATACTATGCACATCATGTATCAGATTGAGGTGATGCTAATTCAAAAAAATCACAAATGACTTATGTATCATTTTATTAAAGTATCAAAATAATCCAAATGTGTTTTCTTGTTTTTGAGTAGGTCAGTTGTCTATTTTACTTAAGTTGATGTTAATTTTAAATAAAAAACACTATTAGAGTAATACCAGTCACACTGTGTGCCATATTGAGGTGAGGATGATTCTTACACATATAAAATTAATTATGGATCATTTTCCTAAAGTATCTAAATAACACGATTGTTTTTTCATTGTTTTGAGTACATCACATGATTTTTTTTACTAAAATGCCATTTTAAACTGGAAACATGAACATTGTCTCATTCCGATCACATTGTGTATCTATTTGAGGTAAAACCAATTCCTACACATCAAAAATGAATTCTGAATAATTTTACTAAATCAAAAATAAAATACGATCATGTTTGATTGGTTTTTATTGAGTAATAATCTTTGAACAAAAATGTTGATTTTAAACTAATAACGAGCACTTTGAGTCATACCAGGAACATTGTGTATCTAACTGAGATGTGGATGATTTATATACATCAAAAATGACTTATGGATTGTTTTTTAAAGTATTAATACAATATGAATGCATTTTCTTAGTATTGAGTTAGTCAGTTGTCCATTTTACTAAAATTAAATCCAATTTTAAATAAAAAGACATACTTGGAATCAAACTGGTCACACCGTGTATTTGATTGATGTGTGGCTGATTAAAAAATATTGTATTTGACTTATGTATCATTTTCATAATGTATCAAAATAGAATGAATGTTTTGCTAATATTTGAGTATGTTACTTGTCTTTTTTAATAAAATGTCATTTTAAACAAGAAAACCACACTTTGAGTCATTCTGATCACATCATGTATCAGTTTGATGTGAAAATAATTTCAACACACCAAATAATGACTTATGAATATTTTTCATAAATTTTCACAGAAATTAGAGCTTGTTTGATCCATTTTTATTGAGTGAAACTTTATGAACTAAAATTTCAATTTTAAACTGATATCACACATTTTGAGTCATATTGGGTACATCAAGTATCATATTAGGTTGAATATATTTCCTAAACATCAGAAAATGACTTACAGATCATTTCTATAAAGTATCAAAACAATATGAATGCGTTTTCTCGGTTTTCTGTAGGTCAGTTTTCCATTTTACTAAAATTGATGTAAATTTTAAATAAAAATATGCACTTGGAGTTATACTGGTCGCACCATGCATCGTATTGAAGTGAGATAGATTCCTATATGTCAAAAATGACTTATGGATCAATTTTTAAAAGAATAAAACAAATCTAGATGCCTTTTATCAGTGTTGAGTTGGATAGTTTTTCATTTTACTAAAATTGTTGTCCATTTTACAAAAACTGATGTCAATTTTGAATAAAACGACACACTTTGAATAATAATGGTCACAATGTATGTCAGATTGAGTCTTAGATGATTAATACACATCTACAATGACTTAAGGATCATTTTAATAAAGTATAAAAACAATACTAATGTGATTTATTTTTTTAAGTACATTAGATGCCTTTTTTTCCTTTCTAAAATGTCATTTTAAACTGGAAACATGCACTTTGACACATTCTAATCACATAGTGCATAATTTTAATATGAAAATTATTTATAAAAATAAAAAAATTACTTGTAAGTATTTTTTATAAATTATTAAGAAAACATGATTTTGTTTGATCGGTTTTCAGTGAGTGGCACTTTTTGAACTAAAATGTCATTTTTAAATAGATAACGGGAACTTTGAGTCATATAGAGATAATAATGTATCAAATTGAGGTTTTTATGAGTCAAAATTGTCCCAAATGACTTATGTATTATTTTCATAAAGTATAAAATATATCTTAACGCATTTTCTTGGTTTTGAGTAGGTTAGTTTTCTATTTTACTAAAATTGATGTCAATTTTAAATAAAATGATTCACTTGGAGTCATACAGGTCACAATGTGAATCAGATTGAGGTTAGTCTTATTCTTAAACATAAAAATGACTTATAGATCATTTTTGTAATGTATCAAAACAATTCGAATGTGTTTATCAATTTTGAGTAGTTGAGTTATCCATTTTACTAAATTTGATGTCAATTTTTAATAAAAAGACGCACATGGAGTCATATCGGTCACATTGTGCATCATATTGAGATAAATATGATTCATACACATATCAAATTACAAATGTATCATTTTACTAAAGTATAAAAATAATCTAATTTTTTTTCTCATTTTGAGTACGTCACTTGTCTTTTTTACTAAAATGTCATTTGAAACCAAAAACACATACTTTGACTCATTCCGACAACATCATGTATCAGTTTGATGAGAAACTGATACCTAAACATCAAAAATTAATTAATAATTTTTATCTTAAATTATCAAAAAATATGATAACATTTGATCATTTTTTAGTGAGTGACACTTTTTGAACTAAAAAGTTTATTTTCAACTGATAACAAACTCTTTGATTCGTATCGTACACATCATGTATCAGATTGAGGTGCGACTAATTACTACACGTAAAAATGGAATTATGGATCATTTTTGTGAAGTATAAAAACAATTAGAACGTTTATGGTTGGTTTTGAGTAGGTCAGTTTTCCATTTTACTAAAATTCATGTCAATTTTAAACAAAAAGAAGCACATAGAGTCATACTGGAAACATAGTGTGTCAGATTGAGGTGAGGCTGATTCCAAAACATACCAAAATCTAAAAACAATCATAACCTCCAATGTTAAAATTATTTCCATTACATTCATTTTTCTAACTACCAACACTATATATTGACTCGATGTTCTTAGCTGAAAAACCTTTCTTGTTGTTGAAATCCAGAAGATTAGAGAAAGATAATGTGCCCATTATATCAAGAGAAGTCACCATAATGACCACATGATATTACTATACTCATATATCTTTCAATGGGAAACGGTTTTTCTATTAAGAACATCAAATCAATATTACTTCCCAAAAATATATGTGAAAAAATCTAAATAAGTATTAGATAAAAAAGATAAGAAAATTAATTTATAAATTATACATAAAATGATGACAAAATCAATTAAATAATTAGTAGGGATTAATGATTTCAGGATGGTTTTATGTATTATTGACACAATTATTTGTTTTCATTATCTTAGTTGTAGTCTTGAAGTCCAATCTATCATGAGAATGAGTATCTTCAAACAAACCACCCCAAATCGAACAAAATAATCCATCTATATAAGAAAAAAATTATTAAATGAGTAATATTAAAAAGAAATAAATCAAAAATAAATATGAAACAATACATTAATTCCATAGAAAATGATTTTCCTATACAAACATAAAGATTACCTATATTATTGAACGATGGAGGGAATTTTAAGGAAAGTGATAAATGCCCATACTACATAGGTGAAAAGGTGTGTTCTTCTGAAGGAAAGGTAAAACAATCATTTGTGGAAGAAATTTTATTCATAGTAGCCAAACATTTAATTTAGATTATGTCAATGAATTAGAGAACATATTATATTTCTAGGAAAACATATTATATTAAAAAACAATTTTACCTTATCATTGAACTCTCTTTATTTATTTAAAGGTTTTAAGGATTTGGTTCCCCTAGGTAGAATCTAAATCCCCTCTTTTTGGTCCCCTCTAACATACAAGAAATTTTCTACATTGGGAACCACATGAACTTATTGTGATATCCCAATTAAAGGGTCATCCTCGATTGAATTTTCATTTGACCTGATATTTTTTTAATCACCAGCAAGAAAATCGACCAATACTTATTTGCTGGATTTGAGACATAAAATACAGGCATTGATTGTGATGCCATTATGAATGAATCATATTTTTACTGTTCCACACTGAAATTCACCTTCATGATTCCGATTTCATTAACTTTTATTACACTCATATTTTTAACCCATTTTCAATTGAAAACTGACACTTTAAATGTTTTATAATCAAACTCTTATATTTGTTCGATAATGAAAAAATATGAAATATTTGCATAAATTGGATTTATATCCTTGGATGCAGATATGTACATCACTTCAGAAATATGCGTAATGATAATGTTTTTCATCATACTATAGTCATTGTTTTCTTTTGTATAGAATATATAACCATTTTTTACAAAACTAGTGTGAGATATAAAATTTTCATTTTGTCCCCTTTCTATCCTTTGAAGTCGTTCAACAATTAAATTCATATTTTCAGATAAATCCTTGAAAATTTGATCTCAAAACCATCTTATAAACTATTGATTATGTGTAATTTATATTCATCCTTCATCCCTTGATGGATTCAAATCTCTAAGAACGTATTTGTGGGATTCAATGTATGGATAGGCATCTTCACTATTATGTAAACTATAAATGTGTGATGACTTATGCTCTATACAAGTAATTTTAACAACATATCTTTCGAAAATACCTTCATTAATAAAGCAATCACTATGGCGAGACTTTGAGAGAACAATGCCGTTAACATCTGATTGGTAATTGGTTCCAAATTAAATAGATTCTTCAACAATATATCATTCAAAAATAAAAGCTTATGGCCAACTTCAATTGTTGACAAACCCATTGAAAATCCTTATATACCGTTCAATGGGGTAATTCCAACTATAATGGATAGAACCACATAGTTGAACCTTTCTAACCAAGTGAACCATCACGTGGACTATTATATCAATGAATTATGGTGGGAATAATATATCTAATTCACATAATATGACTATAACCTCCTTATTCATGATTGGATACTTCACCTGGTTTATAACTTTACAACATATGGAATTGAAAAAGAAGCAGAGTCAGATTAATATATGTCATACATTTTGAGGTAGAATGAAATAGAAAGAAACATGTATAAAATCTTATATAAGAACATGATAGCCATGTGATTTTATTCCTTGTAACATCAAATTATTCATTGAAATGACATTCTTGATATTTGATGAATACCCCTGTTGAACTTTTACAATATCAAGGAAAAGGAAAATTTGTAATTTTTCTTTCCTGGATAGAGTGTAAGTTATTGGAGGTAGAAAATTCCCCATTTTACCATTAATTGGTGAAAACTCTTCCCTTATCCTCATTTCAATCCAGTAAAACCTTGCCTTGATTCCATTTTCAGTTTTTCTAGGAACATTTAGAAATATGAAAATAACATTATAAAGTACATTTTTTTCTATATTAATGACAACAATAAAATATATGACATGTAAAAAATTTCAATACAGTAATTTAAAAAAATTGATATCTTCTTTCAACCTGATTTTGTAAGGATTTTTGAAAATGGTTTACCAAAAAAGGTGAAAATTTATTTTACTTTATCAAATAGTTTATCATCGAGGTAAAAGTTTCTGATGTACTAAAAACACAATCTTTGAGGAATATTTCAACAAAAAATATTATGTGTGTTTTTTACAAATGGGGCACCCCAACATTCCTTTAACGTTATAGCCTAATAAATTTTCGTAATCAGGAAAGTCATTTATCATCTTGTGCAACATGTCCCTCAATGAAAATTCTTAACTTCTATGAGAATCATACAATATAACACCTGTATCCCACATAAATATATGAACATTGATCAATATATCCAAATAGACATAAATATCATTACCAGTTTTCTTTGGGTATATATATATAGAGACAAGGCAATGTATTTTTTCTTCATGAATAACCAAAGGGAAAGTTATAATTACCAACATGATGAGCCATGCATTATGAGTAATACTCTATACACCTAAAGGATTTATTTGATTTGTAGATAACGCATGATGAAAGTTTGTTGTCTCATTTCTAAATTTAGTATACTCATAATCAATTTTATTCTACTAAGGAGAATCTAATGGATGATGTAGGTTCCCATATTTAATTCTTGTTTTTTCATAACATGTCAATTTTTTCATGATTTCTTGATATCCATACAGACTTCTTAAACTATGGAATTATAAGAAAGTACCATACATATTTTGAATGACTTGATTCATTTTTCTTATATCAATCTATGACACACTTATGAGATTTTATTAGTGATTCATTATCCTTTAAAAACAATATGAAATCATTTGGATAAGTATATATATTTTTTAAAGATCATTCCCATTGAATGTAGCATTAGTTTAATATCATAGGTTTGAAATGGAAGTTCATTTTCTTCTGGCATCATATCATTCAGGAGACTAAGTAGTTCTGTAAATCTAGTGTCACCCCATCCACTTCCATCTTTAAAATTATATTACTTCATTATAGTCGAAAATGTCATGTATTTAGTACAACTGAAAAAAAGGTCTCTTGTCACAACTATTTAACTTCTCAAACAACTTTGGACAATCATGAAGGTTATCTTCAATTTTCATTCTTATTTCTTCCATGTGATCTCTATCATTATTTACACTGGTATTCATATAAAATGATTCATACACCATAGTATCATCCCAATCAGTATGCACATTCAGATTTCCCCATGTTTAGTCCAATATTTATATCTCTAATCTATTCTATAAAAAATAATATTTTCTTCCAACTCTTCTAGACTAAATTGTATTGAATAAAAATAGCGTAAACATGGAAAATGATTTCAGAAGTTTCATATTCATGCTCTCTTGAAAACTTGAGGAACTCTTTAACTCCATATTAATACTCTTTTGTCAAATGATTAGTGTGAATCAATTTTTGATTCATATCCATCATATTGGATACATTAAATACTAATTTTTTTACAATAAATAAATAAACATAAGATATTTATTATCAAAGGTGAAAGTTATAGACAATTCTAATAAAGAAATTCCAACATTTGGTTATTTCAAAAACTTTTAGTATTCTTTGAATAAAATGAGTAATTGAATTTAAGAAAATAATTACACCACTATGGTAGGTGTTATCCTTTGAATTCATTCAAAGGTGAAAGTTATAGATAACTATCATGCTCATCATCTCATGTCTCAAACATTTATCATTTTATATTTTTTGTTTTACACACAACCTCCATCTCTTGTGGACATTACCCTATGTTTCTTGAAATACTCTAAATGGTAGTTATTAATTGGACTACAACTACTCAGAGTAGTACAAGAAACATAAAAGATATGGGGGATGAGGCTCAGTCAACAAAATGCAATAAATATTTAGGAGATGAAACTGATGATAATGACAGTTGTCTATAAATGAGATGGGGGATGAGTTTGAGGTAAAAAATTTAAATAATAATAATTTTTTGACTCATATAAAGTATTTCTTAAATAACCTAAACAAAAAAATGTAATATATGTAATTATAGATTAACAAAAAACCCCAATTCGATAAACAAGAATAATAAACTCTCATTCAATCAACTAGAAGACATAAAAATGTATTGATAAAACATTTTTATAAATAATGAGTTATTTCATATACATGGATAGCAATCAGAGATTCATATGGGTGTAACCAATACATGTAGACCTAAAAATATGAATACCTAAAAATAATTTCTAATATATATAATTTGATAACCTCCATTCTATTTTTTGGAAAAGTTGTGAAACAACCTAAATTATTGAAAAATTTAATATTAATGGTATATCAAATATTTTAATATTTCTAAAGACACTTGGGATGTCATATTACCACACCGACCCATCCCAAGGATTCCAAGGAGGTCTTAACATCCAATCTTCCCATCTGAAGGATTCTAGAGAGGCCATCTAATACAAATTGACCCATCCTTGAGATTCTAGGGAGGTCCATAATTAATTTGGTATAAAGCAATAATACACATGAATAAAATATATCACAAATAAGGGAGAGAAACAAACCGATACTTAAAACATATGTCCCATACACACTGGTCTCTACTGAGACAGAATGAATCCCAAAAGGTCATATTTTCTAAGTTGACTACCCTTCACTCAAAAATCTTTGTGGAATCAAAAAATTAATAGATAAATAAAACATAATTCCCTATATAAAGAATCTACTACACAAATATGAAAATAATAAGTCATTTTAATATGCTAGGAAGTAGTCTCACAGGCTACCCAACCACCATCATGGAAATGGATACAAACAAAATTATATAAATGATGTAAAATGGGATGGGACTTCTACAATTTGGTTAATTAAAATATTTATCCATAAAAATAATCCATTATTCATCCACATTTTTACATAAATAAGAGTGTCGCACAAAAATATCCTACATTAATTCACTATTGAAATTTATAAGGAGATGCTTGTATAACCTGGGAGAAAATTTGGGAAGCCTCATAGTATAGGTATTTCAAACTCTAAAAAATTATGAGAATCAAAATGGTTGATCTAAATGGTTAAATATCCAAAATGTCTAACTCAACACACTCATTGTTGAAAAATAGCCTCCACCACGAGCAAAACCAATGATGTTTTACACCCCAAGTTCCCCAAGAGGAAGTAGGGAAAGACTTATGTTCGATATAAAGTAGAGAAAGACGTACATTAGAGCCTTGTATTCATTAGACCCATGAATAGTTTGAGCCTGGGATTTGAGATTTGGATTTATTCGAGGCTTGATTTGAGCTTTGATTCACTGAGGAGGAACATCGACAGAGTGTGGATTCCAGGGAAAACTTTAGATATTGCACTGATTTGTGACTAGTTATGGGGTTTTAAATAGATCGAGGTACTTTTATCAGTGTTTCCAAAAAAGAATTGATATGGATTCATTTTATCAAAACTTAAGTAATAGGGGTTGGAAAAGTGAATCTTTATCAGCACTTTTTTAGCACTGATAAATATTCCATTTTTCATGGCTTATTACTTAATAACTGATAAAGGATTTATGATTATAAATATAAATAAAAAATGTAAATATAAATAAATAAATAAATAAATATATAAATAAATATAAAATATATATATATTTAATAAATAAATATAAATATAAATATATTAAATATATTCTTAATTTAAATATATTTATTATAATTTAATAATTATTTAAATATAAAATTATTTATTTATAAGTATATGATTTTTGTAAAATATTTATATCATTATATATATTTATATCATTATATATATTTATATAATTATATATATATTTAATAAATATATATAATATAAATATATTAAATAATTTATCATTAAAATAAATTTATTATAAATCTAACAATTATTTAAATATATATTATTACTTATTTGTAATTATATAAATAATTTTTTTAAAAAATAACATTTATTTATTTATAATTATAAATATATAATTGTATAAATATAGTAAATGTACATTTATAAATATATTTACTTATAAATATTTTTTTACAAATATATTTTAAACATTATTATTGAATATTTAATCTTAAATGCATGCATGTTAAAAATGAGTGAAATTGAATAAATTAAAAATAAGCAAACTTTGAGAAAATGGATAAGTTTTGTGTGTGTGAGTTGTATATAAAAATGCATTAAATATATATATGTGAATCAATATAAGTCACATTTCAACTATGTTAAATTGACAAATAAAATGACATTTAATTTTTTCCATTACTCTATACAATTAGTCAGTATTTTTTACTCATATTAATTCTTAATTATAAACCGTTATTCACTAAATATATAAATATTTAGTGTAAAGCCAATATTTTTTATTATATAAATCATATTTATATACATGTATATATATATATTTAATAGATACTATTTATTAACATTGTCAATAATTATCTAATTAAAAAATGTTTAATATTTTCTCAGTTTACTTATTGTTTATTTTATTTTTATAATTTTCATTTGTTTATTTTGTATTCTATATATATCTATATATTTAATATGTGATATTTATTACTATTTATAATTTATATATTGTATAATAAATTCATTCATTTTTATCAATAATATTTTAATTGAAAAAAATTAATAATTTTTTAATAAATCAATTTTTTATTTTAGTTATTTAATTATTTAATTTTATTTAGACCTATATCAGAGCTAATAAAGCACTGATAATGTATCTCTTTATGAGTGCTAAAAAGAAATTTCTCATAAAGGGTACCCATTATATGTGCTAAAAATAAAACTCTTATAAAGGGAACCCTTTATCGACACTAAAAATAAAGCGTTGATAAAGGGTACCCTTTATTAGCACTAAAAATAAAGTGCTGATAAAGGGTACCCTTTATTAGTGTGGAAAAATACTGATAAAATGCATGATTTATCAGTTCTTACTTTAGCACTGATATAGGTCCCCTTTACTAATGCTTTTGTCAAGTGCTGATAAGGACCAATTCTTTTAAAGGCCTATTTTGTAGGAGTGGAAAACTGAAGGCACTATATAACTCTATAGAGCATCCCAAGTTAACGAAGGAAGGCATGATCAAATTTTTAGGTTCACACACAAGATTGAATTCATCCTGGAAAATCCTTGCACAGCTAATGTGACGTCAAACAAACATCTTTCGCCCTGGTAAATTAGAGTGTCCAAGTAAGGTGTGAACATGTTTCACCCTCCGTGCATAGAAAATTCAATCGTATGCAAGGTCCTTATACACCAAATGTGATGTAAAACATCCCCTTGCATGCTCTCCCACCACGGGTCGAGGCCTAACTATGTAGAAATCCTCTTATTCACCCGAAATATTGTGCACTGACGCAGAAGGAATTATATATATGTTTAAGTGATGGGATTCGTAAAGGTTTTCACCCAGAATATGAAATGTTTATTTTCTACACATAAGACATGTCTTCTATAACATCAGGAAATAATGGAAACCTCAAGGTATAAGATCTTGCGTGATAGGTTCCTTGAGGGTCCTCTTTCATGTGTTACCACAATGGATTGACCCTAGTCCAACTTTATTAAGCCCAAGAAGGTGCACATGAAATACCCCACTTGCATGCACCCCTAGCCTTGTGTACAACCCAATATTGTGCTCAACCCATTCTGTTGGGAGAAACTCTACAATCTTACCTCCACCCCCTATTTTATTCTCCATGGCTTTTTCCTTTTTAAAAACACCATGTCCTATTCCCTTGTGCGCACAACTCCCATCCCTTGTGTTCAACTATAGTGTGCAGACCTCTAGGATTAGACACAGTGATTTATTAGTCCCTAGTGAGGTGTCCCCTATTTCATTTCCCAACTACTTTCTTTTTATAAAAGGTACACTAATGGCTCTTTGATTTCAGCATTGGCACCCTAACATGGACCTTGTGTCTGACCACTCCTTCACACCATTCTGGCCTAAATTTTTTGGATCCACCCCCTTCCAATGGTTGATAAGTGACAATTATGTAAGCCCATGGGGTGATGAGTGATTCCCCCACATCCAAGTTGCATGATATAAAACTACCTTGCACCAACATTCTCAACACATGATGTTAAACTGTGATATCGCTATGTGTGAAAAAAAGGATGTCTTCGTGTATGAGTGACATAGAATGAGATCCTCCTCACATGGAATGACATCCTCTGTATAGTATTAGAGATGGTATGATCAATGAGAACCTTCCCACCTCCTTTACTCTCAATCCTCCAACCCTATACATTTAGGCTTTGTCTCCATGTGTGCCTTGGTCAGTTTCCACATATAATCCCCTTACACCTTTAATAGGATGCTATGTGTATTACTGATATAGAATGAGATCTTTCTTACACAGAATGAGATCCTACTCATAAAGAAGGACATATTCCTTAGGAATATTCAATGATTCATCCCCACACCATCTCTCTTGGGAACATCTTTCACGACATGAAATTCAGGTCAACTACTTCCTCTTGTTTCTCACACTGAGTATAACCCATGTGGGATTAAAAGTTATTAGAGACCATGTCAACTATCTACCCACACCTGGGCCTCACTCATGCATAATTCCTTACCAAAAGGGACACTTATTTACGTAATCCCCAACCATATTATTCATTTTCATGGGCCTCCTACCAAGGTGTAAGCCTTAACTCCCCTTCACGAAATACATAGGCTTTTAGTCCCAATCACTTGGGATACGTTTAAAGCCTCTTTATGGTCCAAAAAAAAGCAACCAGAAACTTCATCCACTCCATCAATTCCATCCAATTCAATCATAATCCCTTCTGATTTTACCCAGGCCACCACATCCCAATGGAATTAGGCCACCCATATGGACAACTTCTATGTGTAAGCGCCATCCATATCATCACTACTTCGAGTATCACCAGAGCATCTTCCTAACTTAATCCCCACAACATCCAACCAAGAGTATTACTCTTGAAAAAGGGAAGCTCCCATGCATAAGACCCACACAATCCATCAAAATACATGGGTTTTGGTCTCTATCTACTAAATAGGGTACGTAGGATGCCTCTTTGAGGTTAAATACAAACCAACTGTAAACCGTGGTTCCCCCTCTTAGTGTTTATCCTCCCTGATCCACCTTCAGGGGTGTCTAGATCAACCGTCGTGGTGTGACATCTTCCCATTATGGGATACACCCTAAGATCCACTCCCATGGGGAGTTTTGATTCATCAATATGGTAAATTTTGGTGCTCCCTCCTAGGTATGTACCATCATTGTGTGAAAAATTCCCTTTATGGAAAACACCTCACTAGGTCTGCCTCAATGTGGTGTTATGATCCATAAATCAGAAAACCTTTCAGATTCTCTATCCTATGGATATATCTCCCCAATCTACCTTCATAGGGTGTTCTTATCAGTCTCATATCATCATTAGAAGACATTAAAATGAAGACCTATCACTCTACTTCCTCTTGTTCAATATGGTATGATTGAAGAAAATATTGGAAGATATTCCATTGGAATAAAATACCCTATGTTCAACATGGAATTCCTCAGGTTTTGTGCCTAATATGACTCTATGAGATTCCCTCTTATGAAGAATAATATAAGTGATTGATGTTCCAACATCCAGACATGAAAGTGATTCCCAATATGACTACTCCCATGGCCGAATGTTGCTGCCCTATCAATACCCCTTGGAATTTATAGATATAATAAATATAATTAACTGATGACACAATGATATGGAACTAGGAATGAGTTTTATAAACATATATTAATCTATGTGGGTGACTCGGACTAGGAGATGAGTTCCAAGGATAAATTTATGGTAGGAGGAACTGACATCCTGTCATCCCATTTCAATTAGGGACTAGACATGGTCGTCAAGAGTGATGAATGTAAACTTCCATTGGAAATTAAGAATGTGTTGAAACAATGCACACCAATTAACAATAACATGAATGGTGAAATTACTTGGTGAAAGAATAAAAAAAATCATCCTCAAGGATTAAAATATAAAATCAAATTATTTTTGTGATATTGTAGCATCTGAATCAGATGAACCTGAGGACGGTTTTGGAGGTCTAATCATACTGGTTATGGTGTCAACAACCTTTCCATAATTTTTTATCCTCCTTTGAAACTATGTCATCATATTTCTTAGAAACATTCTTATCTTATGATATTTTCAAAATGTACACATCTTTATCTGTCCCAGTTTTATAAAAAAAAATTAAGGTTGAATTTTGATATAGTTCTTATTTCATTGATGAAAATTGATATTCTTATTATGAAGAAGATTCTTCCTCCTGATTACTTTTATATTTTTCTTCTTTATTAGTTTTGGAGAGAAAAACTGATGAAGATGTGGATAATTGTGATGATTCTTTTTTGGACTGGGTTTCTTCACTATCATCCCCTTCCTTATATTCCACTTCATCCTCTTCCTCTTCATATACCTCAAATTCATCTTATATTTATTTATATTCATATTCTTCTTCTTTTTTTACTTTTTTTTATTCAACGTATTCATAATTTTTTTTATCTTTCTCTTATTGTAACAATATTTTCATTCCGATATATCCCTTACCAGCTGGTTCTGGTACTTATTCTTTTTGAGGAATATCTAGAATAGACTCTTCCACATCAACTTTTACTTTTCCTTTATTGATAGTAGAATAAATACCAGTATTAACCAATAATGTTTCCTGAAATGTTAACCTAGATTCTATATTAATCTGATTGGTATGTATTTATAGAAAAATTACATTCCATAAGGCTATTTCAAATCATTTTAATAATTTTTTTCAAAGATGATCTTATTTAAATCTATTCCTTTGTTTTATTTTCTTTTCTTCTTCTTCAAAATTTTTGTACCTCAGATTTTAAAATATTTTTCCTATATGGGTTTGATTCTAATTTTTGGATCCCTTAACATCTTTTTGGCCTTATTCTTCATTATCTCTTCAAGAACATCATCAATAATTTTCTTTTCTTTCATTCTCTTCTCCAGAGGAGAGGCCACTAATTTTATTTTCTTTTTCTTTTCTAACATTTCTAATTTCCCTGATGGATGTTCCTATGAAATAGTTTCATCAACTTTACCAACAATATTATATGACTTAGAGTAAAAAACAAACCTCAGTATGGACATCGTATTGTCACTAATAAAGAATATTTTCCCCCTGATTGGATATGATTTTTTTGCTAAATTAAATATCTCCACACACTTTTCCTCCATTTTTATAATGACCTGAGCCCGATATTCTAGACTCGGTACTTGAAGATGCAGTGTAATGTTTTTTATAAAAGTAACTAAACAGTTAAATGACACTAAAAACAAATGAGGATCTTTTACCATTCTAGGTTATGGAGGATTAGACAACACCTTACATTTATTAGAGTTGAACAAATATAAAACACGTTCCTACTATGCCTCCATGAACTAACTCTAAAAGAGATGACATCTGAATTCAAACTTCTAAGATACCTATGAAAAATAATTTTAAAACAAAGGGTGAGCATTTAATTGCCCAGCAAGGGGTTTGAAAATCGTTTATATACTTTTTAAAAATTCATTCCTTGAAAATAACTTTAAAAATGTTATTTGGATAATAACATAAAATAATTTTTTAAAAATACTTTGAAAATATAATTGAAATTACTTACGTTAAAAATAATATACCACTTTTGAATTTACTTACATAAAGAAATTTCTTTAAAAGTAATCCAGTGGTTTTTTTTCTTCTGAAAACACTACGAAAGCTCTAGAAAAACAAAAAATTGTGGCAACATAGAACGTTTAAGGCAATCATTGGCCTACCCACTTGTTGAGCGATTGGGTTGACATCCCAATTCCATACCATATTTACAACGTTCAAGTACCGACTTTTAAAAAAATTTATTTTTAAGCTTGCTTTACATATATATACACTGTCACTAGAGTTTTAGTTTTAAATATATATAATCATAAATGAAATAAACATGTTCACTTTTATTTATATATATTTATATAAATACAAATCTTTATTGAAAATTACTTTTTAGACTTGGTACGACCAAATCTTATGATACATAATTTTTTTTGACCACATGGAAGATTTATTATCATTCACATACATAAAATTTCAAAGACATATTTGTATAATTTATTTTATGCATGAAAGAATGAAATGGATTTATAAACTAATAGAAATAGGGAAAATATAATTTTTCTGCTTAAAATTAATCATAAGCAATAAATAATTATGTGTCATGCACAAAATAATGAAAGAAACATTTCATTACCAAATACAATCTTCCTTTCATGGATATATATATATAAATGTACTTATGTTTTAAGGAACATAACTTTAAGAATTATATTTATGTATATACATAATCATCGAACTGGAATTAAAAAACCAATGATCTTGAACGTTAAATAAATTATTTATATATATATGTGTGTGTGTGTGTGTGCTTGATTAGAATATACACATATATCTCACAACCACAATTAAATAATCGAATGGTTTACTTAAAGTGTGAAAAATAACACTTCAATATATATATATATACAAACACACAAATATATATATATATATATAATGCATAAACATGAATATTTATATATCTTCATATATATATATATATATATATATTGCATGAACAAAACACATACTTATTAAATTTGTGAGTTAGAAGTATAGATTTGGACTTTATAGAATAATAAAACTTGGAATCAAAATACTTAAATAATTATAAAAACACAAAAATAGAGATTATAATTTGGAAGGATCAACCTACCCTTATTCATACATAAAATTATATCTTGAAAATAATTAAAATCTGAATACTAAAATATATAATCTAGTTTCATATCATAAAACACAAATCATTTTGACAAAATGATCCCTTATTATTATTTGTGATAGTTTTTAAAATGTAAAACATATTGATTTTGATTTGATAAACCCATGAAAGAAATAAATTTCCCTTACACATTTATAATTTGGGAAGAATATAATTGAATAACCAAATATAAGAAATCCCTTACCAAATATTTTGCACAAAATCCCTTATTCTTCTTGATTGAATAATCACACATTCAGGAAACATGAAATGAATTAAAATGGGCATGTAGTACCCTCTTTATATATACACTTATCAAGACATAATATTATATTATTTAAAGTTTTTTATTGATCCATATATCTTGATGTGCAAGCTCATAAATGAGAGATACATATTAAAGTCTTCATTCAATGCATACTTTAATTTTAAGAAGACAAGAAAATGAATTTATACATTTTTGTTTCCAACTTGCTGATAAATGGATTTGGATTGAAATACAAGTGGATATTCCATGTATCAAAGGTGAAAACCCCACCAAAGAGATGATCCAATTCATTTAATAAGAGAAATAATTTTAATTCAATCTCAGATTTTCATAGAACAGATTACAGATTCAAATAAGACCCTTAATAGAATTATATATTCTAATTGAGATTAAAATAAAAAATATTGAAGGTATTTGAATTGAATTTTTGAAAATTTCAACCCAAAATAAAAGTTAGATAAGGGAAACTTGTCGATTTTGAATCATGTTAATGAAATTGATAGACTAGGTCATTGTTCAGAAGATCTTAATAAGATTCGTACATAAAAAATTCAAAAACGTATCTGGAACAAATATGATCAACATGAAGAGATATTCGAATCTGAATATCTTTTTCTCTAGATCTAGTTTGGAATATTCAATTTGAAATAGATCTAGATCAGAATTGATCTCGACCTCAAAAAAACTAGCACCGCCATGCTCGGATTTGACACCTACTGGAGAAGAACCCGACACCTCACGAATCCTCTTCTTCGTCCGCCACTCAAACCCGATGAAAATGAAACCCTGAATTCAACATCGACGAAGATGACTGATCTCACGTAGAACTTAGATTTCCATTTGGACTTCATCAAAACCCTCATCTAGTGTCTAAACCAAACTCCACACTTTCCAAACCACTCGAACCCTCACTATATTTAATCTTCTCAGCTCAATGACTTTGGACTTTCGAAACCTCATACCGAAATTCTTATTTTTTTTTATCATTTATCATTTTTTTATTTCTTTATATTAAATACATTTCAGTGTTTATATATATATTTGTGTATAAATATATAAGTTAACAATAATATATCATCTTATTAGATAAAAGATTATGTTTTTAATTTATTCAAATTTTATTCATTTTCCATTTATAAAACTTAATTATATTTAGTATTATATATTTAATATATCAAAATGTTAGAAATTAAATTAATAATTTTTTAAATCAAAATAAAAATATTATCATTAATATATAAAATATTTATAATCATAAAGTTCGAAATTCAATTGTTAACAATTTCAATTATGATTATATATATAATTCAAATTAAAAAAATAACAATGTCTCATAATAATTTCATTTTGTTTTATTATATAATTTAAAACATTATATTTAAGAATTTATATATATATACACACTATATTGAAAATAATATTACATTTTTAAAAAAATAATATATTTCAATTAATTATTTTTTATTTATTAAAACATTATATTAGAAAATATAATTTTATGATACTTTATTTCATAAATTGTAAATAATTTATATTATTTTAATATTTATTCACGTATTTAAAAAGTGACATTTAAAAAAAATAATACAAATTAAAGTAACATTATTTCATTTTGATACATTGTTTTTTTAAATCATAAATTTATTTACATAAATAATAATTCATTTATTAATTACATAAAATTTCTAGGCTATTACATTACCTCCCCTAAAGGAATTGTGCCCTCACAATTCGTTTATCTGACTTTAGAAACTTCAGAATTTTCAACATCACAATTAAAGAATGTTTAAGGGGACGAAACTAACTAAATGAAATTATAACATGTAGATTTGTTTTTCCTCAAAATAAAACATAAAATCTCCAATGTTTTCTAGACCATGCCTCTCAGACCAATTATAATGACCCCGATACCGCTCTTCTGGACTCAGTACTTGAAAATATTGTGTAATGTTTTTATAAAAGGAACTAAACAATTACAATACACTAAAAATAAACGAGGACCTTTGACCGGTGTAGGTTCTATAGGATTATACAATACCTTATATTTATCAATATTGAACAAAAATAAAACAAGTGCCTTCTACGCTTCCACGTGCTTACTCCAAAAGTGATTACATCCGAATTTGAACTTCTATGATACCTATGAAAAATCATTTTAAAACAAAGTTTGAGCATTCAATTACCCAAAAAGGGGTTTGAAAATAGTTGACATACTTTTTAGAAATTCATTCCTTGAAAATAACTTTAAAAAATTATTTGTAAAATAACATAAAATAATTTTCGAAATACCCTTTTAAAATATAATTGAGATTACTTATGTTAAAAATATTATACCACTTTTGAATTTACTTACGTACAAAAATTTCCTTAAAAGTAATCCAAGATTTTTTTTTCTAAAAATACTTTGCAATATCTTGAAAACAAAACATTGTGAAATCTTAGAACATTGAAGGCCATATTGGGCCTACCCACTTGTTGAGGGATTTGGTTCACTCCCCAATTCCTTACCATATTTACAATGTTCAAATACCGAATTTTATAAAAAATAATTTTTAATCATTCTTTACATATATTTACACTTTCACTGGAGTTATAGTTTTAAATATATATAATCTTACATGAAATAAAAATGATCACTTTTGTTTATATATAATTATATAAATAATAATCCTCATTAAAAATTATAAGTTCAATTTGGTATGACCAAATATTATGATACATAAACCTTTTTTAACCAGATGGAAGATAAATTATCCTTCACGTACTTAAAATTTCAAATAAATATTTGTTTAATTTCTTTTATGCATGAAATAATGATATGGAGGTATAAACTAAAATAAATAGTGAACATATAATTTTTCTTCTTAAAATTAATCATAAGCAATAGATAATTATATGTCATGCACAAAATTGTCAATATAGCATTTCTTTACAAAATAAAATCTTCATTATATGGATGTATATATATATATATGTACTTATGTTTTATAGAACATAACTTTAAAAATTATTTATATATATAGACACATAATCATAGAACTATAATTACAAAATCAATGATCTTGAATGTTAAATAAATTATATATATATATATGTTTTATTAGCATATACACATGTATCTCACACCCATAATTAGATACATGGATGGTTTAATGAAAGTTTGCAAAATAACACTTCAATATATATATATATATATATATATATATCATGCATAAACAAGAAAATTTATATATGTTCATATATATATAATGAATGTAAAAACAGACATATTCAATTCTCGAGTTCAAAGTATAGATTTGGAATTCATAGAAGTTTAAAACATGGAATCAAATTACTTAAATAATTAGAAACCACGAAAAAGATATTATAATTTGAAAGGAACAACTTCCTCTTACAAAAAAATAAAATTATATCTTGAAAATAATTAAATGTTGAATACTAAAATATATAATCTGGTTTCATATCATAAAACACAAACCATTTTAATAAATTGATCCCTTACTATAATTTATTTGAGTTTCCAAAATGAAAAACATGTTTTTTTGGATTTTAAGAAACAGTGGAAGAAATTAATTTCCCTTGCACATTTATAATTTGGGAAAAAATAGTTGAAAAAAATATAATAATTACCTTACTAAATCATTTGCACAAAATCCCTTCTTCTTCTTGATTGAAGAATCACTCATTCAGGAAACATTCAACGCCTTAAATTTGGAATGCATATAGTAACCTCTCTATTTATACACTTAGAAAGACATAATATTATATTATTTAAAATTGTTTATTGATCCATTTAGCTTGATGTGCATGCTGATAATTGAGATATATATATATATATATATATATATGAAAATCTTCATTCAATGCATACATTAATTTGAAGAAGATAAAAAATGAATTTATACATTTTTATTTCCAACTTGTTGATAGATGGATTTGGATTTCACTAAATGAAGATATTCCATGTATCAAAGATGAAAATAACTACCAAAGAGAAGATAAAGTTCATTGAATAAGAGTAATAATTTTAATTCAAACTTATCTTTTCACAGAACAAATTACAAATTCGAATAATACCCTTAACAAACTGATATCTTCAAATCAATATTAAAATAAAAATTATTGAAGAAATTCATATCAAATTTTGGAAAATCTCAACCGAAAATAAAAGCTAGATAAGGACAACATGTCAATTTAGAAACAAGTTGATGAAATTGATAGACTTGGTCACTGTTCAAAATATCTTAATAAGATTCAGACATAAAAAACACAAAAACTTATCTGAAACAAATATGAACAATGTGAAGAGATACATGAATCCAAGGATAGTTTTCTCTAGATCTCCTTCAGAATTTTAAATGTGAAATAGATCTAGATTAGACTCGATCCCATCCTTGAAAAAACTACCATTTCCATGATTATATTTGATACCTACCAAAGATGAACCCGACCCCTCACAAATGCTCTGATTCATTTTCCAGTCGAACCCGATGAAAACGAAACCCCGAATTCGACATCGACAAAGAAAAAAAATATCATGCATAATTTCAATCTACATCCATACTTCATCAAATCCCTCATCTGGCATCAAAACCAAACTCTGCACTTGCCAAAACACTTAAACCCTCAATCGATTTCTTCTACTCAGCTCAATGACTCTGGACTCTCAAAACCTCATACCAAAATTCTTGATTTTTTATCATTTATCATTTATCATTTTATTTATTTTTTTATCTTTAATATGTCTAAGAGTTTATATATATATATATATAAGTTAACAAAAATATATCAACTTATTTGATAAAATATTAAGTTTTCATTTATCATTTTTTTATTCATTTTTCATTTATAAAACATATTTATATTTAGTATTATGTATTTAAGATTTTAAAATTTTATAAATTAAATTAATAGTTTGTTAAATAAAAATAATAATATTATCATAATTATATAATTATAACCTTGAAGTTTGAAATTCAATTGTTAACAATTTCAATTATCATTATATATATTATTCAAACTAAATAAATAACAACGTATCATAAAGAATTTCATTTTGTTTTATTATATAATTTAAAACATTTTATTTAAAACTATATATATATATATACAATGTATAGAAATTAATATTAAGTTTATTTTATAACATTATATAACCTTTAGTTATTTTTATTTATTAAAACATTATATTAGAAAATATAATTTCATGATACTTTATTTTATTAAAGATTAATTAATTTATATTATTTTAATATGTATTCATGTATTTAAAAAGTTTCATTTTAAAAATAATAATGAAAATTAAAGTAACAAAATTTTATTTTGATACATCGTTTTTTTTAAATTTGTAACATTATTTATTTAAATTATAATTCATTTATTAATTAATTAAAATTTTTGGGTTTTTAGAATTTACCAATAAAGGATGGAAGAATTCTGATCTTGGAATTGATTTAAGAAGTAATTATATTCTCTATGAAGATAATGATGAATTTAACCATTTTGATCTTCCTCAAATTATACAAAAATTCAAGCCCGAAACATCAGACACTTTGAAAGTATCTCTATCTCCCTTTATCAGAATTAGGAAACCTTACATCCATATGGAAAAAAAATCTGTTATTGATAGTTAAATGGGAAACCATACAAAATTTATCTTAACTAGAGAACAAATAATTTTCAAATTTTGTTTGGTTAAAAGTCCTTAGACTATTTGGAAACCTGTGAGATGGGAAATAAGGTTCACCTTCTTAGGGTACTACAACAAGATCAAAAAGATTCATATATGATACCTTATATGTCTTTCAATAAATAGTAAAATAAACATTATCTTTCCCATTATCTTTAAAAAAAACAATAGATACATAGAATTCATGAAAAACATCATGATAATAAAGATTAAAGTATTTATCATGTTTTTCCATGAAAACCTACTCCCAACCTTGAAAAGGAATTATCATATTGAGTGTTGAGTCAAATTTTTCATACCATGATCTTTATAAAAACATTTATCTTAAAATGAAATTCTTAAAAAAATCCTCCTTGGTCACCTTCATATTTAAAAAAATTCTTGTGATTGGTCATAAAGGAATGGAATTCGGACTGGGGAACTAGAAGGGTGTAACAGATCAGGGTAAAAATATATGGAGAACCGATGTGGGAAAATGGGTAACCTACATTTATATAGGAATTGGATCAATGATTTATCTTGAAAAATACATCCAATGGTTGAGATGAAAAACCATTCTGATTTGATGGCCATGATTGATCCAAAGAATGTTTTTACAGTATTTTGAACTATGAAGGTTTTTAATAGTTTTATCGGATTGAGTATCATTCTAGTTTGGAATGTTTTTAAAATTAAAAAAACTAAACTTGTATAAAAACTAAAAGTTTAATAAAAAATAATATAAACTAATGTAATGAACAAGTTAATGAAATAGAAGAGTACCTTTCATATCAGGAAGATTCATCAGTATGATATATCTCTTCTTCTTGGTTCTTGTAAACTAAACAAATTACGATAGTTTTGATTATAAAATACTGAATTCTATAGTTTTTAATAGAAAACTAATTATGATAGTCTATAAATATAAAATTAATTATGATATTTTGAAAATATAAAACTAATTACGATAGTTTGTAAATAAAAAACTAATTACTATAGTTTGAATCTGAAAAATCTATAATAAAAAGGTATTTTGAAAATTTTTATAATATTTTATGAGTCCAAATTTTTTTTAGGATTAAGACTATCAAATTACTACAAAAAGGATTGATTTGTAAAAGAAATATTTTCGAAAAATGTTTTATAAATACAAATATTTTTATTAAATAACTAAAAGTTAAAGAAAAAATAAAATGTTTTTGGGAAAAATATAACATATTTACTCCCCCTTTGAAAAGGAGTGTCTTAATATAATGAGATACGTAAAAAGGAAGTTTATATGAATGATTAATTCATGTTAATAATTCCAATAATATGTTTGATATATTAAAATCTTTTCGAGGTAATGAGTTTAGTAAAAATGTCACCAATTTATTATTACATTCTGATGAATTGTAAAATTATATATCCTTCAAGTGTGTGATCTCAAAGGAAATAGTGTCTTATATCTGTATTCTTAGAATGTGAGTGATGTGAGTAGTTTTTTATTAAATCAATGGAACCTATATTATCAAAAAGTATCTGATTTTTTGTAAAACTCATACCATAATCATTGAGTGTGTGTTGCATCTACAAAACTTGAGCACAAAAACATCTAGCTTCCACATATTTAGCTTCAATAGTGAAAATTTATACCATGTGTTTTTACTTAGAAGGCCAAGAAACTAAATAATATAATAATAAATTAAAATCTCGATATGTACTTTTCTTATCCATTCTACATCCACCAAAGTCAGCATCGAGAAAACTTTTTAGTTCAAAACATTTTCTAAAAGAATATAAAATTTCTAAATCCATTGTTCCCTTAAGATAACAAAAATCCATTTTATAGATTTTAAATGGGTTTATTTTAGATTTTATTCATATCTTGAACCTAATAATACTAGAAACATTATATCTGGATGACTTGAAGTTATGGGAAGTAAACTTCAAATCATACCTCTATATGTTTTCTGACCAACTGGTTTCTCAGGCTCATCACGATCTAAAGTATTTGAGTTACCCATGGGAGTACTAATTCTTTTAGTATTGTTGTATAAAAATTTCTTAAGAATATATTCTATATACTTATGTGAAATTTCATAACTAAGAAAATATGTCAACTAACCCATAAAACTCACTTGAAAATTAGATTTTGTATGATCCGCAAAGGAATTTATTAAATGTTTTTGATTTGACCCAAATATAATGTTATCAACATAAATGTGTACAATCATAATACTCTTGGTAACTTATTTTATAAAAAGTGTTGGATATGCATCTCCCTTAAGAATATTGTTCATAACAAAAAACTAGTTAATCGATCCAACCATGCTATATGAGCTTGTTATGTGAATATAAAGAATTTCTATGTTTAAAAACATATTTTGGATGTTTATTATTTTCAAAACTTGGTGATTGTTCATCATAAACTCTCCCTATACATATCTATTAATAAAATCATGCTTTACATCCGTTTGGAAATATTTAGAATTAAAGAATGATGCAAAGTCTAGATGTATTCAGATACCTTCAAGTATTGCTACCAATGTATAGATTTATTTATAATCAATTCCCTCATGTTTATTATAACCTTTAGTTACATGTCTAGATTTATTTCTAATAATTATTCCATTTTTATCACATTTATTCTATCAAACCCTTTTTACGCCAATTATATAGACTTATAAAGGTTATTCAACTAAATTAAAGGATTTATTCCTTTTAAACGCATTAGTTTACTCTTTAATTTACTTAATTAAATCCTCATCACCTAAATAGACTATAATTTTTAGGTTCAAATTGGGATAAGAAAGATATATGTTCAATTTCTTTTCTTAAAAAACTTATAGCCCTAACTGGTTGATCTACATCCCCAATTATACTTTCAGTAGGATGATTCATAAGAAACAACTAACTTCTTAGGTTTTCAAAAGTCTGTTCTTCATTAAATGGTTGAAAATATTCCTGGGGAATAACATTAGAAACTAAATCTTGATTTATTTATTTATAATAAGAACTTACTAATAAAGGTTGAAAGTATGTTTCAGAAATAACATCTGAGGATATAGGTTGAGGTTGTTTGTAAATAAAAGGTCCAGTTTCATAAAACATAATGTGCACTATTTAATCAGCAGTACAATAATATTTATTAAAAATTATATAAGCCTTAAAATTAGTCGAATAACCTAAAAATATTCCATCAAAGGGTTTGTGTGAATATTTGTGTAAGTTATATTTAGTATTCAGGATGAATACTTTGCAACCAAAAAAATTTAAATTATGAATTTTTTGGTATTATTCCTATCCACAAAACATAAATAGTTTTATTAAGAAAATGTTTAATTAATGCTCACTTATTTATATAGTAGGTAGTACTAACAAATTTAGACTAGAAATGTTAGGCAATTGAGTATTCAATCCCCATGGTTCTAGTTATTTGTTGAAGAATTCTATTTCTTCTTTTGACAACACCATTTTTTGGGGAGTTCTAGGTGTTGAAAAGTTATTTTTTATAGCTTTATTACTAAAAAAATATTAAATATCATTATTTAAAAATTCAAAACCATGGTTAATATGAATATTTATCTAGGATATGTTTTTCTTATATTTTACTCTTACTATAAATCCTTTAAAATAACTAAAGGATACATATTTCCTTCTGAGAAAATAAACCAACGTATATATATTTTAATAATCAATGAATAAATATATATCATATTTGAAACAATTACTTAGAGTTTGTGTAGGGAGAAATAAGTCCTTTTAAACTAACTATAAAGCATTATATGTTAATACTTCACTAATATATTTAAAACATGATTTGTTTTTCTTATCATATTTACAAGGGTCACATACTTTTGAATTATCAAACCTAAGTTCTGGTAGATCCTTAACAAGTAGATTCTTAGTCAATATAGAAAATATTGTAAGGTTAAAGTGTCCTAACCCTATATTCTATAACCAAGACTGATCTTCTATTCCACTAAGGAAAGATAAATCTTGGCTCCTAAGGTCTTCTATGTTTAGTGTATAAACATTCTCATACTGATTTAAAGAAATAATAAATTCTTCCTTGGAACTATGTACAAAACATTGATCATTCCTAAATATCACAAGGTAAAATTCATCACATAATTGAATTATTCTTATAAGTGTGTTCTTAATACATATAAAAAATAAAACATTTTAAATAAGAGTTTTTTTAAGAAATATAATGTTACCTATTCATATAATCTCTCCTTGGTAATTATCTCTGAATGTTTCTTTTCTACCATTTATATTTATTATCTTGTTGATGATGTATTTATTTCTAATCATGTTCCCCAAAAATCCATTATCCATGCACCAATTTGTTTTTGTTGGTATTGTATTTTTTATCCGAAAAACAAAAAGATTTTTTTGGAACCCAATCCTTCTTCAGTCTAGTAATGTCAAAAAATAAGAATTTAGGAATCCGAATCTGTTTAGAAAAATATGCCTTATAAAAACCATGGTATTATACTATGTTAAAGGGGAAATCTTTCTTCTAGTTCCCACTAATTTGGAAATTAGTGAAAAAGGGGAACTTTTAGGAATAAAGAAGTAGTTACTAAAAATAACTTTTTTTATGTAAAACCCATTTCAAAACTATTACCATGATGTATAATTTTTTTGAACATTTTATCTATATTTTCCCTACTATTGGTAAAGTTTGATAAATGTTTTCTAAAACTAGAGATTTTGGATTTTAGATTTACAACTAAATTTTTATCCTCATGAGTATTAGTTTTTGAATTATGTATTTTTCTAAAATGTTTTCATTAGAAATAAAATTTTCAAAATATTTTGAAATAGTTTCATTTTTAGAAATAGTCTAATCAATATAATTATAAAGATCTAATATTTCATTCATTAAAAGAGTTATCCTTGAACCAGCATTAAAATGTTTTTTTTACATTACCATGTTTTTTTATAAATCTTAAAATTTTTATTTTCTAAAATATTTTCAAAATGTGAAACTTTTACATAAGTAGGTAAAGAATTATATTCTTTCAAGGATGATTATTAATAACAAGATATAGAATTTTTCTCATCAGGATAATTGTAATTTAAGGACATGGTTGTAAGGGATTCAACTGTGTGTACCTTAGCCATGAGATAATGATTTAAAATGGGTACATTAAAAAAAATACAAATGTTCCTCTTTTTAAAACATTCATTATCTGAATAACTTTTAGAAGAATAACCACATCTGGAACTCTATGTGTTAGAATCATTTAAGACTTTCTTTCGTTTTAAATTTTAATAGTCTTTATCAATTATTTTTAAATCTATTTCCTACTTGTATTTCCTTTCCCACTTTGGACAATCATGTTATATATGTCTATATTTCTTACATTCATAATAAGTGACTTCATAATACTTATTATCACTTCAATCCTTGGGACCTTTTTTATATCAGTACTTAAAATATTTCTTTCCAACTATCTTTTACATTCTTCTTTCAAGATTATCTAATTTATTCTATGAATGTTAAATTGTATTATAATCATATTGAATTATAACTTTATTCTTCATTGAAGAATTAAAAACTTTCTCAGCTGACTAAACTTTAAATGGTAAGGTAGATGTTGTAGCAATAGAAACACCACCATTTTTCTTTTTCTCTTTCTCAAAATATCTTTTAGGTCTACCCTCATATTATATAAGGATTCCAATTAAATCATCCAATGTAAAATTATTATGTTTTCTTATATCATATATAATTTTTCTTTTTTATTAGCACTCCTTGGGCTTGATATCAACAATCTTTTCAATAATAATATCATTATCAAGACCTTTTTCACCTATATATTTTAAATTATTTATTATTCACATGAATATCTATTAAATCTTTGCAAATGACTCTCTTAGTAATAAATCAAAGTCATGATAGTTGTCTCTAACCATATCTCTTCTAGTCTCAAAAATTTTAGAAGTACCAAAGTATGTGACTTCAATATTTTTCTATATACTATTTACAGCCTGACAAGAAGATATCCGACTGTATATACTTCTTGTCATGGAACATAATAAGATATTCATTACTAGGTAATTTAATTGATACTTTTGTTTTTCTTAATGTGTAAAATAAGTGACTTCATTATCAGGAATATTGTAGTCTCCAGTAAGCATAAAAAAATTATTAAGTCTATTATTGATAATAAAGTTCTTATACTATCTCTTTAGTACAGATAATCAACAACATCAATGATAGATGGTCTGTTTGGATTTAGATTTTCAATATGACCAACATTATAACCTTACATATTAAATTAATATAAATTATTTTCTATAAATACATGTTAGGGTAAATAATGATTTATAAAATTATTTTTTTATCAAAAATTAAATAACTTGAAGCAATTAATGATGATAAAAACTTAGAAAGTATAAAAGTAGTTCGAACCCATTCTGATAGCAATTGTAGGAATATAATAATTATTTTTGATGGATATAATTACAAGAGGGAGGGAGATTGATTTTAGTTTAAAAAACTTACTATAATAAGTTTAGAATCACCAACCTAGAAGCCTATTAAAGCAAGGTTATCAAACTCATACTCAGCCTGGTTAAAGAATTCAAAAAACCAGAACATGAAAAAGATTAATTAAATAAGAGTAAAAGATCATAATCACTATGGATCCAATTTATATAATTAAAAGAACCATGATTATGAAGTATTTGATTAAATGAATTTCTTTTTATTATCATAATCATAGAAATACTGATAAAATAAACAACGTAGAAAGTTGTATACGATGACTCACTTTATTTTATATCTAGAAGAATAAAATAAATCGTAAAAAAAGTAATACAATAGATAAAAAATGTGATAATTAATTACAAGATATATTAAAAAATACAACTTTTAACCATAAGAGTAAGGTAGTTAATAACCTTAACTAAATGTATCCACTGTTTTATACTTATAGAAATGTTTTACTTTCATTTCCAGGAAATACCTTTATATGAAGATCAAATTTTCTTTATCTTAATTCCCTATAATCCCTAGATACGATGATCATAATTTCTCTATCATTATATCCCTGGAATCCATTGATATGTTAAATAATATTCACCATCTTACTATCCCATTAATACCTCAATCGTAATAATGATTGGACGCAAATAAAATATCAAATTGTTTTAAGGAAACAACCTTGAAAACGATTCCTTAAGATGAAAACTCTATATAAAATTACCAAAGTCTAAGAATGAGAATTTAAGACTATTTAATCTTTATAAGACTTGAGAGAGAACATTTAATATACTATAAAATATTTAAATAAATATTAATTTATAGGTAATGCTCTAACAATTATATTTCCATGTTTTTTGCAATGTCCTGAGAAAGTTGACACTTGATAACTCATTTGTAACAGAATTCCCAATGTATAATTTATTAACAACATTACAGTGTTAAATATTTTACTTATGATAGAAATATGTCTTCTATATTATTATTATAAACATAAGTCAATCCTATGTATTTCCTTATAAATTTTCAATATGATAATCATTATGAGAGTCAGTATGATTTTATCGATACCATTATCAGTCTGACGGTCATAACTTTTGTCAGTATGATAGATAAAACAAAAGTTTAACTCTTGGTCTGATTATAGTTGAATACGACAATTGTATTCATACTCAATGTGATAATTATAATGAATAATAATGATGCTTATATTCATAATGCATTATAACTAATTCTATGTATGGTAAAAGATAATGTTTTTAAAAAAAACATGCTAAAAAACTTGGGACATAAAAAGTTAGTAAACAAGTTTTAATAAAGTGTTTTTGATTTACAAAAAAAAAAGAAATGGAAAATTGAGAAGTAGAAATTCTAGCTCAATCTAAAAATCATATCATAACCCATTAAATGAAATGGGAATCAGAAACATTTCAACATATCATAACCTATAGAAAAGAGATAGGTTTCAGAATAATTTAATCACATAATAACCCATGAAAAGAATTGGGTTTCATATGAATTTTATCTTGGTGTAACACATGGAAGATACAGGAGTTTCATAGACACGTTTTCTTCTTTATCATAAACCATTTAAATAAAGAATCATAATGGGTTCCTTGGATAATATCCCAAACAAATTATAAACTATATAAAAAGATGTCATCTTAGATAAATACTTATTTTGAAAGATAAGTTGGATAATTTCTTAATGAAAATAACCATTCGTTGAAAATAATTTTGAAGGCCTAAACAATTTTCAAAATCCTTTTATCTGAAAATCACTTTGAATTTTCTAAAGTATTCTATAAAAATAATTTAAAACATTTCTTGAGGAAAATATTATTTCTTCTTTCAAAAATTATTTTTAAATCATAAAACATTTTGAAAAAATTTTTATTTAGAAATAACTTTTGAAAATTATAAAATAAGATTGAAATATTTTAAAAGATTTTTCTTTGAAAATTACTTTGAATTTTTTTAAGAATTATTGAAAATATATTAAAAACATTTTCATTGAAAATAAAATTGAATAATTATAAAAGAAGCCAGAAATATTTTTCTTTGAAAATAAATTTGAAATGTTATAAAGGAATATTGAATTTTTTTGAAAATAATTTCTTTTAAAATAAATTTTAAAATATCTTTTTAAAACTTTTAAAGTACGCTTTAAAGCATTTTAAAACATTTACATTGAAAATATCTTTACAAATATAAAATGGAGGCTTGAATTTTTTTTAAAAACATTTTCTTTGAAAATATCTTCAATATGTTATAAAGGAATATTGAAAATATTTTCAAAACCATTTATTAATGTAACAAACTTTTAAAATAATTTTCCTTGGGAATTATTTAAAAATTCCATTTTACAAAAATTCTGAAAATAGTTTTTAGGAAACCATATTTTTAAATAAAACAAATTTCCCATCGAAGAGAGAAATAAAGTCAAATTTGCTTAAATTTTTTATTAATTATATTATGTATAAAAGATTAAAAAAATAGAACCATTACTTGAATATATCATGAATAAATCATGTGGAATAAAATTCATTATAAATCATGACTGATGGATCATAAATTTACATCAATTGAAGAATAATCATAAACAATCTTGAGGTATTTGGGCCAAAAAATGGGGTTTCAAGCCTTGTATTCAGGCCACATGGACTTGGGACTTCGGGATATGTATTGGGTCTCCCTCTACCCTCTAAAACGGTCATTTATTTAATAATAAATTGAGGCTTCAGCCCACACCTTTAAAAAAACAATCTTGATAAACGATGATATTGTAGCGATAAAATCTTAACACCTTAGAAAAAATGAATCCTAAACCCATGAAATAATAACATTAAGTGAAGCATAAAATATCATTAATGGAAGTATATTTGTAATATAACATGTTAAATGGCTGTATAGATACCCTGTAAAATAATTTAGCTGCATAACAAAACATGTGTCTCAAAGAAAGAATACTGAGACAAAATTATATAATAGATTTGGTAAATTTTGAACTGTAAAACCCCATGAAATATAGATTATAAAATATATATTTAAATACCCATAAATTTATATATAATTATCATATAATAAATTAATGTTCAGTATATACAAAACCCAATAGAAATTTGTGGTGAATTAGGAATAAGTCTCTCAGAAATAAAGGTGAGACTAGAAATCCCCTTACAACCTGCGTAAATTGTGAATCGTCAGATCCATGAAAGTATAAAATAGATTCAAAATTTTAATATAATAAAATATATAAAATTAATTATATAAATTTTCATAGGTTAGTATATATACCACTCAACAAGAATAAGTGGTGAGTGTAACATATAACTCATAGAAATAAAAGTGAGATGAGAAAACCCTTACCTTAAGTATCAACTTTCATTATACATGTTCAAACCTCTTGTACAAAAAATATAAATTTATAATAAATATAACACATAACCATATTATTATATATTTTACCATATTTTTCTATGACTTTATATTACCCATTGATTAATAATTTCATGTTAAAGTTACGTTTCAAGTAATTACCTCTTTGTTTTTTTGTATATGTTTTGTATTTTTATTCTTGATCCTATTACATAGATAATAATTTACATATTAAAATAATGTAAAACGTGATAAAAATATCATAAATATTCATTATAAAAGTATTATTAATAATAAATAATGTATAGAAATATGAAATTAAATACATCATTCATGGAGATGGTAAGCCACACATATACGTGAATGTTGTTTCCATTTTCATGTCATATTTGAAACAAATCAAGAGTAAATGATATATATATTATAATTATAGTGAAATTATTATATAATAAATATCATATAATTTTAATAAACCCATCCTTAAAACATTCCATGTAAAGCGTGAACAAATCACATCGCTTCAAGGAGGCGGTAGTCAACAGTCCACAAATGACATTATCATATTCCCAAAAAATGAGTAGTGTGAAGGTATGTGTTATGTAATAATTAAATAATAATAAATAAATCATAAATATCATATATATAATATAAAAATAGTATTTAAATCTTTATTTCAAACCTTGATAGGTAGTAATGGAAGAACGAATGACATCGGTTCTCGAGGCGGTAGGCTGTTGTACACATGAATGATGGTTGCGTGTCCAATTTGATAGAAGTATGTGTTGGTGTTGGTATAAACCATGACATAAATAATATCATTATATTTATTATAATTAGGTTACTATATAATAATTTAATAATAATAATTGATGTGGTGGAGAAAGAAATAAAAAAATTCTTATTGAATGATGTTACCTCTTCTTTGGGTAATTTATTTTGGTTTGCACCAATGGACTAATTTGGATTACTTTATGACCAACGAGAGGATTATATAATTAAAGGACCGAAGTTGGGTGAATATTTAGAAAGATTTTGGATGATAAAAAGTTCTTGATAGGTATGAATAAGTGAAGGGGTGAGTTCATTTTTATAGTAGAGGAGGAGTGACAATATTGTAAATATAAGAAGGTAATCACTATTGTGAGGTATCTATTAAATAATCTATGTATAATAATAGTTAATTTTAGATACAAGGGAAGATATTATATAAATATTTTTATAAAATACCTTTTTTAAAAGTTTATAGGTTATTTTCCCCTTTATGTTAATGTTTAATCATTAAGTAAACTTATTTTCACCTTAATCACAGTAATTAATTTTAATAAATTTCACTAATATTTTCGGAAAAAAACCAAGTTAAAATTATGATAAATTATAAATTATTATTATTATAGATCTAAAATATATTTTTTCCAATTTATAAAAACATAACTGGAAAAAATTAATTTAGAATTAATCCTACAGATGGGATGAGACAACGAGTTCTTAAAGTGAAAATGTTGAAATCATTTAAATGTTTTATATCCAATTCATGGTTAAATTGATTCCGATGAACTGAATTTTATTAATATATTAATAATTTATTTGAATATGATTTAATAAAATTTAAAATATAATCTAACTAGATTTATAAATTATTTGAAAATGTAGCTTTTAATTAAAATTCAGTGTTTTCACTATTCATCAAAAAAATGAAACTCTCTGAAAAAGTAGAAAAACCACCCAAATTAAATTTTGATATTTTGATTTAAAAAATGAATTTTATTTTTTTATATAATAATTATAAAATTTTCAAAAATTATATTTAAAATAGGTGCACCATTAAAAAGAGAAAAAATTACCTTTTAGAGAAATATATTTCTGTATGTGTAAAATTTGATTTATTCTTATCTCTTGTATTGAAAAAAAATTAGTTAAACATTAAATAGTTGAATTAATAATAATAATATATATATATATATTCAATTAAAATCATTTAACAATAGTGATTCAATGAATTTATTCTGGTAAAACTTGTTTGATTTCATAAATATAGTTTTCCGACAAAATATTTACTATGTTTTAAATACAGTTTTATTTTCATTCCTAGTTCACTGGTCACAAAATAATTCTTCTTATATACATGTGTAAAAAATATTTTCTTAATTTAATTAATATTATTCATAACCACCATTCTATTGGTTAGGTGACTAATATAATAATATTTTAATAATAATATTAATAGTATATTTTAGTTTGGCAAAAATAGTTCTTCTGTGTAACATAAGATACCGATATAACTCGGCATTGGGAGTAAGAGAAACCCAAAATAATAATGTGGGTGCCTAAAGAAAATTTAATTGTATCTTTTAGTGAAATATTAACTTAGAGTTTCATATAGAGCAAGGAAAACACAGTTCTTTCATATAACACAAGTTGTATTCAATGTTTTGTGAAATGAAAAATATAAAAATTATTAAATTAATTTGAAAAAATAAATTTCATAAATTATTGGTGTGTTACATTATACCCCTTTAAAATTAATCTCTCCCTTGAAAATTTCATGGTTCATCAATGGTTTAATACTTTAAAGTTTCTTTCATAGAAACCCACATCATAAAAAATGAATTCCAAAACATCCTTTAAAAAATGTGAAAGTTAGAAACTTAACAGTTAGCCAAAGTAACTCATAACTAGGTTTACAAATTAGAGAATAGAAGTGGAAAGTGAAAAAATTGACATAAAAGAGAAATAGAGCTATCATGTTCTGATGGAGAGTAATAGAGAACATTTATCAGCAGAATTGAGTGATCTAGATAAAGTTAATGATCACAAAAACATAAATATGATATGGTCTAAGGGACATTTTATTAATAGAAAATGAAGGTACTAGGATAAAATTTCAATTATATGAACCTTTTCCAAGAGTTGAAGAATTTTCACAAGGATATATACATACATGATTTCATTCTATTTCATATGCACAATCACACCCTTTGTTCATGTATTGACCAACTTTCACTTCATCCCTCACTCAAAAAATGAAGTTAAATTTTTTATGTCTGAATCATTAATAGATAATAAGATTAGTATATAGAATGATAAGTCATTATAGCTATATTTAATCATAATTATAGAAAAAAGGTTTTCATAGGTCATCCAATATGCATAAATCCTCATATAGAAAGATAATGCTTTAATTTATATAACCTCATCTAAAGAATAACTTAAACCATTCTATAAATGGATAACCTTATATCCTTTACAAATTATGATAATAAAAAAATTAAGAAGTAAGGTCACTAAATTCCTCAAAATAATCTAATAATTGATCCCCCATGTATCATAAAGTAGCTTCAGGTTTTAACATTCCCAAAATGTAAACATATTTATAATGTAATCTCTATAAACATGATAATAACAGGAATTACAAAAAAACCTTATTGAAAACATTTATTCTTTCTAATTCCAATGACTTTTGGATATATTCCATAAATCCAAAAAAAATTATCATTTTTATCCAAGATATCATAGACCACTTTTTTAACAAATCAATAACAAGTTCCATGGTAATTAGTACAATCTGATTTACTTTATCCATATTAGTCATCTGTTTATCCATGGTAAAAAAGACTTTCTCAATAGTAAAAACACATTAATGGTTACCTTCCATTAATAAAAATACCACCTTTCATTAAATAACTTTTCTAGGTCCTGAGAACCATTAAATATTTTTTTGAAAATCCTTAATGGTTAACATATACTTCATGATTAATATAAAATAATTTTTTAATTCCAATATATATACACTTAAATAATAAGTATTTATTCTTAAACCATTACGTAGGATTCATCATCTTATTACTTAATACTAATTTTCTTGAATATGAAATATGAGTCATGTATTAAGGTGATTCAACCACAATTTAATCATGATTATTACATTTAATGTAAACAATACTGTAATAACATCCCATACCTTTCACATGTCAATTTTGGTCTCTTTATCTTCACCAGTATAAAAAATACTCGTACCACCTTCCTGATTCTGTTTATGAGATTTACAGTGAGGAAAATTGTTTTTCATAATTACAATACTTCCATAATCTAAAACATTCAATGTTAACCAAGTCCCTTTTAGTTCCCACTCTTGGATAAAACCAAAAATCATAGTGTGGGAAATAATTATCATAAGAGAAAACCAAATAATCATGAAAACCACTAATAATATTTCTAAATCGTGATACCCACTTCTTTAAAATATGAAAAAATAGGTTTATCCTAGGATATAAATATTAATCTTATATTTAAATCCTTCATTATGGATCATAATGTTTTTGTTAATTTCCAAATCATATCCCCCAGGAGGTTCAAACCAGTTGTATAATAACACCCTTTATCGTTCACAAGTTCCCGATCAAATCAAGATCAGTATGATGTTTTCTGGGTTGTTACCACTACGCATATCTGTTCTAGACCCACATCCAAGTTTAGTATCCAAGAAAGGATATAATTTCTTAGAACCCAATCTCTCAATCCTTTAACAAAATTCCAAGACATCTTCCTAAACATTAACTCATCCTTTGACCTATCCTTGGAGACATCATAAGACATATTGTTATAAACATCCCTAGGGATCATAGTAATGTTTTCTCATTATAGATTTCAGAGGTTGACTAAAACTTTCCTTTGATACTAATTATAGAGACATAAAATTAACATACCTAGATAATAAGTCATTTTATGTGAATAAATAGCATATTACAATAATATATACATAAGGGATGTAATATATTTTTGTCTTTGGAAACACAGAAACAAAATATTATATCTTCATAAAAGATATCCAATGTATAACATAAAGATATTCCCCTTCAATAATTCTACTTAAAAAATTTTCTTAGTTTACCAGGGAAAGGAAACAGAAGAAAGGGTGAGCTTAGATGCTCAGTAAGGGTAAACAAGTAAGACATATAAACAGAATTTGAACATAAATGTATGAGAACATTAAAATAACATTTTAAGGTCATACCCTACATATCAAAGATCATATACCTGATTTAGGGAAAACATATTGGTAGTTTATAAGACATGAATCATAAAATAATCATAAGAATAATCCATTAAAGGATAACATAGGAATAAGACATGAAATTCTGTCATATACGTGTGCATAGAAAATTTTCTGTTAAGGTTACCGACCAATACCATTATAAAATGTTAGTCTTGAATAATCACCCATGTACCTGCTTTAGGCTTAACCTAATGATCCATTTAACCTCATATTTTTAGTCTTGGGATAGAACCCATATACCCTCTTATTTTCGAGCTAGGTCTACAACCCATGTGCCCTCTTATTTTTAAGATTTGGATACAACCAGTGTACCCTCTTATTTTATGTCTTGGGCTACAACTCGTGTACCGTATTGTTTTTGGGTTTGAGATACAAACCATTTACCCTCTTGTTTTTGGTATTGGGTGAAAAACTATATACCCCTTTTTTTGGGCTTGGGTTATGATACGTGTACCCTATTTTTTGTGGGATTCCATTACAACTAGTATACCCTATTGTCTTCAGGCTTGATATACTACTGGTGTACAATCTTGTTTTAGGGACTGGGCTATAGCTTATGTGCTCTCTTACTTATAGGATTGAGATATAAAATGTGTACCTTTTGATATAATATACCATATATCATTACCCAATTCATTGGATGAAGATATAAGTTCCACCCAACACATAGAAAAATCATACATACATGTTCCATAAGATAATAAAACATTCATCATATCATGGCCCATAAAAATATATGGGTATCATAAACATCCTATAATAACCCATTCAATGAAATGGGAATCAAAAAAATTTCAATATACAATAACCTATGGAAAATAGATAGCTTTCATAATCATTTCATTATAGAATAACACATGAAATGAATCTATAATCATAAGTGTTTTGTCATGGTATAACCCATGGAAGCTAAATGGGTTTTATAAAAAAAATCATCTTAAACATAAACTAGTAAAAGAAAGAATAATAATGGTTTCCTTGGATCATATCCCTAGAAAATAATAAACAATATATAATTATTTCATCTTGGATAGAGAATGATTCTGAAATATCACTTGGAGAATTTCTTTTGGAAAATAAACATTCATTGATAATGGTTTTTTAAGACATAAAAAAATTTCAAAATAATATTATTTGAAATAAAATTTTAATTTTAGGAATTATGATTTAAAAATAATTCAAATCATTTCATGAGGAAAATAATATTTCTTCTTTGAAAAATTATATTCAAATATTAAAACATTTTGAAAGCCTTTTTCTTTAAAAATAACCATGAAAAATTATAAAGGAAGCTGGAAATTTTATTGAAAACCTTTTCTTTGAAAATAACTTTTAAGACTTATAAAGGAATATTGAAATTTTTTGAAAACCATTTCATTGAAAATAACTTTGAAAAAAACAGTAAGGAAGCTTCAAAATATTTTGAAAATCTTTTCTTTTAATAAAAATTTGAAAACTTATAAGTGAATATTGAATTTATTTTGAAAAAATGTTCTTTGAAAATACCTTTTAATAATTTAAAGGTTGTTTGAAAATACTTTAACAAACATTTATTTGAAAATGTCTTTAAAAACATATAATGTAAGCTTAAAAACATTTTGAAGTCATTTTCTTTTAAAATTTCATTCAAAACTTATAAAATAATATTGAAATCTTTTTGAAAACCTTTTCTTAACATAAAAAAATTTAAAATATGTTTCCCTAAAAATGAGCCAAAATGATCATTTAAAAACCTTTTTGGAAACATTTTAAGTAAAAATTATTTTTGAAGAATTTTTTTTTTGAAGGGAGAGATTAATAATGTCAAATTTTATTAAAAACATTTTTTTAGTTGTCTTAAGTACCAAAGAGATGAAAAATTGTACCATTACTTGAAGATATCATGAATAACCAGAGGATAATAAAATTCCTGATAATTCTTGATATGTGTATCATAATATTTCATTAATAAGAGAATAATCATAAACAATCTTGATAATGGATGAGATTGTAAAAATAAACTCTTACCACCTTGGAAACTTTGAATCCTAACCCCCCATGAAAATATAGCATTAAAGGAAGATTAAAATGTCTTTAATGAAAGTAGATTCATGGTATAAAATGTAAAATGGAAGTATATTCACCTTATAAAAGAATGTTGGTTCATAACAAAAAATTTGTCTCAAAGAAGAAAAGATAAGACAAAATTATCTTACTAATTTCGTAACATTTGAACCATAAAACTCCATGAAAAAGAGAAATACAATGGATATGTAAATACCAATAAATTTAAAGTTAAGTATCTTGTAATACATTCACAGTCAGTATATACACCATATAAAATAAACAAGTGGTGAATTCGGCAGAAGTCTAGTAGAAATAAAGGTGAGAATAGAAATACCCTTACTACTTGAGTAAATTTTGAATTGTGAGATCCATTAAATAATAACATCAATTGAAAATTTTAATATAATAAAATAAATTTAATTCATGATATAACATTTATGACTTTATATTACCTATTTATAAAAAAATTCTATATAATAAATATAAGTTTATTATGATTTTTTAAAAGAACCATATTTTTTTAAATCATAAAATATATGACTTTATTATAACATTATATTACCTATTCATTAAATAAATTAATGTTATAGTTATGTTTCTAGTAACAATGATTTTATTTTTCATATATGTTTTGACATTTTATTCTTGATCATTTTAAATAGGTCATGATTTACTTATTTAATGAATAAATAACATGATATAAATATCATGTATATTCAGTATATAATTATTTATAATAATATATAATATATATAGACATGAAATGAAATACACCGTTCATGGTGACAGAAGGCCATACATGTACATGAACATTGTTTCCATTTTCTTATTGGATTTTACAATCATTAAATATAAATTAGGTATATATTTATATTATCATTCTAATATAATTGTGATATAATAAGTATCACATATGTTTAATAATGTCATATTTAACATATTTCATGTAAAGTGTGAATTAATCACATTGCTTTGAGGAGGTAGTGGTCCACACATCCACAAACGATGTTATAATATTCATAGAAAAGGGAATACATGATGTTATTTGTGGTTTAACAAGACCAAAAGCATAAATATATCATATATATCATATAAATGAAGTATTTTTATCATTATTCCCATCCTTGAGAGGTGGTAAGGGATGAATGAATGACATATGTTCATGAGGTGGTAGTCTGTTGTACACATGAATAATGATTTTGTATCCCAAAATTAATAAACAAAAAATAATTATATTGAGGATAATTATTTTATTATTTAATTAAGTAATAAGAATAATTTAGGGGTTGTAGAATAAAATTAAACAAACATTATTGTTGAAGGATATTACCTCTTCTTTATGTACTTTATTTTTGATTGCACAAAAAGACTAAATTAGATTTATTTATTCCCCAAGTATGGATTATAGGATGATATGATGGATGTTTTTAGCTTATTTGGGTAGGATTTGGATGATACAAATGGATTTATATGGTTAATTAAGTGTGGGGGTGTGTGTGCTTTTACAGTTGAAGAGTAGTGACATTCTTTTAAATAAAAAATGGTAAACACTATTAAAAGGTATCCCTTACATAATGTTCCTAAAATAATAGTAAATATAATAGAAAAGGGATTATATGGTATAAATATGGATATAAAATTCGTTTTTACATGTTTCTTGGTTATTTTCCCCTTAAGTTAAAGTTTAACCACTAAGTAAAATTGTCTTTACCTTAATCGCTGCAATTAATTTTAATTACTTTCACTAATGTTTTTGGTAAGAAACTAATATTTACTTAATAGAAATTATAAATTATTTTAATTACAAATATGTAATCCATTTTTTCAAATTATAAACACCTAAGTGGTAGAAGTTAATTTAAAATTAATCCTGTAGATGGGACGAGACAACGAGTTTCTAAAGTGAAAATGTTCAAAAGTTTGAAATGTTTTTATATCCAATTTAAATGTAAAATTGATTAAAATTACTTAAATTGTATTAATAAATTAATAATTTATCTATATATTCTTTAAAAATAGTTTAAAATATAATTTAAATATATAAATAGATTAGATGAAAATCCAGTTTTCAATTAAAATTTAGTGTTTTTCGCTATTCATTAAAAATTGAATCTTCTCAGAAAAATACCAAACCTTCACCCAATTTAAAAATTGATATTATGATTAAAAATATCAAGTTAATTTCTTAAAATAAAATTATAAATGTTTCAAAAATTAAATTTAAAATAGGAATGAATGACATTAAAATGTAATAAAATTACCTTTTAAAAAACACATATCTTTATGTATAAAATTGGACCTATTCTTATCTCTTGTATAGAAAAAACATAAGTTGAATGTTAAATAGTTAAATTAATAATATATATATATACATATATATATATATATATCATTAAAATCATTTATCAAAAGTGTTTTAATTACTTTATTTATGTAAAACATGTTTGACTAAATAAATATTGTTTTCTAGAAAAAGATTTCATTTATTTTTGAAAGGGTTTTTTAATTTCAAGTAAATTGGTTGCAAAATAATTCTTCTTATATACTTGTGTAAACCATATTTTAAAATTTTAATTAATATTTCTCCTAACCACAATTATAATGGCTTTGTGATAACTATATTAATATTTTAATAATAATATTAATAGTATAATGTAGTTTCATAAAACTAGGACCTATATGTAAAGTAATATATCTAAAGAACACATAATTGAGTGTAACATAATCCAAATATAATGATTCATATTAAAAATAAAAAATAAGTATTTTTTATAGTGACATATTAACTAGGTGTTCCATGTAACACAAGACAAACCTAGTGCATTCATATAACACAAGATATATTCACAATTTTGTGAAATGAAAATTATCAAAAAAAATTAAATTAATTTGAAAAAAATATTTCAAAAAATCTTGGGGTGTTACAAGGAGTATAGAAAAATGTTCTACCTGGAATAAATTAGGGAAAAATATGTTCTATGTATATTTATTAATTTTAAATTCTTGATTGTATCAGGTTGGTATCTTATCATTTAGAACATACAATGATCCTCTTTTTGGTTCATGATGTGTTCCATGTATCTCTCATGAGGAAGTAAATACCTAAAACTTCACATGTACTAAACATATAGGTCATACCACTAGAGAATGAAATTTCTTATGTAGAATAACAGAAGGATATTCTGGTTTGTACAGATAAATTTATATAAAATAATACCACTCACCTATTCAAATGTTTTATAAAAAAATATCTTTAGAAAGCTATTTGGGATCTTAAGGATGTGGTGAGGTAGAAGTATCCTCAGTTATTTGTACCAAAGTAATAAATTTTGTTGGAGAAATTTATATTAAGGATGGTAGAATATAACACCATAATATTTTTTTTTCATAATTAATTAATTTTTTTCATTATCTTTCATCACATTAAATTAAATGTTAAACCGAGTTTTTCTTGCATCATACATATCTACGAGTTTAAATAAAACATGAAATACTATTTAAATATTATTAATTATTATGATAGTTATCACCAAAACATTATAATTTTTGGTATGAACATGATTAACTAAATTATAAAGATATATGATATAAAACAATATATATAATTAATTATTTATTTACTATTTAATTAGAAATGAAAATAAAAGAATTTATCAATAATGGAAATATTTTAAAAAAACTATTTTATTCACACAAATAGGTTTTCTCTAAAAAATTAAACAAATCACTTTTAGTGAATTATATTAATGAAATCTACAAGTTAAATATTCAATTAAATGTTTAAAATTAATCTTATGTGTTTTCTTTACATGAGATAAGAAAAAAAAAATCTAATTTTATACTTTAAAACTACATTTTTCTAAAAAACTTTTTTGTATCTTTTTAACGTACTCAATATTTTTTAAAAAAATTAATATATTTATTTGAGAAACTAAACATAATTTTTGGAATAATAATATAAAAATTATCTTCGAGTTAATGTTGGAAATTGTTTTGAAACGATGAATTTTCTATTGAATAGTGAGAAATACTAGTTTTCATTCAAATCATCCTTTTCAGTTAATGAATTTATAAAATAAATTTTATTTTCATATGGTTTAAAAAGTAAAAATAGTTCAAATATAAATCTATTAATATTTTTTGTTTCCTTTTAATCAATTTCAAATTTTATTTAAATATAAATGTATTTTAAACTTTTTGACATTCTCTGTTTGGAAAACCTCTTTCTCATCGCATCTGTGGGTATAATTTTAAAATGAAAATTTCTATTTAAGTGAATTTTATTTGAAAACATAGATTACATATTTATTATTATAATAATTAATATTAAATAATAATTTTAAATTAATTTTTGATCATAATTAATAGTAAAAATATTAAAAATTAATTACTGAAATAAAGTTAAAACATGTTTACTAGGGGATTAAAATAAAAAGACAAGGAATTAAATGACATAGGAAATTGTCAAAAACACATTGTATGGAACTAATTATATCTTATCACCTATAGGGTTTCTTAAAGTCCCTTTTATATGTTTTTCTAGTAAATAATGTTGGAACACTTTATTCATTTCAAAACATCTATATATATCCTCTTCCCCACTTATAAAGGGCATCCACCTTGACTCCCCATCTTGACACATCAATAATAATTTTGTTCAGAAAATAAATATCCAAATGTATTCCTCAATTAAATTCCTAAATCCTATAAGAATTTATGATATCATAAATCCAATCTTGGTAGGGTTTAGGTAAAACATAATGTTGTTGTTGGAAGAAGAGGTAAGATCTTTAACAATGCATTTTTGTTTTACATATTTTTATAACTCCTTAAAATATTCATAAAATTTAATAATATAATAAAAAAATTTAACTTATAATAAAAATATGTTATGTTATTTTAATAATATATATCGATCACCTCTTCCATCAAATGGAAAATTAAACCATTGAATGTGTGTACGATAGACTACCACATTATGAACCGATGTTCTTTTTTTCCATCACCACATATCACGACTATATATAATGATGGATTTGACATTTATATATGGTATTTAAGATATTATTATATCAATAAAATTATAAAAACTAATATAACTTTTTACCTATCATCCCATTGGAAAATAATTACATCGGCCATTTGTACGACAAACTACGACCTCACAAACCGATGTGAGGGGTTATTCATTTATCTTTTACTTGAATGGTAGTAAGGATAGATTAAATGAATATATAATATATTTATAAAAAAAATTATACTTATGGAATAATTATATAATATAAAATTTATAACATTCCATTCTGTATGGTATACATAATGTCCTTCATGTGTACGATAAACAACTACCTCACAAAGAGATATGATTCGTTTTTCACTAATAATTTTTTTGGAATGTAGTATGGATAAATTTGATGAATATATGAGATATATGTTACATAAAAATTATTTTATAAATATAATATATTCTTTAACTTTTTTTGTTTTACTTTTCATGAAAATTGAAACAACATTTATGCGTACGTAGAACCTAACATCTCAATGAATGGTGTATTTTATTTTCTATCTTTAAATTTTATGGAATAATTTAAATAAAATATAATAAATATATATTATATTTATATCATTTTTAATATTCATGAGATTATTTAAACATGATTAAATTTATAGGGGGAAGAAAATCAAAACATACATAAAAAACAAAGTAGCTATTACCTGAAATGTGATTTTAATAAGGTTTTGTTAATAAATGGGTAATGAAAGGTCATAATTAAATAATAAATGGTATGATATATATAATTATGGATATTTAATATATTTTTCTATAAAATTATACTTATTATAGAGGGGGTTCTAACATTCATGATGGAATTAAAGACTTATGGTAAGGGATTTCTAGTCTCTCTTTTATTTCTGGTGGAAAGAAGTCATATTCACCACTTGTTTATTTTTTGTGGTGTATATACAGAACATTTGACATGTTATATCATGGATATCATTATTTTTATTATATTTAAATTTTTATTTGATTTTATTCTTTATTGGGTCTTACTATTTTAATGATTACTAAAACAATAAGGAACTCTTGTATGAATTTGTATTCTTTGGGAAATACATTATGTTATGAATATATCATATTTTATGAGGTGTATATACATCCCCTTTAATATGTATTATCATGATTTATTTATTCTCATTACATTTTAAATTTAATTTAATTTTATTTATTCAGGGGTCTTCTGATTCAAAGTTACCAAAGAGGTTAGCATTTTATGATACAATATCATCATTTCACAAGAATGTTTATATTTATGAATTTAAAGAGAAATATTATGGAAAATACCTCAATAAACTCTTGAATTTTCTTCTAATATTTTTTTCTTGATAATGCATGTTTTCATTTCATTTTCCTCACTATATGTAATCATGATTCTAAAAGATTGTTTTTAAGGAAAACAGACTTTATTTGTCTCTTCGGTCAAAAAACCTTTTTTTCTTCCATATCCATTTATTAAAAAAAATTAAAAAATGTCTTAATATCCCTATATTATTGTTTAATATTTTTTAATGTTTTTCTAATTTTATTAAAAAAATATTTTAAAAGGAATTTTAATGTCATTTTCAAAACAAATCTCATTTTGATTTTCTTGATAATACAAAAGGAATATTATTGTTAAATTGCACAAAATTCCCCTCTTCCATGACCATTAGATGTTTTAAAGATTTTTTTATAATTTTAAAAGTTTATTTTTTAAAAAGTATTACATGTAGTTTTATTTTTAATTTTTTAAATTTTATTTTCAAATAAAATTTATTATCCTCACAATATGTTTTAAACATTTTTAAAGAATTTTTTATATGTTTTCAATGTTATTTAAAAAAAAGGATATCCTCTATATTTTATGAATTTCTAGTTTAAAAAGGTAATTTTAAAAGAATTTTTTTTTCATTTGATGTTACATAATATTTATTAGGGATATGATCCAATGACAACATATTTTTAATTCTCAAGATATTTTATATTTATAATGAAAATATGTATATGAAACGCATTTATTTTCAATGGGTTATGCTCTGATTAATTGATGAGGTAACTATGAGACCCACTTTTTTTCTATGGGTTATGCTATATTTGATGAAAACTATTTCTTTTCATGGGTTTTTATGTAAGGACTGATTTATTATCTTGTGGAAGTCACATGTAAGGTTTATAATATGTGATGTTGGTAAATTTATAAAAAATGATGGTGGTCAAATTATAACCCAAGACATGTTGGACCTATATCTCCCACCAATTCATTGGGTAATGATCAATGTTAGATGACTTTAAAGGGTAAATAAGAGGTTTTCCAAAGCCCAAAATCGGGTACACAAGATGTTATCACAAGCCTAATAGAGGGTATATGGGAATTTATCCCAAGTTGGATGTTGGTACATGGGTGGTTAGCTCAAGCCGAACATGTTAGGAATGTATTGGTGGATATCCTTGACATAAACATTCTTATGCATATGTGTATTCCCCAATTCCATGTTTTATGTCAATGTTATTCCCCCATGGATCATATTATTTGATTTCATTATGATTCAAGTATTTTGAACTATAGTGACCCAAGATTTTATACATAAATATAACATCTTTTAAGATTAATATTCAATACATTTCATAAACACATGTCTGAGGACTATAATATTTTAGTGTCTTTGGAGACTATAAACACAATATTATTATTTTATGAAAGATCTTAAATATCTCTGTTGATTCCAATATTGGTTTTTAATGGGAATAGTCAAGGAAGGCATGACCGATTCATGGAAAATCCAAGGCTAAATGACCCAAAAATCACTCAATGGCATGTTTTGCGAATATCAACTCCTTCGAAAACAGTCAGAGCTCATGAATATCCTTAGGCAAGAGGTTTCTCCGCAAATATGAAAAGGCTTCTTGGTATGTTCATGCAATGAAATGCATAGTCACATAGTACTACATGAACACATGAAGGGTTGGCAATGTCTTCAGAAGAACGATATCTAAACTCAAGGAACCACACCCATATGCAAAGATCATAATTCTTTGTGAACACCTTAATTCTTCATGAAAATTTTACCCTATAAGTACCCCCATTTAGTATGAAATTTTCAGATGTATGAGCGACCATTTTAATTACAAAATTACTCTTTTTCCATGATACCCATGAGCATCATGAACGAATGATAAAATAGATCACCCAAGGTATCTAGGCTTCGTGAAAACTCTTCCCATATTTTCTTGAGATCCTCCACAATAAGTGAAGATTCCTTTTTTGAATACCTACACCCTTTGTGAAAGAAGAAGGCCCTATGAGAAACTTGAGGCTTCACGAAGCATTTAGCCTTTGTGAAGCACTCCCCATCCAAGTCATAACTTTATCCTGAGGCAGGGTCACCATATTTAATGAAGAATTCTCTTTCACGAAGACCCTGAACTCTATGAGGACCCCAAGTCGTGTAATACCCTCCTTCATGAAACTCCAATCCTCACAAACCACCTATCATGGGCCTCTCTATTGTTCATCCCTTATACTAACCCCATTTCATGGAGTTCAAGTACCTAGGACCCCTACAATATTCCCAGATCGGTTCAACTGCACCTCGAGTCCTCATGTGACAGGTTCCACCCATTCCTTTGTTTCCCCCATTAATACAAGTATGAATCAAGACTTAGACCTTAGGGTTACTTCTATGAATAGGCACCATGTTGGAACCGGGAATGCATTGGAATCCCCAAATAGGTGGGATTTTAAAAAAAATTTCCCAATGATTTATGTAAACTTGTCGATGTCGGTGAATAGCATACTGGTCTTTCCTTAGGACCAAGTGTGAGGAGTTTTAAGCACAAAAATAAAACCATAAAATATTTGGCTTGAATCTGAAGTCATGCACGACGTCTTCTAATCGTTGGAGATCACTACTCAAAGAATTCGACATCAAAATACTCTATATAGTTCATACACACTTCAAGAAACTATGGGAATGTTGTTCATCGAAGTCCGGGTGCTAGCATGGAATTCTGACGAAGCCTTGGATGCTCCAAATATCCCCACATCGCTTTACTGGTGATGCCTGAGAGAGTGCCTGATCTAGGCTCCATAGATCCAGAGCCTCTCCCTCTAGATCATGGGAGAGAAGAGAGGAGAGAGAAGCCCCATGAATAGTACTTGGTAAAATCCCATCCTCTTCTATTTATAGTGCTTAATTAAAATACCTAGTATAGCCTCACCGACCTCGAATACTTAACGCACTATCAATGACATTTTATGACTGTTAAACTGATTTATAAATATTATTATCATTTTCCTATAATATATTAAATATATCTCATGACAATAATTAAGTCCAAAATAGGATTTGTCGTTCCCATAAATAATAATTGAACCTTGAATATTTTTAATGTTCATTAATTATTATTTTTGATGTATTTACTTAAAACTCATAAATACTTTAAAAAAATTCAATGATCATTATTACAAACATGAATAATATAATTTTTTTATTTTATCGGGGATATTTTCTCCTAGGTCAAATCCAGGACCCCAGTAGTGGGGCCCACCATGTCCAAAACTCATATTCAATTGAATAAGGAAGATTCTTGAATACTCTATTGTGTGTGAACCTCTAGAACCTTATCTCAATCGAAGTGAATAGTATTCATAGACCAAAAGTGGGATTTAACAACCCATCATAACCCCTGAAGAGACAAGGATGGTCACAACAGCGACAACCAACCTACAAACATGCGCTGTGTAATATAGTCTATTTGTCTGTAAAATATCAAAAATTAGGACGCACTCACGTGTCATCACAATCATATTTCGTTATTGTTTGTTGATTTTACTGGATGGATTTACCTTTGAATGCCTTGGACATGGTCTTATAAAGGTACTACTATCATTATCATCATGATATAAGATTTATTACTTCCATAACCTATAAGCAACAAATTTTTTATTGACTATTCAACCAATGCCATGCCGTTAATTACGCACCCAACACAAACTACCTTGCCAAGACTTAATTTCAATGGTTATTGTCTTGCCTCAAAGTACGCAATCAAATGACATACATTGGTAATGATCTAAATTCAAGAGACCATTATACATGATCGTAGATAGGAATATCCAATGACACCTGAAACATGTGGTGTTCCTTTTGAAGAGTCAGTTCTCATGACTTCATTACTTGAGTTCACCAAGTGAGAACTTCATGAGAAGAAGACTCAATGCTTATGATACCCTAGAAAATGATAGTCAAACATCTACTTTGTCTGATCAGTAAAGTGTATCTAGACCATATAATATATATTTAAGATTAATGTCATAGTATCTAGAGGTTCTCACTATAACGTGGTATCTTCTATAACCTTTCGATATTATAATTAATCTTTGGAAATTACCATTTCAACAGTGGATGTAGAAAAGTATACACTATAATGGTAATATGAAATCATGCATAGCTAACTATATACATGATATTGTAATCAAAAGAACTAAATTGTTGGGTCTAGGGATCCCACTATTTCAACACTCCCACTTTCACTAGATCCAACTTTCTATCCCCACTTGTCAGTTACTCACAAGTTGAACATCATGGTTCTGCTGAGTAATGGCTTTATCTACTAGGACTGACATGGTTCCACCACAAAGAAATTATGTAATTGCAACCTTTTCTTGTTTATAAAAAATTTACAAGAGATGGTATCATGAGTATATACCACTTATCCACTGTCATAATTTGACATTTTGTCTAGTAATAATATTATAATTTACATTATGATAATACTTTTCTCACTAGGTGAGATTCCAAGAACTGGAAAAAATCATTACATTTTAGAACTACTTCTTAGCTTCCTCAGAAGCTGAAACGTAATTGATATTTGTCGGTATGGCTACCACTGGCTTATATGAGCTTGACTCACTCATACTATTTAGCCTAACTGCAATTCTAGATCACATTGATCTATGTAAGACTAGTTTATATCTCTTGAAAACTATTACAATTTCTTCTCCACTTACCTGGTACATATCTTTTTTACTTTCTAAAGTACAATTAGATAGTTCTGACGGTATACCTTGCAATGCTCTTGGATATAACTGATATTTTCCTACTGTAAAATTTACCTTGGAAAGATGAGTACTTTTACATATCATGTCATACATGATTGATCCATCACTTCGAATTATAGATTTAAACTCAACACGTTTATCTCTTCCCATACCTGGAAATGTCAACCTGACGAGATTATGCCATGTGACATTGGAAAAAATTCATCTCTTGAATTCTTCTAACATGTATTTTTCAATACAATGTTACTATATGTTTGATTGACTAGGACTTATAGATCTAACTCAGTAGATCCCATTCCCTAGAACTTAGGTTTCTACTTTAAGTCAATAACTAGAGAATAAATTTCATCTTGGTCTTAACTAACTATAAGACCAAGGTGTTTTCCATATTTTTCCGATCATACTTTCTTCGAAAACTTTGACGCTCCCACTAACCTCTCATAGACACATGCAAATCATATATTGCAAATTTATATTCTATGATCATGTTTCCTACTTTAATCCTAAACCATATTTCAGTAACTTGAAACCTTTATTATCATTATGTGATGTGACCATCCCTTTCTGGTTGAGTCATATAGACACCATTTACGATTGGTGGTCATGACATCCAATGATAAATAATTTGATCATAGAATTTAGCTATGATTAGTAAAATTCTAATGGATTTAGGCATAACAACTTGGTCAAACCAATCAAGCATTATTGGTACCATGATTGTACAATCCATGTATCCACTCACTTGAATACCCACTTAATTATTCAAAATAATAACCCCCTTTTCACTTTGATACATAGAATCCATGAATTGCATTTTAGTCGGTCTTATCAATTTTAGCTAATTTCTATACACTTTTTACATGTAGAAACTATTATTCACATTGAATAATAGATCACCAACCACGGTGAATATAAAAACCATCACCATATTTTATCCTTCCTACACATTATGTGTATCTTGAACATACTATGTTCCACATATTCTTGTGGAACTGGTTCCTATGCCAACTATTTGTGAATCTTGATCATTGACTACACACAAGTCAATATAGCTCCCACTATCTCTAATACAGATTTACACCCTATTATATAAGTTTAGTCTATTACTTCACTACATACTTTTCTATCTTAGGGATTTGTGTAATATCCTAAGCAAATGTTATGATTATTATACTAAATTCACAATGTGGTTGTCTTGATGCAAGGATTTTTATGTCCTAACAAACTATTTCCATCCAAACACATGTCCTTATGACATAATAAATTTACATCATACTATGACTCGTATGATATCCATTTTTAATTATAGTTGGAATATGGTTTTGGGATATCACCGTTATTTTTAAATCATTTCATAAAATATAATGGGAGTTTCAGCAAGTTGTAACATTGATATTACCTACATCAAAAATTTGATGTATAACATATGCGTTTTGGAATTTCTCCATGATACATTGTTTGTTAATCAATATTGATATATAAGAATTAATCATCAATCCTCTTCATTAACATCAATATTGTGATGTCGATAAGGTAATGTGCATTTAGTAATTACTCAATGTTATATTATCATGATCAATGATTGTACAATCAAGATATTATTCAGCATGCCGACTCAAAGAAGCTCATATCTTATGACCATGAACTTACTTCATTTTACTATTCCTTAATTATGCAAAGTAATCATATGAAGTATATATACCTCTATCTTATACTTGGAATAGTTCACGTTCACTTGGTAAACTATTTCCAAAATCTACGTGACATACCATTATTATAAAGGTTCCTTTTTCCAAACTAAAGACATTGATAATATAAAATGTATTTAGTTGTGATGAGCCTAAATACCACACTGGGTATATTCATGATGTTCAATTATAGTATTAATTGACAATGAATTATCTTTTCACAACTAGGTAGAAGTTATACATTTATACTCATCAGTAATTTCCTATGATTCATGTATTACTAAAATAGTGATTGTGTTTTAAATACCGAAATCGTTTTTCATTCCAGAACCTGAAAGAATGAATCCTTTAGTCCAAGGACACATGAGATTAATGTTTGTGGTTATAATCAATAATAGTTCAACACGAATATTTTACTTGGAAATTATAGAAGTCATGTACTTCTCACCACTAGCCAAGGTATCACCCTTTCACAACCAATTAGAGAATACAACTGACTTCTAGTAAGGTTTCTATACTTACATAGTCATTTTATTAGAATACACATATGTCAACAACACATTTTATTTTAATACCCCAGTTGTAAAACTGAAACATTACAATTGAGGAATATTCCTGAAGAATAAGTGAGTAACATTGTTCATTAATTAAGTTAATTGCATTAAAACTTACATAGTATTATTTTATAAAATTAAATGAAAATAACCTTTGTTAATACCTCATTAATTGAAGGACGTCATTAATGTGCCTTTGGAACTACTTTTCTTTTTTCTTTTTTTGAATTGTCTTTCAATTTATTTTCCATAAGAATTAAAGATGAAATTATCTTTGATATTTTTATTATCTTGGAGAAACTTACCTTGATAGGTAATGAAGAGTTTACTCAATACCTGTAAATTTTCAAACAGAAAATGAGACTTGAGTGAAGTGGTAAAAATGATATTAGAAGGGAATATATTTAAAGATCTTGGTCGATCATTCAATTTACACATTCCAGTGTAACCATTACCTTATTCATATCATTGATTCTATTTCTCTTTGAAAACATCTTGGAGATGAGAATATATGGTTTAAGATCCTTGTCCTGGTGTAGAGACCACAACTGACACCAAAAATTGATGACATTATAATGACATAACTATCATATGCTTTGTACATTTGTCTCTAGTAAGCAATTTCACCTTCAATTTTTGAGGTATCTTAACAGTGTTGGGGAAACTAGCACCTTGAGTCTCTTATATCATAGTACTATGCACATGCGCCTATACTATTCATGGATACTTGTGTCATTGAGGACACTTACTTTGTCCATTATAATATTACAATTTTAACCACGTGGTACAACTCGACATTATTCTATAAAAATTAATTTTAGTAGACTAGTTCCTTTTATCCAGATTAACGGTTTATACATTTTTATTAATTACATTAATCATTTAATGTCTCCCACTAGTTTATAATATTCAAGGGAATGTCTGTGCTAGAATCAGAATTCTCTATTGCTTGATTATTCTAGTGGAATGGATCCCAGAATCACCCCTTGTAGTCTACAAGATATGGCTACGCAACTACTTGGAGGGTTCAAGGTGGGATTTTGGCTAGGCCACTGCTTTAAAATTTGGTTCCTTGATATGTTGAGTGAAGTCACAACTTCTAAAATCAGAACTTAATTTACTGAATGCATGCCTCTAAAATTAAAAAAATCTAGCTATGGATATTTCTTTTAGGAAATTTTAGTTAAGTCAACCCATCATTCTTATAAGGACTCCCCAGTAGTAGGAGTCACCCTCAGCTATAGCAAGACTGGAACCTCAAACAGTCAATTTTGTCCAAATTTGAATGATGAAAGGATCTTATGACTTAATATATATTTAAGGGAATTACTATTTTTAATGTGATGAAAGATATCATTTTATATTTTATAAGCACGTACTATGTGATCACAGTCACAACTGACCACACAAGAAATGGAAATTTCATCGCATAACATGTTCATTTTATCTTGCATGATTTTTTATTATTATACTATGTGATCACACAATAAACAAAACAAGCAAAAAAATAATAAACCATGAAAAACTAAATGAACACATGATCCTGAGAACATTCTAAAGGTTGATCTGTTGAGTGAATAATGGACAAACCGAGACCCCAGGGACAATACCTTTAGTCATGTGGCTTGCAATTTGAATAGAAACGTCTACTCATCCAATGCATCCAACTTTGGTCTAGTGCATCACCGTCATGTGGTGTGAAGTGCATCACACCACGTCTCATCATTATAAAACAGTACTCACATGCATGCGAGGGTATCTCAGGGTATAAAAATTTAAATCTGAGAATGGGAATGCATGACCTTATACAATAATGACACTAGATACGACATGCATACCACCTTTTTTGTTTATTAAACTAACTATTTTCAGTTGACATGCAATAATTAAAGAAATAAAATAAACAAATAAATAAATAAAATGCACTAGACATGCATTGGTCGGTCTCCAGCTCATGATCAACATACGTATCAAACTCGCGTATGTTAAATAAATATAGAATAAAATTAAACTTGCATTAAAAAAATTATTGAACGCATTATTTTTGGAATTAAAATTTTCACCCTAATTTTAATTCAACATATTTCTTCATTCTGTCTAGATTAATTAATTTAATTTTAAAACAAAAAATTAAATTAATAAATAAATTTAATTAAACACCAATTAAATTAAAATTATTCCACATTAAATTTTAATAACCAAAAATTAATATTTAATTAATTTAATTTTCTAATGAAATTAAATTAAATAAATAAATTAATTTTTGATTAAATTAAATCACCTGGGAACATTAAACTTTGTGCAGTGCCTGTGCGGGTCAAGTTGAACCTGCGCATGCCCAATCCGGTGGTACCGACCTTGTGTAAGGGAATTCTATGATGGGAAGGTCTGCCTAAGCCCGTTATGTGCTAGGCATACCTACCCATGCCTGTTTTGGGGGAAAACCAGTATATAAAGAACAAAATGAACATGAAAAAGGGTACCTCATGGTGATGTGCGCCACACTGCAAGTTCTGGAAAAGTAGCAAGTGTTGTGGGGAGGTGGTTGGATTTTCCCTTACGATGGTCGACGAAGATGGTAGACCATGGGTTAGTGACCGGAGTGCTATATCGAGGGGTAGAAGCTAGGAGCACTGATGCTCATGAAGTAGGGAGGAGGATAGCATCTCAGGTAGTCCACGTCTGTGGCAAGGGAGGGGGACAGAGGGATCCATTGGGGTCTCTCAGCTACTCGTCAAGAGTGACCGACACAGAGGTCCACTGGCTGAGGGTGCAGAGGCACCTGTGCGGGTGAGCTCTGTGGTGGTGTGCTGCTGCATGGGTTTCCATGGGAGAGTGCGGAGGAGGCCGGATCGGGGAAGTAGACGGCTAAGGTGGCTTGGATGGGAATGATATGACAGATTTGGTGGAGTGCTGCTGGAGGTTCGCACGCGGTCCGACTTGAGTGGGTAGAAACGTGGGAGAGAGCCACCATGGGGAGGAAAGCCGACCAATCTGGGTGCTGGTAGCCAGTTGTGGTGCGGAAGGTCACTGGGGAGGAGGCCTAGGTAGATAGCGGAAGCACCCTCCTGGTGCATGAGAGAGCCGCTTTAGTGTGTCTCCACGGGAGGGAGACCCGCAGATTGGGTGTAGTGTTGAGTCAATAAGGTTTTCCTTATGACTTTTCCATTCCTTCTTGTTTTGAAAATCACAAACACCTTATCTTTAAGAAAATTGCTTTTATAAGGAAAATTGCTTTCTTAAGGAAAATCGATTTTATAAGAAGAATTGCTTTCTTAAGGAAAATCGCTTTTATAAGAAAAATTATCCTTATCATATTTTCATCCATATTTTTTTCTTAAGTATGAGATTCGGATTCATGTTCTCGGAATCTTTGAAACTTTGATATAAGGCATTCTGTTTTAGGATCCGAATTCTGGATAAGAACTATAAGGAAGTTTCATTCCGAATTCCGGATATGAACTCTGACTAAGTTCTATTCCAGATTCAGGATACGAATTCTGATGACGAATTCTCATTACGAATTCTAATGAAGAATTCTCATTACGAATTCTGTTGACAAATTCTCATTACGAATTCTGATGACGAATTCTCATTACGAATTCTAATGAATAAATCTCATTACGAATTTTGTTGACGAAATCTCAATACGAATTCTGATGACGAATTCTCATTACGAATCTTGATGATGAATTCTCATTACGATTTCTGATGACGAATTCCTATTCCGAATTCTCATTCTGAATTCACCTATTAAACAGAATTTGAGTATCTTTGTTTTATACACTCTGAATTAATTTAGACTCCGAAAAATATCTTTGTTAGACTCCGAACTTTTATATTGCTTACACTTCTAAAAATTGTCTACTCTTTACTATTGTTCTTTACACTCCGGACCTTCACTCCGATGTTTTCATTTCGAACTTTTATGTTAGAGTTAAAACGATGTCGTACATTCTGTTATACTTGTTTTGTTATAAAACGATGTCGTCTGTTTTGTTATAAACTAACTGTTGTCTAAGTGACACGTGTACAGGTCCCTCCGATCTTTAAGGAAAATATGACCGTTGGAGAAGGAGCCGACCTTACCTATAAATAGGAGCTCATTTGAAAGAGCTGATAGCTGATAGATGGATAAAAGTGCTGAAAGGCTGACTAATTTGCTTGAAGTGATTTCTAGAGAGAGAGTCTCTTATTAACTCTCAAAGATTCGTGCGACTCCGAATGTTGGTGATTACATTCGAGGGCTTCCGGGGATAGGAAGACAGTGGTGCCGACTACATTAAAGTTCGAGGGCCTTCTTGCTGAGGAAGACAGAGGTTTCCAACTACCTTGAAGTTGAGGGCTTACGGGGATAGCAATACAGAGACTCCGATCTTCGTATCGAGGGCTTACCCTGGTGTGGGTAAGACAGACTTGCTTGAAAGTATAAATCAAGGGACCTTTATCCAAGGTTGTTGGATACCCTTCTCTTTGGGTTAAAAGACTTATATTTTGTTACTAGTAGTTCTACTACTTGTTTCTATTCCGCTGAATTTTGTAATATAAGGAAAGTATAACTTTCTTATACTTCCTTACTTGTACTCTGATTAATTTAGATTCTATGCGCTTTAAGGTAGAATCTCATATTGTAACCTTTTGTTAAGTTTCAATTTCTGGAATCATATTTTCGGAACCTACTTTCGGAATCTCTTTCCAAGTTTGTATTCAGTGTTAGAGGTGTTGTGAATTTGCTTAGTTTAATCCTTGTTAAACTTATCCCTTTCCTTTTCTTAAGGAAACTATAGTTATTCACAACTAACTTTAAAGGTTCCAAAGGAATTTTTAAAGTATACAATTCACCCCCCCTCTTGTATTTTGAGCATCTACATTACTATTTCGATCCTAAAATTGGTATCAGAGGTTGGAAACCTCTTACTCTATACCAATCTTACATTTGGTATCAGAGCTGGTTACCGAAATACTTGTACTCACATACAAGTTTTTCATGCTAACTTTATCCTTCCGAATTTCTATTCCGAACTTTTCTCATTCTGAACTTTGTTATTACGATTCTTTGCTACTAACAAGTTTGTGTGAAAAGTTATTTCTAGTATGGCAGGAATTAATGTTGGATCAATTGACAATCTGAATCCTACAAGACCACCTATATTTGATGGTAATGACTATGAGTACTGGAGAGATCGTATGAAGACTTTTGTTATCAATACTGGAGTAGACAACTTTGTTATGCTTACTGGTGATTATAAAATTCCTGACAAGGAAGTCAGATCTTTTACAAACCAGGAAAAGCAAGAATATCAACTCAACTATAAGGTACGCAACACTTTACTATGTTCAATGAACAGAAATATATATATCCAAATTTATTCTTATGAAGCGGCTAACTGTATATGGAATAAGTTAGAAGTTACACACTTTGGTACTTCTAAGGTGATTGAGACTAGAAGAGCTATGCTTAGAGCTGAATATCATGGCTTCAATTTTCCTTATGGAGAACCTATCTGTAAAGTTCAACAAAGATTTATGACCATTGTCAACAGTCTACAATATATGGGAGAGAAAGTTTTAGATGATGAAGCTCTTGTGGACAAGATAATTGATATTATGCCCAATGAGTGGGAATCCAAGAGAACAGCCATAGATGAGAACAGGAAGGTCACTCAAATTACTCTTGATGAATTATTTGGAACTCTACTACAACATGAAACCAGAATGAAGAGAGTTGCTGACAACATCAAGAAGAAGAATGGGAATGGTACAGTTGCTTTTACTACAACTTCAAATCAGATTAAAGCTAAGACTCCTGAGAGAGTAACCAGATCCAAGTCTAAGAAAGTCATTTTCCAATCCGAATCTAGTGAGAGTGAAGTCTCAGAAAATGAATTAGCCAATCTTGCTCGAAGGATGAACAAGATAGCTGGACAGAGAAACTTTCAATCTAAGTATAAGAAAAAGGATAGGAAAGATAAGAAAGATGGAGAAGTTACTTGTTATGAGTGTAAAAGAGCTGGACATATTAGACCAGATTTCCCTATGCTCAAGAAGAAAGAAAGGAAAGAAAGAAATTCAGACAGGAACATGAAAAAGTATTATAAAGCTAAAGATAAGAAAGTTCTGAAAGCTAATGACACCTAGAGTGCCAGTGGTTGTGACTCTTCAGATGAATATTCTGACTATGAATCTTCAGGACAGAAGAATCTTGGTCTTATAGCCAGATTACCTATAAATAATCATTGTCTTATGGCTAAGGTACGAAATGCTAAATATATGACCAATGTTTCTTTAAATTCTAATGATAATAAGTATTATAACTCTTCTGATGAAGAATCATCTTCTGATGAGGAAAATACTTTACCTACTTATGAAGAAGTCTCTAGGTTTGCTAAACTTCTTGAGATTGAGAATTCCAAACTCAACAAGAAACTTGATAAGGCAAATTCTAGGAATTCTATACTTACAAAAGAGATATCAGATCTTTCTAAAGATCTTGATAAGAAAAATGATGATTTTGAAAGTATTTCAAAAAATCTTGAGGAAGTGAGTTCTGAGAAGAACAAACTTTCTAAAGAATTAGAAAAGGTAATTTTTAAGAAAAATGTTTTTGAGCCTAACTCTAGTTCTATAACAAATGATTTTGAGGACAAAAACTTGGTTGTAAAACTCAAGTCAGAAATTTTTTCCTTAAAGAAGTGTTTATCAAACTTTACCCATGGTAAAGAAAATTTTGATAAGATGTATTCCCAAATACGACCTTTAAGAAATAAATCCGGATTTGGTTATACCCATGCAAAACTAGTTTTTAGTAACAATTATTTTGTTCCTCAAAGTGCCCCATTTTTTACTAAATGTCAATGTGAAGGTCACTGGGCAAAAAGTTGTTCCTTAAATAAAACCCAATCTCTAGGTTTTCATTAAGCTTATTTTTCTAAGAAGATGTGGGTTCCTAAAATTTTATTGTCTGGAAATCTAGGATCCAAACAAGTTTGGATTCCGAAGGTATAATTTTCTTCTTGATTTCAGGATAATAAAGAAAGTACCAGAAATAATACATGGTACATGGATAGTGGATGTTCCCGGCACATGACTGGTAACAAAATCTTTTTTGAAAATATTATCAAAACGAAAGGAGGAAAGGTAACTTTCGGAGACAATGCTAAGGGAGAGATTATTGGTATTGGTAATATAGTTTTTCTTGGTAAAACCTTGATTTCAAATGTTCTTTTTGTTAAGGGTCTTAAGCACAACCTCATTAGCATAAGTCAGTTATGTGATGAAGGTTACCTTGTGAATTTTAGGAATGATAAGTGTTTAGTTCACAATTCCAAGGAAGAATTTATTCTCTCAGCCAACAGGCAAGAGAATGTTTACACCTTAAACTTAGAAGACCTAAGAAGCCAAGATCTACCTTGCCTAAGTGCAATAGAAGATCATTCCTGGTTATGGAATAAAAGATTAGGACACTGTAACCTTAGGAACCTATGTAAACTCTCTAAGAAGAAACTAGTTAAGGATCTACCGGAGCTTAGATTTGATTCTTCTAAAGTTTGTGATCCTTTTCAATATGGAAAGCAACATAAATCTAGTTTTAAGTCAATCGGTGAAGTCTCAACAACTGATGCATTACAGTTAGTGCACATGGATCTTTTTGGTCCAACACAAACTGGAAGTATTGGAGGCAAATACTATGTGTTTGTTCTAGTTGATGATTACACTAGATTTACTTGGGTCTATTTTCTAGCAAAGAAATCTGATGCCTTTTCCTATTTCAAAAGTTTTAGAGCTCAAGTTAAAAATGAGAAAAACCTTCCATTGAAAACTATCCATAATGATCATGGAGGACAATTTCAAAATTATGATTTTGAAACTTTTTGTAGTAAGAAAGGTATTACTCACAATTTTTCAGCACCTAGAACTCCTCAACAGAATGGTGTAGTTGAAAGAAGAAATAGAATTCTTCAAGAGATAACTAGAATCATGTTGAGCGAATATTCTATTGCTAGACATTTCTGGGCTGAAGCTGTAAGTACTGCTTGCTATACTATAAATCGAGTTTTGATTAGACCTTTTCTTAATAAAACTCCTTATGAGTTATGGAATGGTAGAAAACCAAGACTATCCTACTTCAAGGTTTTTGGTTGCAAAGTATTCATTTTGAATACTAAAGATAACTTACATAAATTCGCACCAAAATCTGATGAAGGAATTTTATTAGGTTATTCCACAACTTCTAAGGCTTATAGAGTGTTTAATAAAAATACTTGCACTGTTGAGGAAACAGTACATGTAAAATTTGATGAATCAGATCCTTTTGTTTTTAAACCTTTTCAACTTACATCTCCGGATGTGTTTTCAAAAACTGATTATCAACCTTTGATAGAAGAATCTTCTGATAAGGAAATTGTTCTAGAAGATACTTCTGAAACATTTACCCCAGAAGACTTTCAACCCTATGTTGATGAACATGTTTTACAAAACCCAAGTCAGGTGTTTCTTAAGAATCATCCCAGTGATAGTATCATTGGTGATGTAAACCAACCTGTAAGGACTAGAGGTTCCTTAAGAAATGAAGTAGAACATCTAGAATTCCATTCCCAATTAGAACCTAAAAGCACTAATGAAGCTTTAGGTGATTATGATTGGATTAAAGCCATGCAAGATGAACTAAAAGAATTCGAAAGGAATAAAGTCTGGACCTTGGTTGAAAGACCTAAGGAAACTTCTGTTATTGGAGTAAAATGGGTTTTCAGAAATAAATGTGATGAAAATGGATTCATTGTTAGAAATAAAGCTAGACTTGTTGCTAAAGGCTATAATCAAAAAGAAGGAATAGACTATGATGAAACCTATGCTCCAGTAGCTAGACTTGAATCTATCCGTATTCTACTTGCCTTTGCAGCATTCTTTAATTTCAAACTTTTCCAAATGGATGTGAAATGTGCTTTTCTTAACGGTTATGTTCAAGAGGAAGTTTTTGTTGAACAACCTCCTGGCTTTGAAGACACAAAACATCCTGATCATGTTTTTAGACTTCCCAAAGCTTTGTATGGCCTTAAACAAGCCCCACGAGCATGGTATGATAGACTCACTGGATTTTTGTTTCAAAATAACTATGTTAAGGGAAATGTAGATCCAACTCTTTTTATAAAGAAAGATAAGAAAAATGTTTTGATTGTTTAGATTTATGTTGATGACATTATATTTGGTTTAACTCATCAATCTCTGACCGACTCTTTTTCTAGTCTAATGAAATCTGAGTTTGAAATGAGTATGATGGGTGAGTTAACATTTTTCCTTGGTTTTAAATTTTCCCAAAAACCAGAAGGAACCTACATATCTCAACATAAGTATATTAAAGATCTTCTTAAAAAGTATGGTTATGACAACACTAAAAGTATAAGTACTCCCATTGGTACCTCAAACTTGTTAGATCTTGACGAAGCTAGGAAACCAGTAGATCAAACATCTTTTAGAGGTATGATTGGAAGTCTACTTTACTTAACAGCTAGTCGACCAGACTTAATGTTTTCAGTATGCTTATGTGCAAGATATCAATCCAATCCTGAGGAATCTCACTTAAAGGCAGTAAAAATAATTTTTCGCTACCTTAAGGGAACCATGGATCTAGGATTATTTTATACTTCTGGAAATGATTTTGTTCAAAAAGGCTTTTCTAATGCTGACTTTGGTGGATGTAGAATGGATAGAAAAAGTACATCCGGAACTTGTCATTTCTTAGGAGATTCACTAGTTTCTTGGTCCTGCAAGAAGCAACATTCTGTAGCACTTTCCACTGCTGAAGCTGAATATGTAGCAGCTGGAAGTTGTTGTGCACAAGTGTTGTGGATGCAACACACACTCACAGACTATGGCTTGAGTTTTACTAAAACTCAAATTTTGTATGATAACACAAGTGCCATTTCCCTAAGTAAAAACCCTTCACATCACTCTCGTGCAAAACACATAGATATTAGGCATCACTTTCTTAGGGATCACACACTTAAAAGAGATATTATTCTTCAGTTTATCGGAACGCAAGATAAACTTGCTGATATTGTCACAAAATCTTTGGCTTCTGATAGATTTGAATATATTAAACAGAAGTTAGGAATGATAACCATAAGGTAATCTTTCTTAATTAACTTTCTGTTGAAAAAATCTCCTTACAGTAATAAACTCCTTTTCATAGGGGGAGTATATTTGATTGTTTGTTTAACAAAGTTTTTCAAAATTTGTTTTCAAACTTTTCGGAACGAAGATTTCCGGAATGGAACTTCTGGAACTAAAATTTTCCACAATGGACATTCTCGTACATAATACTTCTGGAATGGAAGTATTCGTATTGAAAATTTCCGGAATGAAAATTTACGTACTGGCAGTTTCATAACAAAATATTTTTTTACCAGTTGTTTTTCGTACTAAAATTCTTCGTAATGTATTTTTTTCGTACTAAGTTCTTTGTACTGATTTTCTTCTTAAATTTGTTTTTTTTTTCGTACTGTGTTTTTCATACTGAGTTTTCCGTAATGAGTTTTTCGTACTAAGTTTATTTTTCATAGTAAATTTTTGCGAAATCTTCCATTACGAATAATTCCCTAAGCCAATCCGAAAGGTATGATTTCCTTACTCAAGTTTTCATAGTCATATTTTACTTGCTGGAATTCTCTTATATTATGTTTTCGGATTATAGTTTTCTTAATTCTTTATTTTAATAAAACCTCAAAAAGATCGGATTCAAGTTTTCAACCGTCAGATCTGATCGCAGCTCATTCCAACCGTTAGATCAACTATGGAATGTGAACCGTCATCTCGTCGCCTATATAAAGGGGACCCAATTTCTCGTCCCACATCGATCTCAAAGCTCTCGCGTCCCGAATCTCTGTCTCTCCGTTTTAAGGCCGTTCCGAACTACAGTTGTCTCCGTTCCGAACATCTCAGAGAATTACAGATCCGAATGTCTGCGGAGTTAGAATCTCAAGAAATGTCATCCACTAAGCCTATTTCTCAGTGGTTAGATTACAGAGAAAGGTTAGTCCATCCGGCTTTCTTCAGCAACTACGATTCTATCATTTCAAAGAATATCAAGTTGAATGGCTAGGAAGATGTTGCGGTATCAAAAACCGGGAACCAAGATGAAGTATATTCAGACTTACTTGTTGAGTTTTATGAGTCAGTTTATTTCTTCAAGGAAGATAATAAGGAGAAGTTGTCTTTTAAGTCTTATGGCAAGACTTACAAACTTTCTCACACCAAGGCTGCAAGATTGGTAGGGCTGTCTTATGAAGGAGAAGCCGAGTTTATTTCGCATGTGTTGCCATACTCTAAGTGTAGCTTCAACAAGGAAAAGGCCTTAAAAACTCTCGGACTGGCTGATGACAAGGCTCCGAAGATTGCAAGTCTATCTACAAATTTCCGGATTCTGGAGTTAAGGTGCAAGGACTTATCGTACCAAGGAAAGGTGATAAAGATATCTTGAAGAAAAGTGAGATCTATATCTTAGATTTCCTGATAAATCTAAGGAAGTTTAACTTGATGAAGCATATTCTTCTTACTATTGAAAATTTGAAGAAGGGGAATCTGAGAGCTCAGATTATTATGTACCCAGCAATATTGTCGAAGTTGATAGTTCGGTGCCTTGAGTCTTTCAAGGAGGCTTGAAAATCTAAGCCAATAGTTTGAAAGATCATGCTAATCAGCGATGGTACTCTGAAAAGGATGGATGTTGCTTTCAACAAGGAAACTGGTGAATTCTTTGATCTACCTGCTCAAGAAGAAGTGGCTCCGAAAGCTGCTGATCCAGAATCCTCTAAGCCGGTAAAGAAGAGAAAGCTAAAAGAAGTGCTAGTAGAAGCCGAGAATCCCAAGTCTAAGGAAGTCCACTCCGCACCTCCAAAGCCCAAGAAGAAAAAAGCCTATCCTGATGAGGTTGTTATGAAGTGGAGAGCTGATAAAGAGAAAAGGAAAGAAGGGGATCCGCAGTTTGGATTGGACCCTACGGAGGCTAAGGCTTTAAAGGAGAAAACTGTTGATGAGCTGGAAAAACAAGCAAAGAAAAAGAAGCTCAAGAAGAAGATGTCTGAGGCTGAGGTAGCTCAGACCTTGTTGAAATTCAATGAAATGGTTTCAGCAACTATTCCAGTTCCAAGATCTTTCTCTTTGGAATCTATACCTGAGACTCCAGGAAGAAATCTTGTTACTCTGGAAGAAGCTGTTACTAAGAATATTGAGGAAGTAGAACAAGTTGAGAAAGTTGAACAAGTAGAAGAGGGTGCTGAAGGAAGTGGTGAAACCAGAGATGTGCTGAAACAAGTAGATGATTACAAGGGGACACCTTCGGAACACTTATCACTCCGGACTTCAGAAGCTGAATCTTCAAAGCTAGTTACTCCAGCAATGGAAGAAGAGAAAGAAGAAGAAGAAGTTTCCTATCATGGAGAAGAAGAACAACTTTTACATGATATTTCTCAGATGAAAAACGTAGAGGTCAGTATTCAGGAAGTTGCTGATGAGGAAGATATTGTCGTTCAAGTTTCTGACAGTGAGAAGAGAACTCCGGAACAGGACTCAATTCCGGAAAAAGACAAGGGAAAGAAAATTCTTGCTGATACTCCGATCTCAGAAGTAAGGAAGAGAAAGGAGGCTGGTAGTTCATCAAAGAGAAAGTTGGAGCTTATTGAGGAAGAAAACTCTCCAAGCAAGATTTCAGATTCGGAGTCATCATCGTTGGGGCATGACTTTGTTGTTCAGTCCTTAAAGAAGTTGGTGGGAACCATTCCGACCTTCTCTAGTATTGAATCAAGATGCCAGATGCTCCAACATGCGTTGAATCAGAAAACCGACTCCGTATCTATGGTTATGGATAAGTGCGTTGAGATTGAGGCTCAGTTCAAAACTTTCTTTGTTGGTTACGAAGCTCATAAAAGATCTTTCAAGAGGATGACAAGCTGGTCGAAGAAGAATGTGGAAGAAATGAGGTTGCTTGATGAGTTTCAAGAAAATGTTAAATATGCCTTTGAGACAGAGGACAAGAAGATAAACGAGCTGACTTCTTATTTTGAAGAAAAGCTGACTGAAGAAAAGAACTTCCGGATCCAAGAAGTCAGGGATCTGAATGGGAAGTTGAATTCTGTTTCTCATAACTAGAAATTTGAAAGAGATCATCGAATTGATTTTGAAGAAAGGATGAAGGCTCAGGAAGAGAAGATCAAAGCTTAGGAAGAAAAGCTCAAAGCCCAGGAAGAAAAAATTGAAGCTCAATCCACAAGAATAGTGGTCTTAGAGAAGCAAGATGAAGAAGATCATAAAGACTTAAAGAAGATCAAGACTATTCTAAAGGGGCTCATGTCGAAGGAAAAAGATCCGAAATAACCTAATCCAATCTTTTTGTTGTATTCTTTTTATTGCTGAGATTTGAAAATTAATGAAAGTTGTGCTTGTCGTTTCTATTATTGTCATTACTAATCTTTCAGGTACTTTGTTATTTTTTTTCCATTCCCTCCAATTCTTTTTGAAAATCACAAAGGGGGATAAGGAAAAGATCCTTAAGAAAAAGAGGAACTCTAATAAGAGTTTATCAAAGGGGGAGAAAGAAAAAATACCCAAGGAAAAAGAACTCTAATAAGAGTTTGTTTGAGGGGGAGTTTTTTTTTCTTAAAGAAGACCTTCTTATGAAACATCACTCCGGAAATATGAATACGATCCTTAGAGTTTCAAAGCCTAAGGGGGAGTTAGTCGTATTCATCTATATCCTTAAAACAAGGGAGATAAGCATTAATATGTTTCCTTCTTCTTAGAATTTCTTTTTCGTTAGGATGTTTGTGCTTTCCAAAAAGGGGGAGATTGTTGAGTCAATAAGGTTTTCCTTATGACTTTTATATTCCTTCTTGTTTTGAAAATCACAAACACCTTATCTTTAAGAAAATTTCTTTTATAAGGAAAATTGATTTCTTAAGGAAAATCGCTTTTATAAGAAGAATTGCTTTCTTAAGGAAAATCTCTTTTATAAGAAAAATTATCCTTATCATATTTTCATCCATATTTTTTTCTTAAGTATGAGATTCGGATTCATGTTCTCGGAATCGTTGAAACTTTGATATAAGGCGTTCTGTTTTAGGATCCGAATTCTGGATAAGAACTATAAGGAAGTTTCATTCCGAATTCCGGATATGAACTCTGACTAAGTTCTATTACAGATTCAGGATACGAATTCTGATGAAGAATTCTCATTACGAATTCTAACGAAGAATTATCATTACGAATTCTGTTGACGAATTCTCATTACGAATTCTAATGACGAATTCTCATTACGAATTCTAATGAAGAATTCTCATTATGAATTCTGTTGACGAAATCTCAATACGAATTCTGATGACCAATTCTCATTACGAATCTTGATGATGAATTCTCATTACGATTTCTGATGACGAATTCCTATTCCGAATTCTCATTCCGAATTCACCTATTAAACACAATTTGAGTATCTTTGTTTTATACACTCTGAATTAATTTAGACTCCGAAAAATATATTTGTTAGACTCCGAACTTTTATATTGCTTACACTTCTAAAAATTGTCTACTCTTTACTATTGTTCTTTACACTCCGAACCTTCACTCTGAAGTTTTCATTTCGAACATTTATGTTAGAGTTAAAACGATGTCGTACATTCTGTTATACTTGTTTTGTTATAAAACGATGTCATCTGTTTTGTTATAAACTAACCATTGTCTAAGTGACACGTGTACAGGTCCCTCCGATCTTTAAGTAAAATATGACCGTTGGAGGAGGAGCCGACCTTACCTATAAATAGGAGCTCATTTGAAAGAGCTGATAGCTGATAGATGGATAAAAGTGCTGGAAGGATGACTAATTTTCTTGAAGTGATTTCTAGAGAGAGAGTCTCTTATTAACTCTCAAAGCTTCGTGCGACTCCGAATGTTGGTGATTACATTCGAGGGCTTCCGGGGATAGGAAGACAGAGGTGCCGACTACCTTAAAGTTCGAGGGCTTTCTTGCTGAGGAAGACAGAGGTTTCCAACTACCTTGAAGTTGAGGGCTTGCGGGGATAGCAAGACAGAGACTCTGATCTTCGTATCGAGGGCTTACCCTGGTGTGGGTAAGACAGACTTGCTTGAAAGTATAAATCAAGGGACCTTTATCCAAGGTTGTTGGATACCCTTCTCTTTGGGTTAAAAGACTTATATTTTGTTACTAGTAGTTCTACTACTTGTTTCTATTCCGCTGCATTTTGTAATATAAGGAAAGTATAACTTTCTTATACTGCCTTACTTGTACTCTGATTAATTTAGATTCTATACGCTTTAAGGTAGAATCTCATATTGTAACCATTTGTTAAGTTTCAATTTCCGGAACCATATTTTCGGAACCTACTTTCGGAATCTCTTTCCAAGTTTGTATTCGGTGTTAGAGGTGTTGTGAATTTGCTTAGTTTAATCCTTGTTAAACTTAGCCCTTTCCTTTTCTTAAGGAAACTATAGTTATTCACAACTAACTTTAAAGGTTCCAAAGGAATTTTTAAAGTATACAATTCACCCCCCCTCTTGTATTTTGAGCATCTACATTACTATTTCGATCCTACATGTAGAGGTGGCGTTGGTGTGCCTGTGTAGAGGCGGACTTTTCCTGGTGTGCTGCTTCTCCATGGGGAATAATACAATGACATGGGTGCTGCTTGGCCCCCTCCAAAACCTATAGTTTTCCTTTTTTTGGTTTGGTTTACCTAGGAGGTTCCACCCCATTCCTTTTTTATTTTTTTCATTCAAGACCTGCTTTGCAGGTCACCCTTTGCACCATCCTTTTTTTGTCAACCAAGACTTTCTTTACATGAATTTCCCACACCCCTTTTAAATTTTTTCCCAAATTCTAAATATTATCTTTTTTGAAAATAATAATAATAATATTATAATAAAATTTTTATTATTATGATAATAAAAACAAATAATTTTATTATTATATTAATAATTCAATTAATTTTAAGACATTAATATAAAAAAATTTATTTTCTGGTGAGTATTTCGGCCATGGGATTTTTTGTTGAAATATGAATCACCACTGAAAATAAATCTCGAATCAGAATTCAAAAAATTTGGATGGCTGCAGACTGGCCATCCGATGTCCGATTCCAATTCCATCTGTAATTTTGGAACCATATCAACGCCCTTCATTATATTTTTATGAAAATTTAATTTATTCAACTTAAAATCGACATATCTCCCACTGATACCACTTGTTGGAACCAGGTGTGTAGCAGAATCCCCAGAAAAGTGGTATTTTAATATTTTTTGACTGACAATCAACATAAACTTCTCGATGTCGGTGAATAGAAAACATGTCTTAGCCAAATACCATACGTGAAGAGTTTTAAGCACAATAATAAACCATAAAATACCTGGTTTGAATATGAATCCACACACAACATCTACTCTTCATTTGTGATCAATGATCAAAGAATCTGACATTAAACTCCTCTAGATCGTCCACACATGTTTCAAGAAACTGCAGGAATTCCATTCATCGAAGTCCAGATTCTAGTATAGAATTATGATGAAGCCTTCGATGCTTCAACAATCACCGCCTTGCATTGTTGGCGATGCTTGAGAGAGTGCTCGATCCATGCTCCTGGGATATAGATCCTCTCTCTCTAGATCATGTGAGTTAGGACAGGAGAGAGTAGCCCCATGAATTGTACTTGGAAGAATCCACTCCTCCTCTATTTATAGTGTTTAATTAAAATACCCGATATAGCCTCGTCATCCCCGAATACTTAAAGCACTATCAAAGACATTTTATAACTACTAAACTGAGTCATAAATATTATTATCATTTTCTTGTAATATATTAAATATATCACCTGATAATAATTGAGTCCAAAACTTGACTCATCGTTCCCATAAATATTAATTGAACCTTGAATATTTTTAATATTTTTCAGTTGATATTTTTCAGGTATTTACTTAAAACTCATAAATACTTTTAATAAATAAAATCAATACTCAGTATTCTAGACTTGAATAATATGAATTTATTTATTTCATCGGTGATCGTTTTTCCTTGGACAAATCCCAAACCCTTGTGGTGGGGCCCACCATGTTAAAAACTTCTATTCAACTGAATATGATAGATTCTTGAATATATATTTTGTGTGACCCTCTAGGCCATTATATTGATAGTAGTGAATAGTATTAATAGACCAAGAGCAGGATCTAGATACCCATCATGGCCCCTGTAGAGGTAAGGATTTCACACTAGGAACATCCAACCTATGAAAATGCATTATGTAATATAATCTCTTTGTCTGTAATATCTCATAATGTTGGACTCACTCATGTGTTAGTTCCATTATCTTTATTTATTGTTTGTTGATTTAACGAGATGGATTTACCTTCGACTGGATTGGATATGGTCTTATAATGGTACTACCATCCTTATTATCATGGACTATGATATATTACTTCCATAACCTGGAAGCGAAAAATTCTTTCTTGACCATTGAACCAATGCCATGCCACCAATGACACAACCAACACAAACTACCTCACCACAAATTCATTTCCATGGTTTTCATCTTGCTTCAAAGTATGCAATCAAATGACATATATTGGTAATGATCTCAAGTCAGAAGACCATTACACATGATCGTAGATATAAATATCCAATGACATCAGAAAAATGTGGTGTTTTTATTGGTGTGTTAGTTCTCATGATCACACTACTAGGGATCACCAAGTACAAACATAATGAGAAGAAGTCTCAATTCTTATGAGCCCCCCAACACTAGATAATCTAACATCTACTATTTTCGATCAGTAATATGTATCTAGACCATAGAACATATATTTAAGATTAATGTCATAGTATCTAGAGGTTCTCATTATAACATGTGATCTGCTATAACTTTTTGACATGACAATTAATTTTTGGATATTACTATTTGGATATTGAACACATATACTTCTACACTATAATGGTAATATGACATCATGTATATCTAACTGTATACACAATATGGTAATAAAAAGCATTAAATAGTTGGGTTTAGGGAACCCACAATTTCAACATACCATAACTCATGTCACTTCTATGAATTGAGACCCTAACATGGACCTTGTGATTGACCACTCCTCCATGGAATTGATAATTCCTTGGCCTGATGAAAGGTGCTTGATCTGTGGTCACATAAGTCCAAGGGGTGGGGAGTGAGTCACCCCGCACTTGTAATTTATTATGTAAAAGTTCCAAGATCTATATATTAGTCATATGATGATAAACTTTACAAAAATGTACTTATCACATGACCCAAAACTATATTTTTACCTTATGTGATGAACATGGTATTACCAATGTATGATCATCATGTGGTGCCATCTTCTCCCCCACCATGGAATGCTCGTTCCACTTTGTCTAGCTTAATTCCTAATCCCCACCCCATTCAAACCAAGATAAATCCTCTTGAGAAGGTCCACACCATCTATCGTCGACACTCCATTAGAGACACGAATATACTTACCACGTGATGATATACTTCACGGATCAGTCTTATCATGAAACCTTAAACTGTGGAATCAAATTACATTGGTTTTGATCATTGTCTTCTAAGAAGGGTGGGTAGGATGTATCCCTATGGTTTGATACTATATATTGGTAAACTAAGGTGTGAAATATTTACTCATAGGTATGAAATTCCCAGATCAACCTCAACAGGGCGTCTGGTCCATCATTCATGGATCCGCCTCCACATGGTGTCTAATCCATCCATCTTGGAATCACCTTTATGGGAAGCCCGATCCATCCCTCTTAGGTCTTCCTCCATAGGGAGTTCAGTCCATCCATTGGTAAACTTATGTTTGGAATCTTCCCTCCTATGGATGTACCTCCTGGATCTACCTGAATGGGGTGTCTAATCCATCCATCCCAGATATGCCTCCATGGGACATCTGATCTGCCCCTCCCGAGTTTCCCTCAATAGGGTGTTTGATCCATCCATTAGTAAACTCATGTGTGAATAAATGACCCAAAATTTTATCAATGGAATTTATCCCTTATTATAGTAATTTCACATAGTATAAATCACTTATAATTAGTTAGAGACTAAAATAAGAACCTTATAAATGAAGAATTAATGAAATAATAAGTATTTCTAGAAGTTAAGGAACCAATACTGTTGAAATAGTAACATGACTTTAGGAACAGTAATATGACCCTTGTGATTAGTAAACCATCCATATAAATAGTATAATCACCCATGAAAGAATCAATTATTTTTTCATCTTATAAGTAAAAATATGATATAATTATATCTTAGTATAAATAAGTATATACTTTAAAAATTATTAATTAAGTGTTGATATTTTTATAAGTCATAAATATTCTTTTTAAATTTTATGATTAATTTATTAATTTAAAATAAAAATTATTTTCCAAACATTTATTAAAAAATCAATATTTTTATGTCTTATTATTTTATGATAATTTTATGAGGCATTAAGTAAATTTTCAAAGTGTTACAAAATTAGTAAAAATTTTAAAATCAGTATTTTCCAAGTAAATGATGATTTTAATTAAAAATTAAAATAATCATAATTAAAAAATTATTTTCATAAAATAGATTTCATTTTTTAATTCTACACAATTAAAAATCGTTTGGGAGAGTTTTTGATATTTTATGAAATACTTGAATTTTGTTGAATAGTAAAATACAATAATTTATGTTAAAGGCTAAAAACATTCATTTTTGAGTCATAGATGATGTAAGTGGCCATTGGTTCAAAATCACCTACACCAATTACTTCATTTAGTAACAATAATCCTCACTATTTCTTGTCTAGAGCAGAATAATAAACTAATGATTAAATTAATAAAAAACACCTCTTTCCTCCACTATATATACCACCCCTCACACCCTCTTCTCCTTACACCTATAATGGTTTTAGACATTCCTAAATTATGCCAAATAGTCTTTCCTAGACCCTCCCCCATGTCTAGAAGACATTGAACTCATCAAAAGACCAATCCTATGTTCCTTGAGGAGGTTCTCAACCAGATAATTCAAGAGGTAAATACTCTCTCTTTCTCTTTCAATTTCCTCTCAATTTCAATTTGTTTTCTTATTATCTCCTCACATACCTTAATTCAAAGGGAATGATAACTCCAGTAACATATATATTCTATAATTATATCATGTTAATGTAATATAAATCATTAAACTCCTCCCACTCTCTCTTTTATCTTTAAAATGAAATCGTCACCCATGACGTGTTAATTTATGAAATTGTGGGCGATGGACTTTAATTTTCCTCAAAAAAATTCAAGGATTTTAATAATACAATTAAATGGTTAAAATATATTTTTATGTTTAAGTTATAATCATTTTTATGTTATGGAAATAAATTATACTCATAATACTAAATGACAAAACAAAACGAGTTCATTATGGTCAAAAAACCGCCAAAATTAACCTAAAATGATCATCATTAAATTTTTTCTAATGAATCATCCTAATGTTATATAACCAAATACATTGTAAGATATTTTACTATTTTTTAGGATAATTAATTACATATAATAATTATTCTGTATGTTCAACCTCATTTTAATTGAATTTCCATTCATGTATACAAACAAACCAATCATGAAAACTATGAAAACAAACAGTCCCGAACGATAAAAATAAACTCTATAACTCATAAAATATAGTAAATAAAACTTAATAAAACCATAATTAATTATATTCATGTATAAATGGTTATGTAATTTTTTATTAATGAATATAATGTGATTATATGTGACATTAAAGTGAAGAAAGTGTTCAGACATAAGTTAAAGGGAATTCTCAAACCCAAACCTATTTCTTTGGGTTATCCCTCTTTAACCACATGTTCAGTATGGATATTACATAAATATCATTTCTTAATAATTATATTAACTTTTCTGATATATACATTTATTCTAATTGTGATTTTTAAAAATACAATGTTTTACCAAAGAACTATTCTTTTAAAAAAACATACTTCTCGGGATTTTTCTTTTTCACTCAACGTTGATGATTCTTATATCAAGTATGTTATTACCATTTTCATTTGGGAACCAAATGTTTATGAATATATGCCCTAGGAAATTAATCCCATTCCATTCTATGGGTTATTTTATCTCCACAATTTATATATGTTCTATGTGGCATGAAAGATAATGTAAATGTTATGATGTGACAAGTGTGACCAAAATTATATAGTGAAAAGTAAATGATAAGATGTGACAGGTGAACCTGGAATTATATAGCTCTCCAATTAACTTTTAAATGTGATTTATCTCATGAGGAATTTGAAATATGTATGAACATGAAGTTATCTTTGTTTAAAACTATGTGTGGTAGTTTACCACTAAGAAATGATGTTTTATTTTTATGCATTTTCATATTCCATGACTTTATATAATAATTAATCTCATGATGATGATGTTTTGATTATGGTCACCCCATGTCATATTGCCTCAGGATATTATATATAATCTTAATGATATTTTTAGATCAACCCTTTTCTATGTATTTCCCCAGGATACTACATGTACTAAAGAAAACATAAGGGATAATAAGAAGCTTGAGAAGAAGGAATTAAATAAATGAGTATGTTTTATGTTGTAAGAGTTATATATGGTCCTAGTTTTCCCAAGACACCAAAACTATGGATCCTAAATGTGTAATGTATTTATGTTTTTTATAATTAAAATTACGTAATAATAATGTATGAAAAATTAGTGTTTCTATAGTCAGTATTAGAGGGTAGTTTAGTTAATTTTGGAATTAGGATTAAAGAACCTTAGTGAAACCCATAGTGTGAGACTAAGTATTTATAAGAACATAGGAATATTTTCTAAACATAGGGATCCCATAAGGTATGAATTTAGTGTTAATTTTACAAATGGATAGATTATTGATGACTTGCTGACTTATGTTTTATTCTATCCTTTTTTATTTTTGAAAATGGTGGGAACTAGGAGAAACCAGGCCAAAAATCCATGTGAGGGAAAATGAAGAGATTTATCAAATAAAATCCCAAATGAATTGGGAGGTTGAGTTAAAAATTTCACGGTGATGATTACTTAGCTTTCTCAGATTATAAATAATAACCTAAATAATGTGGAACATCCTCCTTCACTAAAGAGGGAGAAACTGTCAATTTAGTGTTTTACGCGACAATGACCACCAACATTTAGTGGGTCTTATGATCCACTAATTGTGGAAGAATGAGTCAACTTGATAGAGAATATTTATTTTGTGCTTCAGTATTCTAGGAAGGATAATCTAACTCTGCCTATTTATCATCTATATAGAGAGGCTGACCAATAGTGGTCATTGATTAAGAACACCAATCCAAGGGATGAAATTGAAGATATGGAGTTGTAGGACATTAATATAATGTTTCTTAACAAGTATTTCCAACATAGTATTCATAGAAAGATGGAGAGATAATTCATAGAGCTAATGAAAAATAATGTATAATCTTTCACAACCTACGAAGAGAGTTTTATAAGGCTTCTAAGGTACACTTCTTATTTTTTTCTATAGTGGTAGAAAAATTGATAGATTATTTAGTTATTTAAAAATAACCTTTGAATGGATTTTGAAATTCGATCATTTGGGAGTTATGAAGAAAATTTTCTATCTTCTCTCAAAGTGGAGGTAGAGTTTTGAGAATGGTCCCATGAGTATGGTGATAAGAAACCAAAGGTGAAGTTTCAAGCTGAAGAATATCATAATAATGGAAGAAAGAAAACTCAACCAACCACATGTAAAAAATTTGGGAATAAGCATCATGGGAACTACCTAAAAGGTATGGGTAAATGCTTCAAGTATGGGATAGAAGACCACAAAGATAATGAATTTTGAAAATACATGAGGAATGAGGAAAATTTAGTAGAGGAAAGTGAGCACCACCAATGGTCTAATGCTACAACTATATGGATCAAGGGAACTATGCAAGCTAGTGCACTAAGCCTTGAGTTCTTGTGGGTAATTAGCATCATTCGCCACTAAAGCCAAAGGATAAAGGGAATAACTATTCCCTAAAAACTATGGAATTGGAGAAAGAAAACAATGTTTTACAAGGTAAACTTCTTATTCACTCAAGAATGGAAAAATTCTTACTTGATTCTGGTTCTAAGAATTCATTTATATATTGTAAGTTTTCTAGAACTTTTGAATCGAAAAACTAAATCCTTAAAGTATAGATATCTATAAAAACACCTAGTAGTGAAATCATTTCAACCCAAGTGCTAGAATCTTATCTTATTTGTGTATTAAGGAAGATTCTTCCAGAAAATCTCGTAATACTTCCCTTATTGGAAGTTGATTCTATACTGGGAATGGATTCGCTCTCATTATATAGATCACACATCAATTTTTTGGAAAAGGAAATATCTTTTCATATTCAAACCATCCCATTCTCTTCTATAAATGAAAGGAAGATCATGAATATCCTTTGAAAAATCCTTCAATGATGTGGGTTTTGATTTCCTATGATGAATAATACCTATCTCAAATGGTTGATTTAATGTAAGGTATAAACCTATGGGAAATGCCCATTATTGGGGAATACAGTGATGTATTTCTAGAAGAGTTACCCCAACTACCACCAGATCGTGAGGTAGAGTTCTCAATAGAACTCATACTTAGAGATACTATTATCTAAAAGATTCCCTATAGGATGGATCCTATAGAGATTGAGGAGTTAATTAATCAGCTATAAGAGAACTTGGAAAAAGGGTTCTTACGCCCTAGTGCATCACCTTAGGGTGAGATAGTGCTCTTTTTCATGAAGAAGGATTGATCAATGTAGTTGTGTATTGATTATCAGGAACTCAACAAGATAACCATAAACAACAAGTATCATCTTGAAAGGATTGATGACTTGTTCAATTAGTGGATAGGGGCTCAGTAATTCTCAAAGGTGGATCTCTGTTATGGATATCATCAGCTAAAGTTGAAGAGGGAATATATTCATATGACTGACATCCATACAGGGTATGAGAACTATGAGTTTCTGGTGATGCCCTCCAGACTTACTAATGCCCCTACGATGTTCATGGTTTTGATGAATAGAGTATTTAGACACTAACTCAACAAGTGTTTGGTAGTGTTTATTTATGATGTTCTTTTCTACTCTAAGAGAATGGAGAAACATGAAGAATATCTAGGGGTTATGTTGGTGACATTGTGGAAAGAGAAGTTGTAGGCCAAGCTCCTAAAGTGTGAATTTTGGTTTCAGCAAGTCACATTATTAGGACATATGATCATAAGTTAGGGAATTTATGTGGACCCATAAAAAACAACCTAAATTGGAGAGTGTCGTATACCCTCTAGTGTCATATAAATCCATCATTTTCTTGGATTAGCTGAGTACTATCAAGGTTTTGTGAGAAATTTCTCATGATTGTCAAGCAGGCTAACTAAGTTAGCAAGGAAATGGGTAAATTATGTCTTGATATAATAATGTTATGAAAGCTTCAAGGTGATAAAGAGAAGTCTCATCACTGCACTTGTACTCACATTATTGAAAAGTTGAGAAAGTTTTGTGATATATAGTGATGTATCCAAGAAAGGATTGAGTGGTAAACTCAATGCAATATGATAATGTGATATCCTACACCTCACAAAATTTGATGATCCATGAGAATAACTACTTGATGCATGATCTGGAGCTAGTATCCATGATTTTTCCTAGAAAATCCAGCGGAACTACCTCTACGGTGAGACGGGTGACATATATACCAATCAAAAGAGCCTGAAGTATATATTCACACAAAAGGATCCCAACATGAATCAAAGAATATGGTTAAATCTAATTAAAGACCATGTTTACTCTATTCACTATAATCCTGGTAAGGATAAGAAGGTAGCTGATGCTCTTAGTAGGAAATAACCTCCAACTCTATTCATGTTGTGGATTGAGAAAGACTATATCTTAATAGATAAGAAAAAGATGGATTTGGAAATCATAATGGAAGTAAATACATATTATATTTCCCAAATTATTTTCCAAACATCTATCCAAGACAAGATTAAGGAGGAACAAAGGGATGACCCATAGTTACAAAATATGGTGATTGTAGTAACAGAATGGAAACTGAAATAGTTCCATATCAATGATGATTGTGTAATTTGGTTTGGAACAACGATTTGTGTTCATTCCTCACCTAAGATAAATAAGTAGCTATTATAAAATACACATAACTAGACTTTCAGTATCTATCTAGGGAGGACCAAGATGTACCATTATCTTAGGGAACAATTATGGTGGGACAACATGAATGAATCGGGTTGTAGAATATATCTCAAGGTGTTTGAAATGTTAGCAAGTTAAAGAAGAGTGATAAAAGTCTAAAGGGATGACAAATCCATTTCCAATACCCATGTGGAAATGGTAGAATGTCACTATGGGAATTTTCATAGGACTCCATAATAAGTACAAAGGAAATAATATAATATGGTTTGTAGTGGACCGACTCCCCAAGACTACATAGTTTATCGCTATTTGGGAATATCTCTCATTTGATCAACTTGAAAAGATATATTTAAAGGAATTGGTGAGAATTCATGGGGTTCCACTTTTAATTGTATTTGATTGTGATCCTAGGTTCACATTGAAATTATGGAGGAGTGTTCAACATTCCTTCAGTACTAAATTGAATTTCAGCATGACCTATCACCCATAAATTGTTGGCCAATCAGAAATTACTATTCACATGCTTGAAGATATGCTAATAGACCACTCTTTCAAATTAAAAGGTAGATGGGATCAAAATCTCCCATTAATTGAGTTATCATACAAAAATATCTTTCACTTGAGTATTCATATGGATTCATATGAATCTTTTTATGGAAAGTTATGTAGAACTCTAATATATTTGGATGAAGCATGCGAAAGAAAGCTACTTGGACCAGATCTTGTATAAGAGACGATAGAAAAGGTTCAATCCATACATAAGAATATCAATTATAATAAAATTAAGAAAAATACCAATACTGACAACTACTTAAGGGACTTGGATTTTAACTCTGGAGATAAAGTCTTTCTTTGAATATCACCATGGAAGTGAGTCATGAAGTTTGGAATGAGAGGGAATCTTATCCCAAGGCACATTGGCCCATTTGATATCCTTGATCACATTTGATTCTTGGCCTCTTGGATTGCTGTTCCACCAAATATATGTCAAGTTCATGATGTTTTTTACATATCACTCCTAAAGAAATGCATACCAGATCTTTCACATGTACAAAGCTTAGAGGTGGTATACGTGGAAGATGATCTATCTTATGTGGAGTTCCCAGTAAAGATTTTTGACTTCAGAGATAAGGCTCTACATAAAAAGATAAATCACCTAGTCAAAGTGTTGTAAAGGAACCATATGTATGAAGAAGAATTTGGGAACTAGAGGAGGAGATGATGTAGAAGTGCCCTCATCTATTTATGTAAAATGAAATTTTGAGGGGGAAATTTCAAAAGTAGGGAAGAACGTAACGACCCATACTTTTATCAACAGAATTTATCAATTATTATAGTAATTTCACATAGTATAAATCATATAAAATCACTTAGAGACCAAAATCAAAACATTATAAATGAAGAATTAATGAAATAAGAAGTATTTCTAGAAGTTAAGGAACTAATACAGATGGAATAATAACTTAACCATAGGAATAGTAATTTGACCCTTATAAATAGTAAACCGACCAAATAAATTGTAGGCTCACCCATAAAATTATAAATAATTGTTTTTCATCTTATAATTAAACATATTATATAATTACATCATAGTATAAGTATGTAAATTTTTTAAGAATTATTAATTTAGTGTTTGTATTTTTATAAGTCATAAATATTTAATCAAGATTTTATGATTAATTTAATAACTTAAAGGAAAATTAATTTTCATAAAATTTATTCAAAAATTAATATTTTTATGTATTATTATTTTAGTATAATTTTATGATACCTTAAGTAAATTTTCAAAGTGTTACAAAATAGGTTATAATTTTAAAATCTATATTTTCCCAGTAAATGATGCTTTTAATTCAAAATTAAATTAATCCTAAATAGAAAATTATTTTCCTAAAATGGAGTTAATTTTTTAATTCCAAACATTGAAAAATATTTAGGTTAGTTTTTTGGGTTTTTTATGAAATACATTTATTTTTGGTGAATAGTAAAATACGATAATTTATGATAATGGCTGAAAACCAGAATTTTGGAGTCATGATTCAGTCATGGATGATGTATGTGACCATTGGTTAAAAATAAAATACACAAATTAATATATTTAGTCAAAATAATCCTCACTATTTCTTGAGTTGAGAAAAATAATAAACTAATGATTCAAATAATAAGAAAACTTTCCTCTCCTCCACTATAAACACCACCCCTCACACTCTCTTCTATTAAAACATATCAAGATTTTATCCTTGAATAAATTATACCAAATAATATTCCCTAACCCCATCCTGATTTTTTGGAGCTCTTGGCCTCATCAAAATACCAAGCCTAGGTGCCCTGAAGAAGATCTCAAGAGGAGAATTCAAGAAGAAAATGATCTCTCTTTTTATTTTAATTTTCTTTAAATTTCAATTTCTTTTCTTATTCTATCATAACCTAACTTCATCTAAATGGTATTATAAATAAATAAAATTACATATACTATAATTATATATTTTTAATGGAAGATCCAACATTGAAATCCTCCATCTCTCTCTTTTATCTTAAAAATGAAATCGTCGCCCGTGATGTTTCAATTTATCGACATCGTGGGAGATGCACTTTCATTTTCCTTAAAAAACTCCAAGAATAATAAGAATACCATTAAATAGTTTAAAAAATATTTTAATGATTATTTTATAACCATTTTTATGTTCTGGAAATAACTTATACTCAAAATACTAAAAGACAAAACAAAACGATTTTGTTGTGTTCCAAAAACCGCCAAAATTAACCTAAAACTATCGTCATTATATTTTGTCTTATGAATCATCCTCAAGGTATATACCCAAATAAAATTTAAGATCAGTTAATATTATTTATGATAATTAATAACATATAATAAAAATTCTATATGTTCATCCCCATTTTAAACTAACTTCCATTCATGTATACAAATGTGTCGATCATGGAAACTATGAAAACGAACCCTCTAGAATGACATTATTTAACTCTATAACTCATCCAAAAAACCATAAAAGAGAATAATAAAACCATAATGAATTAGATTAATATCTAAAAGGTTCTTTAATTTTTAATTGATAAATATTATGTAATTATACAGGCCATTAAAGTGAATAAAGCATTTAGACACAATGTAAGGGGAATTCTCAAACCCAACTCCCTTTCTTTGGGTTTTCCCTCTTTCACTGCATTTTCATTACGTATATTACATAAATATGTTTTATTCCTCATTATATTACAATTTTTGTGATATAAATATTTTCTAATTTAGATTATGAAAAACACAATGTTTTTCAAAATAACTCTTCTTTCAAAAAACACACTTCTCAACATTGTTCTTCTTCACTCAAAGTTGATGATTCTTAAATCGAGTATGTTATTCCTTCTTTCATTTGGGAGACCAACGTTTATGAATTTATGCTTTAATAAATGAAAAAAATTCATTTCCATGGGTTATTTTATGTCCAATATTGATATATGTTATTTGTGGAATGCATGATAATGTAAATGTCAGGGTGGGAGGGGTGCACCCAGAATTATACAACGTAATGTAAGTTGTAAGATGTGAGGGGTGATCCTGGAACTATATAGAAACCTGACACATTGGGTAATTTAATTTATCTAATAAGGAATCTGAAATATTCATGAACATGATTCTAGATTTCTTCACAACTATGTGTGGCAGTTGACCACTAAGACATGATGTTTCATTTTAATGCATTACCATATTCCATGACTTTATATAATACTTCCTATCATGGGGATGATTTTCTGATTATGATCACCCAATTTCATATTATTTCATGATATTATCTATCCTTTTACTAGGAGTTTTATATCACCCAATTTTGATGTATATCCTCAGGTGACTATATGCGCTAAGGAGAACACTAGGGGCAATAAGAAGCTTGAGAAGAAGGAATTACATAAATGTTTATGTTTAATGTTTTAAAAGTTGTGTATAATCATAATTTTCCAAAGACACTAAAACTTTGGATCCTCACTCTTTAGTTTTTTTATGTTTTTTATTATTAAAATGATGTAATAGTAATGTAAAAAAGTAGGGTACTATAGAAATATTCCCTCCTAATGACGCACCTCCCAGATCCACCACTATGGGGCATTCAATCCACTTATCCAGGATCCAAATACATATGTAATTTAACCAATCCATTTGTAACTCAGGTATGAAATCTTCCCTCATAGGGATGCGCCTACCAGATCTGCCTCCATGGGGCATCTGATCCATCCATCCAGGGTCCTCCTCCACATAGTGTTCGATCCAGTTACCCCAAATCTGCCTTTACTGGGCATTCGATCTATGCATTGGTAAACTTATTTGGGAAATATTTCCTCTTAGGGGGACACCATTTAGTTCCTACTTCATTGGGGATTAGATCCACCTATCCCAAATCCATCTCCATAGGGAGTTTGATTCAATTAACCTGGGTCCACCTGAAAATGCATTCATCTATCCATTAGTAAATCTTTCAGGTGTGACATCTTCTCTCCTAGGGACACACCACCATGATTCACCTCCATGGGGAATTTAGATAAACCAAACATCACCACAAGAGGTTTAACATGTTCCCTGACCTATCCCAAATAGACTTTCTGATCCATCTCTGTATGATGTAAAAATTGTGACCTGACCCAGAACACCTACCTCGAAAAAAACATGTGATGCCTAAGTTAAAAATACTTCGAATACATATGAACTTAGAAATAATTAACTTATTATTGAAACAATATGAATTAGGTTCCATTCCTATGATTCCTCAAATGAGATTCCCTTCCAATAGGAAGAAAAAATGCGACCAATGTGCCAATGTCCATCATGCTTAGTGAAGCCTAATGTGACTAATCTCTTAAATAAAGGTTGTTTCCTTATCCAGATGAATGCAATATATTATGATATAAGAAGTGTAATTAACTGATGTCCACAATGATATGGAACCAGGAATGGGTTCCACAAACATCACATAATCTATAAGGCATAACAAGACAAGGCAATGATCTCCAAGGAGGAATCCACGGAATAAGGAACTTACATCCCATTATCTCCTTTTAATTAAGGAGCATAAATCGCCAATGAGAGTGATGAAATCCACTATAATTTGAAAATTGGGAGTGCACGCCAAAGAACATCAGTGTAAATTAACATAAAGACATGTCTAGATGAAAGCATCAGAAACAATCTCCCATAAATATCTTCTCAGGTAGTACTCCTCTTAGGAATACCCTACGTAAGCATTTATTTATTATATGGGTAAGGAAACAAAAGAAATGATGATCTTAGAGGCTAAGTAATTCTAAGAAAAAGATATCAATATATGATCATGTGAAATCATAAGATAAGAATAATGGTATTTGATCATTAACATTCTTTAAGAAGTTTATACACAATAAATAATATATTATAAAAATATTCATGACATAAGACTTTATCATTTCATAAAACATGGACCATAAGAGTAAAATTCATCATAAATCAGTTATTAACCATAAGATCATATTATAAAATTGTGACAAAATCATAATTATAGAAAATCCATTTCATATGTCAAGATTGACTACCAATACCATCAACATACATGATCATGTATTGTTACCTATTTACCATTATGGATCAAGAAGCACCTATTTCCCATAGTGGATTAGGACACACCTGTTTCCCATAGTGGATCAGGATGCACCAATTTACCATAGTAGATCAAGATAATAAAATTGTTTCCCATTGTTATCTCATGATATATAATGCATTACCCAATTCATTAGAGGGAGATATACTCCCCAACCATCTCATTATTTAACCCATACATATGTGTGAAAAAATATCATAAACCATTCATCACATCATCACATCATAACCCATGAAAATAAAAAGGTTTCTATAAACATTTAATCAATTCACCATATCATAGCCCATGAAAAATAAATTTGTTTCATAAAAATTTCATAAATATAAACATTAACCAACTATGGAAATAACAATGATGGTATTATTTAGTATTATCCCTAGTAAATAATGAGTAGCATCAAAGGATGTAATCTTATATAAAAAATGATTTTGAAAGATCACTTGGAACATTTCTTAAGAAATATGGACTTTGCAATATAAAAAACACTTTTTTTAAAGATAAAAAATTTTCAAAATACTTTTCTTTGAAATTAACCTTGGAAACTTATAAAGGGAGATCTAAAAATCATTTAAAATATTTCTCGAGGAAAATATCCTTTCCATTTTTAAAATGAATTTTTAAAACTAAAAATTCATAATTATTTGGAAGTACAATTACTTGAAAAAAATTAAAATTTTGGTCATGATGATGGAAAATATAGTTCATGTCATACATGTTAAAAAAATATTTGTTTCATATTTTAGTAAAAGTTAAATGAGAATTGTTTGGAAAACTGTAACACCCCAAGTATTTACAATTAAATTTAATATTGAATGTAATGCACACAACACTGAGCTTTCGAGAAACAACACCATATCATTATAATTATTTAAAAAATATAGTTATAATATTTCCATGAAAAATTATTTTTCCACTTATGTGATTTGAAATTTAAAAAACAGACATACACGATTGCGATCAGTATGTGATTTTGAGTCTGATAGGATCAACTAATTTTAATTGGTGAATAGTAACTTGACCCTTTTGAATAGTAATGTTAATATTAAGAATATTAATATGAACCTAATGAATAGTAACCTTACCTATGAAAGTATAAATAATATTTAAGCACCTTTTAAATGAAAGCATGATATAATGGTATTAGTAAGTGAATAATTTTAAAATTAATAATTAAGTGTTGGTATATATTTAATTATAACTATATAATTAATAACATTATTTATAAGATTCTTTTTTTCATAAAATTTATTCATAAATCAATATTATTTTGTATGATGATTTTATGATAATTTAATTAGACCCTAGTTAATTTTCTATGGTGTTATAAAATCAGTTATAATTTTGAAAACAATATTTTTCGAGTAAATAATAATTTTAATAAAAATTAAATTTCTCATATTTATAAAATTATTTTTATAAAATGTATTTCATTTTTTAAATATACACATTAAAAAATGGTTAGGGTTATTATTTGGGATTTTTCTAAAATACTAGAATTTTTGGTGAATAGTAAAATACGATAATTTACAATAGATGTTAAATATAAGAATTTTTTATTCATTGTTGATTTGAGGATGATGTAAGAACCATTAGTTAGAAATAAAATGAACTTATTAATTTATTTTTTCAAAATAATAAACACTATTTTATTTCTTGTGAAAAATAATAAAATAAGGAATACAATATTGAGAAATCACCCATCTTGTCCACTATAGAAACCACCCTCACTGCCACTTCTCTTCACTCCTCGAAGACTTGAATCTTGAAAAAGTTCTGACTAAATAATCTTCCCTAGTTTATCCCAACATCCATGAGCTATTGGTCTAAAAAAATACTAAAACCCATTTTTTTAAGGTGGTTCCTAAGAAGGAGTATTCAAGAGTTATAATCATCTTTCTTTTTCTTTTATTTTCTTTTCATGTTTTTTATTTTATTATAATATCCTCATATACTCTATAAAAATGATATTGATAACTCCAATATCCTATATAAAATTTAAGGATATAATTTTAATGTAATATCCATCTTCAATCTCTTTAATCGCACTTTTTTATTTTAAAAAATAAATCATCATTCGGGAGGTGCCGATTTACAACCTTTGTCGATGACTAAACATTATTCTTCATTTTATCCTTCAAGGATATTCATGAAACCATTATTATGGCTGAAAAAGATTACATAATATTTATTTTATCTCATGTGATGTTTTGTAAGTAGTATATATATATAATACCAATTCATACAACAAAACTGGTTCGTGATGTCCAAAATACCACCGTAATAATATAAAATATTATAACTAATGTTTTATCTAATAAATAATCCTCACACCACATAAAAAAATTTATTATATTACCATTTATTATTCTATATGTTCATCAATATCATATAAATTCAATTCTGAATAATTATATCATTTCCACAAGAACTTCCATACTCATATAAAAATATACCGACAGTGAAAACCAAGGAAACGAACGCTCCTGGGTAATAAAATTGTATCTTATAACTCATCAAAGAGGAAATAAATGAACTTAATAAAATAATAAAAAATAAAACAATGTATAGAAGGTTATGTATTAATTAATTAATGGATTTAATTTTATTATCCATGATGTTAATGTCAAGGTAAGAACACATTCAAACATAAGGTAAGGTTTTCTACCCAAACCTCCATTTTCTTTCTCGTTACACCTATTCTCTCATTACAACAATGAAATTCTTAATTAAAATTATTTAGTAATCTTAAATTATATTTTAATTTTCCATATATTTGTACTAATCATAATCCTTATTTATTTAATGGGGATTTACATGTTTTAAAGGATATTGGTCAAATTATTTTTGAAAAACAAGCCCAATTCCAGGGAACTTCTCAAATTCTTACCTAATTTAAAGGGAACTGTATAATTTTTTTTAAGCAACAATTATTTTTCTAAAATAAATAATTCTATTATTACAAAACTACCTTAGTTCACTTCTGGTTTCAAAAATGATTTTCAAAAAATAACTCTTCTTTTTAAAGTAAAAGAGTATATCTATCAAGAATTACACTATAATTTTATAAGAGTATATTCATATATTTCAACACTCTTGTTGATTATTATGTTAAATTGGGATTAAGATTTTATGAGATCTTCTACCATATTTTATTTAATGGTTTATATTTAGTTTGACTATGGATGTGCTATCTTGATACCATTCATTATATTACTCTGAATGGTTAATATTTTTGTTTACTGATTGTGGAAAATTATTTACATTTCATATATTAGTTTTAATATGAATATATATGTTAATTGTAATTAAAACCTTTCATTTGAGGAATTAATTAGACTTAGTATGTGTCAGGTGGGTCCCTATATATCCCCTCAGGGCATTAGTAGGTCTAATGAGACAAACTAGTTCGGGTTTTTACCTGTTTATGTATGGCCTTAGCACGAGCCCTTGAGATTAGTTTTATGATATCCCTCATTATGAATTCCCTCATTATGAAACAAGTAATTGATAGTCCATGTGATTATTAAACTATTATAATATCCATGGTCATGTTTTATTATGGAATTATTTATTTAGATTTTGTTCCTTCACCATTTTTCTCATGATTTTGTTTTAATGGCATGTGTTCTTTAGTTATTCATCATGGATTATTATTTATTCTTCCATTGTATTACTTACCCATTACTAAGCATATGAAATAAAACCTTTCTTATTTTTAACTTCCATAGTATACCAAGAGGAATATTATAAATTACTTTCAAAGTTAATCGAAGAGTTATTGGGTGTTAGCAATTAAGTTTTTATATTTTTTTCCTTTTAATTTGTAATTTAAAGTTCATGTATATAATATCATTTCCAAAACTACTAAAATATTTGGTCCATCAGGATGATACATCCTTATAATCATACCAGTGTAATAAATTAAGGCATCAGCTATGAGATACTCTATTCGGGGCTCTTCAGTTGGTATTAGAGAAAGTTTAGTAGAAACCATGGACGCTAGATTTAGAAAATTTGAGAGAATAAACCTACGATAGAAATTGAGGATAAGTATAGAATAAAATATTTGAATTGTAATAAGGTAGAGATTATGTGGGTATTACTAGGAATATATACCTATTTGGATAGTACAAGTGGATGTGGTTCTGGTACATATATACCTAGGTTTAACAACTCTAACAAGGTGTCTTTGGAATGACTCGAGGTAAACTGGTACATGAAAACGAGCCATACTACGTAGCCGGTTTGACCCCCTGAGGGATATTCTTATAATAATCTACATTTTTATTATAAACCATTACAAATTATTTAAAAGTAAATATGTCCCCAAATAAACCTTGTCGATGATTATTATATTAGCTACGCATAAATTTTTCAATTTATGTTTTGTATTTCACTAGTATTGGGATTATACATTATATTTCATAATTTTATGATCTAATATAGCATGTGAAATTGTTTATAAATGAAAACTACCAAAAGGAATGGGAACTACATCAATGAACATAATCCAAAGAGCAATGATGATCATTTCTTTAATGGGTTTAAGAAAGTATTTTGAAGGGAACTAGTCAGTCAAACATTATCACTATATGATGAGATAGTATCATGTCATAACTAGAAGGAGAAAGAGTTTTCTAAGTATTATTGATTAGGAAGGCAGAAAGAGAAGACGAGAAATACTAGGAAAAATATAGATAAAGGGAAGATAGTAAAGAATTACTTTCCCACATGTGATAATTGTTGAAGGAAACACCTTGGTATATGCTTAAGAGGAAAAGGAGTTTGCTACAAATGTGGAGAAATAGGCCACCATGTTCATGATTTTAAGGAAAGGAAAGAGTTGTACAATGATCAATGATTGAACATCAAAGAGTTGGGATACTATACAAATCAATGACCCATGCATAAAAGGAATATACCACAAAAAAGATAATAGATCATGGTCAGTATTATGCTACTACCACAGATGAAGAGGAATGATTACTATTCTTATGTTTGGATTAAAGAATTATTTAATTTAAGTATTTTATTAATGAATTATTGGTTATAAGAATTATGTAATATATAAGGATTGCACTAAGGTACTATTTCATTAAGGTATTGTAGTCGTATTTTTAATGGTACTAAGAAAAATGATTCGATAACAAGTTAAACACTGGAAAAAACATGGTTAAGGGAACGATAAACCATAAAATGTATCTCGTGATGAGATAATAAAGTAGTATAGAGAGATGATAGATATGGATAAAGTAAATTTGATAGTACTAACTACAGTGGGAATGATTATAAAGTGTTAGATCATGATCTTTTTGAAGTGATAACCATTTATAAAATGGTTTAAGCTGATCATTGTTTTAGGTTTTAGAGGTTAATATATTACTTCACCACATGATAAAATATGTTCTAAGAGATGTAGTATAGATAATTAGAGGCATAAAAAAAAGGATAAGACTGTGTTTATAAAATAGAAATGTATATATATACTATTATATAGTGAAATAACTCTTAAACTCTAGGAAAATAATCTTAAACAAAAATGTTTTCATATGATCATTTTTTTAAGATATCAATAAACTTTTTCATAATTGTAGTTTGTGGTTTGGTGATGATTAAATTTCTAATGACCACATCCTCTATAATTTTATATCAGAACTTAATGGTTATATTTATCATTTATGTCTATGTTTTGACTTCCCACTAATATTCTCCAACTCATAAGTATAATTTTGTGGTTACCACCTCATTTACCTAAAAATATTTAAGAGGATATTTTATTAACCCTATTTCCGATGTGGGTTTCTCACAAGGGAATTTTCAAGTACCAACCATTAACTTTTGAAGTGTAATTTAAAATTGATAGGATGTAATTTATTGAAGGAGTGGAGAATATTACACTCCAATTATTAAAAAATAAATTTAATATAGAATGTAATGTACACAACACTGAGTCTCTACAAACAAATTTTTTATTATAAATATTTAAACAAGAAAGCTATAGGATTTCCATGAGACACAATCTTTCCACTTATTTGATTTGAAAATTTAAAAACAGACATACAAAGTTGGGATCAAAATGAAACTTAGAGTCTAATAGGATCAATATAATTTTTCGGGGAATAGTAACTCGACCATTTTGAATAGTAATGTTAAACTTATAAATAGTAATATGACCCTTATGAACATTTACCTCACCCATTAAAGTATAAATAAAATTCAGACACCTTATAAATGAAAGTATGATATAATGGTATAATTAAGTGAATACCTTAAAAATTAATAATTAAGTGTTGGTATATATTTAATTTCAATTATATTAGTAATAATTTGATTTAAAAAAAAATTAATTTTAATAAAATACATTCATAAATGAATATTTTTTTAATTATGATTTTATAATAATTTAATTAGTCCATTTTTAATTTTCCAGGGTGTTATAAAACTAGTTAAAGTTCTAAATACTATAATTTTCGAGTAAATAAGGATATTAATTAAAAATTAAATATCACATATTTATAAATTTATTTTCAAAAAATGGATTTCATTTTTAAATTCTACATGTTGAAAAAAATTTCAGGTAATTTTATAGGATTTTTCTAAAATACTTGAATTTTTGGTGAATAGTAAAATATGATAATTTACGATAAATGTTAAATACCAGAATTTTTGAGTCATTGTTGATGTAAGGATGAGGTAATCACCATTATTTAAAAATAACATGAACTTATTACTATATTTTTTCACAAGAATCAACACTGTTTCATTTTTGAGAAAAACATTTAAATAATGAATAAAATATTGAGAAATCACCTCTCTCTTCTATTATAAAAACCACCTCACCCCCTCTTATCTTCACTCATATAATCTTTAATGATTTTCAATTATCTACAAAAATAATCTTCCCTATTATCTACCCTTCATCAAGAGCCCTTTTTCTTACCAAAAATACCAAGACCCTTTTCCTTATGGAGGTTCTCAAGGAGTAGTATTCAAGAGGTAAAATCCTCTTCCTTTTCCTATTATTTTTTCTTGATGCTCAGTAATTTATTATACTATACTCACATACTATATATAAATGATCATGGTATGTACATTATCATATATATACTAAAATTATATCATGTTAATGAAATATCCATCAATAACATCCTTACTCTCTCTATTTTATTTTAAAAACGCAATCATCATTCGAGACGTGCCGATTTACCAGATTAATGGACAACAAGATTTTATTGTTCAATTTATCCTTTAAGGATGACAATGAAGAAATTTTTATGGTTGAAATAAATTATAAAATATTTATTATGTTTCATTGAATGTTTTTAACTTGTATATATATATATATATAATAGTAATTTATATGACAAAACTGGTTCATGATGATCAAAATAACTCAGTAATAGTATAAAACATTATCACAAATGTTTTATCTAATAACTCATCCTAATACTAGATAAAAAAGCTAATTATATAAAAATTTATTATTATACATTCTAATTATTATAATATAAATTCAATTGTAGAAAATTATATCCTTTCCTCATGAACTTCCATAGTCATATACAAGTATGTCGATCGTGAAAACCAAGGAAACGAAACCTATCAGATAACAAAATTGTATCCTATAAACATTTATTATAATTTTATTAACAATTTCAGGATAAAGTCACGTTTCAAGAAATAACTATTTTTTCATGTATGTTTTGATTTATTATTTTTGTTCTATTTCTTTTATCATGGATCCATAATCTATAAAATGTTAACCAAGATATAAATATCATATATATTCAGTATATCTGTACTTATAGTGAATAAATTAAGTTAGAGATATAAATTGAAATTCACCATTTAGGGAGATTATTGGTTGTGCGTACACATGCATGATGTTTTCATTTTTTCGACGGAAATAAAAAGTAACGTTTAATAATATATTACCATTAAATAGTTATTTTATACCATTTATATTATAAATGTTCTTAAAACCATCCTTATTACCTTGCATGTAAAGCGTGAAAAAAACACATCGTTTGTGATGCATTAGTTCTCCACACACATGAATGATTTTATCGTATACCCACAGAATGGAAGGTAAGAAGGAACATTTAATATCATGATTTTATAAGAATAATAATATAATAAATATAATATATATATAATAATTTCATCATTTTATCCATCTATGATAGGTGGTGATGGAAAAAGTATAACATTGGTTCATGAGACGGTGGTCCTCCATACACATGAATGATGATTTCCTAACTCATTTGATGTAAGAAAAGATGGATTTAGGTTTTTAAATTAAATAATGTCATATTATTATATGTGGTAAACTTATTTCATTATATAATCATGGTTTAATAATAATTTAAGGATGTGGATAAAGAAATAAATTAAAACACCCGGTAAGGGATGTAACCGCTTCTTCGATCAACTTCTTTTGGTTTTCTAGAAAAGGATTCATAGGTTGGATATATGAATAAATTAAGGATTATAGGATGATATTAGGGAAGTAAAGAAGTTATTTGTTTAGGGATTTTATTTACCAATTGTTTTTTGTAAGTGTGAAGAGGATAGGAGAGGTGTCACCGTTTTATAAGTGAGGTGAGTGGCATACTTGTAATTTTTGTAAAGAAAAAGGCATTGCCACGTTTTTCACATAAAAAGGTTACAAAATGGTCCATGATAAAAATTATAATATAAAAGTTTTAAATATGGCCATATAATAGGTGTGGGAAAATATTTGGGCCATTTTTAACCAATATTTATTTAGTTTAACCCCACGGTGAACCCATTTTTACCTTAACCGTGGTAAATATTTTTTACAAATTTTCCATTAATTATGGAAAAAAATAAAGTTATAATTATTATATATTATAAATTATTATGATTAAATATTTTTAAAAAATTTTTCTAAGTTCCATTCACATAAGTGAAACGATTTAAACTAAAATTATCCCCAAAGATGCAAGAGATAACAAGTTTTCAAAGAGAAAAAGATCAAAAGTTTAAAAAGTTTTTATATCAAAATTCAATATGAAAGTCATTCTAATAAAATAAATTGGATTAATATACATATATTTTAATAAATTTACTTATAAACACAATTTAAAATTGAAATTTACTTTATAAATTATTTAAAAAAAAGGGAAATTTTAAATAAGAACTAGTATTTTTCAATATTCAATGAAATATTAATCATTTCATAAAAAACCCAAAAATTGATACTATGAAAATTGCTACATTTAGATTTTAAAATTTTATTTTTTTATAAAATTTAAATTCTAAAAGTTTCCAAAATTAACTGTATTATTGTTCACTGAATGAAATTAAAAACATTCTTTTAAGAAAATAATATATTCATAAACTATAATGAATTTACTGAAAATTAAGTAATTTTTATCAATATATTTTCATTATATAAACCCCTCAAACATAATATTTAAAACTTAATAATTAATATTCAGGTCACTAAATTTAATAGCTAGGTTATAACGTTCATGTTGAAATTATAATAATAATAATATATAATGGTTTTCTAAAAATCAGTGTCATGCACAACACAAGCTAAACTTGATGTTTTGTGTAATGTAAGTAAAATTAGTGTTACATAAATCACAAGATATAGAAGAAATTAACTTCACCCCAGAAAAAATATTTCATAAAATATCGGGGTGTTACATTCTACCCCCCACAAATTTAATTTCACCCTCAAAATTAGTCACTTCATTACCAACAAACAAAGATACTTCCAGCTCATTACATCCTCAAGTTCCCAAGGAGATTCCTCAAAGTAGTGGGTTTTCTATAAAATATTGACAAAGTGAGTATTCCTATTTTTATAAATTTTTATTTATGATACATAATATACACTGGTAGTTCCTTATAAGGAAGAGATTACTCCAATAGTATGACCTCTAATTAGTACATGTTATAGATCCGATATATACTTCCTGTAGAGTGATATAAGAAACATGTCATAAACCTGATAAAGGTTTAGTGTAATCACAAAATTATAAGCTAATTTACTGGTACAACTAATTATTTCAAATGGAATGATATAACTAGGGTTTAGTTTTTCCTTCTTTTCTTCACAGATAAATTCATAGAAAGTCCTTCTCACCAATATCAACTTCTAGATTGCATAGATGATTATCACATCACATTTCTCTTTGATTTGTGATGTCCTTATGAGTTTCTGAATTAATCTAAACTTCTCTTTTATCTCATCACATTTATTAGGTCCCAATACATATCTTTCTGAAACATAATTCTTATAAATTGTAGTTATAAACTTATTTCTCTAATGGGGTTAATATGTCGCCATTAAAAAGATTGAGCGAAACATATTGTTGCAAGAAAAATAAACTAGAGGATAGTGATGACACCAAACACCTTTTAAATCTATATAAATGATCTTAGTATATTAATAATGGTTTGAATTGTTCTCTCATACTAACCATCTATTTGAGGATGATACATACTATTTAAACATATCTCTATATCACGTGATTGATGAAGACCTCACCAAAACATTATGGTTAAATTCAGATCCCTTCCAGATACAATTTAATGTTGTAGTCCACAAAAACCTACCACTTTTTAATATATATTCTAGTAAGAGGATCCAAATATTAATCTTCTCTAATAGAATCTATGTTTGCTGACTTTGTAAGGTGATCGACTATAACCCATAATTACAATAACATTAATGATAAGATAAACCTTAAAGGTTAAAAGTACCTTTAATCATATTTCTACAATTTATAAAGGCATTCCTCTTTAAATAAATTATTTATGATAACATATACAAAACCAAAGGGTTATTTTTCCATGAGTATATCTTAAAATATACTAAATCTTGATAAATACTCATAATGTAAAACCTCAAATGGTGTGTCAATGAATTTGAAATTATGATCAAACATAAAATCATAAAACCATGATAGTATCTATAACTCTTATGTTAATCTTACATGGATATACATAAACTTCAAAAAGTTATTTCACCCTTTATTCCATATATTATATCTTATCTTATATTAAAACATTCACATTGAAATCTTAGGTTCATGCTTGTAGCAATATAATATCAAATGTTATTTAATTATTCCCAAATACACATGGAGAGAGATAATTACATGAAATTTTACTAAGGAGTGAAAAAATATTTTTGTAGGCCCCTTTGGAACAAAATAAAACATGAAATTCCCAACAAAGGAGGAAATGATAACTTCACCGTAATTATAATGATTCACTTCATTCATTTTGATTGAAAAATCATTCTATTTGTCCCTTTTCTTCAGAGGTAGTTATTTCTAATCATCCACATTAGACCTTGTATTAGGGAATTTATTCTCATAATGACCAATATAGATGAACATGAAACATATAATTGTGGTATGTGAAATAGTTTCTTGTACTACTCTACTCCATTGCATTGGCCATTCCATTAATCTCATTTCAACATTAATAGGCTTTATGACCTACCTTTTCAATTTTAAAAAACTCCCCATTACATTCAAGAAACTCCCTTGATGCTTTTTTCTACTTTTCAAGCGTGAAAATGTCTATAATTTCTTTCCACCATTTGGGTTTTCATAAGAATTTATCTTCATTTTCTTATCAAACCATAATAATGGTTGGAATATCCAATTTTTATTTCAACTATCAATATTAATTGAAAAAATTATTCATAGATACTAAAGTACCTTATAAAAATTTTCTTTCAAAGGGTTGGGTTTATTAAAACTATAGAACCAATCCATATTTATCCCAGGGATGATGATTAAACAAGAATCGTACCTTAGAAGTCTTGTAAAATTATATTCATTGGTACTAATAGATTAATCATCCACTATCTTAATCTCAAGGAATTCCTTCTCCATATTTGTTCATATAATATAAGGGAACTATTTACTAGGAAATATACCCTTAAACACTTCCCATTTCATAGATTCAATTTATTCTTATTCAATCATGTTATTAATAAGATTCCATCAATTATTTACTTCACCTTTCAACTTATAAACAACCAAAATTAATATTTCATAATCTGAACACTGAATAATCGAAAATACATTTTCATTGGTAATGATAAATTTCTTAACAACTATTTGATTAGGGGAAAAACTAATAGAAGTTGGGTGTTTCATCGTAAAGGTTTAGTATAAAGTCTTTATCTACTTTGATCATTTAGAAGTTTAGCATGAGTCATAGATTGAGAAATCCATGTGAACTAGCAAACACATTTTTCATTCCACCTCCCATAATGTTTTATTTCTCAAGATGAGAATAATTTTTTTTCAACACACATTTCATTATTATGGTTCTTTTAGGTTAAATACATTGACTAAAACTAAAAATCATTGTGTGAGAAATAATAATCATAATTGAAAACTGCAGAACAATGAAAAATTGTTTATAGGATGTCAAAATCATGACACCTTATTTTTAATATATGGCACTATAGGCTTAACTTAGGTTATTCATGGTCATTATTTAAATCCTTTATGATGGTTTGTAAAAAAATTGTGAATTTCCAAAGTATATCCCCTGTGAGTTTTAAACTAATTTTACAGAAAGTCTCATTTTTCATATTCTAGGTGATAATAGAGTCTATATCAAAGTGCCCTTTTCAGAGTTATTACCCCATGAAACCTCTATGCTAGAGCCACACCATCTTTTAGTATCCAGATAAGGATTTAATTTCTTTTAAATCCCTTAATCTATCTTTCGATAAATTATAGGATATTTTCCTATACATAGAATTATCATTAGATTTATCCTTAGTGATATCTGTAGACATATCCCTAGATATATAATAAGGAATATACCTATAAATCTCACTAATGTTTTTCTAATCCTAATCTTAAAAGATTGAGTAAACCATTACTATGATACGAAATATAGTGGCTTAAGATTTTATAAATAAATATCTGTTATTTTTAGATTAATATTCAATACATTTCATAAATAGATGCTTTAAGACCTTAATAGTTTAGTGTCTTTAGAGAATAGAAACACAATCTTATTATTTCATGAAATATCTTCAAAATCTCCCACAAATATCTTCTCACGTAGTACTCTTATTAGAAATACCATACCTAAAAATTTCCTTATAACCTGTGGAAGGAAACATAAGAAAAATTGAGCTCATATGATCAATTATTGTAAACATAAAAGATTTCATTATATCAAATTATAAGGGTAAGTGATCATGAAAATAACTTTTTTTCATACCCAACTTATCATAGATCATAAATAAGAGTCATGGAATAAAACATTATCATTTGAGAAAACATGGCGCATAAGAGTGAAAAGTCATCATTAAATCAATCATTCAAAATAATCTCACTTCATAAAAGTGTGGAAACATCATAAATATAGAAAACCATTTAATATTTCAAGTTTAACTAACAAGATAGTCAATAAATTGGATCATGACCAATCAAATACTTATCATTGTGGACCAGGACACACCTGTTTCCTATAGTGGATCAGGACACGCCTATTTTCCAAAATGGACCAGGAAATACCTTTTTACTATAGTAGATCAAGCCTAATAAATTTTTTCCCATGGTCATATCATAAAATATAAATGTTTAAAAAATTAATTGGAGGGAGATATAAGTCTTACCCATCTCATAATGAAAATCATACTTAAGTGTTCCACAATATTATAAAAAATTCATCATATCTTAATATTATAACCTGTATAAAGAAAATGACTTTCATAACAATTTCATCAACAAAAACCTTAACCATACAAAGAAATAATAAGGATAATATCATTCATTATTATCCCTAGTAAATAATTAGAAACATAAATGAATGTCATTTTAGATGAAAAATGATTTTGAAAGATCACATGGATCATTTCTTAAGGAATATAGACATTGAAATTAAAAAAAGAAGACATTTTAAAAATAATTTTCTTTAGAAATAAACAAAAAAACATTTAAATAAATCTATAAAAATATTTTAAAACATTTCATAAGAAAAATATCCTTTCCATTTGAAAAATAAATTATTAATACTATAAACTCATAAATAAAAATTGATCTCTTTTTCTTTGAAAATAATATCTCAGACTTATAAAGGATGATTTAAAACGATGGTTTTTTCCTAACGACGTAAAATATTGTTCCTTATACACTCATTAAAATAGATATTCCTTCCACATATTTGGTAAAAGGAAAAATAAAATTATTTTAAAAAGGACACGATGATTACTTTTGAAAACTTTTATTAAAATTAATACATGGGTAAAATTGTATTTAATAAATCATTTGAATAATATTAATTTTTTTTGGAAGTATTCTTAGAAAAAATGATTTTGAAAGAAGAAGTGGTTTCAACCAAAGAGAGAAATAAAGTTCATTTTTATGAAAAACATTATTTTGAACTCTTGAATAAATAAATATAAGAAAATTAATGAAATATTGTATTATATGTAAATAAAAAATATATAAGATAATACATGAGTTTCTTAAGATATGTATCACATGATTTCATCATTGGAAGCTTAATCATTAGCAATCTAGATAAATGATGAGATTACTACATAAAAACCCTTATGAATTTGGTAATAGTTAATTACAGGCCCAATGAAAGGATAATGTTAAAATAAAATTATAATATCATGATAAAAAATAAAATCAGGATATTATATGCTAATGGGTATTTATATACACCTTATAAAAATATATTAGTGCATAATATAAGAACTTGGTTTTTAACTGAGGTATGAATACTTTAATTTTCGGTTTAAATATTTACTTTGGACCTAATGTGGATTCCTAAGGAGTTATTAAAGGTTAAAAGGGTGTATGGGGATTTTTCGGAGCCCAGAACACATCTTTTCAGAGAAAAAAGTCTTTGTGCACAGTTTAGAATAAATAGTGCAGGATTTCTACATGGTTTTCCAATCCCTGGAGATGGAGTTTTTTCAGATAGAGCCACCTCGCATGTTTCGCACATGACTATGTAGTCTAAACATGCAAGCACCCCTTTCTCCAAGGTATCCATGTGTGGGTTCCACACGGTTTGAAAAACCATGTGGAAAAACTGTGCACATGTTAATTTTTCGGATAAATTTTTAGTTATACCCTTAATGATCTAATTAAGTTTCCCCTTCTTCCCTAATCCAAGTTTATGAAGGATTAACCTATTTATCTCTCAATTTGGGGCTTTTTGAAGATCTCAACATGGAATCAAGAGATATCCTTCATCCAGAATCCAATCGATATTCTGTTCATCATGTTGGATGTGAAACGATAAGTACTTAGGTCATATTTAGTTGTTCTTATTCTCTTTCACTCTCGACCTACATATCCCCATGTGATATTTTTTCAACATTTCTTAGATCTACTCTGATCTGAGGAAAATCAAGGGTCGATACCAGAGGAGAAGTATCATCCAACCCTAAGGTGGATGGTCTATAACTTATCTCTAATGTTTATTTTTTGGAATGTTTGTGTGGTGCCCACATGTTTCGTTGGAAACCGTTTCTTAAATTCATATTCAATGGATATACCTGTTCGAATCATATAGTTATGATCTTTCCAAATATGTTATCACTTGTTAGTGGTTATTCCCACAACTAAATCTGCTTCATGTTTAAGGTTATGACAGAAATGGGTTTGTAGTGTTTTGAGACATTTCAGCCACTGTTCAGGTGTTCCTTTACTTGACCTTCCAGGAGGTGAGACTTTTTATAATAAATGGATTTTTATTGATGACAATTTCATAATGGCATGTACCACGTATGCTCACCACTTGACCCACCTATGTTAAGTGCTTTTAAAGGATTATTGTATGTTAAATGTGAAATGGAAAGTATACTAAGTATATATCTAGGCCTTAAAAAATGAGTTGAATTAAGGTTACAAGTCTGTAGCACCCATTTCCATGTTAATGGACGGTAACAGAGTGAACCTATCATATTGAATATTACTCAATGGTTAATTAAGACCGGATTAAATGGTTTCAATGATACTTAGCCAATCTACACTAATGGAAGACAAGGATTGGACCAATAAATAATGGTTTCAACTATTCTTGACCTATCCACACTAATGGAAGAAAAGACTTGAACCAAATGAATTATTACATGATTATAATATCAAATACAAATGGGAGGACTTGAGATCGCCTTGGATTATAAGAGGGTAATACCTTGGGTCTCGGGAACCACATTCTGATTAAGGGATGAAATTTTCTTAGGTAGACACCCACTTAGGCTCTGGTTCTTGAATATTCATTGGATTCCCAGTATAGGACTATAGGGACCTTTTCATTGTTACAGGATACCTCCAATAAAATCCTTGGATCTAGAATTGACTATTAGGTGCCATGTTTAAATCCCATATTGACATGTCATTTCTTATCCCCATTTTACCTTGGTCGATCACCTTCGACTCGATAGGTATCTTATTTTGTAATTCATTGGATTACACTCCTTGGATTACACTCTTAACCCTTAGCTAGACTCAGATACTACTGAGTTAGCATTCCATGAGTTTACATTACCTTATTTATTACCTTGGAACTCCCTCAATGTATATACTTTTCACGTTGCCTTGTTACGTCTTGGGACCTTCACTACTCATACTACCACGAGGAGAAGTCAGTTCTGGCTATGAATCATGTGACCTATTAACATTAAATTGTAATTACTTAATTAATCAACTGGTAAAATGTTCTGATACCAACGGTGGGCTGATGTAGATACTTGGGTTTTTAGTCATATTTTACTTTTTCTTTACTTTATATATATGCATGCACAAACATTGCTATATTCCATTACACGGGCTAGATGATATAAGCACTGTTGATGGTGGCCCACTGATACTTATCTCACCCCTCTCTAGGCACTGTTTGGTACCCGGAGTAGATTACATCATTGTAAGCATTGACAAATGGAAGCATACAACTTACAAAACTTGATTGTGTGCTGATAGTATGGAGCTTTATAGTTGATGACTGAGTAGGATCTCGAGTTGTTTGGAGTGGCCTTTGTTTTCTTTTACTTCCTGGAACATGTTATGCCTGCTGTCTTGTAACCTTGTTTTCCATTTTTCTAGTGACTTGAAATTACATCATCATTGTTCTACTTGATACAGTTATTATTATTCTTTCTTATCTATTGCATCAGTTAGCTTCAGCTATTTGTTTACAATATTTATATTTCTTTGGCTATTTACTATTCATTTACATTCATTACGCTATGCTACACTCTTATAATGAGGGCATAGTCTTCCCACAGACACACCCTAGGCCCTCACTACTAGTTGGAAGCCATGGCGTTTGGGAAGGTGCGCTTGAGGCCATGTGGCCCACAGGGCTCAGGGCATCTGTTAAGTGGCATCCAAGACTGGGTTGTAACAAAGTGGTATCATAGGGTGGATTATTTTCTTGATTTATTGTTTTAAGACAATATATTTGATAATAGGAACACTTGGGACTTGGTCATAAGCTGATCTTGGGCATCGTGAGCCCAAGTTTGGGGTAAAATCCAAGTTACCCAAAAATGAAATTGTTGTTCAATTTTTCCTTTTACAGTTGATTTTATTTCACCGTTGGGTGACACACATGCTGTGTGGTGTTGTAGATTATTACTTTGTTTGAGAATTTATTTCATCCTTAGCTTGATGATATGTGGGTAAGGATAATTACTACATGAATCATTATAGGAACCTAGAATTTACCTGTCATGCATATCACCATTCCATATAGGTGCATTTAATTGTCTTTCATTTCTTGTTATGATTGTGATTGTTGAGTGTTGTTGTGATATTTTGACTGTACATGTATTACTTTGGTTGTGATTGAGTGATGTCCTGTCTCAATTCATGAGGAGTATGGGACCACATGGGTTAGGAGGAGTAATTTACCGAGTTGAGCCATTATACTATAAATAATTTGGTGCCATTTATGGTGATAGTTGTGTGGGCACTGATTCATCGGAAATGATTATCCATTAAAAAGTGAATCTGGAAATCTAAAAAGAAATGGTTGTATATCCTTATCCCTCCTAGTCATGTCTATAAATGTTAAAGGAGTGAACCTTAAAATTAAATACACAATGACATGAAACTTATACTTGAGCACTTACCGATACCTTGCTGTCTAAGAGAGTAGTTTGGGTAGTGATTTTTACTACATTACGCTCCGTTAGTGATACTATATTATGATTCTACTCTTGTTCTAAGTTGTGTTATTATAATTTTTATACCAATGATGCCATAAAATTCTCATATTGTTCTCCAGGAGAGTGGTGACGACAACGCTACAGACATGGTGGGCCCTGAGACACTAGTGTTACTTCTAGGAGTGCCAGTTGAGGCACCACCTGCTGTACCTGATCCGAGCACTGATTCTCAAGTCTGTGATAGTTTCTTACGTCTAAATCAGTCCATGCAAGGAGCTCCATGTGTTGCGCCTATGATGGATGATCTAACCCACGAGTTCCAAAAGCAGCATCCTCTGACTTATTTAGGAGATGGCGGTTCTCAGGATGCTGATTCGTAGATAGAGGCCATGCAGTCTATCTTTTAGCATCTAGGAACACCTCCAGAACAGAGAGTCATGATTTCTATGTACATGCTTCGAGATTCGGCCAAGCATTGGTGGGATGTAGTTACCCAGACCGGTCGTTATCTAGGAATGTTATAGGGGGACTTCCAGAGTTCCTTCTATGATCAGTTGTTTCCTTAGGCACTGAGGGCTGACAGAGACAAAGAGTTCATGCATCTCGAGTAGGTTTCTATGTCAGTTATGGAGTATTCCACATGTTTCACTGATTTACTACACTTTTCACCACTTCTTGCCGATGATGATCTTTTGCATGCTAGATGTTTTGAGGATGGGCTTCAATAAGCCATCCGAACATAGGTGAATGTATTTAAACTTCCTACCATTTCTGAAATAGTTTATTAGGAACTTATAACAAATCATAACCTAAGGGATGACACAAGTATTGGGTTTAATGGACCAGTACTGCGTCAGGCCAGAAGTTCTTTCAGGGGCAGGAAACGTTCCATCGAGGTTTCTCATCAGGGAAGTTGTAGCCAGAGTATCCAGTTTGATAGCTCTGTGGTGTTTCATCAGTGTGGAATACTGGGGAATAATAACCCCAATGTGATAGAGACCATATAGAGTGTTGGTCTTGTGGCCGTATGGGTCATCGTTAGCATTTATTCAGGACCTTTCCACCTACTTCTGGCAGAAAAGGATCAACATCCACTCCACCTTCAAGAGAGTGTTCTTTTGTGCCGCATCAGGCAAGGAGCTGGAATAGCACCGATAGGTCTGGCTAAGGAAAAGGCTATGGCTGTGGAAGTTCAACCCCGAATCACCCGCAACACCAGCAGAGCAGTCCTGATTATGGTAGTCCATCTCTTGAATAGGGTCGTGGATAAGGTTAGTTGCATGCTTTACAACCGATACATAAGGATCAGGCTGTGGGACCATCTATAACATGAGGTAGTATTCTAGTATCCTCTATTATTATCTCTATTTTGTATACATGTGATTCAAACTCTTTTATTTCTGTATCTATCATAGAAAGTATTAGGCTAGAGATATAGTATCACTATAGTGTAATGACACTAGATACATAATTGGGAATACAAATAGAGGGAATACACTGGTGCAGGGACAATCCCTTTGAGGTAGGCAGTTATTATTCTAATGGAATCTATTTATTCCCAAGATGATGGGTTTCGATGTCATTCTTAGGATGGATTGGTTATTCCACTATCATGCCTTCGTAGACTGCTATCCCCATAGGGTTTATTTTACTTCACTAGAAGGCAACAATTATGTTTTCAAAGGTGAGAGGGATATTCTGGCTAAGAGAGATGGACCGAAGCATCATGGGATAAGTGAGGTGACTACCCAAATTTTAAATCCATTCATGGGGGTTCAAGGTTTAATTCATTCTAATTTCCCTCAATTAGTTGATCATTTTAGGTATGTCTTTCTTGATAAATTTTCTAGATTTCCTTCTAAGAGAGAGGTAGGGTTTACAATTGAGCTTTTTCCAAGAGCATCTCCAGTGTCCATTGCTCTATATAGGATGGAACCTACTGAGCTTCAGGATCTCAAGCGGCAAATAGAGGACCTAGAGTCCAATGGTTTTATACGTCCTGGTACATCCTCTTGGGGTTCACCAATGCTTTTTTCCAAGAAAGAAGATAGATTCTTACGTCTATGCATGGATTACAGAATATTGAACTAGCTTACGGTCAAGAACTAGTTTCCACTTCCTTTAATAGATGATCTATTTGACAGACTCTGAGGAGCAATGGTGTTCTCTAAGATTGACCTAAGGCAGGATTATCATCAAGTGTGAGTCAGACCATCGGACATACCTCATAAAACTTTTCAGAGTAGGTATTGTCTGTATGAGTATCATGATATGTTGTTTGATCTTATCAATGCACCTTCCATTTTCATGGATTTGATAAATAGGGGGTTTCACCCCGATTTGGACTCTTGTCGTGGCCTTTATGGATGACATCTTGGTGTATTCTCACACTCGTAAAGACCATGAACAACATCTTGAGATTGTTCTCAGTACAGTGAGAGAGCATCCAATTTATGACAGGCTTACTTAGTGAGACTTCTTGATCAATAAGGTCAACTTCTTGGGCCATATTATTTAAGAATCAAGAGTGTGTGTTGACCCTGAAAAGGTTAGTGCTGTAGTTTCTTTGGAGCATCCGAATAACATGTTTGATATACGAAGTTTCTTTTGGCTAGCTTGGTATTTCTGAAATTTCATATTAGACTTATCACATCATGCCTCACCTATTGGTGGACTTACAAAGAAGGTTGTTATGTTCCTGTGGTCATAAGCATGCGATAAATCCTTTTAAGAGCATAAAGGGAGACTTGTCTCAACACCTATACTGATTCTTCTAAAAACTATGTAAAGGTTATATCGTATTCTATGATTCATCAGGCATTGTCCTAGGAGCAGTGTTGATGTTGGAAGATAAAGTCATTGTGCACAGATCTAGAAAGTTGAAGAATCACGAGATAAATTACCCGACGCATGACCTTGAGCTAACAACAGTTGTCCATGCCTTACGTTAATGGAGATGTTATCTGTTGGGTGAGTGATTTTTTGTGTATACAGACCAAAATATCCTCAATTATATATTTTATCATCGGGACATGAACCTCAGATAGTGGAGATGGGTTGAATACCTACAGTCCTTTGATTTTGATCTTGCCTATACACCTGGAAAGGTAAATGTGGTCGCTGATGCACTAAGTTGAAAAACTGAAACACATGACATAGAGGAATCCATTGATGAATGGAAGTTAATTACCCAATTTTCTAAACTTCATCTAGAGTTTCATGATAGTCACGAGCGTCTTACCTGTCATCCTTAAAAGTTAACTCTTCCCTCATTGAGAAGGTGAAGAGTAGGAAGTTTTTAGATCTTGAATGTTTGGTTCCCCATGAGAGTATATCAGGATATATCCCACCTCCAGATTGGTTTGTGGAGAGAGATGACATCCTTTTTCTATGTGGACATATATGGGTTCCTGCATATATGAGAGAGGAGTTGATGAAAGTTTCCCACAATTCTCAGTGGGTAGTTCATTTAGGATTCTCAAAAATGTCTCGAGATATGCGACGCCAGTATTTGTGTCCGGGAATGAAATGTAAAATTGCAGGCTTTATCACTACGTGTTTTACATGTAAATAGGTGAAGGTAGAGAACCAATGACCTAGAGTCTTGTTACAAGCGCCTCTAGTACCATAATGGAAATGGGAAGATGTTTCTATGGAATTTATAGTCGGATTACCCAGGTCGTCGAGGGGTAGAGATGATATCTTGGTAGTCATTGACTGACTAACAAAATCATCTCACTTCATTACTATATGAGAGACTTTCTCAGTTGAAGAATTGGGAAGACTATATGTCTGTGAGATCATATGACTACACTGGGTTCCACGCACTATCGTTTCAGATAGGGATTCCCGTTTTACTTCAAGGTTTTGGAAGGGTTTTCAGAATTCTATGGGGAATTAGGTGCTTCTAAGAATACATTTTCACCCTCAGACTGATGGAAAATCAGAACAGACAATACATGTTCTAGAGTATATGCTCCGAGCATTCGTCCTTGATTTCAGCGGTTATTGGGAGAAGAATATCCCACTCGTCGAGTTTTCTTATACTAATAGTTTTCAGCTGACAATACTGATGGATCCTTTTTATAAGTTATATGGTAGGCCATTCCAATCACCATTATGCTGGATCGATCCAGGTGAGTTATCCCTAATAGGTCTTCATCTCATTCATGAGACTTTAGAATAGGTTTAGCTGATTAGAAAGCGAATGACTACTGCTTAGTCTAGACAGAAATCTTATGCTAATCACTATCGATGAGCTCTTGAGTTTGAGGTTGGAGATTGTGTTCTTATTTAGGTATCTCGCAGTTTAGCGCATAGATGGTTAAGGAAGTAAGGAAATATGTTTCCTCATTTTGTCAGGTCATTTGATATTCTAGAGAGAGTTAGTCCGGTAGCCTATCGGTTGCTGCTACCTTAGAGGTACCATTACATGCAAGATATCATTGATGTATCACAACTTTTCCAATGTCATTATGAATATCATTGATCCTGGGGAATTTTAATTAGATGCCTATGCAACCTTTGAGGAGTATCCAGTTTACATTGTTGACCAAAGCACAAAGACTCCCCAAGGCAAGTTTGTCCCACTCGTACTGGTGTTATGGTAGTACAATCGAGTAGAGGATTAATCTTGGGAGAGGGAAGCCAATGTACATGCCTAATGGATATATTTGTACTCTTACATTGCTTCTTTACCCTTGGATGGAGAACTCAGGGGGTGAGTTCTTTTGAGGGGGAAGACTATAAGAACCCTAGTTTTTCACTCAAGTTTGGGTCCTTTAATTTTCAGTCTAAATATTTACTTTGGACCTAATGTGGATGCCTAATGAGTTAGTAAATTTTTAGAGGGTTTCTGGGGCTTGTTCAAAGCCTAAAACCCATCTTTTTGGAGAAAACAGACTCTGCGCATAGTTTGGAGTAAATCGTGTGGGATTTCCGCATGTTTTTCCAAACCATATGGATGCTGTTTTTTTTCAGATAGAGACACCTCACATGGTTAACACACGACCGTGTGGTAAAAAAGTGAGAGTGACCCTTTTTCCTAGGTATATGTGCCTGGGTTGCACACGGTTTGGGAAACCCTTCAGAAAAACCATGCGGGGGTTAATTTTCTAGATAAATTTCATGTTTTCCCTTAATGATCTAATTAAGTCACCCTTTCCTCCCTAATCTGAGTTTATGCAGTACTGATCTTTATAACTCTTAATTTAAGTATTTTTGAAGATCTAAACTTGGAATCAAGAGATATCCTTTGTCCGACATTCGATTAAGCTTCTATTCATCACGTTGGATGCACAACAGTAAGTACTCGAGTCCTATATAGCCACTCTTCTACTCTTTCACTCTCAACCTAGATATCTCCATGTGAGAATTTTGTCACCTTTACTTAGATCTAATTCGATCCTAGGAAAATCAAGGGATGATACCGAAGGATAATGATCGTACAGCCCTAATGTGGGTGGTCTATAACTTATCCATAAAGTTATTTGTTTTTGGAATGTTCGTTAGGGGCCCACCAGTTTCTTTGGAAACCATTTCGTAAATTTATATGCCATAGTTATACTTGATATAATTGTATGGTTATTCTCTTTACAAATATGTGATTAGTTGTTAATGTTTACACCCACAACTCATTCTTTCTCATGTTGAAGGTTATTCTATAAATTGGTTTTTAGTGTTTTAACAAATTTGATCCACTGTTCGGGTGTGCCTTTTCTTGACCTTATGAGAGGTGAGCCTTCCTATAAAAAATCAATTTTTATTAATGAGAATTTCATAATGGAATGTACCATGTATTCTCACCACTTGACCCGCCTATGGAATGTGATTCCAAATGATTATTAAATGTGAAATGTGAAATGGAAAGTATACTAAGTATATATCTTAGCCTAAACAAATCAGTTGAATTGAGGTTACATGTCAGTATCACCACATTCTGTTTTAATGGAAGGTAATGGAGTGAACCTCTCAAATTGAATATTCCATAATGGTTAGTTAAGACTTGATTAAATTTTTGAAATGTTACATGGCCTATCCACCCTAATGAAAGACAAGGGTTGGACCAATAAATAATGGTTTCAACTCTAATTGACCTATCCACACTAACATAAGGAAATACATGAACCAAATGAATTATTACTTGATTAAAATATCAAATAAGAATGGACTAACACGGGCTCGCCTTGGCTTCTGATAGGAGAATACCTTGTGTATCAGGAACCCCATTCTAAATCAAGGGTGCAGTTTTCTTAGGTTGATACCCACCTAGAATCTGTTTCTTTTCTATTACTCGGATTCCATCTATACTATTGTAGGTTCCTCTCATTATTATAGGATACCTTTGATACACTCTTTGGATACAACATTGACTAGTAGGTTCCGTGGTGAAATCCCATAGGGCCCTGTCCTTTCTTAGTCCCAGTTTACCTTGGTCGATCACCTTGGACTCACTAGGCCTCTTATTATAGAATGGATTGTATTACACTCCTTAGATTACACTCTTACCCCTTATCTAGAATTAGATACTACTGAGATAGTATTATATGATATTTACATTACCATGGTTATTAACCTTGAACTCCCTCACTGGATAACTTTGTTAGGTTTCCTTGTTACATCTTGGGAACTTCATTAATTATACTATCATGAGGTGATATCAATGCTGGCTATGCCTCACGTGACCTATTAATAATAAATGGTAATTACATAATTAGTGAACTGGTTACATGTTCTGACATGACACGAGGGCTAAAGTAGGTACTTGGGTATTTATTCATATTGAAATGCTTTCATTACATTATATATATGCATGTATTCACACTTCCATATTCCATTACAAGAGATGGAGGTTATAAACCCCGTTGGTGGTGGCCCAATGAGATTTATCTCACACCCTATCTGGGCGTCGTTTGGTACCCAGAGTAGATTACATGGTTGAAGGTATTGAAAAAGGGAAGAATATAACTATTGAAACTTGATTGCGTGATGATAGTATAGAGTCTGATAGAGGATGGCCGAGTAGGATCTTGGGATTCTTGGAGAATCCTTTGTTTTCTTTTACTTTGTGAAACATGTTATTCCTGCTGTATTGTATCCAAGTTTTCCAATTTTCTAGTGACATTATATTACATCATCATTGTTCTAGTTGGTACAATTATTATTATTCTTGTCTATCTATTGAATCAGGTAGATTTGGTGATTTATTTACAATATTTATATTGCTTCCGTTGTTTACTATTCATATACATTCCTTTCGATGTGATACACTTTTATAATGAAGGAATAATCTTCCCACAGACACATCCTAGGAGCTCACTACTAGTCAGCAGCCTCTGGTGTTTGCGAAGAAGCATCTGAGTCCATGTGGCACACTGGGCTCATGGAACCCATTAAGTGGCATCTGGGTTTGGTTTATCACACATAACATAACATGTGTCTCAAAGAAGAAAATTTGAGATAAAAATCTTTTACCTCTTTGGTAACTTTTGAATAGTAAACCCAATAAATAGTGATTTTAAAATTCATATTATAATCACAATAAATTTAAGAATAATAACTATAAAATACATTCATGTTCATTATATACACCAAATACCATAAATTGGTGGTGAATGTGACACGTGTGTCATCTAAGATAAAGTGGGATGGAGATCCCTTACCATAAGTACCATCTTCATTTGTAAAAATTGGAGCCTCCATTATTATGAAAATTCTTAATGTAGATATATTAAACAAACACACACACAAACACACACACACACATATATCATACCATATACGACTTACTTATGACCTTTTATTTATCATTTATTACCAATTCTATGTAACATCAAATTTCAGGCAATAATTTTTTTTGTGTATGTTTTATTTTTTATTTTTGGTGATAATCATTTTATGATAAAAAAATACACATAATTTTAACCATGATGTAAATATCATATATATTCAATATATATGTATTTATATTGATCCATAAATTTTAGAGAAAAAAATTTAAATAAACTCTTCATGGAGATGGTAGGCCATACCCACACCTAGATGTAGTTTCCATTTTTCAGAAGAAAATTAGTAAAGAAAGTTGTATAATATATTAACATTATAGAATTTTTTTTCATATATATCAAATAATTTCATTAGAACCATCCTTATAACATTCCATGTAAAGCATGAACAAATCTTATCACTTTATGAGGCAGTAGTCAGCCACACACATGAACGACATTATTATATTCACATAGAGTAGAAGGTAATTAGGAAAGTGTGGTATGATGATTTGAGAAGAACAATAATATTATAAATATAATATTTATATATTATATCCATCATTATATCCATCAGTGAGAGGTGGTGATGGAAAATTAATAACATTGGTTCAGGAGGAGGTAGTCCACCAAACACACAGAAGATGATTTCATAAGCAATTTGATGGAAGATGATATAGATTTTGGTTATAAAATTAACATTATAAAATATATGTATGTTTAAGATTACTATTTCATTATATAATCACGTTTTAATAATAATTGAAGATGGCAGAGGAAGAAATAATATTAAAAACTCGGTTATGAACATTACCTCTTTTTCAGACATCTTCTTTTGCTTTTCACCAAAAGGCTTATAAGGATGGATTTATGGCTAGAATAAGGCTTAAAGTTTGATAGTAGAGAATTAATTAAGTTATTTTTCAGGTATTTTATCTACCAATGTGTTTTGGAGGTTTGAATAGGAGAGGATATTTTTATATAAGTGACATGAGGGCACCCTTGTATTTTTTAAAAGAAAAAGGTGTACCCATTTTTTTCTCCTGAATAATAGAAATAAAATGTTAAATTATTGAAATAATAGGAAAAAAGGTAGAACTATTTATATAAAATTTGTTTTTACATGTTTTGGGTCATTTCTAACCCTTATCTTTTTAGTTTAAACCTCTGATAAACACATTTTTACCTTATCCACGATAAATATTTTTACTATTTTTCCTATTAATTATGGTGAAAAATTAATTTAACCATATTAGATAATTTAAATGATCATTATTGAAAATATTTAATCTAATTTTAATAATTACATACGCTTAAGTGAAAAATGTAAATTTAAAAATAATCTCATAGACGTGATGAGAAAGTGGGTTTTCAAAGAGAACAAGTTCAAAAGTTTAAAACGTTTTTATATAAAAATTCATTATGAAAATGTTTCTAATGAACAAAATTTAATTAATATATTTATAATTGAACTAATTTAACTTTTAAATCCTCTTTAAAAAAATATACCATATAAATTATTTAAATAAAAAGATAGTGTTCAATAAAAACAAGAAGTTTTCATTGTTCATCAAAAAATTAATCTTTTCAGAAAAATCCAAAAGAAAAATACTAAGAAAATTTTGACATGATGATTTTAAAAATAAATTTTATTTTATAAAATTATTTTTAGAAAGGATTCTAAATATCATTTTATTAATTTTCATAAAATAAAATTAAATTAAATTATATTTAACAAAATAGTATTTTCAAAACATATAAAGACTACCAAAAATTAAGTACATTTTTTATCAATATGTTTTACTTATTTAAAAAAATTACATAATAATTAAAAATTATTTATTATAATACATATCTCTAAGTTTAATGGATATTTTCAATGGTTATGTTTAAATAATAATATTAATAATATATTATTGTTTGTTAAAACTTAGTGTCGCGTGTAATAAAAGTTAAAATCATTGTTCCAAGTAACTTGATTGAAATTTAGTGTTGCATCTAATGAATTATATTTAAGAAATTTACATTATGTAATTATTTTATAATATCTTGAGTTGTTATATGAAATTCTAATATTTATTCCATAACTGAATATTTTGTTCATTGATATACAATGTTATATGTTATGATTATGTTATCTTCCGCTTATACTCTCTTTTTGTTTACATATTTTCCTTGTTTACCCCTACAAAGCATCTGAGATAACCCTTTATTATGTTTCATTTCCCTAGATTATGATGATAGGTATTACACATGATATGTTTAAGGAGGTTGTTAGTTACGAGGAAATAAGTGGGTGATGTTGTAGAACTATTATGAACCCGTTGTTTATGTTTAAATGATTCCAAAGGCACTATAACTTTACAATCCACAAACATGTTTTTGTGTAATGTAATGAATATTCATCTAAAAAATGTAATATTAATGTATGAAAATCCTATGTCACTATATTTATTCCATATTTAAAGGTTCCTCTTTTGAAAATCCATAAGTATTAGATTTTATTGATCCTCATTATATATATTCTTTCATGATCTATTTAAATCAAAGAATCAACAACCTTGTTTACCTTACTAGGTTGGTAATGTATTGAGTAGTCATAATATTTAGTAAATTCCAAAAATCTACACTAGAACATATTAAATTATTTTTAGGTGAATATATACATTAATGTTTTATATTTTTTTATATGTAGTACCAATATCCATAAATATAATTCCTCGTGGTTTTTAATGCAAATACTACCACTTATAACTATAAATCATGAGTGGGGTAATTTTTTTCAGGAACATTCATTTGATGTAATGAATAATCTATTATTATATAATTATATATATAAACATGTTTTAACCCTCTTTTAAAGCATAGCTGTAAATCACAAACCCATCTCTAACGTAGGGTAGTATGAGAACAATTATACTAACAAAAATTCTCTCAAGTTCCTTAAAATAATATTCACACTCATCGATCTAAATAATCTTAACTCCCTTACATGTTAACAAGGTTAGTGGATTAAGAATCCATGATAAATCCTTCACAATGAATTAATAATATCTAGTTAGTCCATAAAAACTATCGACCTTATTCAAAGTGGATTAGTTGGGATAATTCTCAATAACACCTCTCTTTTATGGAACCACTTATATACCATCTCTTGAGATTGTGCGACCCAAAAAATGAATATTTTAGTGCCCAAATTTAATACTTGGAATTTTTTTCAAAAAACACTCCCAACCATAGGGTCTTTATTAAAAATATCATGCAATATTCATGATAATCATTACTCTAGGAATATATATGAATATCTAAAAAGATGACTACCACAAATAGATCATTGTAATATCTATTGATTATATTCAATAGATCAGTGATGAGGGTATTAGTTAGACCAAATAGAATCACTAAAAATTCTTGGTTTACATACATTTATTAGAAGGGTGTGTGGGGTTAGTCTTCACTTTTGACCCACAATTGATAGTTTTCATATTAAGGATCAATTTTGGAAAAATATTGACCTCCTCGTCATTTTTTGAACATATCATCTATATGGGGAAAATGATACTAATTCTTGATTATAACCTTGTTAATTTCATGAGGATCAATTCATAGTCACATTTATCCATTATTCCTCATAACAAAATGAATTGGTTCTCTTCAAGGTGACACACTTGGTTGAATGAATCCCTTATCAATATTTTCTCAGAGTTACTTCTTCACCTAGCGTAACTCAATCTGGGAAATTTTATATGGAGTCTCTTAAATAGGTGTAGTACTGAGTCCTAGTTATATGGAAAACATAACTTCATGATTTGGTGGATGTAAAAGATAATATTCTATAAATATATTAAAAAAATCATAAAATTGGAATAATGTTGATATTGAGTTTCTCACAAACCATTTGAGACAAATACCTAGTTTAAATAGGAATTAAGGACCATGAAATGAAATTACATTCTAATGGAAGTTCACATTTTCCCTGAAGTAACATATGATCATTGTTTATTTTATAATATCAATCCTTTATTACCCTACTTATAAATTAATAAGGTATTTTCTACAAAAAATACAATCCATTCCCCAAATCACATCATATTCCAATATGGATAAGTTAGGGAAGAATAAAAAAATTGACATGCGATCATCATACCATTAAGAGTATTTACAATAATTTCAAAATCTAACCATTGAGGTAATGATTTGTTACCATTATATAATTACATAGATATAAATTACTAGGTATAACAAAAATTAAACAATACATTAAAAGTTATTGAGTTCATGGTATATGTACCTTTCACCACTTTATTATCATACCCCACATCAGTAATAATAATCACATTAGATTTAAATTTTTCTATATACTTAATAGGTTTCTGATGCTAATCATCATCATTAACCCTTTGATACTATCACTGGTTACCATAATTCCTATACTCCTTGAATTTTATATATTAGACTATTTCTGGTGCATTATATTTATATTTTTCATAATTAATTTAATTAAATGACATTTCAAATAACTTCAACATTATTTTCATCAATGAAATTACTTTACACACTTAAATCACTAATTATTCACCATAAGAAAATTTGTTGTATGTTTCATTCCACACTTACAACATAAAATAATGTTTGTCTTCTTTACTCTATAGTTTTTGTTTTTATAATTTTCTTTTAATTCCATCATTATTTTACTATGAAAACCATGAGAATTATAGGTGACTCTAATATTCATCTATACTTTGAAAAAAAATCAAATAATATTTTCATATATACATAATTATCTTATGGATAATTCCCTTTATAGAAATGGTTTTAAAAAATTGAATAACCAATCAATATTACATTCCATTTAAATGATTATACCAAAGAAAAACCTCATAAGTCATGTAATGTTTTCTTCATTTATACAAATATATTAATCGTCCTTATTCTTTGTCTTAATTAATATCTTCTCCATATTTATATAAAGAATAAAATAAATGACGTTTTTGAAAAAATAAGTCCCTAAATTCATCCCACTTCGTGAGATTAATTTCTTCCCATTTCCTTATATTCTTGATATGAGTTCACCATTGATCAAAGTGTCCTTCCAAATGATAAAAAAAACTCATATAATATTTTCATGTTCTAGGAATTGGTGAATATATAAAATATTTTTAGCAGTACTGATCTACTTTTCAGAAATTAGTAAATTAATTAACCCTTTAAAAGAAGATGGATATTTCTTCATAAAACACTAAAAAGTAAATTGTTCCCTATATTTTTCATTTATAAGTTCACCATAATACATGGATTGTGAAACTTAAAAAATCATAGTAACATTATTTTTCATTTTATCTCCCATAAAAGGTGATTATTAAGGATGGAAACCATTTTATTTTTCATCACATTCAATCTTAACAAAATCCTAAATTCATTAATAAGATGTAAAAATAAGGAAACATTATTTTACATCTAGGAAACATTAGGTTTAAAAAAGTTCACATATAGTCATTATGTCTCCCAATCCTTTATAATGGTCCATAAAGAAAATGTGAGTTAAAATTAGCTTATAATGAAGAAGTGTCAAACCAAGTTGCAGTATGGGCCTATTTATCATACAATAGAATAATGTCCGAGATATACTCAACCAACTCTTTTTAAGGATATTAACCCTAGGTTAATCTATGCCAAAACCACATCCACTTTTATTATATATACATGGATGAATTTCAAAGAAAACCATGATTCTTTATTTACCATAACATGGTATTTTCTCATATAAATAGGCTTATCTGGAGTGTTCTCACTATTTTTTCTCATCATAGCTTCCCAAAATTATGAATCCTTTTTATAATTCCAAATATGGATTTCCCAAATTTTCATATAGAAATATTACATATTATTAGTATAATATTCCTTACATGTCAATATGAAGCATTCCATAATCATAATAGGTTAATCCCTCTAAAACATGGATACATAAATATATAGTAATTAAAATATCTACATTATTTCCCATAAACATCCTGAAAAACACCCTTATTATACATAACATACATAAAACTATTCTTCATAACTCAGGGAAAGCAGACATAATAAAAGATGACCTCATATTCACATTAAGGATAAAAATAAGAGATATCAATCAATGATTATAAGTGAGAATAAGATAATTATTAGTTCATGAGAATATAATAAACCATTATAATAATAATACATAATTAGTTAAAGATATTTAATCATGAATCATGAATATGGTTTTCTCAATCAGAACACATAACACATAAGAGTGAGTAATCATAAAAAATCAATCATGATCCATTAGATCATATAATAATAATAATACATACTAGTGTGGTATTCACATAAGCATAGTAAATCACTTAGTGAATGTTCACTCCTAATGACATAATTCTGAATTAATCACCATAACAGAAATGACTACTCTGTCATTTCCAATATTCTCTTAATAATAACCTCCACATAGTTAACTAATTCATATCATATAATTTTTGTTAACTCCATCATCTCTTAAGAGTTTCTCAAAACTATTAGAACTACCCAATGAATTGGAGGGATATAAAGGACCTAACCATATTTTTTTATAACATAACCACCTATCCTTGGTTTTTTAAAGAACCACTCATCACATAATCAAAATCCATTCATATGTATGTGACATGATATTGAAAACATTTTTCAATACATGAATGATTAAACCAAGGAAAGAAAATAAGTTTAAAAAACATTGAATCCCGATAAAAATAAACCATTTGGAGAAATTATAGTGATGGTAACATTGGATCATATCCCAATTATAATATAAGAAACATATATGGATCTTATTATAAATTAAAAAATAACTTTATAAGATCAAAAGAATATTTATTGAAGAAAATATCTACTATATTTCAAAATCAATTATTTAAAATATTAAAATTTACAAACAATTAAGGAAACTATTTTCTTTGAAAATTACCATGGGAAATTATAATTTAATATTTAAAAAATAGATTATTAATGATAGTGAAGAAATCCATTCTTGTGGTGTATGTTAAAAAATAAAATTTCCTTTCACATTTTCGATTAAAATTTAAAAGTACCTTATTCAGAAAATGACAAGAACATTACTTTTATCCATGTTTAATAAAAGTAAAACATGGGTAAAAATTACATTATTAAATATTTGGATAATAGTTAAAATATTCTTGAAAACATTTTTATCGAAAATATGAACATATAAGATATGATTCTTGGTCTAAGAGAGAAATTATGTCTTTTTTCCTTAAAAAATCTTTCAGTTTGTTGAGTACATAAAGATATGAAAATGAATGAAATAAAATATAGAAATAAAAATAGGATAATAAAAGTAATATTATTTTCTATATATAGGTCAAATAATTTCATCATCATAAATTTAAGCATAAAAAATCCCAATAAATAAGAGGTTGTAACATAAAACCCTTACAACAAGTCTTCTTTGTTTCATACGCACTCTAACCTACTATATAAATAATTTAAATTTATTATAATTATACACTACAACCAAATTAATACCAATAATACCATAAATGGATTACTTATAACTTCTATTAACCTTTTTAATAACAATATTTCATTATAATATTTATTTCTAGTGTTAATTACATCCTTTTTCAAGAAATTTTTGGTTTAGAAATTATCATACTTGAACTCTAATACGGATTTCTACATATAAAGTATGTCAATCATGATATAAATATAATATATATTAATTATATACATATTTTTATATGTTCATATAAATAAGTGATGAAAAATGAATTGCATCACTATGTAGAGGTGGTAGTTTGTCCATATGTACGAATGACGTTTAAATTGTTCTATGGATGGAACAAAAGAAGGGTAATTATTAATTAAAAATTAAGGATTCACTATTATAAAATAAATGTCTTATATAAATATTAAATATATTATAAAAAAAATTCATGTATCCTGGTGGTGTGAAATTAATCATATCTCTATGTGGAGGAAGTAGTCCACACGTATGCCCATGTGATACTTTCATCTCACATTTGATTCATAAGAGGTGGTATATGGTTGTGAAATAATCATAATAACATTTTATTATATTTTTACTATATTTATTATATTTTATATGGTTGTGAAATAATCATAATAAAATTTAATAATATATATTTTATTATATTTATCTTATTTTTTATGGATACAATATGTTTAGATGAATTATAATAAGAAATAAAATTTTAAAAATCATTCTTATGATTTATACCTCTTCTTCGAGAGACATACATTGGATTAAAAATTAAAAATTATCGGATTGGTGTTATGAGAATAATATAAGATCTAGAATGGGGGTAAGGATTCATGAATGTTTTTTGAGTAGTATTTTCTGACCTATAATGAACAAATGATGTGAATAATGGAGGATAAGAGGTTCCATTTTATAAGTGAGGAGAGGAAAACCCATGAAAATTCATAAATTATTTCAATGATATAATGTCAAATTCTTGGGAAAGTGGCTCACTATTTATATGAATTATAAGTAGGATAAGGTAAGCTTGAAGTATATTCATTTTTTTCAACTGTGGGTGGAATTCCTATCAATATGTATCTATTTAACCCTCAATAAACGTTTTTTAACCTTAAATGTGATAAGAAAATTTTTTCTTTTATCACTATTCACAGTGAAAAAAATAATTTGAACATATTAGATTATGTAAATAATTTTTATTCCAAATATAGAATCCATTTCTCTAAATTCAATTTCTAAAACTATCAGATTTTATTTTCCAACAGACATGCAAACAACAACAAAAATCCATTTTACAAAAATGGATTTTATTAATACAACATAAAATAATTCCCTTACATCTCTAAAAAATACCTAAAATTATTAATAAAATATATATTAAAATATATAATAAATAAATTTAATTAAAAACATAATCAATAGAGGTTAATATAATTTATTTCTATAAAAACACAATTCATTTGTAAAAATCATGTTTAGAACTATTTTTTAATCCTTGAAAAGATCTTATAAAAAAATAAATCTTATTTTTTATTAATATGTATTTAATTAGATTACTTATAATTAATGTATATATTTTTTAATTTAAGATAATATTTGAAAAATAATACTAATTTTAACTGAAATGAAATGATAGTTTTTATATCCTATAAATTTACTATAAGATAATCTTTTAATGATAATTTTAAAAATGATAATAATTTACTCAAATAAATTTTTTATAAATGGTTGAGATTTATTAAAATTTTTTTGTGAAAACATGTGTTAAAATCCATTTTTTAATGAAAACAAATTTTTGAGCCAAGAAATTTCATTACTAAAAATTGAAAACTTTTTTATTGTGAATTAACAAATTAATTTTCACTATTAAAAATCATTATAAATATTTTTCATAATGTCATTATTACTATTCATACTTACTAATTTAACATATTGGTACAAAGATTTTATTATAAGATTTTTAATTTAGACATAGGGTTTCATGTAAAGTAAGCAATCAAATTCTTCAATTTTATTTCAAAAGAAAAAATATATAAATTATTAGGAATTTACATTCAATCATGGAACTAGGACTTTGTTATGAGAGGAAATGATATTCTTGTGATAATTATCACACATTCTAATTTATGTCTAGGGGAGTGATCAATCCATAATATTTTGAAATTTAAATTTTAGATTTTATATTATTTTAACATGTATTTTATTTTATGATAAATAAATGTATTTAATTTGAACATCTTTAGGTATTTGGATTTTATGTAAAAAAATATTTATTTTTTTATTAATTATTTCATTTGGAGAGAATTTGGATAAATACTACACTAATATTTTTATTTTCCATTATTTTTAGACGTGGTGTATGTTCCCTAAGTTTAAATTTAGTGACCTAGAAGATTAGTGAAGCATTTGGTATAAACATAAGGAATCTATAAGTTAATGATACTAGAATCTAGTTGATGAAAACTTTAAGGGGGATAGAGATAATTATACATAACATTGATAACACATAAATTTCCTTATCTTAGTCACTTAAGAATATCAAAGATGTGTTCATGAGGTTACACAAGGGCCTACAATTTCAAAATAAAGAATCCTATATATAAATGTATTATTCATTGAAAATATATATGTTTAAATTAATCTAAATCATAAAGAGGGAAAGTGTGAACCTATATTTTATATTGTTTATTCTTACTAACTATAAGGGTGATCATTTCAAGAATATAGGCCATTAGACCCAAAGTTAAAAGTAAATTTTTTGTCATGTTAGAGTCATTACAACTCTAAAATTTGGAATTCAGTGAAGGATAGAATCATTTGAGGCATTCTTGGAAGCATAAGACTCATCCAAGGCAAGAAGTTATTTTTTTTGAAAGGTTCATGGATGTGTAAGAGCCAGCCTACCATTTTGTTAGTGTCATTCAGATTTATAGAGTGAATGTTTTTCAATGTATTGGAATATATGATTTAACTAATATATTGTGAGAGTTAATTCCATAGTTTATTAAAAAATATGTGTAAATAATTTTCAATGAAATTAATAAAAATATAAATTCCCAAAAAATTATTAAGTGCTAAAATTAAAATAATTTTATTTTTTTCCCTCGCCAAATCATGAAGTGATCCTCTAAATACTTTTCATAGATCCCACCCAAAAAGTTCCATTTATTTAAGATCATGTGAAGGTATTAAAGTAAGGGTAATATTCAAGATGATCTCACCTAAATATATCCCTACCCATGGGTTGTAAATGTGGAATATGATCAAAAATAGATCTAGAGATCTGGAACCCAATGTTGAAATTTTGGGAGAAACAAAGAATAAAATATACCAAGGTAAGAAAGTATTCATTCATGTATTCACATAGTGTTTTTTCATATACATGGGGAGTTAGATCTAATTAGAGTGTGTGAATAAAAACCCAATATAAATATTCCCAAACATTTGTGTTGACCCGATTTAAGGGTATTGAACTCACTACAAAGAGGATTCGTATGGGTTTTTCAAAAGTTATTCTTCTTAATTATTATTTATCATTTTTCTAGTGATAAAATACTAGAACAAATTTATTCAATCCATGTATATATCCTCCACCCCATACTAATTAATTATTTCCTTCAAGGATAAATTTTATATTTCTAAAGATTAGTGGAAGTATTTTAATTTTATAAATAGTTGGTTATTTGAAATTCTTTTTTTTATTTTAATTATTCTTTCATTTGATATTATATTACACATATATATCCTTAGATTTACTTCAATATATATTATTTTTTGGTAAGTGTGGTTGTGTTTGGTAAGGATTAGATATTTCTAATTAATATGCTAGGAAGTATAATGGATTATAGTGATTATTCTGTATTCCCATTTAAACATAAAAAACCAAGTAAGGGAAATAAATTAAGATTTAATTTGGTTAGAGACAAATAATGAGAGTTCTATTTAAATGAATTTTGTTTTATCTGGGTTTTATATGGTTTATTTTAGGTGAGGCCACTCATTTAATATTTATTTCAAACACACTTTTTATTATATTAAAATACACACAAAAAATAGTCATATATCTTCTATTTCCAATCAAAACCACTCATATAAAATAAATAAAATATGATAATTCTACATATATAGTGAAAAATGAGTCACACTACACAGTATTATTATAAGGACAAATTTCTAGTTACTAAAAGGCCTAAAATTATCACTACATTGATAATCCCTTTCTTATATTTATTATGATTGACTAAAATATCATTATTTAATTGTATAATTAATTATGGTTGGTGGTAAAAATAAGATGAATAAATCATAATTCTCTTTAAAATGTATTTTTTTTCTATTATATATTATATAGAAGATATATTACTCGAAAATATTTTTGAAAAACCCTTAAAAAGATCTATTTTGTGTTATTATGATTTTTTGACTGATTCCGTGGGTAACATTGATTCATAAGTTAGGTACTATTGTTTTATATAATGAGAAAACTCATATAGATTTATAGTTATAAAATTTATAGGGCACACTTTATAGAATTATTATTCTAAGCATCTACCAAGTGAATCATCTATAACTTTCAAACACAGAGAGAATAGGAATATTTGGGTCCACCTATCTATGATATACTCCCATTTTAACATAATTTTTAATTATGAGTGAGATAAAATGAATGTTTTATCATCAACAAATCATCATATTAGTTTTATTTTTTCCTTCCCTTTTCCCCTTTGAATTTATTTTCAATATTGTGGAGAATGATATTGAATTCAGAATTTAAAAGGGAATTATAATCAAATATATAAGGGGATATGTAAGTTCCTAAATGGATTTTTATGAAGTTTTTTGTATATTTTGTCAATATATCAATGATAAGTGTTATAAATATCTTCTAAAGTTGGGTGATGATGAAGAACCATATGGAAAAAGACATTGAATAAATGAGATTCTCCTTTGATTTCTGTACATAATTATACATGATTCCTTCCTTTATATAATATTATAGAGATACATTCATATGATGAAAATGATTTTTTTGTGATAAATCCCTTGAAAATTTGAAAGTACTGATGATTCATAGAGTTCAGGGATAAAAAGATCTATGGAGGAAAAAAATACTGAATGATTGAAGTACATAAATTTTAATAGGTTAATGAATAGTTTTGATATGATGGTGATTTAACTTAATTATACTTAACATTATGAATATATTTCATAGAGATAAATAATAGATAGAATAATTTGAAAATTTTATTTGGATGAGAATGCATGAAGGTTCATACAACTTTATTTACAATGAATATAGACAAGGACCCTCTATTAATCAATAACATTTACTATTCTATGAAGAGAGAACTATCTTCTCTATATCCTTATTGAGGTCTTGGATTTGGATGCTTTTTAGAAGAAAAGACTTAAATAACGATTATGGGAATCCATTTTTCAATTATCAAGCATTAAGGATTATAAAATAAATATAGAATATTTCTTTGATGATTATTGGATAATAACTATTGGATAATGATGGAGTTTAAAGCTAACAATTTTTGAGGCAGAGGAAATACAATGAAAAAACCAAGAAGAGTGTTTATATACTATTAAAGAATTTTGAAATTATACTAAATATATTTGAGAATTATTCATATATTATTAAAGGTAGATAAGTTTTTTTTATGAATTTGTGTGGTTAAATATTTCCTAAGAATGTTTGAATAGGTTTTGAGTTTAGTTGAACAATTTCTAGAATTTTGAGTTGAAGCTAAAAAATGGAAAAGGAATATATCAGTTATTTTAATTGAAGAATATTGGAAAATTACTGAAGATAAATCTGGTGTATAACATACTTTAGATAATAAATTATAAAATCTTGGATTTTCACTCTGATTTGTAATATTTGGAAAATTGCATGTACGAGTTTTATGATGATTTTTGATATATAGTATTTCATATAAAATATATTATCTAAAGATCATAATAAAATGTGGTAAATGAAATCTATTAAAATGATATACAATATATTTCAGAGAAAAACAAGATATGTGTTGAAGTTAATAATGAAAAATGAAAAAGGAAATGTTTCACAATGATACATAATAAGCTCTAGGGAATATGAAATATTTTTGGATCAATACATAATATCATCCATTTTATACATACTATTTTGAAGATTAAATTTATGATATTATAGAGTTAAAATATTCATTTTATCAGACCTTATGTGGAAAGATAGATATTATGTATGATATGAATAATATAAAAATGTATTTTTACTATTATGCTGAGATTATATAAAATTATAATGAGAATTGAAAATATTTCCCTGAGGATATGGAAAAAATTAGAAGAATTAATAATATAATTGATACCCATGAAGTGATATTTATGATATTTCATTTCATATATATGGTTTTTGAATTAGAAAAATGTGAGAACTTTGGAGAAAAAATATTATAGTTATAGATTTTTCTTAATAGTTTTACATCACTATGATGGATATTGAGCCATGATTCTATACAATATTAAGGGAAGAATTAATTAGATGAGACTGAGAAGCTCTTTCTGTGAAAATACTTAAGTTAAAATTTTAATATTTAAAATCAATATTGATTATCAAGACATTATATTTTTATGAGTTAAAATACACGACATGTTTAAATGTGAAGGTTGGTATTTTATGGAATGTCATTTGAGACAAGTTTATAGAAGAATAAAAATATTATAAAATTGTTTGGAGTAGGACCCTGTGATTATATAGAGATATTAAATTAAAATACTTAGAAGACAAAGGTGATTATGATTATGTAATCTATATATTAATAATTTCAAATTATATTCATGCGATTTTAAGAATATAATTTTGAAAATTAAGGGAAGAATAAGGTAGATGGTGAGTTGTTTTTACTTTATCTATTATTCTCATGAAAAGAGACTATAGAAGATGACTGGTGCCAATACTACTATATTGGACTATTAAATGCCTTGACTAGAATTGAAATTTGATTGAGTGAATGAAAATAATTCTTGTTGATGTTTATCAACTCCCTAGACACCGTTAGAGATTGGGGACCAACTATTATTGAAGATCACTTTGAGGATAAATAAACATGAAATACTTGTATAATTTGTTTTGGAGAATTTATTCACATTAGAAGTTCCTTTTTAGTAAGGATTTTATACAATTGGATGAAATGAAATATTTGATCTTTGAATAAGATCATATTCACTAGTGTTTTGTGATGACCCCTTGTAAACTAGTGGGATTTGAAAAAAGAACCAGTTAGAAGACAATAAAACTACCATGGAACAATTAAAGATTTTGTGAACATATACTTATGGTTAAGGATGACCACATACCCTCATGTAATGACATTTTTATTAGATTAAAATTATGTTTCTCAAAAACTACCCAATCAAAGAACATATTATATACCCATATTTGTATCAATCAAAGTAAAAATACAATGTGATAAGGTCTCCAAGGCTAGATGCAACGAGATGGTATAAAATATTCTTCTAGAAATAGTGGAATCATTTTTTTTATTGTGTGTACTACAAGGAATTCAAGGTTGTTCAATAATCAAGAACTAATTTTCACCTCAGCATGACAGAGCTGCTTATGGATCGAGTCTGACTCAGAAATTGCTTCCAAGACTTTATAATCAAGAACATGGAATGTCCCATAGAGGTTTATTACTCATTGGATCGAATATCTCAAGAATATCACTCGACTCAATCTAGTTATTTCACCTGAAGAGGTGAATTTCACAAGAATTCTCAACTTTAGGAATCAAAGTGATAAATTGGGCATTAAAACCATGGGGATGCACCCCTGAGGTGAAGAAAGAAGAGACCAGCTTACAAACTTCGACCAGCCCCCCCCCCACCAGCCCCCAACCCCAGCCCCCCCAACACTAGCCCCCTGCCCCCCAGCCCCCTTCCCCCCCCAGCCCCCTACCCCCCCCCCCCCCCCACCAACCCCCAGCTGCACCAGCCCCCAGCCCCCCCAGCCCCCTACCCCCCAACCCCAGCCCCCAGCCCCCCCAGCCCCCAGCCCCCCGCAGCCCCCTGCCCCCACCTCCCCCCTGCCACCCCCCAGCCCACCTCCACCACCCCCCCGCAGCCCACCTACACCAGCCCCCAACCCCAACCCCTAGCTGCACCCCCCAGCCCCTTGCCACCCCCAGCCCACCAGCACCAGTCCCCCCCCCAACCCCCCCCGCAGCCCACCTGCACCAGCCCCCAACCCCAGCCCCCAGCTGCACCAGCCCCCCCAGCCCCCTGCCCCCCACCAGCCCCCCCCCCATCCCCCAGCCCCCCAGCCCCCACCAGCCCCCTGCCCAACCCCAGCCCCCAGCTGCACCAGCCCCCCCCCCCCCACCAGCCCCCAACTCCAGCCCCCTGCCGGACGCCCCGCCCCCCTGAATGGAAATATTTCAATAACAAGTAGAAATGTGTTAAATGTATAAAAATTAAACAGATATATAAATGTGAGAAATAGGTAATAAAACCTGAATTAAAAATGTTGGATTCAGTAATTAAAAAAGAAAAAGAAAAGGCCATAGTAAGATAAAGAGGCTCTGCTAGTCCCCCTGCCCCCTGCCAGTCCCCCCCTGCACCCTGCCAGGCACCCTGCCAGTCCCCTGCTAGTCCCCCTACCCCTGGACACCACCTGGACCCCCTAATAGAGTTAGATTCCCAAATGAAGGGTAAGTGGTAGATTTATAATCTACACATGGATTTTCCATTCATTGATCCCACTATAAGGCACATAGATTACCTCTTGATTTAGGAGGCATTAACACATGATAATGTAGAGTTTACCTCTACTCCAATTGAAGCCCCTTCCACCATTATAGCCTCCACTACTACGATGCCAACTAATTCAATGGTACTAAGATAATAATTGTGATAACCATTAAGATGTAATCTATTTTAGAGAATCTTATATATGTTTCCATCCCAAACAAGATACTTAGATCATCATTAAATAGGTCTTATTTCAATGCTGCCAGCCCACTTGAATACATACACTCAGATTTTTGGGGGATAGCCAGGAGTAGTTCTTGTGTTGGAGGATCCAATATCATCATCTTTATAACTAAAATCTCTAAGAATGTTTGGATTTAGATAATAAAAAGAATATGACGCATTACAAACCATTTAAACCTAAAAAGATTCAATGTAAAATCACACTGTAAAAGAATATGATGCATTCCAAATCATTATTCTGTGGTACAAATGTGGATACTACTTAAATTATTTGTTGTTTGGTTGATGCTAACTATACAGGTTAGTAGTCATTCTCATTCCCAATAAGATATGGTAAATATTAATGATATTGATCAAAAAAGCAATGTAATCGGATGCATGGAACTCGTCATACATTAATAATCCAAAAATACAATTTATATCAAAAGTGAGTCTCAATATCAGTATCATCGGAATCATGATAACCCTCATCCACACCTCCTACAGAAACACCATCACCACCTCTCACACCACCAACATCATCATCAGCATCGGCATCTGCATCCGAACCGGCACCAGAACCGGGTCCAGCACTAGGTCTGGCTCCAGCTCCAATAAGAGAATCTACAATAGCAGAACGCATCGACATCAAAAATGCATCAACCGTTGCAGATGCTTCTAGTGGAAGTGTAGAAGAAAGGGAAGACATAAACTTCATCATATTTGCAGTTATCGCCTGTTCTGATTTTTGACTTGCATTTCATCATTGTGACATGACCATGTGCATAGTAATCTAATAAAATGATTCTTTCAACAACACCGTAATATGATATATTTTCTGATCGAGGCTGCATGTCCGATGCACTCACATAACAATCTATTGTGGCGCTTATCGTGACACCGTCATGCTGTGTTTCCATTTTTTTGCACAACTATTTATAACAAATTTATATCCATTGACAACCATTGACTTACAATCACGCACCACATCGTTTGGACCAAAGGACAATGCTTTTATTTCATCTGATACATCAATCATTGGTAGAGTTAAAACCTAAAAGATACCAGCATAGAATATTAAATAGAGACATGTGATTATGTTATGAGAAGAAGAAAAAGAAATCTATTACCTTTGACTTTAACCAGGCAGCAAATTCTTTGCTGTGCAACAGTTCCTTCCTCTTAATAGATAGAGAGCGATGTCTCTTTTTTATAATTTCAAAATGTTCTCTATAGATATGAAAGCATTAAAATGTCACAAGATATAAAGAAATCACACAATGAAAAAAATAAATATTTATTTGTTTAATTACTTCATATAATCATCAAGCACACCACAATTGAATAATACGGTGCGATGTGCCATTTCCCACTCTTCCCTGCTTAAATTACACAACGATTACGATCAAGATATCAACCCTATTTGGGGCATTAAAGGAAATGCAGGCTCAATGGGATCATATTGCTCATCTTCAATTCTCATTAGTCGATTAGACCTCGTAGTGACGTTAGCTAGGTACGATGAACAGAAATCCATGCATTCTTGTGCTAAATAGCATTTCACAATAGAGCCTTCAGGATGATATTTATTTCTCACATAAGATTTCAATGTAAACATCATTCTTTTGGTATGATACATCCACTGAATCGAAACAAGACCGCCAAAGAGAACTTCCGTGGGAAGATGCATAGTCAAATGTAACATAATTGTGGAAAAAGACGAAAATTTTCTCCAAGTCGCAAAGAATAATCGGTGCATCTCTCTACAATTTCTGAACAACACTTCTGCTCAATCTTTTGGCACAAAGATCTCGATAAAATTGACATAACTTAATCACCGCAACTCTAACATTATGTGATAGTAAATGACGAATGACAATGGGAATCAACTCATGTAACAAGACATGGTAATCATGGGTTTTAAGAGATTTGAGTTTCACATCTTGTGTATTCACCCTTTTAGAAACATTACTTGAATAACCATATGGAACCTTCAAACTTTCCAAGACTTGAAGAAATTGTTTTTTCTCCACATTTGTCATCGAATAACAGGCACCAGGGACTTTCCACTTATTTTGACCAATTATCTCAGGATGAAGCCTTGCTCTTATACCCCAATCCATCAAATCACGACGACACCGAAAATCGTCATTTGTTTTGCCTTTGACATTTAAAATAGTAGCAAGTAACATCTCACAAATTTTTTTCTCGATATGCATTACATCCAAAAAATGACGTAATAAATTCTATGACCAATACGGAAACTCATAGAATATGCTTTTCTTTCTCCAATTGCTGTTGGAATTCGAATTAGCATGCTTTCGCTTTCTGATATTTGATTGACTTTTGCCAAGAACATAATTCAAACCATCAAGTTATTAAAAAATATCAGTCTCTGACATTCGTTGAGGTGTCTCATCTGTCTCTATGGCATTATCGAACTGTCTCCGATTTTTCCTGTATGGATGATCCATTGGTAGAAAACGTCGATGCCCTATGAAGCTAAAAGTTCGTCGAAACTTTAATCTTCGGAAACATGTATTTTTCATACAAATAGGACAGTATAATTTCCATTTAGTACTCCAACCAGACATCATTCCGTAGGCAGGGAAATCATTTATCTTCCATAATAAAGCTGCACGAAACATAAAGTACTCCTTTCTGAATGCGTCATACGCTTGTGCACCAACAATCCAAAGCTCATTTAACTGCTCTATTAATGGCTGCAAGTATATATCAATATCATTTCCAGGATCACAGGGTCCAGATATCAATATACTCAGGATAGTGCACGGATTATTCATACACATCCATGAAGTAAAGTTATAAATGTGAATGAAAACAGTCCAAGTACTGTGTGAAGTATGCATTTGGAGAAATGGGTTGAAACCATCACAGGATAATGCCAATATAACATTTCGTGGGTCGGCTGCAAAATCAGGATGTAACCTATCAAATTTCTTCCAAGCCAACCAATCTACAAGATGCACTATTTCATCGTTATCCTTATTTCTTTCATCTGCATGCCATCTCATATTCTTTTCCATTTGTTCTAACATAAAATTTTTTTGAATCCTGGGAATTAAAGGGAAGTGCCACATCCCTTTCTGTGGTATGCGAGATTGAGATCCGTCTTTATTAGTCTTCCACCTTGATGTGCCACACTGTTTTCACTGACTCAAGTCTGCATTCTCCTTCCAGAACAAACAATAGTCTTTGAGACAAGAATGAATCTTACTAGATGAAAATCCAAATTTTTCAACCAACTTTGATACCATGTAATCGTTTTCTGGAATACATGCATCATCAGGCAGTAAATACAAAATAAATGTAAGGAGATAGTCGACCGTAGTATTACTAAATCCATACATTGTTTTCCCATGATATAATCGCATTAAAAACTCAAGTTTTCTCATTTTTCCACATGCATGATATACTGGGGTATTTGCATCTTCCCTCAACTTTCTAACACTCTCAACGTCATCATCTTGATTAATAGATGAAAACTGTGTTCCAGTATTCATTTCCTCTTGCACTAGTCTACACGAGGAGCTAGCTTCAGAAACAAAAGGAAACCGATCAAAAATCAAAATTTTCATACTAATCTTTTCCGCTGAATCGATGGCATTCAACACTTGAGCTTTTTCTCCATTGTGATACCACACTTGATAATTTTTTTGGAAACCACTTTTAGTGATATGTTAACTCACTTCCTCATGAGTTAACCAAGGTCTTCCAACACAATCAAAACACGGGTATCGAATCAACCCTCCATCTGAATCATTAGTGAATGAAAAGTCCAAAAAATATTGTAACTCTTTCTGAAATTCATTAGTGATCCGATCAATGTTGTACATACAGTATCTATCCATCCTGAGGAAGATAAACATACATTAGATAAATAATCTAGAAAATGACTTAAAATTATATGTATTGTTTCAAAATATATTAAGTAATCATCAATATTGACTTTTTATAACTTAACCACTACTATCTAATGTATTGTTTTTCCCTTCCAATGAAAAATCTATTAATCAATGCTATAACAGGGTTCCAGGCCCTATCTTTCATGGATGGATACTCCAGGTATAATCAGACATGGATGGCCCCCAAGGATGTAGAGTCTCCCATAATTATGGTTCCATAGGGGAATTTCTACTATTAATTGATTCTCATGGGATAGAATAAGGTATAATCCACTTATCAACTGTCCATGCACCACATCTTCAAGCCAATTATCATGAAATTTGTGGAATGCTACTAAGATTATTTGGTGGAAAAATCCTACCATATTTGGATCATCTCAAGGATCTTGAGAAATTGTTTATCTTCATATATTTCATACACTTTACGATAAACTCCCTGAAGTTGACATTCAGGGTTACCTATATTAGGTTTCTCCACTTTACTACAAGATATATGGTCATCGAGATTGACCTAGAGATGATCATGTCCATCAATCAGATTCCTCCCCCATGGAATCTCTAAGAGTTGTGGGGCCTCCAAGGTCTATTTACCTATATAAACTGATTTAATGTGAATCTAGTTGGATAGTGTAAGATCCTCTAGTGTCCAATGAATAAAAAATATTATCAAATTGACCGTTAATAGAAACATCAATATCTATGTTTGAATCATCACGAATAAGAGAATCAACGAGAGGATCACCTGTCCAATTATCTTTCCAAACCATGGGAGAAGAATCCTAAGAGACATTGCATTTAGCATCAACATCAATAAGGGAAATGTAGATATATAGGAAGAAAAAATAGAGGAATACATTTAATTTATGTTTTCACTTCTGAGAATAATAATGAATTTAGACGATCAGAATGCAGTAGCTTTTGAGGGATCAATTACTAGTTTCCAAACTAAATAAGCATAAAAGGGTTTATTATAAAGACTGATATTTTTTTATACCAAGGCCCCCTATCAAATGATCTGCAACAGGTGTTTCAAGGCATAGTTACTAATATTTTTTCCAAAATACTACCAATCTAAATAAGGATTTTCATGGACACAGTAATAGACTTGATAAGAGAACAAGGCCATTTATAAACCATATGGGAATAAAAAAATTTAGAAACAATAATAGCTTTAACCAAACAGACATGAAAAGCCATTAAAATGGATTTTCCGTTCCATGTTTCAAGCTAATTATTGATCTTACTAATTATCACATGAAAATAATAATCCTTCGGTCAGCCACAGAACATCATAACACCAAGATATGGAAAGATGGAAAAACATTCCTAATAACCAAATCCGTGATGAATTTTGATTTAATAATTTTTGAGATATTTCTACCAATGTAGACAATGGACTTATTCCAACTAAGTTGTTTCCTAGAAATATTCACATATTATAGAAAATATTTCATGATATTCTCGATATTTATTTTATCCCATTTGTTGAAGAGGATGATATAATCAGCATAATGTAGTTGGGTAGAAGTAAAAGAACTAATACCAACACTAATAACCTTCATCTTTCCATTTTTATCCATGAGGGAAACAATATAAAATGATAATTTAATGAAATAACTAAAGTAATAACAAAAAGTGGATCACCTTGCCTAACTCTTCTAGAACAAGATAAGTATCCCTCTGAGGATCCATTTACAAGAAATGAGATATGACCAGATGTAAAATTAATCAAAATCCAATTAATTAATGTGTCCTCAATAACAAACATGAGAATAATTTTAAATATAAATCCCCAATACAAGGTATGAAAAGCCTTTTTAATGTCTAATTTATTGGAAACATTCCCCCACATGAATAGGGTTTTTAAAGAGATTGAATCACTCTAAATCCATAACAATAAAATCATCAATGGTAATTCCTTTAATGAATCAAAATTTATTGGAAGGAACAATTTTATTAGAGATGGTAGAATGTCTAATTGAAATGATATTTGTAATAACTTTTTTTAAAGTGTTGATAAGAGCATTAGGCTGGAATAAGTGTATCTCATTTTCATTTTCTATCATTGGAATTTGGGAATGGAATTGAGAATTTAATCCATTAGGTTGAAGGTCCCAATTGAAAAAATTAAGAGCATGGTTGAAAACATCTTCACCAATTATCTCTCAATAATTCTGAAAAAAGAAATGTATAATTCTATCAGGACCCTGGGATCTTTTCGGCCTAAACTGAAAATTGCATCGTTGATTTATAGTTCCAAATTAATTGATAAAAGTTTCGTACTATCTTTATGAATATCCAATTGGGGTATAATACCCTCTATTGTGGGGGATGGTAGATGAGTCATTAATGTGATATTCATTATAAAAAATAATGTGCTCTAAAAAGTCATGTCTATTGTACATAATTTGATCTCTTATTTTTAGTAAAGAAAGAGGCCTAAAACTTTTCTGAACAATTTGAATATTATTAATGAAATTGGAATTTATAACACAATCCTTATTTCAATTATCTCTAGATGAATATTTTTTATTACATCTTAAATATTGGATAAATAGTTAAGATTAAGAGTCATCTAAGATTCCAATGAAACAACACTAGAGAAATCATCATGGGTACACTACTCCTAGAAGGACAGACGAGAGGCATCAAGATTGGATATGTCCATGTCAAGATGAATAAACATATCCTTACTCCAATGTTAATGATTTACCTTCTGAATCTTTTGTTTAATAATACATGAAATGTCATTCTTCTTACCACTTACTGAACACTAAACTTCCCAAACAACATTTTCACATTCTAGATGAATAACACAATTTTTATTGAATCTAAAGGGTAATGGAGACTTAATACCCTTTCCTGAGATAATATTAAAAATAAGTTGATGATCATTGTAAAGATGAGATAATGATATACTTGAAATGGAATCCAAAGAATGTAAAGAAAATCATTAACAAAATCCCTATTGATTTTACTGTCCATCATACATTTGGGGTGCCCTTTATAACAAGTTATCTTTTCCCCAACATGATTCACTTCAATCAAATAATTTTGTATAATAAAACCATTGAATTTACTAAAATAAATTGACCAGTTCATAGGACATATTTTTTCTTCCGGATTGATAATCAAATTAAAGTCCCCAAGAATGATCCAAGGATCATTAATATTGTTTTTGAGAGAACAAAGTTCACCCCAAAGAGTTCATCGATCTAAATAACTATTACTAGCATAAATTAATGAATAATCCAACATGAATCCAAAATCAGAAAAAGAGAAACTAATATGTTGGTTTCCTGATCTGACCAAAAGGGGGTCAAAAAGAGAAGAATTAACCCACACCCAGTGACTTTTGACATCGATAAAACTGTTTTAAAAACTTAATATTGTGAAGACAATATTTTTAAAATTAGAAAGGCAATTAGAAAAAACTGTTTTGAGATCTTCAATCCCAATTATAATAGGTCAATAAAGACTAATACATAACTTATGATACCTAAATATGTCTCTATTATCTAGGACTTGGAAATTCTAAAATAGGATTCTCATTTGTATCTGGATTTTGGGTGGATCACCCTCTAATTCTCACCCCCTCATTTTATTAGTAATTTTAGGTCGGTTCCCTATATTCATTATGGGTATATCAAGAGTTTGAATTTGACAAGTTATATCTAAAAGAGTGTAAATATTCTTGAGAAGGATTTAATTACTACTGATAAGGATTTTGAAAAAACAATTGTTAAAGATAAAGATACTGGAAATGATAAAAATGGAGTGATAAAGATACCGGCAATGAGGTCATCCGGAGGAGGCCGTCGGGAGGAGGAGAGTTCGTCGGAGGAGGAGATTCCATCGGGAGCAGGGGAGTTGCGGTCGTCCGGAGGAGGGGAGTCCGTCGGGAGGAGGGGAGTCCATCGGGGGAGGAGGGGAGTCCGTCGGGGGAGGAGGGGAGTTCGTCGGGGTCGTTCGGAGGAGGGGAGTCCATCGTGGGAGGCGCGATCATCTGGGGAGGAGAGTTCGTCGGGAGGAGGGGAGTGTGTCGGGGGAGGAGGGGAGTCCGTCGGCGTCGGGGGAGGCGCTGTCGTCCGGGGAGGGGGGGGGGGTCGTCCGGGGAGGGGAGTGCGTCAGGGGATGGGAGTGAGCCGGGGAGGATTCCGTAGGAGGAGCCTGAGATATTGGCCAAATCTCACATAAATCCACAGATGAATTTTCATCCGTTGGTATAACCATTCTATAGCCACAGACTTATAAAACCGTGGCTATAGGTCCGTGGCTATAGCTTCATTTTGTAGTAGTGACATTGGGGAGGTTCGTCTGATGCTCCTAGTCGTAGGGGTTCATATAGGGGTTTACTAACTCCACAGTATTAACTGAACCTTCCCCTTGACTATAACATGAAGAATCATCCATTATTGGGTAGATTCTAGGAGGAATACCTATCTCTAGAGGCATAAAGATGTCGAAAGTGCGAGATGATGATAGCATCAGGGGGGCATTGCTTTCCCTTGCACCACTGATGCTTTCTCTTCTGAGGAGAGTTCGACTAAGATGATGATGTAGAAGTTATGAATGCAGCCTCTAAAGGCTTAGGCTGATTTAGGAATGCACGAATGATACCATGGGCACAAGAAACAATTTTGCGAGCCATCCAGTCATCATATTTCTGGGACTCATGGTTAGAAATCTGCTGCCACTCGCCCTCACTATCGCTGCTGCCGTCTGGCATTATGATGACACCTACCACTTGTGCCGAGGCTGAGCCCATACTAACTACATTATTATTGACCTGGTCTTGAAGATAGTCTTTTAACACATAGCACTGCTTGGGGGTGTGTCCCAGGATCCGGTGATAGGGGTAGTAGTTGGGGCGATCAGTGTGGTTCGCCTCTTCTGCCCACCTGCATTCATAAAAACGCACAATCCCTTGTTCCAAGGAACTTCAAAAATAGCCGGAGACATGATTCTCATTGAATTAGTAGGTCCAGATTCTTCTATCCAAAAGGGGGGACTTGGAGACTGTCCTTGATGAGGAGCTGACGGATCCTGTCGAGGAGGCGGAGACTGGTTGCCCCACCTAGGAGGAGGCGGCACATTCTGCAGGGGAACCTACCAATTCTGAGGAAGCCACTACTGGGATGGAGGCTGCACTTGTAGTGGCAGGCCTCTGCGAGGCTGGGGAAGTGGCTCTGCCGGTAACAATTCCGGCTGTCTAGGGCCTCTATTTGGGACACCGTAGCGGGCTATGCTCTGGGAACCATCCTTACGAGAATTACAGGGGCCAACAGATGTGTCTGGCTATCCTGTTTCACGGCTTCTTCCAAGCACTGGGCCTTATCAGAGAAGTCTCAAAATCCCCCCAAGGTAGTTCAAGGTTATCAAAGAGGGAACTGGTTCTGTCTTGACATTTCCAACACCCATCGTCAGTAATTTCTCTCTAGTCAGTGGCATGTCAATGGAATATGTAAGCCCTTTCCACTAGGTGAAAAAGTCCGTGACACACTCATCATGACTTTGATTTCACTTAAAGTGGTCTGCGATGCTTGTTTTCCACGTGGTGGAGATGAACTGGTAGAGGAATTGCCTGCGAAGGTCCTCCTAGATGGTTACAGATCTGACGGGAAGCTGGCTGTATCAGACGAATGCAGGCCCCACTAATGTCTGAACAAAACATCAGATCTTGGAAACATTCTATTGTGCTGGAGTCCCTAACATTGGCCCACACTTTGAGTTTATGTGGGCCAGGTGCTGCAACGGGTCCCCCGTTGCATTAAAGGGGGATAAGGTGGGATTTTCAAACCCCGGAGGTGCCAACATATCCTCCAGCAATGCTGGATATGGCTTTCCATCAGGCTGGATTTCCACCTGTAGTGTCTTCAATGCCTCAAGGCGGGCAATGAGTGCCGCCACTGGATCATCTAGGTGGTGGTCCCTATCTTGATGGGGATCCCTAACCACGAGCATGTTGGTGGGTTTTCAACATGGTAAGCAGGCCCAGAAGCTCGTGGAGCGGCTAACTGCACGACCCTCGGGGCGGTTGGGGGGGACCGAGCTGGGTCCCTTGGATTGTCGCGTTGTTAGAGAGGGTTTTTCAAGACATACATCGCCTTCTTTCCATAAGTTTTTGCCTCAAACCTATATGCGGGGGTAGGATGATCAGGGTCACCTGGAGGCAGATCGCTGAGGGGAAGTTGTTCCTACCCCTGCTGCCCTGGCCTGGGATCATCATAGTCCAACCGTCGCTCGACAGCGCATTTACCCAAGAGGTCATCGCCCAAGTTCTTCTACTCAGAAATTTTTTTGTGCAATGTCGCCTTCTTAGGGTCTTCCTCCGTCTTTTTCACTATGGCGGACTGGTCAGAGTTCATGGCAGCTCCGACGTTCTCTTTACACTTACCAGTATTCCAGCTGAGTATTAATGCCTCAGTGGGCCTATGGAGACCTAGTAGGTTTCTTTGCTAGCGAGTAATCCTTCCCAATGGGTCAAATAGTGATGGCACACCCTATATGGGTAAGTACCCATCAAGAAGCTCCAATTCATCCTCTTTGTCCACTATGGCAGCCATGTTGGCTGTGACCCTTCCTGGGGGCATGTCCTCTATATCACCTAGCAAGTTGGGATTCCACTGGATATGACTGAAGAGGAGGGAAGCATATTGCCCCCAGAAACAGACTTGCACATGGGGGGGGGGGGGGAAGCCTCCTTGACGATCTTGTAGAGTATCTTGAAACTTTGAATGCATTTCTCTTGGAGGACCTTATGGCGGCCAGGGGACTCGAGGCGCTAAGCCACAGGGAGCGCAGCCAGATCTACTAGATGGGATTGCTCACCAATGTCTTCGAAATGTGCTTGGATCCTGGGATAAACCACTCGCTGATGATGAAGGTGAAAGTGCATCACCCAAAGGGTTTGGCAGAAACATTCAACAGCCTTTGTGGTGAAGGATTCCGGTGCACGAAAATTTGGCGCTACTACAGGCCAGAACATATCAGGGAAGTGGTCTGCCACGAGGATGTTCCATATGCTCCTCAGTTTAGATTTAGGGTCTGGACCTTGATTTCCCCATTCATCAACAGGGTGTGGCTGAGGGACTGGTAGTGGTACCGAGGCAGACTGGTGAGACGACATGCTGGCCGATGGAGAGTATGGTGAGTGGGATGACTGTCTGCCGATTCTTGTTCAATCCTCAAAAGAGTGTAGCGGCCTAGCCACTACATCACGATAAGATGGGATAACGACCGAAATTCATGGCTCAATGGACAGTGCTACTGGTGATAGGACGCACTGCTGCTCTCCCACCATTGGTCCCCAAAATAGTTCTCTATGATCTCTTGTCAAGGTAGAGAGCGCTTCTGGTGATGACGGTGGTGATTTCAAAACCGTAACCTGTAGGGTCGCCATATTTTTATCCTCCTAGATATACCTATAGAGGGAGGTGGGAATCCTATGGACCTCGCATTCTGGGAGTACTAGGCTGATGTGCCTCATTCCTGCCCCAGTCCGTGACTCGGATGAGTGATAGGAGGGTTCCCGTGCTAAGTCGTATTCCTCTTTAGAGTATAAGAAGCAGAATGGTTTGATCTTTGTCCGGACCTTCACCGAATTCTTCTTATAGTGGCGACGACCCACCTTCCTTCCCCTGGGTGGCTCCTTGGGAAAGGGATTGTTTCTGACACGAGGTCCTTCAGCTGCACTGTTGCTGAGGCAAAGTGGGTTTCCACCTTAGTAAGCCAGGTTGCGAGGAGCATTGGGATAAATGTAAAAGGGGACACGGGGAGGACCTCCATGGATAGTTCTGGAGTGGGCAGGACCTCCTCTAGAACTGGCATAATCATGAGGAGGACCTCCATGCTTGTTTCCCCTGGTGACCTTAGTATGGGGAGGCTTCTTGTACCGGTCTAGCTGAACACGGGTAGGACCTCCCTGTTGGGTGCTAGTGAGGCAAGGTTGGCCTTCACCCCTCTGGTTTCCTGGGTGAGGAGGACCCTCACCAGCTACTAAGAGGACACTGGGAGGATCCCCACATTGAAGAGAGATCGGATGGGAAATTTCCCAACACCAGCGGTCAGGGGCAGGAGGAATGACTCCATACCCAGTGTAATGGGCACGAGAGAGACTTCTATAAGAAGTGTCACCACTGCGGGGAAGGCCCTCATTGGAGTTTATGGTTGCATGGGGCAGACCTCCATGTCGATCCTCGATGTGGGGAATGTCCTCGTTCTCTATGGTAGTGGTACCGGGAGGACCTCTGTATTGGGTGGCATCACTGCGGGTTAGTTCACGGCGGCCATTGCTTTTGTCAGCGACCAAAATAGTAAACCCAACATGCTTTTGGGGTAGTTGGGGCCTCGATCCTGGTCGGGCGTATATGTTCCCCTACTCAGTGTATATAAGGAATGGATGATATATGTCGATGGTGGCTCGGGACATAGTAGCCGTCAACGTTAACGCCCCTTGGCGGGCATCCTCCTCAGCTTGTGCCTGATGCTGGCATCAGGGTGACAAAATGGGGCCGGTGGTGCAGGTGTGTGGCATGCCTGCTACTCATCTATCAAGGTTGGGTGGTGGTGCTAATGCGGCCGGGTGGGAGCCCTCTCTAGGAGCCCCTGGAATGGGACTCTCACCAGACTAGGTCGGACGTCCTCTACCTCATCAGCCTAAGCCAGGGAGTCATCAAAGCATTCCGTGGAGAGGCTCCCGAAAAGGTTATATGTTGACGTGGCAGAGGCTCCCTGCACGGCCCTCAGGGCGGCGTTGGTGACGAGGCACAGATGCCTCCAGATCCTGGCGGGCCATATCCCATCTCGGGAATATACCCTCCTCGTAACGGTGCACAAGTTCATTGATCACTCTTCGTTGGAAGACCTCAGATGGGGAGATGGGTCGTGAGCGCCTTAGGTCCACGAGTGTAAAGACCATTGCGAAAGAGGCGGAGCCGCGCGAGTTCTCCACATTAGCACTTCCCCTACCCCTACCTCGGTGTGTAGACAGTGATCGCGTTCCGAGTGCAACAACTTGATTCTTGAGAAGCAGGGAGATTCACTCATCTGTGATGAAAGAAAAAGGAATTGATGACCAATTCCCTAGTGCCATCTCATATTCCATGACATGTAAAAGGTATCCATGCTGACAATGTCACGGAATAGGATGTCCAAAGTTCTACAGCCCCAACTTCTAGGGAGTTTCACACTAGGCCCACTGTTTTCTTGATGGGACTGGGGCCAGATAATTGTATCTAGTGACATGATAGTCCATAGATGACTCGAGCACTACTAATCTCCATATTGAGGAGAAGAGCTTCACTTCGGGTTCACCATTTCTATTTTTGACGCTTTCGTCGGGGCTCGCACATTCGTCTGTTGAGGACACGCAGCTGTTGCCCCACATTCCCACTTTCCAAATGCAGGTGGTATCCGCCACTTTTTAGGGACATTTTATCCTTGATCGAAAGAGGATGATTGTATTTCGGTTCTTCCTTCCATGGATTCCTCCTTGGAACTCTTCACTTAGTCCGGGTCTCCCTTATAGATTTAAGATGTTGTTTGTGAAACTCTTCCTGGTGCCATATCTTCATGGACACTAGTTAATTACAATTCTTTTGTCAAGACATTATAAGGGGTATGGTCTGGGAAGCAACCTTCGGTCAGGGGAGTAGTTGCGTTGGGCATCACTGGCGTGTCTGGACGTTGTGACACTGGTGTTTCTATCTTCTGTCCCTTATTATAGGGCTTCTCAAGGGTGCAGAAGCCTGAGGCATCCCACATCGAATGTGAGGAATCATATTCCATTGGTATGTATCTAAGGTTTTCCTCAGATTCCCTTGTTTAACATAGGGTATGAAGCATGTTTAGCATCCAGTGGAGATGGATCAGACTGATCAGAACACTGACTAATGTGGATCAGATGGGTGCAACCCCTAGAGGGAACACTATGTTGGGGCCAACGTATGGTTGAATTCCCGGTCACTGTAGAGCAGAATGGGGAATGAGATGGTATGAGTTCACAGGGATGTGGCAGCCCAGATAAGAATTAGGGTGGATGATGGGTGGATGAATTAAGTAGAGGGAGAATGAAATAGGACCATCACAAGGGCAACGATGAAGTTGGGATTGAGCCTCGAAGAGACTTCCTACATATCCCCATGCCAAGGAATCAAAGTCCACGTAGTTCGGTGAACGTAGTTCATCTTGAAAATGGCTTACCACTGGTTGGAGTTCCAACGACTTACCACTGAATGGGGTGAAAATGGCTTACCGCTGAATGATACTGACTATGGCTTACCGCTGAATGGAGTGAGAACTTATTACCACTGAATGGGGAACAAAAAGTGGAATACAGTTTAAAATCATGCAGAACAGGGGTGGACCGATGTAAAGTGGATGTGACCATTGGTTGTTGGGCTTGAACCTTAAGGAGTCTTCCAATGTACACTACTAGAAAAACAGGTATTTGCGACGGGATCCCGTCGCAAATGGCTTTTTGCGACGGGCCCGTCGCTAAAGCCTTTTTCCGCGACAGGGAGAATCCCCGTCGCAACTAGTACTCCGTATATTTGTAAAAAACTATTTGCGACGGGGCCCGTCGCAAAAACTCGCAACAGGTATTTGCGACGGGGCCGTCGCAAAAACTATTTTTTAAAAAATAAAAAAATAATAATACTATTTGCGACGGGAATAGTATCCCGTCTCAAATACTATAAAAAAAATAAATTGTTAATAAATTATTTTAATTAATATAATAATAATCCAATTATAATTCAAAAATAAAAAATAATAAAATATTAATAAATGATTTTAATTAACATAATAATAGAATTATAATTCACAAATAAAAATAATAAATTATTTTAATTAATAGAATTATAATAGAATTATAATTCAAAAATAAAAAATAATAGAATATTAATAAATATTTTATAATGAGAGAGAAACTACGAATAGAAAAAAAATCATATTTTGATTTCACAAATTTTATAACATAAATACAAACTCTAATCTGAAGGAGGGGGGGGGGGGGAGGGGGGGATCTGCAGATGGTGGTGGAGGAAACTCCATCCCTAAAGAAAGAGTGAGTCAGCGCATGTACTCCATCTGCTCCTAATTATTGGTAATTATTACTAATTATTACTAATTATTACTAATTATTTGTAATTATTGGTAATTATTACTAATTATTACTAATTAATACTAATTATTGGTAATTATTACTAATTATTTGTAATTATCATTAATTATTACTAATTATTACTAATTATTACTAATTATTACTAATTATTACTAATTATCACTATTTACCAGTAATTATTCCTAATTATTGGTAAGTATTACTAATTATTGTTAAGTATTACTATTTATTGGTAATTATTACTAATTATTGGTAATTATTATTAATTATTACTAATTATTACTAATTATTACTAATTATTACTAATAATTGGTAATTATTACTAATTATTGGTAATTATAACTAATTATTACTAATTATTACTAATTATTACTAATTATTGGTAATTATTACTAATTATTACTAATTATTACTAATTATTGGTAATTATTACTAATTATTACTAATTATTACTATTTACCGGTAATTATTACTATTTACCGGTAATTATTACTATTTACCGGTAATTATTACTAATTATTACTAATTATGGGTAATTATTACTAATTATTAGTAATTATTACTAATTTGTACTAATTAGTAATAATTAGAATTATTACTAATTATTGGTAATTATTACTAATTATTACTAATTATTACTAATTATTACTAATTATTACTAATTATTGGTAATTATTGGAAATTATTACTAATTATTGGTAATTATTACTAATTATTGGTAATTATTACTAATTATTGGTAATTATTACTAATTATTGGTAATTATTACTAATTATTACTATTTACCGGTAATTATTACTATTTACCGGTAATTATTACTATTTACCGGCAATTATTACTAATTTTTACTAATTATGGGTAATTATTACTAATTATTGGTAATTATTACTAATTATTACTATTTAGTACTAATTAGTAATAATTAGAATTATTACTAATTACGGATAATTATTACTAATTATTGGTAATTATTACTAATTATTACTAATTATTACTAATTATTACTAATTATTACTAATTATTACTAATTATTACTAATTATTTGTAATTATTGGTAATTATTACTAATTATTGGTAATTATTACTAATTATTACTAATTATTACTATTTACCGGTAATTATTACTAATTATTACTAATTATGGGTAATTATTACTAATTATGGGTAATTATTACTAATTATTACAAATTATTACTAATTATTACTAATTATTACTAATTATTACTAATTATAACTAATTATTACTAATTATTACTAATTATTCCTAATTATTGGTAATTATTGGTAATTATTGGTAATTATTGGTAATTATTCCTAATTATTACTAATTAGTGGTAATTTTTAGTAATTATTATTAATTATTACTAATTATTACTAATTAGTGGTAATTATTAGTAATTATTACCAATAATTAGGAATAATAACATTATTAGTATATTTTATTATTAATATTAAAATAATATAATTTTTTAATTTATATACAATTCTCCTTTCATCTGTGTGTTTTCTATCTCCATATACAAATAATACATGTGAAGACAGCAAACACACAGATGAAAAGAGAATTGTATATATATAAAAAATTATATTATTTTAATATTAATAATAAAATATACTAATAATTAAATAATGTTATTATTTCTAATTATTGGTATTTATTACTAATTATTAAGTAATAAAACAATGTAAACATAATTAAATTACAACTAATTAAGAATAATTGAAACTAACAAAACATTAAAAATAAATATTAAATTAAAATAAATATAAATACCTTGAAAATTGATCTGAGGTTGATCTCTGATCGTTCTTCAAAACTTCAATATCAACTCCAGAGGAAAAAATTAAACTTGAGAGAAACTGATCTTTAGAAATAAAATTTTGAGAGAAGAAGAAGATGGAATTTGAGAATGATTTGAAAAAAACGGATGGGGGTATTTATAGGTTAGATTTTTTGCGACGGGATACCCGTCGCAAATACTAGTATTTGCGATGGGTACCGTCGCAAATACCTTATCCATCATTTATAACGGTCAATGGTTAAATAGTTATTTGCGATGGGACCCGTCGCAAATAACCGCCTGCCGACATACTATTTGCGACGGGGGAATATTCCCGTCGCAAATACATTTTACCGCCGCCGGTTATTTGCGACTGGAATATTCCCCCGTCGCAAATACCTTTCCCGCGATTTGGCGCGCAAAGCGCGCCAGTCCTTTTGCGACGGGGAAAGCTATCCCGTCGCAAAAGGCTAATTATTTGCGACGGGCAAATACCCCCGTCACAAATAAGTTTTTAACAGGGTTATTTGCGACGGGAATAAATCCCGTCGCAAATAACCCGTCACAAATACCCATTTTTCCCATAGTGGTACCATGCCTTGGCAAGGAATAATGTCCACGTAGTTCAGGTACGGGGCAGGATTCGGTGAACCGACATGAATAAGGACCTGGGATCCGGGTGGGTGGTGGGCTTGAACCTCATGTAGGATTCTTACGTACCTTTCCTTGGAGAAGATCAAAGACCACTTAGTTCAGAGTAGTATTTGTATGAAAAAACGTACCACTGACTGGGGAAACAATGTCTTACCACTGATTGGGGAAACAATGATTTACTGCTGATTGGGGTCCATAGATTAACATCATGCAGTACGAGGGAGAACCGACGTGATGGTGGTCGGAGCGACCAAGTGTTGGGATTTGTTCTCATGGAGGGTTCCAACGTACCCTGACTTGGAAAGGATCAAAGTCCACGTAGTTCGGAAGGGGTCATTTGGGGCTCACGCTCTAAGGTAGCCCAATGTGTTGGTGAACCAACATGAAGATGGCCGGAGCGACCGAGTGTGGTGGGATTGAACCTTCTGGAGGCTTTCTAAGTACCTTGCCTTGGCAAGGATCAAAGACCTCGTAGTTTAGGTGGTGTTTGGGGCTTACACTCTAAGCTACCCAAGGTGTTGGTGATCCAACGTGAAGGGGTGTCGGAGCGACCAATGGATGGTGGGGTGTGGGAACTGACATGAATAATGATCGGGACTAATGGCTATTGGGCCTGAACCTCATGGAGGCTTCTTACGTACCTTGCCATGGTAAGGATCAAATTCCTCGTAGTTTAGGTGGTGTTTAGGGTTTACACTATAGGCTGCCCGAATAGGATGTCATGGTCGATGCTTACTCTAATCCCATATGAGTCATGCTCGGTGTGAGAAACAAGAGGCAGAAAAGGCCTGACGATCACATAGCGAAAGATGCATCTATGGGAGGCAAAGTGGGGCTTACACGTGATCGCATCCCAAAGAGGAAACATGGGTTTACATGCGGTTAGTGGCCTGAAGAGGTTCAGACTTACTCCAGGATAGAGGCCCAGTGGAGACAAAGCCCAGGAGAGAGGGATTTGGCACTGAAGAAAGGAGGGGTAGGGATGCTGCCTCCTGTAAGAAAAGATTGGGGATTACACAAGGTTGGTTGCCCTTTCCCCATGGATAGACACCGTTCTGATAAAGAGGATATCATTCCAGGTGAGGAATGACCTCACTCCCGTGGAGATAGTGGGAATGCAGAATGTCCAAGGTGGGGGCACCCCACGTGCGAGGCATGGGGCGAGGTCACAGTTTAACGTCATGTGATGAGGACGATGGTGCTTGGCAGTTTAATGTTATGCAGCCCGGATGAGGTGGGTTCACTCCGCACCCCTTGGACTTACATAATTAGTACCCTCTGCACCTTAGTGAAGAGAAGGGTCAAGAAACACTGTGTCTAGGGGGTGTTATTTAGAGAACCATTGGGGGTCCACGTTGGCGTGGCTATGTGAAGAAGAAGTAGCTGTTAGCATGCATGGGTGACACTAAGGAGCGACAATGGTGAATGGGGCTTATGCATGGATGTTGCGCGTAATGTCTTCCTCATGTATGGCCATGAGGACATCCCAACTCATTGGTGGGTTGATGCATATGATTGAGGCCTACACCAATGTGCAAGTCCAAAAGTGGGATAACACCAAGGGGCATCAGAATCTGTCCAAACAAAGGAAGATGAAAAGTGTGAATTACATGCCCGACATTTGGAACGCAATGAGGGTGGCGTGGCGATAGAGGATAACTGTTGACCATGTTGAAAACACAGCATCCATATTGCGTTAGCCGGAAATGGGGACAAAAAAATGAGGGTCAACTGATGACCGTGTTCGAAACACAGGACCTGACTCGAAGTGTTGTCCATGTTCTTATGGGGCCTTGGCCCAGGATGGTAAGTGAGCCGAGGCAGCATTGGACCCGGCCGTTAGGGGGTCCCTTCAGACATGGAAGAGTATGAATATCTGAATGAAGAACATGCAAAGCGTGAGGTGGTGTGATGGAATGTTTGAACAGATTTCAATGATCTTGATGTTATTCTATTGTGATCATGACATAATGCATCTTATGCTTGGCACATAAGGAATCTCTTATTTGGAACAAGAGGAATCCTATGTTTGGAACATAATGATTACTATAGTTTAAAGTCATTTAGATATGACTATTGGTATCTTATGCTTGGCACATAAGGCATCTCTTATTTAGAACAAGAGGAATCCTATTATTGAATGATAGGGCATGCAATAGTTTATAGTCATGTAGAGAGTACTGTAGGCATCGTATGCTTGGTACATAAGGTATCTCTTTTTTGGAGAAGAGGCATCCTATTTTTGGCACATAGGGTGTACTATAGTTTATAGTCATGCAGAGAGGACTATTGACATCTCATTCTTGGAGAATAAGGCATATCCTGTTAGGAGCAAGAGGCATCCTATGTTTAGAACACAAGGATTACTATAGTTTATAGTCATGTAGAGAGGACTATTGTCAAAAGGCTCCTAATAATGGTTGGTGTTAGGACTTACATAGGGGTGGCCCTTTCTAGTTCAACCTAGCATTGGAGGTAGGTGAGGGGGTTCAGATGAATTACTTGAGGAACGGTTGGACTCAAGGTACTCATGGAAATGATGATGAGAATCTCTACCCATGATAGAGGAAAAGAACCAAGGGGAATACGTAAACTCAAGGTGTTTCATGCTGTGTAGAGGTGTATCTCAAATCATGGTATTTCATAGGTGGAAGGTGTGTGCGCATAAGGGCGCAATGGAAAATGCTGACATCTCGGCCCAAGAAGTTCGCGGTGCGACTCTCCATTATTCATGGAGGTCAGTGACGGTAGTGAAGGGACCGGCCTAACACTGAACCCGAGCAAGGGTGTGGGGGCGCAACCCCCACAGTAGGGACCACCAGTCATGAGCCTAGGCACTACTGTGCGTAATTGGAGTGACACACAAGATGGGATGCATGTAGGAAAGAGGGATTGCACGCAAATAGGGAAGGCCTGCATGCAATAGGGAAGGCGTGCATGCAATACGGGACATGTGTGCGTGGTAGGGGAGTTGTGCACACAATAGGGAAGGTTTTCGCGAAATAGGAGATATTTTCACACAATAAGGAATATTTCCACGCAATAGGGGAGTGTTGTGTGCAATAGGGCAGTGTTGCATGCAATAGAGAAGGGTTGCATGAAATAGAGAAGGGTCGCACGAAATAGTGAAGGGTTGCGCGAAATAGATAAGGTTTGCATGAAAAATTGGGCACAACGACACTATTTCATGCCAAAATAATGTTTTGTGTGCAAAAATGGGTAGTTTGGACCCTTTATGCGCAAAAGTGATGTTTTTCGTGCAAGATAGGGGTTTTATGCATAGGCGCAGAAAATTTGGACTTACACGCATTAGAGTGGTGGCCAACCTCCGGGGTTCTCTCAGGAAGAAGGTGGTGCAATTGTATTTATATGTGGAAACTAGGGAGGCAGTGCACGTAAAATTCCACGCGTGCAAGGCAGTGCATGCAAAATTCCATGCGCGAAAGGCGTTGCATGTAAAATTTCGCGCTCACAAATGGTATTCCACACAAATCCATTTTTACGAGCAATATTCCCTTTTTACGTGCAAGATTCCCTTTTTATTTTCAAATACATATTTTTCTCCAAAGCTGTCCTAGATGGCCATTTCCAGCAACCCAGCTTCGAACATCCATAAATTATGATCCATAACTTCATTTGGGCCCCATTACTAGTCAAATCAAAACTTGAAAAATGAGCTACGCTTCGGGATCATATATGGGAGCATTATTTGAATTATGTGGATGTGTTTTCCAGTGCCAATAGTGATACACATGATATTGATATGTTATTTATGGGGTTTGGTGCATGCTCATGCATAATGTTACACACTTAGGTTCAAAATCTATATATACTTATTTCTTCAATTAGATAATGAAAAATTAATAAGATGTATCTTGAAATAGTGATATATTCTTGGGTTATATTATTCCATTCATTCTTAATTTGATCATGTTGTATTATATGCTTGAGTTTGTATATGTCATTGTGACTAACATTCATATTCTAGAGGCTTGATGTTGGTTTTAGGTAGTGATTAGGGGGTTATGTATTATTCTTATGGGTAGTCGATTTGGTTAAACCGTTCTATGATTCCTTGTGTGTGCCTAGGTGGTTTTCAGTTTCCTTGTTTATGTTTTTCAATTTTCTCATTATTTGATAACTCTAAGCTTGTCATGAATTTCAGGAAATCATTCCTTGTTGTTGTCTTACGCTAAAATTTATGTCCCCTGTTTTATTGGGGGATAAAACCAATAATACCCCGTTAGTTACTTCACTATGAGAAACTATAGTACTAGTCCATACAAGGCTCATTCAACTGGTGGCTATTCAGGGTGGAGGAGCCCATAATGGTGGGCTGACTATAGTTGATTATTCTCTGTAAATATATCTCCAAAATCCCCCAACATTATAGGTTAACAAATTATTTTTGTATGAGGAGGATTGGGTACATATCATTGTTAGGAGTTTTAACCTAATAGATACCCTAGAGGATTAGTAGGTTAAGCATGCGACTTTAATGCTTCAAGGAATGGCTAGGTGATGGTGGGATTTCTCTCTTTAGGCTTGTATATGTGAATTCATGACTTGAGAAACCTTCAAGGATCTATTTTATGAGGAATTAATTCATAATTAATTGAAGTAATATTGTGCTTAGGAGTTCATGTAGCTTTTATAGGGGTTGATAATAGTGTCTTCCATTTTAGCAAGTTCCATCTTATTATTCTTTTTTCTTCTATTCTTGAAGTAAATGAGGTGTATACAACAAGAAAGATATATATATATATATATATATATATATTTTATTCTAGAGATGAAAATACTTGTTAGGAACTTTAATATTATTTAATATGATGTATTTCTTTCTATGGAACTAATGATAAATAAAGGAATCAAATAATATAGATCTAATGGTCTTTTTCCTGCTTTCAGTGGACTAATATGTGCCATATTATATATAGCTCTAGTTTGTTATTCTTAGAATATGAAGATTAATTAATAGTATGGATTTAAAGGTTGTGGTCAATAGTCATATCATATCTATGAAATTTCAACTCATTATATGGAGAGAGAATATTCTAGATGCTATAATTATGGGAGGAAGGTACAATTTCTCATGGAATATCATGTTTTTTTCAAGACATTTTACCAGTGTTCCATGACCGATAATATAAATTAATTCCATTTAATATATTTTTGATTTAATAAAACTAAATCAGGCTATTTTATGGGTATATGGGCTCAACAAAAGGTGAAAAAATGATAGTGGTCGACAAACCAGGTAAGTCATGGGACTCTTAGGAATCATGGATTGGTGGACGAAAGAGGTTTTGAAATTTATTAGGATCTAGCAGAAAATGAATATGAAACTTCCAAAATCTAAGTTATGATACTAATTTCTTCTTCTTTACCTTTTTACTGGTTGTTACATGAGTATCTTTTTCTTTCATATCTATTTAAGTAGTTTCTGTTTCAGATTAAATGATTAATTTCTATTCTGGTTTTTATGTCTTATATTCAAAATTAGTGGTATGAGATATTTGAGAATGATGAATAGAAATAATTTTCAAGGAATAGAAGTCATTAAAGAGGAACAATTCTAAAATTCTTTGGTTTTAAATGATCTTTAAGAACTATTTTGGTTTAAATTTATAATTAATTTTATGTGAAAATAACTTTTTTAATAAAAGTATTCCTTTTTTGGTTTTATGGTTTTTCGTATTGGTAAAAAAAGATTTACAAGGGTTATATATGGCTAAATATGGGTTTCCAAGCAATTTCATGAGGGTATAGTGGGTTTCCTTGAGTTTTGTAAGTGTTAATCCCTTTTATATACATTAAATAAGGTTAATTATTGTTTTTTGGAGTTGTGTAAGGGGATATCTATATTCATAAGAACAACATAGAGTTTATCAGGGTTTTTATGGGCTATATAAGGGAAATAACTTATGTATCAGTGCTATGTAAGGGTATGGTAAGACCTACATAGTTAAAATTCAAGATTCCTAAGAAATATAAAGGGGTATATAGACTCTATATAATGGTTACCTGAGATTTATTCTTCCTATAAAAGAGTAAAAATTAATTTATGTAAGGGCTTATAGGGCCTTTCCCTTTCCATGTAATGATAGATGGAATTTTTAATATGTTACATAAGGGTAATTTAAGGTTCATAAGGGTAACCGCCATGTTTCATAGGGTATGTATTGGTAAAGTCAATTTACACTAACATATCACTCTCTTTGTATATAAAATAACTTAAAATTGTATTTTATCATTTTAAACATTCCAAATTGAGCCTGTAACCCTTTATATTTTTGAAAATCATTATATCCAGGGAATTGATTCTTCTAAATCGTTTAAAGGTTGTAATCTCTTCATTCTTTATTTTAAATACTCGTCATTTATGTTTAGAGTAAGAGAAAATAAAATTTTTAGTTTATCTTGTGGGGATTAATGTTCTATATTTTATATGGTTTTCATTCATAAAAAATACCTGAACTCCCCTACCTTCATTTTTATTTACTCTTGAGTCCATAAATCCTATAACTCATTCTTTTAGGATAATATAATTTTTCATCAAACAAACAATGTACTTCTTCTGGTTTCTTAGCATTGACGAGACCTCACCCACCCTTGACTATTATTGTTTGTAGGGTTTTAATGGTATAATATATAGGTAATACTATTATCATTTTAATCATATAATTATAGAATATTTATGAATAACTCATAAATGATTTTACAAGAATTATCAAAAAAAGTATAATATAAAATTATTATTGTAACACACCAACCACAGTTACCCAAAGTCGGTGCATTATTACATTACAATAGCATGATCACAAGGAACCATGTCCCAAAAGACCGACCAGTTTAGTAGCCTAGGAATTACTAGATATATAGAGAAGTTTTACATTACATCATGAAATAAAAAAACAACATTGTGTCCTCTTTGAACACTCTTATATACCTTATCCTATTCCTGTAGGTTAATCATAACATAATTCTTTTCATCTGAGAAAAAATAAAACATAATAAAGGGGTGAGATCGGATGCTCAATAAGGATAACAATATAGCCGACACTATCACAAATAAGAATAAACATTTAAGGCAATGTATAAGACTAGAACACACGCCTTTTAAACTTAAATTTCAGCATAATATGGAAAAGAAAAATCAAATAATAAAATTTACTTATTCACATGAATATTATACTAGTCAAATAATCACATGTAATATCAATATCCAATTTCATAATGATGGAATTCATAATGCTAGACTTCATAAACACATAGTCAAGGCTATGTTCCAAGTCTACAAATAAGATTTTGTCAAAGCCTTCTTACAAGATAGTAGTTTGTCTCATGAGACCTAATGATGCTTCGAGGAGATATAGTGGGCTCCACCAGTCACTTATTAAGTCCAATGCATTACTCATATTAAAATGTTTAAACATAACATACGCATTCATATCAAAACTAGCATACAAAATGTTAATACTTTATCCATAAACCATGAATGGTATTAAAATAACACATCCACAGTCCAACACATCACAAAACCTTCAATACAGTATGAATGATTTGTATCATAATAAATCAACCTCGATAAATAATAATATCTCTTAAAGGATGTTGAGGTAGTTGAAAATAATCAATAAAAATCTTTGAGAGAAATATCCCTTTTTCATGAAAGCATTTAAAAGTCTCACTATTTTTCAAGAGGATTTTTAAAATAGATTTTATTTGAATCAAAGTGTCCTATACCACTTTGAATGTTTTAAAAGTAATTTCAATTTTAAAACATTAATTTCCCTATAAATAAAACCTTTAAACCATTTTTAAAACATGGACATTAATGAGAATGATTTAGAAGAATAAATTTTTTAAAAATTTAAAATGATATTTTAGTTAGAGTTCCTATCCAAATGAGAGATGCTTGAATAAAGCGAATTTAGTTAATAAAAACTTTATAATATCATGAGAATAAATGGATTCATGATATAAACCAAATAGAAGTGAATTGGCAAAAAACAACAAAGAAGTCTCAATAGAATGTAAGTTAAGAAGCATTACTTTATAAGGAAAGTATCCATAGGTTAAGGATAAATCAATGACATAATTATGTGTGAAAAATATAAATACAGTAAATATTATTAGATAGTTAGTGTAAATCAATAAGAGGAAATTCACACATATTCTTATAGAAAAGCACCAATGACGTTGATGTTTAACTCAATGAATAGAAATTGAGTTAAAATTACTCTTATCAAGTTTATATCAATGACTTAAGAATTTATCAATGGAGTGATTATGTGTATAAAAAATATATTCACACAAAGGGGAGTGGAAATTATTACATAAGTAAATAAATAGTTATTTCACACATAAACTTGGAGTAAAATAATCAATGATGTATGCGTAAAACTGAATGAGTGGAAATTGAAATTCGAAATTCCCTTACCGATTTGGTAACTTACGAAACATACACCCCATTAAAGAAGGATCATACAATGATGATTTAAATACCCATAAATTAAAGTATATTACGAAAAAATATATTCATGGGTAGTATATACACCACAAAAAGGTAATAGTGTCAAATATAGCATGAATCTCATTGGAATAAAAATGAGATGAAACCCCCTTACCTTGTACTTTTCCTTAGAATAGGGTACTTTAACCACATATATAATGGTTTAATAATTTTTATTAAATTATAGAAGAACCAAATACATAAATATTATGTCATATATGGTCATCTAATATTTCTTTGTTAATTATATTTTAGTAGTACCATTGTTTTTGTTGTCAACTGATTCATTTTCCTTTATATGTTTGGTTATTTATGTCATGTTTGTTAGGTATATTATGTATTTTATTAATATATATAATGATATTAAGTTCTTAAACATTATTTTTTATCATAAAATGCAAATTATTCTTGAATTATTATGATGGGGAATGAATCTCATCATGTTCGTGGAGATGGTAAGCCATACTTTCACAAGAGTGACAATATCATTATATTGATGGTAAAATCGTATGTAATTGGATGTTTTATCATATATAATAAATCATTAAAATGTTATATTTATTATTTAAATCAGTTATAATCATTATTATACCCATTTAAATAATGAAGTGTTTGAATAAAAAACTACACCACAACATGGAGACGGTAAGTCGTACGTACGCACGAATGATGACTTTGTAATTTATAGGATGCCTAGAATAATAAATATGGTTGTAAAATATTTATAATAACATCAAATTATGTAGAAGTTACTGGATTTACTATTTTGGTATGAAAAAAAAATAAATATGAAGTGGAAGAAGAAAAGAACTTGAAATAGGGTGGTGAAATTATTAAATCTTCTTTGGGTGTTTCCTTTTGAGTTGATCAAAAGTGCAACATAGGTTGTATTTTTGATCAAAGTAAGGACTCTAGGTTGATGTTATGGAAGTTGGGAGGATATTAGGTCAGGTTTTTTCTTAGATAAATGGATTTGGAGGTGTGACTATGAGAGAAGGGAATGTTCCCTTTTATAAGAGGGGTGAGGGGCACTTTAGGAAAATCTTGAAATATTATATTATGATAAAATAATTTTCTATTTATAATGGCTAAAAAATGATTTATTTCTTAGATAATCTGGGTATGGGTTGAAAACCTTTCAACCAATATGTTTTAGATAGGTTTAGGTAACCATATTTACCTTATCGTTTAGATTTAACTCTCAGTAAAATAGTTTGACATTTACCATGTCTCTTTGTATTTTTATATTATATGGTTAATAAAATTACTATAACAAACCAAGAGAACCTCAAGTGGTTCATTATTAAAATTTATAACCATATATATGTCCTTCAGCCAAACCTTATATTTTTAAGAAATTTATATCAATTAATAATATATTATTTGTTTTAGAAACTCATTTATGTCAATTTTGACACTATTTAGTATTTGATTTTTTTTAAAATCCATAAAAACTTTATCACATAGAATAAAATTTATATAATCAACCCTAGAATTCCATATTAACCTAGAAATTTAGTGGATGGCATAAAAATGTTTAAATTCTATTTATTTTAATATTTATTATATAAACTATTTTAATATTTAATTAAGAAGGTAATTACCGCATCATCATTGTGTCATAAATAAATTTAATTATTTAATATCTAAAAATCATAAATAAAATACCATTATGTAGGAAATGATTTATAGTACTAATTAATATTTATATTCTTATTTATCTTATGTATAAACCTATATTAAAAATGGTTTAGTTAATAAAAATTGAATTTAACACTTTTAACGCTTTTTTAAATAAAATAATAATAAATGTACAAATCTAATAAAAGTAGGCCTAAAGGGTAATATTTTATTCCTAAGGTTGTTTTTGATCTAATTACACTTATCCAACATAATTAGGACATGTGTTAGGGTTATTATAATATCATTTTTACCTTTAATTACCCAATTTACTTTTAATCGTGGTAAATAAAAGTCAAAAGATACTATTCATCAAAAATTATTTTCATCTTATTGAACCACATTTTACTTACATATATTAACTATTTCTCTCGGATATTTGAAATTAATTTCACAGAAGTGGTAAAATTATGTTTTATTCAAATTTGCAAATACTCTCAGAAGATTGGTAAAAGACGGTAAAAAGTTAAATAAAATTTTATACATCTATTTTTATTATAAAATGACTAAAATGAATTACATTAAACATATATAGGTATTATATATTAATTTTTACTTAAAAAAATTTAAATAAAGTAAATAGTTATTTAAATAAAAAGTTGGTTTTAAACAATAATACAGAGTTTTTCACTATTAATCAAAATTTGAATGTTTTCAGAAAAATACCAAAAAATTTAACCTTTGGTAATTTTGATATTCCAAATTAAAAAATGAAATATATTTTATTATTTTAAAATAATATAAGTTTCATTAATTAATTTAAAATTAATTCCAATTGTCAAAATCAAAAAATGGGTTTTTAAAAAGTAAAAAACAATCAAAAGATTAACATGTGTTTCTGCCAAATTTAATTGTGAAATTACTTAAAATGAACTAAATTGTATTAAATGATAAAAATATAATATAATTATACTTAAAAACCATTAAAATTCATAATTTAACTCTATAATTTATTTCGATTAAAAAAGTTGTTTTCAATTAAAATTTAGTATTTTGCAGTATTCATCAAAATTTGAAAGTTATCAGAAAAGTAAAAAAAAATTCAAATTTTTTTTTATGTCCCTATTAGAAAGAGAAATTTAATTTAATTTAATTAAATATATAAAAGTGTCAAATATTTGTTTTAAAATGTGGTTTCCATTAAAAGGTGGTAAAATTTCATTTTTTTAAAAAATACTTCTTTTATATGAAAAAAATTAATTTATTCTCATATTAGGTCTAAGAAACATATAATATGGATTATGTAATTATATGGAGTATATAAAATTCAAAATTCAGTTAATAATATTAATAACCTATTTTTGAATTGCTAGTTTGGTAAGTTGTGGTGCACACGAACTTGGTGTGGTGTGTAGCGTAAGATATTGAATTACTTTAAAGAAAATAACTTACTATAAAATCATAGGGTGTTACATTCTTCCTCAATTTTGGAAATTGCTTTCTCACAATTTTAAAATTAGGCTTCGGAACTTCATTGAAAGTATAACATCAAAAAAAGGGTAAATAAAACTACCACTTTAAAAGAAAGAAAGAGAAGTACAAAGGTCACCCAAGATAACCTGTACTGGGATTCCATGTAGGAAAACATCGATATGGAAGATAAAATACGTGTCAAGTTCTAATGGAAAGTGATAGACAACATGATCATGAGAATGTTAACAATAAGAAAACCACAAAATTGTGATGGGATAAATGATTATTAGTTTCCAAGTAGGAAAAATAAACGAACAACGTTTTTTTAAGTTCCATTTCATAAAGTTGAGGAATTTATTTATGAGATTGTCTAAGAACATAAAGACATATACTTAATTTTTAAGTAGATATTCATTCTTTCATAAATATTTTCCACAAACTCATCTTTTTTTTCAAACGATGATTATTCAAGATGACTTGGTCACACCTGAAGCGCTAGAATTAACTTCTAGAGAATCACATGATCCATAATGGATAAAAAATATATTTACCTTGTCTTTAGAGATTAACCAAAACCAAAAATGGTTAGTACAATATCAGATTATCCCCAAAAAGGATAATCCATTAGAGAAAGAAATACTAATCTTAATTTCGCAAATTAAACAAACAATACCCAAAATTCAATAAATACCATTCAATAAACAATTTTCCTTAAAATCCATCAATATAATCCAAACTAATATTGAAACCCAAAACATAGAGTAATTTGATTACATAGTTTTCAACGTTAAATTTTATCTCCAAATAACATCTACTACTCTTAAAGTCATATAATTAAAAGTAATTATCCTAATAAAATATTCTCTATGACAGGTTAATCATTTCCATAAATAACCCAAATCTTTATAAATCTACAATAAAAACATAGATAAAAATACAACATTACTCCTCTAATGAAATCACATAGAATGCTATTTTCCTAAGGTATATAGTGTTCCCAACAGAGTAAATGTCTTCCAAAATAACATTTATCACTTAATAAAAACATCATTTTCCTATACTAATGATATCCAATTGATAAGACATAAGATCAAAAATCAACATATTATTTATCAATAAAATCATTTAACAAAAAAAGAATTAGTCACACTAACAAGGGACTTCACGTAGTTCAGTGGTATGTGATAAATCCCAATCACACTCTGGTTGTGGGTTAATTTCCCCACATCTTTGTTCTATGTGACGAGTTGTCACATGGTCTGGGTGTTTTCATTATTCAAAAAATATATTTTATAACATTCCAAATATGAGATAAATTTCTCAAAATAACTGTAACATAATTTCACTATAAAAGTTATCTCATACCTCACATTTTCATCCCAAAATTTAAAAACTTGTAATTGCCTCAAATTCAAGGATCATATAAACCCAAATGTTTATTTATCACTATATCAACAATACAAAATATAATTCTTCCTAAAATAGCATTTTCAAATAACAAACTATATGGTTACACATACAAGAGAAAAGTTTTCCAAATTAATCACATCAACAAGAAGCACTAATACTTTTACACATTTCTTCACCTGTTTATTTCCACATAGGTTCTTACTTGATCAAGAAGTTATCTTATAGAATAATTCATTCACTAGGGTAATGCCCAAGTCCCCTATGTTTATAGAAAATGACTATAAATTGAATCTAGGGATCATTTTTATTTTCTTCCATAGTACTCGTCAGCTTTCCTCGTAAATTATTTACTTTTTGTCCATCTTTCCGACACATAAAGCATTTCATTATTTCATTGAGACACTTTCCCAGGTGTTTCCTTCCACATTTCCTACATGATGGAAATTGATATTTCTTTTCTCTATGGTCTCCACTGCTGGAGCTCTTATCATTCACCTCCTTTCTCTTCTTTGTTGAGTCTAGGAGTTGGTTAATATATATGTTGTTGATCATATTTTTTGAAAACTGATTCGGAAAGAATACAATATCTTTTACACCGATAAACATTACATTTCATTTCTCATTTCTACCACCGTGCCCACCTTTTACATCATGTTCGATGTTACTATGACTTCCTTGGAATCTATCCATTGACTGACACAAGAAAACATAGTGTGAGTCATAAAATAATTTAGAGAATATCATAACACCTTATTTTCAATATAAAACACCTTAGGATTAACTATGGTTATTTATTCTCATCTTATAATAAATTCTTTAAATCATTTTGTAAAGAAAATTTGAATTATCTTATGCATATCCCCCAGGAGTGTCGTAACCAAGAGTGAGACAAGGCATGTTTTCATGTACCAGGATACCCCGGGTCAAGCCCAAAACTCCTGGCCGGAGTTTTTACTCCTAGGTACATCCGTTCCAGAGCCTCCTTTACTTGATCATATCCTGACATGATTTTATTTTCTGGAAAACCCAAAAAATATTTACATTTCCAAATTTTTTGGACTTTCTTCTATACTAATCCACAATGTCTATCTTAGGGCAGTGTTTCCAAATCAGATTTTTCTTCTAAATCTAGCTTCCAAGGTTTATAATAATCTTCATATGATACCAAATATAATGCCCCAACCCCAGTTACCTAGAGTCGGTGGATTATTACATAACATTTTCATGATCACAAGGAATCATGTTCTGAAAGACCAATCAGTTTAGTAGCCTTAGAAGTACTAAATATATATATAAGTTTTACTTTACATCATGAAATAAAAAAACAACATTGTGTCCCCTTTGAACATTCTTATATCCCTTACCCTATTCCTGAAGCTTAATCATAAAATAATTCTATGCATATTGGAGAAATAAAACACTATAAAGGGGTGAGCTGAGATGCTTAATAAGGACACCAATATAGCAGAAACTATCCATAATAAGAATAAACATTTAAGGCAATGTATAATACTTGAACACAAGCCTTTTAAACTTAAACTTTGGCATAATAGAGAAAAGATATATCAAATAATTGCATTTACTTATTCAAATGAATATTCTACTAGTCTAATAATCACATGTAATATTAGTATCCAATTTCATAATGACGGAACGCATAATGCCAGAATTTATAAACACATAGTCAAGGCCTTGTTCCAAGACTAAAAATAAGATTTTGTCAAGGCCTTATGCCCAGACACTAGTTTGTCCCATGAGACCTACCGATTCATCGAGGAGCTATAGCAGGATACACCAGTCACTTACTAAGTCCATTGAATTCCTCATATGAAAAGGTTTAAACATAATATAAACATTTGTATTAAAACTAGAATACGAAATGTCAATACTTTATCCATAAAACATGAATGGTATAAAAATAACACATCTACATTCAAACACATCAAAAAACCTTCAATAAATTATGAATGATTTTTATCATAATAAATCAACCTCAGTCAAGAATAATATCCCATAAAATATGTTGAGATAGTTGAAAATTATCAGTAAAAATCTTTGAGCGAAATATGCATTTTTCATGAAAACAGTTAAAAGTCTCACTATTTATTAAGAAGTTGTTTAAAATAGATTTTTTTGAATAAAAGTGTCCCATACCACTTTGAATCATTTAAAAGGAATTTAAATTTTAAAACATTAATGTCCCTATAAATAAAACCTTAAACCCATTTTTAAAACATGGACATTAATGAGAAAGATTTAGAAGAATAAATTTTTAAAAAATTTATAATGATATTTTAGTTAGAGTTCCTAGCTAAATGATAGACACTTGAATACTAATAATTAAGGTAATAAAAACTTTATAATATCATGAGAATAAAGAGATTCATGATATACTTCATCAAATTATATTATAAACACCAAATAAAAGTGAATTGGTGCATAACAACAAAGAAGTCTCAATGGAATGTAAGTTAAGATGAATTCCTCTATAAAGAAAGTATCCTTAGGTTAAGGATAAATCAATGACATAATTATGTGTGAAAAATATAAATACAATCTATATGATTGGATATTCAGTGTAAATTAATCAGAGGACATTGACACATATTCTTGTAAGAACAACACCAATGGCTTTGATGTTTAACTCAATGAATTGAAATTGAGTTAAAATTACTCCTATGAAGTTTATATCGATGACTTGAGAATTTATCAATGGATTGATTATGTGTATCAGAAGTATATACACAAAAAGGGGAGTGGAAAGTACAAAATAAGTAAATAAATAGTGATTTTACACATAATCTTGGATAAAAGTAATCAATGAAGTTTGTGTAAAAAAGAATGAGTGGTTATTGAAATTAGAAATTTCCTTACCGATTTGGTAACTTATGAAACATAAATCCCATGAAAGAAGGATAATCAAATGATGATTTAAATACCCATAAATTAAATTATATTATGAAAACAACACAATCATGGGCAGTACATACACCACATAAAAGGTAATAGTGGCAAATATAGCATGAATTTCACTGGAATAAAAGTGAGATGAAAACCCCTTACCTTGTACTTTTAATTAGTATAGGGCAGGTTAAACTCCTTTATAATGATTAAATAATTGTTATTAAACTATAAAATAACCAAATACATAAATATGATATTATATATGATCTTCTAATATTGCTTTGTTAATGATATTTCAGTAGTATCATTGTTTTGGTTGTTAACTGATTCATTTTCCTTTATATGTTTTTTTACGTAAGTCATGTTTGTTATGTATAGGATGTATTAGATTCATATCCAAAATGATATTAAGTTCTTAAACAATATTTTTAACCATAATATAAAAATTATTCTTGAATTATTATGATGGGGAAATAATCTCATCACATTTGTGGAGATAGTAAGCCGTACGTTCGCACGAGCGACAATATCATTATATTGATGGTGAAATCATATGTAATTGGATGGTATATCATATATATATAATCAATAACATGTTATATTTATTTCTTACATCATTTATACTAATTATTAGGCCCATCCAAAAAATTAAGTGCTTGAATAACATACTACACCACGATAAGGGGACGGTAGGCCATACATACGCATGTATGGTGACTTTGTCATTTATAGGATGAATAGAATAACGAATATGGTTGTATCATATTTATAATAAAATCACAGTATGTATAAGGTACTGTATTTAATATTTTGGTATGGAAAGAAAAAAATAAAGAGGATTTGGAAGAAGAAAAGAGCATGAAATAGGGTGGTGGTATTATTACCTCTTCTTTGGGTGTTTCCTTTTGAGTTGGTCAAAAGGGCTCCATTGGTTGGATTTATGATCAAAGTAATGACCTTAGGTTGATTTGATGGAATTTGGGAGGATATTTGGGCATGGTTAGGCCTAGAAAAATGGATTTGGAGGTGTGAGTTTGAGAGAAGGGGTAGTACCCTTTCATAAGAGGGGTGAGTGGCACTTTAGGAAAATCTTGAAATATTATTTTATAATAAACTAATTTTCGGTTTCTAATGGATAAAAAATGATTTATTTGGATTATAAGGTGGGGATAGGTAGAAAAAATATCAACCAATAGGTTTTAGACACGTTTAGGTTACCATTTTAAACTTATCGTTTAGATTTAACTCTCAGTTAAATAGTTTGACATTTACCATGTCTCTTTGTATTTTTATATTATATGGTTAATAAACTTACTATAAAAGTCCAAGAGAACCCCAAGTGGTTCATTATTAATATATATAACCTTATACAAGTCATTTGGCCGTAACATATTTTTTTAGGAATATTATATCAATTAATAATTTAGTATTTGTTTTAAAAACCCAATTATGTCAATTTTGACACTATTTAGTATGTGATTTTTTTGAAATCCATAAAAACTTTATCACTTAGAATAAAATTAATATAATCCACCATAAAATTTCATATAAACCTATAAAATTATTTTATTGCATTAATACTTTTAAATTATATTTATTTTAATATTTATAGTATAAAATATTTTAATATTTAATTAAGAAGGTGATTACTGCATCATCATTGTTTCATAAATAAAAATATTATTTAATCTCTAAAAATTATAAATAAAATAAAACTAGGAGGGAAATATTTTTATCTTTCTAATAAATATTTATAGTCTAATTTATCTTATGAATAACCCTATATTAAAAATGTTTTAGTTAGCATACTTTGAATTTAAAACTTTTAACACTTCTTAAAAAAAATAACAAATGTCCTAATCTAATCTGTGTGGGACTAAATGATCATATTTTATTCCTAAGGTTTTATTTGGTCGAATTACACTTATCTATTAGAATTTGGATATCTGTTAGGGTAATTATAACATCATTTGTGCCTTTAATTACCCAATTTACTTTTAATCGTGGAAAATAAAAGTCAAAAGTTACTATTAAAAAAAATTATTTTCATCCTATTGAACCATATTTTACTTACTTATATTTACTGTGTCACTTGGTTTTTTGAAATTAAATTCACCAATGTTGAAAAATTTTGTTTTATTCAAATTTGAAAATGCTCTCAGAAGATGGGTGAAGGACGATAAAAAGTTCATTAAAATTTTATACATCTAATTTTATTATAAATTGACTACAATGAGTTCCATTGAACATATATAGGTATTATATATCTATTTTGACATGAAATAAATTTAAATAGTATAAATAATTATTTAAATAAAAATTCAGTTTTAAACAATAAAATAATGTTTTCACTATTCATCAAAAATTGAATGTTTTCAGAAAAATACCAAAAATTTACCCTAAGCTAATTTTGATATTCTAAATTCAAAAATAAATTCTGATTTACTAAATTCAAATCATATATTGTGTATTAGTTAATTTAATATTAATTCCCGTTGTCAAAAATCAAAAAGCGGGTTTTTAAAAAATAAAAAATCTCAAAAGACTAACTTGTGTTTTTGGAAAATTTAAATGTGCAATTACTTATAATTACCTAAATTGTATTAAATGATAAAAATATATTCTAATTATTCTTATAAACCATTAAAATTTATAATTTAACACTATAATATATTTATATTAAAAAAGTTGATTTCAATTAAAATTATGATTTTTTAGTATTCATGAAAATATGAAAGTTATCAGAAAAGTACCAAAAAATTTATCCAAAATACATTTTTATAAACCTATTATAAATAAGAATTTAAATTCATTAAATTTAATATATAAAAGTGTCAAATATTTGTTTTAAAAGCGGTTTTCATTAAAATGTGGCAAAATTGCATTTTTTTTAAAAACTACTTTTATCTGAAAAAATAATTTCTTCTTATATTATATCTAAGAAACACAAAATATGGATTTTAAAATTATATGGAGTATATAAAATTCAAAATTTAGTTAATACTACTGATAACCACTTTTTTAATGAGTAGTTTGGTAAGTCGTGGTGTGATCGAACTCGGTGTTGCATGTAGCGCAAGCTATTGAATTACTTTAAAGAAAATAACTTACTATGAAATCTTGAGGTGCTATAATTAATATTAATAAAATATTATTATGAAGATATATAATGATACCTGATGTGAAATAATTACTATTCTTTATGAAAGAAACTATTAATCACATGATATGAATGAAATGGATACTTTAGAAATTATCTTTGAAGGATAAATTTATTATTTAATGTGGTGTTTTTATTTATTTTAGAAATATTTTTTTTTTCTCGGAGTAGTTTGTGGGTTGCTTGAGTTGATGAACATGTGGACTTAGTCTTGGTGATGTGTTCGTGATGAACTTTGGAGTTCTTCATCTATGATCTTGAGTTAGGAATTAATTAGATTTAGTGCATGTTTTTAGGTTTTATTTTCATGTTTTTTGGAACTCAATTATATAATTATGAAACTTTTTTCTAATGCTTGATCAGAATAATTTAATTTTTATCCTTGAACAATGATTTTATTTCTTATATATTGATTTTTTTGGTGATTATATATATTGACTTGACTTGTGGTTTGATCTATTATCTTTTACACATGTTTTCAAGGATTATTTTTGTCTTTACAATTGATGTAGGTGGCACCATATGGTGCATTTGATTCCACCAGGGATGTGTGAAATTTTAATCAGCATTTATGTGGGTTATCCCTTCGGTTGGGACAAGTCAAACATGTTTCCTGAACTATCTTGTCATGAAAGTGGATCCGTTGGACATGGATAGTAATATTCCATCTGGTATGGTGTTGAAGTAGGCAGATTCAGTCTATGAGGACCAGATATATGTTTTGATTCATGTGTATTAATTTTTTGTTTATATTTGTACCATGTTAATTTACATTCATGGAAGGCACTTTTATACCATATAAATTGATGTGAGGGGTCATTGGTAGTGTCTTACTGAGTCGTTTACTATTACCCTAATTATGAACTTCAATGCACTTATAGATTTCATTCTAATGGATCCTGTCAAGGTAAAGGGTCCTATTGTGGAAAGTTGAGTGGTTGGAGATGGAGGATGCATATTTTTCTAGATGGAGGTTGAGTTGTACATATAATGTTGCTTTTATTTAATATAATTATCCACACCATGGATCATTGTTTCGGTTTTTATATATGTGGCATGTCAAATTATTACTATATGAGCTAGCATATTTTATTGATGATATTATAATGGTTATTTATTTATTCATTTTGGTTGACTATTTTTATTTCTTCAATTTTTATAGTTTAATTTCTACCTAGAATATTGGGAATAGTTTCACTACACTATTCCATAGACCCTCATATATAGTTAACCACATATTGGATATCTAGGGGAACCAATGAGGCCATGTGGAACTTCATATTGGATCCAGTTGTTCACATTTGGGTGTTTCAATACTAGTGATACTAATTTAATTATATTTGTTTGGTAATATAGTATTGGAGGATAATGAAATAGAAGAAAAGGTTAGGGGTTGTATAATACTCAATATTGGGACATAAATCTTCTCTTTAAATAATTCTTGGAAATTTTGGACATAGAACACTTTCTTGTATCTAAGGTATTCCAAATGTGGAAGTGAGCTCCATTAATAAGTGAAAAAATAATAACCTTTCCTTGGGAATTAATGTTCGGTGAGGGTAAAAGATTGAGTGACATGGGAGTTAGGTGGGATAGGTGAATAAATGTTGTTAAAACATGTAAGTATGAATTTTCCTCCTAAACATGAATATTTATATTCTTAATGAAATTTTGATATTGTAATATTCAATCCATGACAGATTAAAACATTTTTACATTAACATTGATTAAAAATTACTATGATGATTATATTTATTATTGAAAATATAAGATGAAAATAAATAAAAAAATTAGATAAGATGATTTTGAATTTGGAATCCATTTAATATAATTAATTTCATTATATTTAGAAATTTCATTTCAATTTTAAACACAATATATATTGAAAAAACTGTATTTTTAGAAAAATGACTTTTCAAACAATAAGTGTTTTTATTATTGTTTCCCATTAACTAAAAATTAATTGAGTGTTAATATATATATTTTAAAAAATTTAAACATCATATTAGGGTAATAAAAAATAGATCAATTTAAAATAATTTTGAAAAATATACACATCATTTATAAAAACATTTTTTTGAAAATAACCCTCATACCATTACTAGGATTTTTAAATTTAACCACATTAACTTATTTTTATGCATAAAAATTTAATTTCCAATGTGAAATAATTTAAAAAATCTTGATTTTAAATATGGATTTTTTTATCAGAAACATCATTAAGAGTCCATAAAAAAGTTAATTTTAATATATGAATATGTAACTCGTAGAAAAACTTTTATAGAGAATTTATTTTTTGGCAAAAAATTAAATTCTTCTTTTTTACTTTCCCAATATAAACTCTTGGATGTATGCTAATTTATCTTCAAATATATATTCTTAATAAATTTTATTTATAATTCTTCTTCTTTAGTGATTAATTTTACTAGGATGTTGATACTCAATACTGAAGAAAAAAATTTCATCGAAAAATATCTCATTTTAAATAATTTATACCAAATACCATTATAAATAATTATTTGTAAAAAGAAAAATTAATTTTTATCAATATATTGATATTAAAATATATTTTTATATTTCATAAATGAATTATATTATAATTTATTAATAATAACACTTTAGAAAATTATTTTATAATTAAATATTTTAGTTATATATTATGTCTTTGTTTTATTTATTATTATTTTTGAAGTATATTATTTTAATTTTTTTTCAAAATATACACAAAATTAGTACAACTATCTGATACATGTATATCCAAGGACTATATTTTAAGTTTTTATATTTCAAATGCCCGTATTTGAGTTTATAATAGCTATATTTACCTTATTACATCATAAATATTCATTCCATTATTACCTTAAAAATCAAGCTTTTCATTCCACAAACATTCATAATGTATTTTTCATATTTCTTTCTCTTTTAATGAAGTTTATTTCATTATAGGTATAATTTTAATAATGTTCATTAATAGTACTGATGATTATCTAGGGTATCTCCTTATTTTGAAGATATAATTATTTAATTTTTTATTGGTCCATTTTTATTTACTCACTTTTTATGTATATAATCATTAATTGAATGTAATATCCATTGTATTATAATACATGATTTTTTATGACTTATTTTGTTATGATTAATTATGAAGGAATAAATTATTTTTACTTTGATTCATATCTTTTATGACTTATTATCTATTCAATTTTAATTCTTTTGAAAGATTATAATTTTTTTAAACAAATTATAGGCATAAAAATTAGTTTAGGAAAATGGGTCTTTAAAAAAATCTTGATACATTTTCCCCCATCTTAAATAAATTTCATCATTAAAATTATAATTTCATCCACTAATGAAAATTTATATATTTATTATTTACATAGAAAATATTTTATGTATAATTTCAAGTGGGATATTTACCTCACAAAATTAGGTAAGACTAAAAAATACATATTTACCCTTATAAGAGGCATATTCCTATTATTGAGTTTCCCTCTAATAATTTTATCTACACACACATTAATATTGTTTATTAAAACCTATATTTTTGAATAAATTTTCTTTTAATGTTTATATATGATCATAGGTTGAGTTGGAATATGAAATGTGATTTCCTAATTTCATTAATTAATATAGATTATGTGTGGAGATAAATAATCCATTCCAAAAATCACATTACATTCATATATGGGAGGAGTAATTAGAATATCATAAATCACATTTCTAGAATCTTACAAATAAAATGTAATAATCATAAAACTATAGGTTATCTCAAATAATTAAATATCATATCATTAGGGTGTTGATCTTATGTTGTTAGAATTCTTCCAAGAAATAATTGAGTGGCTAGAACTAGAATCCAACAACACAACTGTTGGGATGTACTTTCTCAACAATACTCTCTAAATTGTATTGATTTTGATGCTCAAAATATCCTTTTTTACTAATGATATTACTTTAAGTAGATTTAATGAAATTAATATTCTTTGTAATTTTTATTTAAGAATTATTTTTTAATTATTTTTCCTCAAGGAGTATCTGTCAAAACATTCGGAGTGCAATTTAGTGTTTTTTTGGAAACACTATTCATACCCTATATTAGTAAGCATAGCGTAAGGAATGATCCATTCATTTTATAATAGAAAATATGGATCTTTAACCCTACGTTTTCAAGAATGTATAGTTAAAGAACCCTATGTTTGGATGCAACCGTACATTTTTAGAAGAGAATGTATATCTAAGGAACCTTATATAAGTAACGAACCCTATGTTTGAGGAAACAAATGTATGGGTCAACAAACCTATATTTAGGGTCAACCCTGTATTGTCAAAACCTACTTTTGGAATTTTTCATTTTATGAAGGAACCCTACATTTGACTATTCAATGAAGTAGATTTTAAAACCATGTTATTAACCATAATATCTGCAATGGTCCTAACAGAAATAATGATCAATTAAAAGCAATTTGATGACCGATTTAAAGGATTTTTATGATTGATTCAAAGACTCATATTTGATAGAGTAAATTACTCCTACTTCTAATGGATTTTATAGCTCTTCTAAATAATAATTATTTGAATATCTGTGACATGTTAGGTGACATGTTTGGATCTTCTCAATCAAAATAAAAACCTATTGTTATGTATATTTGATCAGATATTTTTTCATAAAAAAACCTAGAGATATATAGGATACAATGTGATACATTTTCAATATTAAAACATTATACTTTCTATGAATATATTTTACAAATATACTGAAATGATCGAGTGACTCTATTATTTTTTGAAAGAGGCTACACATTGAAGATATAATTTTCATCCTCATATTGATTCTAATTTATTGCTATATAATTGAATATCATTTTCATCCAAGATTTCTTCAAATATTTTCTTACTTGAATAAATTCATATTTGAAGAAGAAGATCTATACTATTTTATTTACTACTAAAACTATGAAGATCAAACCGTACCATCAACAAATCTAAATATTTTGATTTATTACAGTTTCAACTGCTCAGACTCTATCATGGAATAAGTGTCAACTTATTGTTCTAAACTATGTATAACAGGTTCCCAATAAAAGAACTAGAAGGTGGTATTTATCTTTGGTGTAATGGTAGAAACTTCCTGTACTCAGTTATGGATTTGAAGGTCTTGTGACAAGATTACCTTTCTAGTGAAATTCACTAAGATCGTTGAGAGAGAATTGGGGTAGTGAATTATGGGAAATTTGTTCTCCAAACAACTATAAAAATTGCTGTGTTCATCCTTTTTACTTATCCACTAATCTTATTTCATAAAAAAAGATAATTCTAAATATTTTCATAAATCAAAAAGAAATTTATTTTTTATAATTTATTAAGATTATCCAAAAGAAATAATTCACACCCCTATTATATATCTTTATATTATTCTGACTTAAAAATTGGCATCACATATTAGATTTTGTGACAATGCTTTTGCAAGATCAATATAATAATGTTTATATAAAGAATATGTCAATGGATGATCTGAAAGAAGTTATGTCTATGATTTTTGCTCCATATTTTAATAGTGACAACTATGGATGATAGAAATCATGAATGATCATATATCTGATGAATCATGGATTCAATGTTTTTTAAAATATCATCACTCCTTATGCGATTATTAAAAAACCTTAATCTTGGTATGCAACAACACAATCTAAATATGGAATCAAATCAAAATCTTTGAATTCTATCATCTTTAGACTTGATCTTGATGAATTTAATCATGTATCAAAATGACCTACTACTTATTAAATGTGGCAGACAATAGATATCAAATTTGAAGGAACATATAATATCATAGAGATGAGGTATTCTACTACAAAACTAAAGTTTGAAACATTTAGAATGGCTAATGGTGAAAGCATCACACAAATTAATGGATGGTTAATAGATATTTTCAACAATATTACTACATTGGGAGATCCCACCATTCAATCAAATCAAGTACTTAATTTACATATAGCACATAACTTTAAATGGAATGAAATATATGTTGCTATTTGACAATCATCATCTATCAATAAATTTATTATGAAGGAATTAATTGAAACATTGATAATGTATGAAGATGAAATAAAATATAAATTTGAAGATCAAAATATTGTTGTAAAATTGGAAAATATTGCCTTTTATGGTGACATCTATGAATAATGAAGAAAATTAAAACAAGGTGTCAAAATTGATAAAGAATTAGACTATTCAGACTCTGAAATGGAACTGGATTAGCTATTTATAATGTGTAAAAAATTCTATAAGAAGAAAAGAGGCTTCAAGAAATTCATTAAGAAGGATGAAATGGAACCTAGAGAAGTAAGATGTTGCGGATGAAAAAAATGGGCCACATAAGACTTGATTACCCTCAGTTGGAAAACAAAAGTCTATGGAATGAATATAAAAATAAGAATAAATTTGATGATGAAAATAAAGAGAAGATAAATATTAATTCTACGTGGAGTGTATCTAAAGACTCTAACATCTCTTAAAAATATAATTCAGAGAAAGATCCTCAAAATCAAAAAATACAATATGATATTTATGAATAAAGAATAAGGATATGTAAAATCCAAATACTATTATGACTCTAACTCAAATAGATGATCATATAATAAATTTTCTTTATACTATTCAATGATGAAGAGAAATTCGATTATTTAATAAAAAATAATAAATCATTAAAAAATATTCAATATACTATTTTAGGTGAAAGGGAAAAAATAATAAAACAACATCAAGAACTAATTAAAAATTTTAATTCATCTACATAAAACTATATTATTCATGAAAATAAAATAAAATAATTATCGAATGATGTATAATCATATAAAAGTGCTGCAAGTATTTTTAAAAAAAGGGAGAAAACACTGAATAAAATTCATGGAAAAAATATAAATAAAAAATAAAATGTTCGGATAGTTGGAAAGGGTGAAAAAATCAAAATTATTCTAAAATTATGTTCTTCCCAATTTAAATAATGTTACATGTTATTATTATATAATAAAAATTCAGTATACTAATAAATTTTATTTAAGAAATACTCAAATAAATGATATTAAAAATGATTTTATTTCCAAAAAATATAACTGAATCATATATTATAAATTATGGAAAAATAAGGTAGATATAGATTCCCATATCACTAATGCTGACACAACTAGTCCCAAGAAAATATGGGTACCAAAACAAACTTGTTTTTAAATTCTTTTATTGGAGAAAGGCTACAAAAAATCGTATATGAAGAGTGTATTCTCTAGACAAATGAGTGTATAATCTAAAAATTTGCATACATAAGTCACAAATCAATGGAGGTCTAGTAACCTTTGGTGATAATGAAAAATAAAATATTTATGGAGTTGAAATGGTTGGATATCCCAAAGAAATTTCAATCAAGAAAAGTAATATATGTACAAGAGATAAATAAATCAATGATAATTATTTCTTTACTTTGTGATAATGGATTTTAGGATTATTTTTTATAACAATTCCTACTCATTTTTAAAAGATAAATTGATTAAATTCTTAGCACCTATAACTGAAATTTTTTATATTTGGGATCTCAATTCCTTTTGTAAACAAAAAGTTAATTGTTTAACTGCTAATAGAAATGAGTCATGGTTATATCATAGGAGACATAGAAACTAAAAAATATATGTTTTATATAAATTATCTAGGAAACAATTAATTTATGATTTTCATAGATTACGTTTGAAAATGATAGACTCTAGGATGTAACCTAATGTAGAAAAAAAAACTAAATAATCTTTCAAATAATTTAACAAAATTGATATATCTAAAATATTAGAACATATCCACATGGATCTATTTGGGCCTTCAAGGGTAACTAGTTTGAATTAAAAAACATATTTTTCTGTTTTAGTAAATAATTTTTCAATATTTACTTGGGTTTATTTTTTAAAACTCAAAAGTAAAGTATTCAATATTTTTGAAATCTTTTGAAAAATAATTCAAAATGAAAAATAATATAAAATAACTTCACTAATAAGTGATCATGGTGGAGAATTTTTTAATCATGAACTTAATTATTTTTTATCAAATTTTGTTATTAAACACACCTTTTATACACCAAAAACACCTCAAAAAATGCAATTATTGATAGAAGAAACAAAACGATTAAAAAATATAAAGGGCTCTGCTAAATGAATACAATATTCCCACTTATTTTTGGGAAGAAGATATATGTACAACTTTCTATTTCATGAATAGAGTTTTAATTCTACCCCTTATTAAAAAGACTCTTTACGATAATTGGAATAATAAATAACCTAATGTAAAGTACTTTAAAGTTTTTGAATGTAATGTATATATCCTGAATACTTAGGATAACCAAGGAAAATTCAATCCAAAATATAATAAATTATAATTTATAGGACATTCTACCACTTCTAAAGCCTATATAGTATTTAATAAATATTCAAGAACTTTTGAAGAATCAGTTCATGAGAAGTTTTATAAAATTTAACCTTTCATTAAAAATAAAGATAAAACATATAAAAATAAAGACTATTTTAAAAACATGAGACCTGATTCAACGAAGACTAATTTTTGAAAGAAAATAAATGAAATTCTGTCTAGTTCTGAAGAACATGAAAATGATGAACTTGAAAGTGTGTTTCCTAGATATTCTAGAACCATAAAGGTATATCCTTTAGAAACAATTATAAGAAACTGATACACATGAGTTAAAACAAGAAGAAATATAGGAAGCTTAGTTAAATTATTTTCTTTTCTATCTTAGTTAGAAACAAAGTATATTTTAGAATCTTTAGAATATGAGAGTTTGTTATTATCCATGTAAGGAAAACTTAACCAATTCAGAAGAAATAAATATTGAGAATTCATAGATAGACCATTAGATTGTCTAGTAATAGGAACTAAATGTATATTTAGAAATTAACAGGATGTTAATGTGATGATAATGAGAAAAAAACTATATTAGAAGTGGATGGATATAATCAGAAAGAATAATTAGATTATGATGAAACTTTTTCACCTATAACTAGATTAAAAGCCATTAAAATCTTTTTAGATTATGAAAACCACATGAATTTTAAATTATAACAGATGGATGTTAAATATTACTTTTTAAATAGATATTTAATGTTGGAATTTTATGTTGAACAACCCCAAGGTTTTAGAAATCCTCAAAACCCAAATTTTGTTTTTAAATTTATTGAAACTCTTTATAGCGTTAAACATGAACCTAGAGTATGGTATGAATGAGTAAACACGATTTTTAGAAAATAGATATTCTTTGGGATTAGTAGATCATACCATTTTTAATTAAACTATTTGTTTTAATATTTTATGTGTACAAATTTATATTTATGATGTTTTTTTTGGTTTTAAAAAGTAAAATCTTTGTAATAATTGTTTAACTCTAATGAAAAAAGAAATGGAAATGAGTATGATGGGAAAAATAAATTATTTAGGACATAAAATCTGTAGAAAAATATTATGAAAATGTTTTAAATAAATTAAAAAAGATTGTTGATTTATTAAAAAGGTTTTTAATATAAGACAATAAGATTTACACAACTCCCATGTGTACAAATGTAAAACATGATTTGGATAAAGATGGGAAACTACTTGATATCAAGTTATATAGATGTATTATTGGATTTTTACTATATTTTACTTCTATAAGACTATACATAATGTTTTATATAGGAATATATATGAAATATTTCAGTCAAATCCCCAATAATCACATCTTACAGCTATTAAAATAATTTTTAGATAATTTAAAGAATCTAATTTTCATCCTTTTCTTTATAAAAAGATTTTTGATTTTAATTTAATTTCATATTCAGATACTGAGTTTGGAGGATGTATATTAAATATAAAAAATATTTCAATAAACTTTCACTTTTTAGGAAAATAATATGTGTTATGGTCAAGTAAGAAACAATATTTAGTTTCTCTATTAACAACTGAGGCGAAATATGTGTATGCTGGTAGTTGTTGTGCATTAGTGTTGTTGATGAAACACACTGTACTAAAATTTGGATTTTTAGTAATACACATATTTTCTGTAATAATAGTAATGTAACAAATTTTTCAAAAAATATTATAAGGCACTTTATAACTAAGTAAATTGATATAAGACATCATTTTCTACGATATCTTGTTCTTAAAAAGGATATATCTTTAGAATTTATAAATACAAAATATCAATTAGATTATATTTTTACTAAACCACTTCCCATTCCATGTTTTGATTTTATTAAGGGGGAGTTAAAAATATTTAAATTTAAATAGATATTTATTAATTTAATTTAATCTATTTAATTTAATTTAATTTCTATGGCAGTATTTTTTATTTAGTAATTTTTCATTTGTGTTAAAATAACATGTTTGTTTCGTATTTTTTCAAAAGATCACATATTTATAATTAAAATATACTGATTACCCTATGTAATTAGCCTGAGAAAATAGACTGTGTTACCAATCCAATAGATATATATTAATCTCTCCATAGCCTTTGATTTTAATCCTTTTCGACTTCTAGAGCCCTTGTCTTTCTTCCAATCCCTAGAATCTGAAACCTTCATCCTTTCGATTCAAAACAACGACGAAGACAAAGTGAAAAAATGAAGGTGAACTAATAAATCTGAAGAGCCTATGTGTTCCTTTAAAGAAGATTCTTCATGAAATGAATTTTGATTTTGAAGGGATGTATTAGAAAAATATTTGGCTCATGAAATCCCTTATGTTTCAAGGTTTATAATTTTTGTTTAATGAAGGATGTATAAATTTCCTTTATGAAACATAATTGAAGCATTTTTTAGAAATGTTCAATTTAGTTTTAGTGAAACATAGGATATAATGTATTCATGAGTATACGATAAGGATGTTTCTATCTCCTTAATAGAAATTAATCAGATTTTTAAATTCCCTCATGATTGATAATTCCATTTTGATATTCGATCAATTAGAAATAAGGATCACAAATTAGAAGATATGATTTCTTTTCTTTTTGGTTCAGCCAATATTATAAAAATGTTTGTAAAATATATTAACACTGACTAAAGAGTGTTGGTAATGTATATTCAGACAACCATAATTCCAAGGACTGCTGAGTTGGAAAATATTATGCAGTTAAACATGTATATCATGTTTTTATTAGTGATATTAAGTTAAACATACACTGATATATGATGAAATATCTGAGTTACTACTACCAATTAAAAGTTAGAATGTCATTCTATCCCTATGGTTGTATCAGTTATCTTCTTATGTAAAGAAATAATGAGATTTGATATATTGATTCTCAAGCTAGATTTCATCACAACAATGTTCCAAATATAGGAAAATTAAGAAAGATAGGTTTCTTTTGGAGTATAGTGAAAGGAGAACTATTACCAGTGACTCCAACTGATCAATCAGTATTAGGCCCTACTGCTCAGGGGAGTAAGAAACTCTAATGTTTGTGGGATGAGTTTGTTTAATAAATGAAGAAATTAGAGAATCTAGAATAGAAGGTGCTCCTCAGCCTAAAAAAGTAAATCTCAGATATGATACTATATATAATAATGAGTAAAATTATGAATAAACATACAATGATGAACTTATTACAAGACATAGGATCAGAGAAGAGCCTCAATGCAAGAATTTATAGAGAGAAACACATAAACCTATTGATAAGACTTCATAAGTTCATTCAGGATAAACAAATTTTTTTGAGGAACGAAAGGCTAAAAGTCATGTTCAAAAACAGAAAGTTTCCCATCAATTAGATAAACAAAAAAATTCTCAAGATGGATAGTAGTTTTAGTAATCATTAACTAAAACTACTAAAATATTTGAGCTTCAGGTTGTCTCTGTCATTGGTGTATGCAAGTAAATAAGACTTTTTGTATCTGGTGAAAGGAAAGAAATCCTTGAGGATATTTATTTTTAAAGTGAAAATACTTTGATGAAATATTTAGCTATTTTGGACGTAGCTAATCAGTCAAATAATCTAGATGAAGGAACATTTGATTCTCTAACAAATCTGATAGAAGACTTGGTTATCAAATTCAATAAGGTAGTGGAGGAGAACTATAGGATTCATCAAGAAATGGAATTTGAAAGGAAATATTTAGAAGTTTTATGAAATTTATCTACGTTAGGATTGGAATTGGAGTGTGTTTAGATTTTGTTACAAGAATTAATTCAAAATTATTTTTAAAAAATATATTTTGATGCTTTCAAGAGAGATATTCTTGATCAGTTTGGAAATATGATGTCAGAATAAATTTTCAAATTTATTGGTTGATTTGAACCTGTATTTGGGAATTCAGTTTGAATCAATATAATGAAGTGTTAGTTAATCAAGAGATTACACTTTATCACAACAAACATCACTAGATTTTATTAGAATATTTAAATAAATCAATTTATTAATAACTAACACAAATTATATTCTTCCATCTCTTCCATGTAACAGTGAACCTCTACATGCAATGATGGATAATAAAAAAGATCTGATCGAAAAGTTAACTTCAAGTGAAATGGAAATACAATTTATCCTCAATATGTTCAGTAAAAAAAATTCTCAGTTTCTTCAGACTTAGTAAAATATACACGACATTATCAATGTCAACATTATTAGAAATATTAAAGTGAGTCAAGATTCATAAAATCTGAGAATCCAGATTGTTGAAAATATTTCATAATGGTTACAATGTTAGATAGAAGAGTTGAAAAAAGTTTTTAGGCAGATCATGACTTCTACAGAACCACGAAACTTCTCCTAATCAAAACCATTCTCTATATACTATTCATTTTGTTCAAACCTTTTCCTCAAATCCAAAATTGCATGGGTATTTATATCTTTTTAATAATAATTTTATTGATTTTTGTTATTATACGGATAATGGTTATTATTTATTATTTGTTTATCTCCATAACCATAACAAATTTTTATTTATCAATACAATAGAATATAACATTCAATTAATGTTATGTGTTACATTAAATATGTAATAATCCATTTTAATATAATTTATTTTTGATAATACAAAATCAAGAGAAAATGGGGTAAATGTAACATTATCAAATTTAAATAAAAATCGTAATTTGAAATCAAAATAATTTAGTGAAAAATTAATTTACAATTTTCGAAACATCGAGTATTTTCATTAAAAATATTATTTCTATAGTTTTTACAAAATAAAATATTTTATATAAACTATTTTAAGGGTTTTGTGATCATCAATAAGGGAGATTATTGTACATGTATTGTATAAAAAATACTCTATAAATATTATTGATTTTAATTATCATAGATACCCTTGTTTGTTTTACTAAAGATATCACTTTAAGTTGATTTCATAGAATTATAACTCTTTTCAATATTTACTTTGTAATTATTTTTAAGTTATTTATCATCAAGTAATATAGGTCAAAATTCTTGGAATCCATTTTAGGGTTTTATGAAAACATTGTTCGTACACTATGTTGGTAAGTATAGCATAAAGAATGAACCCTAAATTTTAGAATAGTGTGTATGGATCATCAAACCCACACTTATAAGATATTATATTTAAACATCCCTACATTTGGATAGAACCTTACATTTATAAGAAGATAAAGTATGGTTAATGAACCCAATATAAGTAAGTAACCCTATATTTGAGGAAAAATATGCATGATTCATTAAACCTACATTTATGATAAACCCTATACTGTCATACACTAATTTTGGGATTTTTTTCTTTTTAAAAAGGAAACCTACTTTTGACTATTCAATGACATAGATTTTATATTCGTGTTTTTATCTTTAATTTTTGCAATGGTCTTGAAAGAAATAAAGATCAATTAAATGTTATTCTACAACTGATTCAAAGAATAATTATAATTGATTAAAATAATCAAATTCAATAGAGAAAGTAACTCATACTTTTAAGGGATTTTAGGGCTCTTATGAATAATTTGTATTTGAATATCTACAATCCGGTAGGTGACATTTTTGGATCTTCTAAACAAAAAAAATACTTTTGTTCTATATATCTTATCAAATCATTTTTTTATAAAAAAAACATCTAGATTTTTGTGATACAGTGTGATATGCTTTCAGTATAAAAACTACATACCTTTGTGAATATCTTTTTATATATCTACTCCAATGATCGATCAACTCAATTATTTTTTGGAAGATGCTACACATTGAAGATAAATTTTTAACCTCTTATGGATAATTATATTGTTCTTATATAATTGAATATCTTTTGAAACCAGGATCACCTCAAATATTTTCTTACTTAAATAAATTCATATTTGAAGAAGAAGATCTATATTTTTTCATTTACTATGATAACTATGAAGATCAACCCATACCATCAAAAAATCAAAATATTTTAATTTCAAGAAATTTTGACTGCTCTGACTCAGTAATGGATTATGTTTCATCTTCTTGTTCTAAGATGTGGATAAACGGTTCCCAATAAAAGAACTAAAAAACTCTATTTATCCTTTTTGTAAAGGTTTCAATTCACTGTAATCAGTTATGGATTTAAAGGTCTTGTGATTAGAGGACCTTTCTAGTGAAATTAATCAAGCCCGCTAAGCGAGAATTGGTGTTTTGGACCAACAGATCTTTGTATCGAAACAACTATAAGAATTTTTGTGTTCATTATTTCTATTTATCCACTGATCAAATTTCATATAAAAGAGAACGCTGACTATATTCTTAAATCCTAAAGAGATTCAATCGCCAAAATTTGTAAAGATTATCAAAAATACAAAATTCACCCCCTCTTACGTATATTAGTATTATTCAAACCAAATAATTGGTATCAAAGATGAGATATTGTGATAAAGCTCTACCAAGATAAAAATAATAAATTCTATACAAAGTATATGTCAATAGATAATATAAAAGAAGTTATGTCCATCATTATTGCTCCATATTTTAATAATGACTACTATTAATGATGTAAATTAGGAATGATCCTCTCTATGAAGAATTTTGGAATCAATTTTTATTTGAATATCATCACCGCTTATACGATTCATGAGAAACTAGAGGCTTGGGATGCCACAGAAGAATCCATATATGATATCAAATCAAAATCTAGGAATTCTATCATATGTGGAATTGGTCCTAAATAATTTAATCATGTATTAATGTTCCCCAATACCTATGAAATATGGAAGAAAATAGATTTATCATATGAAGAAGAAAATAATATCAGATAAATGAGGGTTTCTACTAAAAAAATAAAGTTTGAAACATTCAGAAATCTTGATAGTAAAGGCATCACAAAAATGGATGGATTGTTAATAGATATTTTCAACAATATTACTAACTTGGGAGATCCCATCAGTCTACTAGATCAAGCACTAAAGGTACTTAGAATACTTACCTCAAAATGAAATGAAATACCCACAGCTATTAAATAATTATCATCTATCAAGAATTTTACTATGACTAAATTAATTAGAACATTAATGATGTATAAAGAATAAATACAAGCTAAAGTTGAATATCAAAATATTTTAGTAAAAAGAGAAAAACTACCTTTAAGGTGATGAAGCACGAAATAAAATCAAAAAAGTATTTTAAAATTAAGAATGATTCAGACTGCTGAAAACCAAAAATGGAACTGGATTAGATGGAAAGAATGTTTTAAAAAATCTATAATAATAAAAGAGGCTTCGGGAAACACTTTAAGAAGGTTGAAATAGAATATAGAAAATTAAGATGTTATAAATGAAAAAAATGGGTCACATCGAACCTTATATCCCTCAATTGAAAGATGAAAGAATAAGTTTAGAAAATAAAAATCCCAAGAAATATGATTATGAACATAAAGAAAAGAGATATATGAATGACATACAGAGTGTATCTAAATAATCCAGTAGTTCTTAAAAATATAATTTAAATAAGGGAAAAAATTCTCAAATCCAATATGATGTTTATGGCTATGGAAAAAGAATATGTACAATCCTATTACTCTTCTGCCTCTGAATCTGATAGCCACTTAAATAATAAATTATCTACTTACTATTCAATGATAGAAGATAAATAAAATTCTTCAATTGAGTCATAAATCAATAAAAAATATTCATATTTCTATTTTAGGTTTAAGAGAAACAATTATAAAACATCATCAAGAACTAATTGAAAAATTAAATTCATCTACATCAAACTATATTGTTTATGAAAATAAAATAAAATAATTATAGGATGAAGTAGAATCTTATAAAAGTAATGCTAGTATTTTAACAAAATGGGATAAAACTTTGATTGAAATTATTTAAAAAATATAATTAAAAGAGTAAATTTTGGAATATGAAGAAAGGGTGAAAAATTAAAATTATACAAAATTTATCTTCTGCCCAATTCAAAAAATTATACATGCTATTAGTATGGAATAAAATTATATTATAATAACAACTATTATTTATGAAATCCTCAAATAAATGGTATTTAAAATGATTTCATTTCCAAAATTACAACTTAAGTAGGTAATATAAATTATAAAAAAATAAGGCCGATCTGGATTCCCAGATCACTTATTGCTAACACAGTTAAACCTATGAAAATATGGGTTCTAAAAATAAACATGTCTCTAAATGATTTTATAGGAGAAAGGAACTAGGAAAAAATGATATATGATATATGGATAGTGGCTACTCTAGGCACATGAGTGGAGACTCTAAAAATTTATATACACTAACAGTGATGGATGAAGGTCTAGTCACCTTTGGTGACAATGAAAAATGAAATATTATTGGAGTTGAATGTGTTGGAGATCCAAAAAAATTTCAATCAACAAGTACTATATGTACAAGTGCTAAAGAAAAACGTTATTAGTATTTATCAACTTTACAATGATGGATTTTATGTTTATTTTTCTAACAATTCATGTTCAGTTTTCAAAGATAAATTGCTTAAATTTTGAGAACCTAGAACTGAATATATTTATAATTTCGATCTCAATTCCCTATGTAAAAAGAAACTTAATTGTTTAACTACTAATACAACTAATTTAGATATCTAGCATATGAGACTTGGACATTAAAATATATCTTATTTCTATAAATTATCTAAGAAACCAATAAATTTTTACTTTCCTAGTATTGATTTTGAAAATTATAGATTCTATGATTCATTCCAATTTGTTAAAACAACATAAATCATCTTTCAAATCAATTAAAAAAATTTATACATCAAATACTTTAGAACTTATCCACATGAATCTGTTTAGAAAATCAAGGGTAGCAATTTCGGCGGAAAAACAAATATGTTTATATAATAGTTGATGAAACTTCAATAATTACTTGGGATTATTTTCTAAAACTCAAAAGTGAAGTATTCAATATTTTTGAATGATTTTTTATAATCTTTCTAAATGAAAATGATTTTAAAATAAGTTTATCTAGATTGGTGGAGAATTTGATAACAATTAATTTAATTACTTTTTCTCAAATTTATATTTTAAACACACCTTGTCTACACCAATAACACCTTAAAAAATGGAATAGATGAATAATGAAATAAAAATATTTAAGAAATGGAAAGGAATATGCTAAATTAATATAGTATTCCTATATATTTTTAGATAGATGCTTTATGTATAGATTTCTATATCATTAATAGTGTTTCAATCCGTCCCCTTATTAAAAAGAAACCCTATGAAAATTGGAATAATAGATCACCAAAAGTAATTCACATTAATGTTTTTTTGCCAAAGGTATATGTATTGAATACTAAGGATAATATTGGAAAATTCAATCTAAAATGTAATCAAAGAATATTTATAGGATTTATTCTACTTATTAATCCCATAGAATATTTAGTAAAAAGACAAGGACTATTAAAGAATCAGTTCACATGATATTTGATAAAAATAACCATTTCATTAAAAGGAAAGGTCAAACATAAGACAATACCAACTCTTTTGAAAACATGAGAATTTATTAACATAAGATAAATTTTGAAAATAAAATAAATGAAAATCAGTCCTATCTATAAGAAAATAAAGCTGAAGAACCTTGAAGTGTCTTACCTAGAAAGTCTAGAACCTTAAAGGAACATCCTTTAGAAACTATTATATGAAACCTAGACCGAAGAGATAGAACTAGAAGAAATGTTGGAAACATAGTGGAATTATTTTACTTTCTATCTTATTTAGAACCTAATTCTATTGATGAAGCTTTATAATATGAGAGTTGGTTGTTAGTTATGCAAGAAGAACATAACCACTATAGAAGAAATAATGTTTGATAATTAGTAGACATACTATTAGACTATCTAATAATAAGAATGAAATGGATATTTAGAAACAAACAGGATGATAATGATATAATAACCATAAAAAATCTAGATTAAAAGTGAAATGATATAATCCAGAAGAATGAATAGAATATATTGAAACGTTTTCACCCCTAGCTAGATTTGAAACTCTTAGAATAAGTTTAGCTTATCCATTTCATATTAATTATAAATTATAACTATTGGATATTAAATTTTCTTTTTTAAATATATTTAATGGAGGACGTTTATGTTGAAAAACCCCTTGTTTTTAAAAACCCTCATTTCCAAATTCTGTTTTCAACCTTAGTAAATAACATTATAGACTTAAACAAGCACTTAGAGCATGGTATGAAAAAATATTATATTTTTTTGTTGGAAAATGGAGTTTTTTTTGGATTAGTATATCATATACTTTTTATGAATTTATTTTGTTCTAATGTTTTATTAGTACAAATCTTTTGTTGTTGTTATTTTCAGTTCAACAAATTAAAATATTTGTAATAAATTTTAAACTATAATGGAGAAAGAATTTTATAAGACTATGAGGGAAGAATTGAATTTATTTTTAGGAATTCAAATATACCAAAACGATTATGGAAATATTTTAAATAAAATAAAATATATTATTAATTTATTAAAAGAGTTTATAATAGAAAACAATAATACCAACACAACCCCCATTTGTACAGATGTAAAACATGATTTGGATGAAGCTGGAAAACCCATTGATAATAAGTTATACAGAGGTATGATTAGAAGTTTATTATATATTACTTCTATTAGACCAAAAATATTTTTTTCTATATGTCCATGTGCTATATTTCCATAAAATCCAAAATAATCACATATTACAGCTATTAAAATAATGTTTTTATATTTAAAATGAATTGTTTTTTGATACTGTTTTTATCAAACACCATATCATTTTAATTTAATTTCAGATTATGGTTATTATTTTAGAGGGTATATATTAGATATAAAAATAACATAAAAAACCTATCACTTATTAGGAAAATAAATAGAGTCATGGTAAAGTAAGAAAAATCATTCAGTTGATCTGTCAATAGACGAGGAAAAATATGTGTCTAATGGAAATTGTAGTGCACAAGTGTTTTGGACGGAACACAATCTACAAGATTTCTGAATAAATTTTAATAATATTCCTATTTATTTGATTATTTTAGTGCAATAAGTATTTTAAAAAAAATCCTATAAGTCACTCTAGAAAAAATCACATTGATATAAGGCATCATTTTATAAGTTATCATGTTCTTAAAATGATATATATTAAGAATTTATAAATAACGAATATCAATTAGTTGATATTTTGACTAAACCACTTCCCACTGCTTGTTTTGATTTCATAAATGAGTATTCAAGAATATTTAATTTTAAATAAATATTTATTATTTATTCTATTTTATTTTATTTTATTTTATTTATCTATCAGTTATTTTAATTGTGTAATTGTTCATATATTTGTTTAAATAAAAAGTTTTTTTAGACGTTTTTTTAAAGAAAACCTCTTCGAAATTAAGATTTAATGATTACCCAATACAATCAGCATGAAAAATAACACCGCATCACCAATCCATAAGAAATCTATTCATATCTACCTACCATTCAATTTCAATCCTTTTTATCCTTTAGTGCACTTAAATTTCATCCAAAACCTATATTATGAATACCATCAACCATCGGATTTTAAAAAATGAAAAAGACAAAGCGAATATATGATGGTGAACCAAGCGATCTAAAGTGTTGGTTTTTTCCCTTTAAGAAGATTCTATAAGGAAATGAAACTTATTTTGAATGGATGTATCAGATGAATCTTCTACTCCAGAAATACCTTGTGTTTTAAGGTTAGGAATTTCTGTTTAATGAATAAAATATATATTTCCTTTATGAAATTGAACTAATGATTTTTTTATAAATGTTCAATTTAGTTTCGATGAAATAGAGAATTTAATTTCTTTGGGAGTAGATGATAAAGAGTTTTCGATCTCCATAGTACAAATTTCTCAGATTTTAAAACTCCATTATGACATAGTCTTCCATTTTGATTTTCTATCAATTGGAAATAAGGATAAAAATTAGATGATATCAAGTCTTTTCTTTTTTTACAAATGTTACAAATTTTTTTTTCCAAGATCTATAGGATGACTAGAGAGTGTTCTAAAATTTATTCAGAAAACCATAATTCTAAGGACTCTTGGGTTGGAAAATATTTTGTACCCAAACATTTATATCAAGTTTTTGTTTATCAGTGATAAAAAGTTGAACTTCCCCATATATATGCTGAAATCTATGAGTCATTATTTCAAATCAGAATATATAATTTTATTTTATCCCTATGTACGGATCATTTCTCTTCTTATTTATAGTAATATTAGGATTAGATATATTTATTCTCGAGATAGGAGTCAACACAAAAATGTACCTAATAATAAAACTTTAAAAAAATATGTTTCTTTTTCTGTAAAGTGAAAGGTCAAATATTTTTAGTGACTAAAACTAATCAATAGGTAATAGGTCCTACTTCTTAGGGGGAGTAAGAAACTCTAAAGTACACAGGATCATTATGTTTGAGAAATCAAGAAATTGGAGAATCTAGAATAGAAGGTTCTGATCATCCTTTCAAAATGAATGCTCTAATATGATACTATAGATCGTGATGAGGAAAAATATAAAGAATTAACTAATGAGGAACTCATTACAAGACCTAAGATCAAAGAAGAGCCTCAACATTAGGATCTAAAGAGAGAAACACTTGGACCTAGTTATATGACCTCATCAATGAATTGGGGAGAAATAGATTATTATGATGAGAAATATGCTGGAATTCGAGTTCCTGATCAACAATTTTCCAATCAATCAGATCAACAAAAATTAAAATTCTCAAGAAAGATATATTTTTAATGAATCAGTAAATGAAACTACTAAAATTGTTGAGCTTCAGGCTATATCTACCACTGGTCAATCCATGGAAAGAACAATTTTTTATCTGATGAAATGAAAGAAATCCTTGATGATATTTCTATATTATGTGAAAATAATTTGATGAAGCATTTCGCTATTGATGAAGTAGATAATCAGTCAAAGATTCAATATGAAGGAACATATGATTCTCTATAAAATCAGATAGAATACTTAGTTATAAAATTCAACAAGATACAGGAGTGAAACTCCCATCTTTAAAAATAACTAGAATCTAAAAATAAATATTTATATGTTTTAATAAACTCATCCACTTCATGAATGGAATTAGAGTCTGTTCATAATCACCCTCAAGAATTCAGATAAAATTATCTTTTAGAAAGAGATTTTGATTCTTTCAATAGAGACATGCTTGATTAGTTTTGAAATCTGCAATTATAATCTACTTCAAAATATAAATTTTGATGATCTGAAATGGTATTTGGTAAGTCAGATTGAATCAATAAAGGGAAGTGTCAGTCATTCAAGAGCTTCTTCTTCTGAACCACCAACATCACCAGTTCTAATCAAAAGATATCAATAGATCACTTTAGTAATGGATGAAATTATTGGTATGCTTCATTCTCTTTAGTGTAATAGTGATCCTTTTCATGTTCTACTAGATAATAAAAAAGATCTTATAAAAAAGTTGACTTTTAGTGAACCAAGAATCAAATTTCTTCTAAATATGTTCAGTGACAAGATTTATTTATTTCTACAGACTGGGGAAAATATATAAGACTTTATCAAAGTCAATCTAATTGAAAATTTAAAAGTGATTCAATATTCATGAATTTTGATATGGTAGCTGTCTGAAAATATTTCAGAAATGTTACAAGGTCAGATATCCTTGTTGAAAGACATTTTTGAATTTTCTCAGGCTTTACTAGAACCAAGAACTCTTCCTTTATCAAAACCCTTCCCCATTTAATAGAAATATTATTCAAAAAGTTTCCTCAAATCAAAAATCACTTTTTCATTTATAAACCATTATTAATAATTTTTTTGTTGATTATTGACATTCTATGTATAAATTTTATGATTTAATTTTTTTTATCTCCATGGATAGAACACGTGATTATTTTTCTATATAGTGTAATGTATCATTCACATACTATTATGTGCTAAATTAAATGTTTTATTATCTATTTTCATATACTTTATTTTTGATAGGAAAAAAGGGGGATAAAATTGTGCAAAAATCACATTCAAAAATTAAGTGTATATATTTTAAATTAAAATAGTACTTTAAAATAGAAATAATGCAGCGAAAAGTTTATTTTAATTTTTCAAATCATCAAGTATTTTCTTTAAACAATATTATTTATTCAGTGTTTACAAAATACAATATTTCCGGAGAATTATGTTACGGTATTTGTGATCATAAAAAATTGGAAATTTTAAGGCACGTATTATCTCAAAAATACTCTATAAATCATATGGACTTTGATGCTAAAGAATTCCCAGGTTTTTTTTACTAATGATATTAATTTATGTGGATTTCATGAAATTAATATTTCTTACAATATTTATTCTGGAATTATTTTAAAGATATTTATCCTTAATGAATATTTTTTAAATAATTTGGAATGATTTTTAGTGTTTTCTTGAAGCACTGTTCATACCCTAAGTTAGTAATCATATCATAAGGAATGAACCCTACATTTTAAAACAACATGTATGGATCATGAATCCTTTGTTTCTAGGATGGTATGGTTAAAGAACCCTACATTTGGATGGAACATTACATTTGTAAGAAGGGAAAGTATGGTTAAGGAACCCTATGTATGTAAGGAAACTTATGTTTGAGGTTACAAATGTTTGGATCATCAAATCAAATTTTATGATCGACCATACATCTTCAAACCCTACTTTTGATATTTTTTTTCATTTTATGAAGGAACCCTAAATTTGACTATTCAACATAGGAGATTTTAAATCTGTGTTTCTATTAGAGATTTCTGTAATGGTCTTGATTGAAATAAAGATCAATTAATATCTATTTTGGACTGATTAAATGGATCATTATAATTAATCCAAATACTCATATTAAATAGAGTAACTCACACCTACTTCAATGGGATTTTATGACTCTTTTGAATAATTTTTATTTAAATATTTTCGTTTTTCAGGTGACATATTTAGATCTTCTCAATAGAAAGAAAATAGTTTTGTTATATATATTTGATTAGATCACTTTTCATAAAAAATTGAGATATAGGAGGTACAATGTGATAAATTCTCAACATACAAACTACATTCATTCAGTGAAAATCTTTTAAAGATCTACTGCAAAGATCGATCAAATATGTTATTTTCTAGAAGAGGATACAGTTTGAAGATACGCTTTTCAACATCATATTGCAACTTGTTTGTTGTTGTGTATTTCAAGATCATTTGAAACTAGGATCATTTAAAATATTATTTTATATGAAGACATTCATCTTTGAATAAGAAGATCTATATTCTTTCAGTTTCTGATACAACTGTGAATATTTACCTTCACTGTCAAAAAATAAAAAGATTTTGATTTATTAGAGTTTTGACTACTCAAACTCACTTTTGGATTATGTTTTAGCCTCACAATCAAAGCTATGGATTATTGATTCCCTATAAAAGAAACAAAGGGATCTATTTAGCAATGTTTTAAAGGTTTCAAATTCATATAATCAGTTGTGGATTTGAAGGTCTTATGATAAGAGGACCTTTCTAGTGAAATTAACCAAACTCATTGAGAGAGAATTGGTGGAGTGGAGTAAGGGATCTTTTTCCACCATAAAACTATAAAAATTACTATGTTCATTATTTATTTTTATCCACTAATTATATTTCATACAAAATAGAATGATGCATATCTACATAAATCAAAAAGAGAGTTAATCGATAGAATCTGTCAAGATTACCAAAAAGAAATAATTCACTCCACTCTTGTGTATCTTTGTATTATTCTAACCTAACCACAACCCCAAATCCAGAGTGAAGTATATATGTACCTTACATTTAATTATCAACCTCAATAGTAGTCATTGTATATGATCTTCTTATTCCCATAGATTTAGAAGTTTTTGGGGGTATATTATCCACTTTATCCCTTGTGTTGAGGAATAAATTTTTTATATAATTCACAAAGTAATTAAATTTGAGACATAGAATTGTTTGTTTCACATTAGGAAGAATAATACTTCCCCCATCATATTAACCAACCACTTCATTTTTCCTTAGCAGTTTACTGCATGGTGACCTCCTTTACCATGAATAAACATATTCTATTTAATTTAAGAGATTTATTAGGTATCTTCTTCACATATTCCTTAAAAATAGGAAATTTAAATTTATTTCCTAAATGGTAATAATAAATTGATATTCTATGAAACTCAATTTTTATCTTATTTCATATGTTTGGAAGTTCAAATAGGTTATTAGGGTTAATCAAAACTAAAGATGTTGGTTAGGAATAACTAAAATATTTCCAATATTAGATAATATCTTGTTCGTTTTTTCATCAAGATAATCATCACATTGTCTATGAAACACATCATTAACTTGGTTCCTACTGTATTCATCTATTAATAAACATAAAAGAAAGTTTAGGTATGAGAGTATAATAATGAACTTAGAAAAAGTAACTAAACAATTATTTTCATAACCTAACATTTAAGTCTATAGGATTCAATCTATTTTGTCCATAGTTATATTCATATAAGTTTTTCGAACCTTTCAAGTTTTATATTTTATAATAAAATTGCATATAATTCTTTCATATGGGTTCCTAAGGAGCATGTGAATCCACTAAAGCATATCCACTGGGATTTTCAAACTAGGTATGAAGTTACAAACACTTGTTAGTCATCAACTGAAGATCAATTTAATAATAAACTATCATTTTGATTGGATTATCACCCTATCTATATTTGTTCTAAAACTAAAATCCAGTTTTTTTTGTATCTAGATAGGGATTTCATTTATAGGAAACAAAACACTCTCCAATTTACCAATGTTTTACAATGTATTCTTAAATTTATACTTATCCATAAGGTTTTTAATTATGTTCTCCATTAATAACACAAACGAATTAATAACCTAATTCACAAAAATATATAAATTGTGATTTGTTACCAATAATGTTTTCCCTAAAATGCACTCTCATGTCTGGTTCTAAGGGAACATACTTTAGAAATAATCTTTGATACAAAGTGAGTTTAAAAAATCTAATCAAATAATAATTGCATAACTTGAACATTAAATCTCACAAATAGTCACACATCGCAAGAACCCAAAGGGTGGTTTAATTGAATATTATCTATATAGAAATAATGTTTAATATAATTATGAACTTATATTTATAATTTCACCATACCGAACTAACTTATAAATGACTTCTATGATTTACACGTATTCACAACCTAGGAAATATAATACATAATAAAGGATGATGTCAAATTATTAGTAAGTGAAAACTTATGAATGAGTCATAAAGGAGTGATATCATATGAATGTATGAATACATGAAAGTAAAATAGAAGAATAAGTGTTTTCAATAAGTTATTGTAAATTAATATATAATAAAAAAATGATCAAACACATACCATGGAATAAGTGTGCGGAAACAAGATACATTAATCATGATCCATAGATCATGACATATCCATATGTAATTACATTAAAATTTTCCATAAGAATAATATTGGGAAATGAAAACAAATTTAGATAACTAAATTATTTCTGTAATGGCCAGGACCGCCCTGGTTCATTACATTGTCAAAATCTAGTGTTCAGGGTATTTTAGAGGCAAAAATGATTAATTTAAAGAGTTTTCCAAAAATATAGTTTTTCCATTGGTAGGTGGAGTTAATAGGTAGTATCAGTAGGTGGAATAGGTAGGTGGTTTCGGTTGGTGGCATCTGTAGGTGGCAATGATGTGTGGCGTCAGTAGGTGCGTTGGAAGTTGGAATCAGTAGGTGGTGTCAGTTAGAGGCATCAGTGAGACGCATTAGTGACTTATCCATCTATGACATATCCATTGGTGAATCATATTGGTGAATCACCAAATAGTGAGTCATTTTTATAGTTTTCCAAAATCTTTAGTTCTTTCCTAGTTTTTTCAGATTCTCATATTTAACATTGATTTTGAGAAAAAATGAGTTTAAAACCATATTTAAGTGTTTCTGATTCCATTTCAAAGAATGTAAAATGTAATTTTAATCTCTTAATTCTCTAGAGGTTTTTATTTTTTCAAAACGCAGGCCCTTGATCTAGATCCGACATTAATGTATTTTAAAACCTTTCCTCCTTTGATATAGGATCTAGCCTTTCTAAAGCCGAGATCCTTTCTCCCTTGTGCGTTTTCTCTATACTCTTAATATTGAGATTCTGATAACCTTTCATCCCCTAGGATCCATGCATTTGTGTTTAACCCTTGGATTGAGTCTCCCAAAGGTTCCTCCTCTTTCTTGCACACCTCTTATTTTGGTGCTAGAAAGAGTTTCTAATCATTTATTCTTTCACGCATAGATCAATTAATCTCTTTTAATTTGTGTATCATGTAGGGTGAGTGTAAGAGTGTTTCCTTTTCATGAATTAAAAATTACGAATAAATAAAGATAATTTAATTTGTTTAATATTTATATATAGGGGATGGGGAAAAGTGATGAAATATTATGTTATATTGGTTACTGATATTGTGATCTACATAGGGTATATGCCTTATGAAAATCATGGCCATTGGCGGTCCTTGTTTGTAAACCTATGGAAGATTGTGAATGTTTATTTTTTATCCTATTTGAATGACTATATAAATATGGATTCAGTTAAATAAATAGATTCATTGGGATCAAACATTCTCGGTGATACCCCCGAATTATCAAAGTAGAATTAAATAAAAAGTGTTTTCAAAATCTGAATAAACCTTGATTTTTTTGGTGTGGTTGTGTGATGTGTGGAGTTTTTATATATTTTTCTTTTTTCGGATGTGTGATGCTAGGGTTAGGAGCACAACTATTGATGGGGGTGATAGGGTTGGTGAAATAGTATATCATGTTGTGCGATTGAATGAATGTGGAATGGATGTGCAGTGATTAAGCAATGTGGATACAGGTTCAGGATATGCTATGTTTATGTTACTGGTGTGATGGGTGTGGTGTTGTTATATACTGGGGCTATCAGGTTGGTTGTGATGTGGTGTGTTGTAGGGTTTGGTAGTAAGATGGAGGTTTTCTTTTTGATAGCAAGGACAAGGCAGAATGACTTCGTAGAATGATGATGGAAGTGGATAGTATGGGTGCTAAATAGAGAGGTCGATGAAGTGGGTTAACATACAATGGTTCTTATTCTTATGTGTGACTTTGGTGTGGGGCTTGTGGTGTGCTATGTTTTTTAGTTTACCAGGTAGGGATGGAATGAATAAATGGCCTCCATAATAAATAATGATAATTGGTTAAATGAGTTGGTTGGGGGTATGTATGAGTTATGGCTTGTTGTGAATGAATTTCACTTATCAACTTCCTAAATAGAAATTGGTGGTGTAAATAATTCATTTAGAGGTATAAGTGGAGTTGGAAGTATCATAGGGTGGTTGTTTTTTGATTTAGAATCAATAGTTTGTGATTGATTGTTTGATACTATATATAAATACCTATATTTTCCTTGTGTTTTCTATACGCACCCCATCAAAGTTGAGAACTATGTGCTGAACACCCCCATTTTCATAGGGGGGGGGGTGTCTTTCCCAAACATTTTAGAGGGAGGATTGATGGTTGGACACCCACTCTTCCCTACTCCCTCTTCTATGTGGTGATAACAGAAGATTCTTAATGAAATTAGTGGTCTGTGAGGCCCAGGTTGGTGTGGGTGACTTGTGTTTTCCTTGGTGTCTTCAGGATGACATGTATTGTGATTTCCTAGGATTTCTAAAATGTGATGTGGCTTGTTCCCTGGGTGTCTGTGGGAATTATTTGGCTATGATGACTTAGTGTGTGTGGGTGGGATGTGATATGATTCATTTTCCTAGGTTTTGGTACTAGCTGTGAGGCCCAAGTGTGTGTGGGTGGAATGTGATGTGTTAATTTCAAAATAGGTGGGAGATCTAGGATATTTTTTTAGGGTGTGAGAGCGGCTAATCTGTGGGTGGCCAGTTGTGTAGGGTACCCTATCATCGATGTTCTCTATATTACATTACTTGACTTGTGTTATATGGTGAGTATTCCTTTGGTTGGGTTGGGGTGGCTAGTATACCATGATAGATGCTATTGGTTTCATATATTTTCTCACAAGGGAATTAGTATACTTTTCCACTTGCCCATGAAAGACTTGGGGTTTCCTACTTTTATACTAGTATGCTCACCCAACATTATAAAACTGATTTCAAGTTTCCAGGAGGACTACATGGACCGTGATAGGCATTATCAGCTCTAACTTGGGGAAAACTACTATGTCATGACTTATCTCTGTTATTTTGGTATTTACTTTAGATATTTTTTGTAATGACCCAAACTTTCATTAATAGAAATCCCACATGATCTAATTAAATGTCTCTTTATGTTAAATGTTTATTTAAAATGTCAACTTCTTGGTTTTATGTTAAGAATTGTGACCATTGCTAATATAGATGTTGAACAGTGATCATATGATTAGTATAAATATAGGGCTTTAACAAATCCAATTTACTCAGACAAAGGAAGCGATGACCCCATCCAGTAGACATGCCCCATGTAAATCCCATTTTTTTTATCTTGGAAAAAAGGTGATATCATTGGGCTTATCTCTTGACCAAGCTGAACCCAAGCTTGAATATGTTAATCTTGAGTGGGATCACCTATGAGAGAAGTGGATGTTGATAGATATTACCACCCGAGAAATGTTATCCGAGCCACCCCAAGAGTCTATCACCATCACACACCTCAACCTTCGGTCTTATGCAGGTGCTTTAAGGGGTTATTTAAAAATACCCTAGTACTATAGTTTTGTACATTATTTTTCTATATAAGAATGAATATACTTTCACTTTATTGTTGTTACCTTGTAAATAGTTTTTAAAGCACAAATAGTATTTTTAGTTAATGTTCAATTATGAAATCTATTTTGATGAATTAATATATTTTTGAATTAAATAATTTTTTAATAAAATATTATTATTTTTATTAAATTATTTTTTATTAAATATTAATGATCATATAATTTTATGAATGCAATTGTAATTTTATTATGGTTTGAAAGCCATTTTTGTCAAAACCCATGAATTTTCGATAAATGTCAGTTTTTCTTTTTAAATTGAAAATTAATAGATTTAGAAAATTATTTAGATAAAATTAATATTATTTCTGGAATCAGGATGTTGAAATTATCCAACGGTGAATTTTTCATAATTTTCTGAGACAATCAAATTTTTGGGTAAAAATTAAATATTTTTTAAATATATAATGTGATTAATGACATCATAATGACCCAATAGTGATGTAATAAAACACTATAAACTCTATGTTCAGACAATTTATGTTTTTCCATTAAAATAATATGATTTTCTTTTTTTTTTTGATTTATTTTACAACACTTTAGTGGACCCTTCAAAACTTATTAATCTTTCTGTCTTTTTAAATTGTTTTCCTTGGGAGTGTGACTCACCTCCACATAAGCAACCCCATTATTTTAATAAGTTCAGAAATTTTCAGTATAAAATATTGTTTTCCACTCCCCTTAGTAAAAAACCATTGGTTGGTTTGTGGTTTTGATTACTTTAATGTGAGTTGTCCCAAATCTAAATAATAAACAATTCCATCTCCTTTTTTGTATAAACCCACCCAAGATCCCACTTCCTCCACACTAAATGTATTTGGAGTTCGTCCAAAATCTTCCCTCCTCTCTCTAGAATCGTCCCAAGGTTATCCACGCTCCCAATAATCCTCTCTCAGGCCTCTCTAAAGCCTTTGGAAGCACACTTCCAAGTATGGGTTTTTCTTCCTTTCTCATTTTTGTCAAGTATTCTTTAAATTGTTATGCAATTTAAATTACAATTATAAATGTTGGGGTATGGTTTTTAAACTCCCCAATTCTTCCCTACTTATGTTTGAATGATGGAAGACCCATTTTTCTCTCATTATATTCCTTCCATGTACACCCGTTACTATGCTGAAATTCTGAAAGGAATTTTTCTCTCCTCATTTACATTCAAGAAATTATTTTGCATCATGAATCTAAATTCCATTACATTTTTTGGGAAACATATCTATATGACCCCCTTAGTGCTTATTTCATTTAAATATGATGATACAACCCTTTATCTCTCATCAACCAATTTTATGAGTTCTTATGACATGTCGTTATGCTGCCGAAATTGCACTGTGCTTTTCCAAGCCAAAGTCATTGTGTAGTGAATACCATACCGATTTCTCTATAAAGGGTATTCACATTTATGAACTTTTACTAATTGTTTAATGAGTTTCATGTATGTATTTTACATTCTTTTATCATGGAATAAATGATTATGATGAATGATTCAATATTTTATGATCCCTGTGGCACACTTATGCAAGAAATGAAATTTTAAAGAAGGGTGAGCCCTGATAGCACTCCAATGAATTGGGTAAAGTATAATATCATGATACATCATGTGAAATGGGTGTTTAATCATTCCAATTCAAGTTAAACAAGGGTTTACTCATGTTTAATGAGCAATGAGGGTTTACTCATTCTCCATGTGCAATGAGCCTTGGCTCATGCTAATTCCATGTTAAGTGTTGTTGCCACATTTTCATGTTATGATTATAATGCTTTATCATGCCTTTATGTTTGTGCTTCTCCTATGTTATATTGATATGAATATTTTCTAACATGTATTATATTCCTCATGTTATTCCTTGATTAATCCCTTATAGGGATTTATAGCTCACCCTTTTTTATGCATGTCCTCCGGTTATCTCATGAAATGCCAAGTACAAGGGAATGTAGTGGCCAAGTAAAGGAATTTTCAATAAAGATGTTGTTTTTCATGTTTTAAGTTATTATATAATGAACCTAAGACCCAAATACACTAGAAATATCAATCTTATATGTTTTATCAAATGAATTTTATTTATTAAATTACGTTTAATTGTGTTATAAAAGATCAGGGTTCTCATAGTTGGTATCAGAGGATAGGTTTAGTTATATTTGGGATTAGGATTAAAAAACTAGAGTAAAACCTTAGAGAAAAGACTAAGTATAATAATAAAATCCCAAATCTTTTGTGAGTATTGAGTAAGTGGTTTATCAAGAAAATACATCCCTGTCTGGATACGAGCAGGTAGAGGTGGCTTTGACATAGATGTATCCTAAGGGTAAAACCCAAAGACACCACTTTGAGCTAAACTCAAATAGGAACTGGTGCACAACAACGGGCCATGCCGAACTCTTAGTTAGGACACTCCCAGGGGATATGATTTGGTAAATTCAAAATCTTAGTATGAACCATTATTAAGGGACTAAAAAAATTCCCTAAGAATATATATTAGAAATTTAATCATGGATAACAATGACTGAAGACAATACATTCATATGTTAAGGAAATGAAAGTTATTTATAAGTCATCAGTTTTGTCCTTGTATTACCATTTATTTTTTACCCCTAACTTTCCTTTTATTCTAGCCAATGGCCAGCAATAGGGGGAATCAGGCTAACAACCGATATGAAGATCAATGTGATGACTCTACTAATGAGATGCCCAATCCAATGGGAGTGGGAATCGCAAACTTTGTCCTGCTTCTCTTTCAGCTAACTCAAGATTTGAATAGAAACATGGGTCAAGTGGAACGTTCAACCCCCCCTAAGAAAGAACAAGTCGCTATAGAGAGCTTCATGAGACAAAGGCCTCCTAATTTTAATGGATCATCCAATCCCTCAATCAATAAACAATGGATCAAATCCATCAAAAAGATCTTATCCTTCCTTCAATGTTCTGAATAAGAGAAGGTTCTCATAGCTGCATAATGTATGGAGGGTGAAGCTAATCAATGGTGGACGTTGATAAAAAATATGAATCTTTAGGAGGAGATCGAGTCGTTGGAATGGAAGTATTTCCAGAAGATGTTTTTCGATAAATATTTTCTGCACACCCTCCGGATTAAGATGGAAAGGGACTTCCTTTCCCTCATGAAAAAATATGATGAATCTATTGGAGCGTATGATGCAAAATTCACAAGTCAGGCAAGATACGCTTCCAAATTTGTCATTACCCCCAAATGCAAGGTTGAATGATTCTTTGGTGGGATGAAACCTAGCCGGAAAAAAGCCCTAGCAATCCGTGACTTTGACAACTAAAGAAATTTTCAGATGTACCCCCATGGTCGAAATAGAGATTGGAGAATCTCAGGGGTATCCTGGGGATAAGAAGTGTAAGGTGGAATTCAATGCTGGCAGTCTGATGGAAAAATCCAATGGTGCTAAGAAGATCCAACACCCCACTTTCCAATGGTGCAGAAAGAAGCACCCCAGAAATTGCTTGAAGGGGACGAGGAAATGATTTAGGTGTGGAAGAGAAGGGCACATTGATATTAACTATCGGAAATAAAGACCTGCGGCTGTGATAGAGGATAGGAATGCTCTGTTCGAACCTCAACGTGCGGTTTATTACTAAAACTTCAAAGAACCAGGGCATCTTGCAAATCATTTCCTGAAGCCAAGGGTTTTCGGAGGCATCCAACAACCTCCAAGGAAGAAAGGCTGCACTGTTTTCATCACTACTGCCGAAGTGAATCCTGAAAATGAAGTGGTGACAGGTATGAAAGTTATTCATTCAAAAATAGAGAACGTACTTTTGGATTCAGGTTCGACAGATTCTTTTATATCTTGAATGTTAGTAGAACAATCCCATCACCACCACAAATCATGGAAGTGAAGATTTCAGTGAGTACGGAAAATGGGGAAATCATTACATCCCATAATTATAATACCTCCACTTTCATAATCCATGGATTAAACTTCTCAGGGAACCACATAAAACTCCATCTGGTGGAATTTTATGCGATTCTTGTCGTGGGTTGGATTTCCTTATATAAAGCCAACATAAATTACCGGGAGAGGGAAATCACTCTCCATGTGGATAATCGAACCCCGATTCTATACAAGTACAAGGAGTAATATGAATCTTCTTTAGTTCCATCATCTCAAGCATGGATATTACTGCCCTATGATCACACGTATCTGGATCAAATGATTGAGTCCAAGGAAGCAACCATCCTTAAAGACATGCCTATTGTGAGGGAATTCGCTGAAGTGTTTCCTGAGGAATTTCCTGGCCTTCCTTCTAGAAGAGATATTGAATTCTCAATTGGTATTATACCTGGGGAATTTCCAATATCCAAGAATCCATATAGAATGGATGTTGTGGAGCTTGAGGATATGAAGAAAAAACTATAGGAGAATCTTGATAAAGGGTTTATATTACCAAGTGCTTCACCATGGGGTGCACCAGTCCTCTTTGGTAAGTATAAGGATGGGTTAATGATCATTTGCATCAATTATTGTGAGCTCAAAAAAATCATGATAATGAAAAAGTTCCCTCTCCCACGAATTGATGACTTGTTCGATGAGCTTCGTGGATCAAAATACTTCTCCAAGGTGGATTTATGGTCGGGATATTATCAAGTAAGGGTGGAGAAGGAAGATATCCCCAAGGCAGCTTTTCATACAAGATACAAGCATTATTAATTCATAGTAATTCCTTTAGGACTCACTAATGCTCTCAAAATATTCATGGACATGATAAATAGAGTCTTTATAGATTACCTTGAAAACATTGTGGTAGTCTTTATAGATGATATTCTGATATACTCCAAAACCCATGAGTATCATGAGAAGCATCTAAGAACTGTACTAGAGGCCTTGCGGAAGGAGAAGCTATATGAAAAGTACAACAAGTGTGAGTTCTGGTTGAAAGAGGTCTCATTTTTGGGCCATATCATCAAAAGAAATGGGATATATGTGGATCCATCCAAAACAAATGCAATTGATGGATGGATGAGGCCAACATCGGTAACATATATCCGTAGCTTCTTGGGGATATCTGGATATTATAGACGACTTTTGATAAAGTTATCACGATTGTAAAACCCTCTTACCAAGATAACTAAGAAAGGCGTAAATTTTTTTGGTGTGATGAATGTGAAAAAATCATCAAGGAGTTGAAAAGAAGGCTTACACTGTGCCTGATCTCACTTTACCCACAAGTGGATAACTTTTTTTCGTATTAAGTGATGCTTCGAAGAAGGGCCTATGATGTGTGTTGATGAAAAACGAAAAAGTTTTTTCCTATGCTTCAAGGCAATTGAATGTTCATGTATAGAACTATCCAACACATGACCTCAAGTTGGCTATAGTGATATTTGCTTTGAAAATTTGACAGCATTATCTCTTTGGGTAGAAGTGTGAAATATATTCGGACCACAAATTCCTCATGTATATATTCACACAGAACTAGTTGAACACATGCCAACAAATATGGTTAGAGCTGATCAGAGATTATGACTGCTCAATCCACTACCACCCTGGGAAAGCGAACAAGGTGGTGGATGACCTAAGTAGAAAGGACCTAACAATTCTATCATTGATTATAATTGAAAAGGATCCAATATTCTTATATTTGATGAAGATGGACATTGGAATCATAAACGGGGTAACATCATCAATCCATTCACAAATTATTGCTCAACTGTCACTTTTAGAAAGGTTAAAGGATGTTCAAAAGGATGATATGGGGATTCAAAAAAAGTGGAAGCTATCGGAAAAGGGAAATCCTTGGATTTTAATGTTAATGAAGAAGGAATTGTGAGACTAGGGAAAAGACTATGTGTTCCATCATGTCCTGAGTTGAAGAAAGAAGTTTTGGATGATGCACATAGTTTAAGTTTATTTATTCTCTTAGGAAACACAAAGATGTATCGGGATGTCCAAGAAAATTATTGGTGGGATAATATGATGAAGGATATCGCTAAATATACATTAATGTGTCTAGTGTGTCAGCAAGTGATGGCAGAGAGGCAGAAGTATAAGGGGACGATGCAACCATTTCCCATACCAGAATGTAAATGGGAGAACATCACCATGGACTTTGTCACTGGACTTCCAAAGACATCCAAAGGCAACAATGAAATCTGGGTTGTTATGGATTGTCTTAAAAAGGATGCACACTTCATTTCTATTTGGGAGGATTTCTCATTGGATCAAATGGCATAGATATATATCATCTAAGTGTTAAGTCTACATGGAGTACCACTATCTATTGTGTCCGATCAAGATCTATGATTCACCTCTATGTTTTGGAAGAGTCTTCAACATGATCTGAATACTGAACTGAACTTTAGTATGGCCTATCATCCTCAAACTGATGGCCAATCCGAGTAGACTATCCAAACACTTGAGGACATGTTGAGAGCGTGCTCAGTGGAATTTAAAGGAGGATGGGATCAACATCTTTTTCTAGTTGAGTTATCTTATAATAACAGTCCACTTGAGCATCCAAATGAAACCATATGAAGCCCTTTATAGGAAAAGGTAAAGAATTACGTTTTGTTGGGATGAGGTTAGTGAGCGTAAGCTGTTTGGACCAAAAATGGTCAATGAAATGGTGGAGAAGGTGAAAACCATTCAGCAGCATATCAAGGAAGCCCAGAGTCGACAAAAGAGTTCTGTAGATAACCGTCGACGAGACCTTGAGTTTAAAGTTGGACACATGACATTCCTATGCATATCATTGTGGATGAATGTTATGAGATTTGGAAAGAAAGGGATGTTAAGTCCGAGGTACATCACCCCCTTCGAGATTCTTAATCGTGTCAGGGATATGACCTATCGAGTAGCACTTACACCTACCATGGTCAAAGTACATAATGAATTTCATGTATCCCTATTAATGAAGTATATACCGGACCCTTCACATGTACTCTCTTCAGAGGTGGTACAGTTAGAGGATTATATTTCTTATGAGGAGTAACCAGTGAAGATCTTATATTGTAGAGAAAAAGTTCTTCTAAATAAGACAATTCCCCTCATCAAGGTGTTATGGCGAAACCACATGTTTTGAAGAAGCGATGTGGGAATAAAAGGAAATGATGAAGCAAAGTTACCCACATCTATTTTAGTGTGAGAAAAGGAAATTTTGTGGGCGATATTTCTTAAGGGGGAAGATTGTAATGACACAAAGTTTTATTAATGGAAATTCCTCTTGACCTAATTAAATGTATCTTTATGTAAAATGTTTATATAATCTATCAACGTCATTGGTTTTATGTTATGAATTGTTACCGTTTCTAATATATCCATTGAACCTTGATAACATGATTAGTATAAATATCGGGCTTTAAAAAATCTAACTTACTCATACAAAGGAAGCGATGACCCATTCTAGTAGATGTGTTCCATACAAAGCCCATTTTTCAGAGCTCAGAATTTTGGTGGCATCATTGGGCTTCACTCATGACCAAGATCAATCCGAGAATGAATATGTTAATCTCGAGTGTGACCGCCTGTGAGAGAAGTGGAAGTTGATAGAGATTACTAACCGAGCAATGTTATCCGAGCCACCCCAAGTGTCTGTCACAATCGCACACCTCACCCTTCAGACTTATGCATGTGTTTTAAGGGGATATTTAACAATACCCTATTACTATGGTTATGTACATTATTTTTTTATATAATAATGAATATACTTTCATTTTATTATTGTTACCTTGTAAATAGTTTTTAAAGCACAAATAGTATTTTTAGTTAATGTTCAACTAAGAAATCTATTTTGTTGAATTAATGGATTTTTGAATTAAATAATATTTTAATAAAATATTATTGTTGTTTTAAAATTAATTTTTATTAAATATAACTAATCTTATAATTTTATGAATGTTATTGTAATTATTATTAAGGTTTGAATGCCATTTTTATCAAAACCCCTGAATTTGTTATAAATGTCATTTTTTATTTAAAAAGTCAAAATTAACATTTTTGTAAATATATTTAGATAAAATTAATATTATTTATAGAATTAGGATGTCGAAATTATACAATGGTGAATTTTTCATAATTTTCTGAGACACTCAACTTTTTGGGTAAAAATTAAATACTGTTTAAATATATAATGTGTTTTATGACATCATAATGACCCAATTGTGATGTAATAAAATAATATAAAAATTATGTTCGGACAATATATGTTTTAACATTAAAATAATGCTATTTTTGGTTATTTTTGATTTATTTTCAAAGCTTTAGTGGACCCTTCAAGACTTATTATACATTTTGTCTTTTTAAATTGTTTTCCTTGGGAGTGTGACTCACCTCCACATAAGCCACCCCATTATTTTAAGAAGTTCGGACTTTGGTCTTATAAAATATTTTCTTCCAATCCCCATTGGAAAAAACCATGGGCACAAACCATGGGTTGGTTTTTGGAGTTGATTAGTTTAATGTGAGGTGTCCCAAAACATAATAATAAACAATTCCCTCTCATTTCCTATATAATCCCACCAAATCTCACCCTTCCCACTCACTCAATGCCTTTTTAGTTCCTCAAACATCTGCCCTCCTCTCTCTGGAATCCTCCCAAGGTGGCCCAAGCTTCCAAGAAGCCTCTCTCAAGCCTCTCTCAAGCCTTTGGAAGCACACTTCCATGTAGGGGGTTTTCTTCCATTCTCATTTTTGTCCAGTATAATATAAATTGTTATTCCCTTTTAATTTCATTTATAAATGTTGGGGTATAAATTTTTACCTCCCCAATACTTCCCTATTTATTTTTGAATTAGGGAAGACCCCTTTATCTCTCATTAAATGCCTCCCATGTACACCCGTTACTAAGCATAAATTCCAAATGGAATTTCTCTCTCCTCATTTACATTCAATGAATTATTTTGTATAGTGAATATAAATTCAATTACATTTGTTGGGACATGTATATATATGACCCCTTTAATTTCCATCTCATGTAAATATGATGATACACCCCTTTCTCTCTCATTAAACATTTTTATGAGTTATTATGTCACGCCGTTATGTTGCCAAAATCGCACTGCGCTTTTCCAAGCCAAAGTCATTGTGTAGTGAATACCATGCCCTTTCTCTATCAAGGGTATCCACCTTTATGAACATTTACTTATTTTTTAAACAGTTTAATGTTTTTATTCCACATTGGTTTATCGTGAAATAAATTATTTTGTTCAATGATTTAATGTTTTATGATCCATGTGGCACACTTACGTATGAAATGAAATGTTTAAGAAGGGTGCACCCTGATAGCGCTCTAATGCATTGGGTAAAGTATAGTATCATGATACGTCATGTGCAATGGGTGTTTACTCATTCTAATTCAAGTGAAACATGGGTTTACTCGTGCTTCATGTGCAATGATGGTTTACTCATGCTCCATGTGCAATGAGCCTTGGCTCATGCTAATTCCATGTTATGTGTTGTTACCACATTTCCATGTTATGATTAACATTCTTTATAATGCATTTATGTTTATGCTTCTCTTTTTCTCTATTGATTTGCCAATTGTCTAACATTTATTGTATTCCTCATGTTATTCCATGATTAATCCCTTAGTGGGCTTTATATCTCACCATTTTTTATGCATGTCCTCAGGTTATCCCATGCAATTCTAAGTACGAGGGAATGTAGTGGTCATGTAAAGGAAGTTTTCAATAAATATGTTGTTTTTCATTTTTTTAAAGTTGTTATGTAATGATCCAAATCCCCAATGAAACTAGACCTATCGATCTTCTTTGTTGTATCAAATGAAGTTTATGTAATAAATTATGTTTAATTGTGTAATAAAATATCAGGGTTGTCATATTTTCATTGTATTTGTGTTATTTTTTCTCTAAAAGATGTATGTGGGATGGATTTTGGTTTTTCTTTTATACAGTTATTGGAGTTTTTTGAGATTTACCATCTTATCTCCCGATATAAGTTTCTATTAAGAAGTGTAATTCCATTTATTTCATTATATTTTATACCCTTGGTTCAAGTCACCACCCCTGGGCCCATTGAAGACGGGACTCAGGGGTCATTATCTATGTTTCTTCATCTCTAGCTTAGTTTTGGCCTCTTTAGGGGGAGGGGGTCATGATAGAATGGTATCAAAGGTGATGATTTCCAGATATGAGAGTGTTTAGAGTTAGGAATAGTAAGGATTGCATGGGTTGGTCAGGAAATAGAGTTAGCTGACTATAGTACGTGACATTGGAAAAGGAATGCCAGATAGGATATAAGAATTTTGGGTCCCCATGATCCAACACAAGGACTCCTAGCCTACCAAATGACCAAGTGAGGTTACACCATTTGCAGGGTAGAGAACCAAGTAATGGTACATGCATCATAATGACTTGTGTTCTTGTCTGAATTTGGAGTTTCGGGTAATATAAATAAATAATGAGTAGAAATTAATCTTAAATAAAATTACATACTACTCGGGCTTAGGAATTCTGTATTTACCTTTCAAATATGGTGCCCGGTCATCATCTGCTTGTAGTACAAGCAGTGGAAGCTCAGTAAACTGACTTGGTTTATTAATGGAGGGTTAAACCAATAGAGGAGGATGACCAGTGGTAGAAAAACATACTTTATTTCCAACTAAATACTCTATCAGAGTATGAGGGTAGGGTTTTGAACATAGAGATAAAGATTTGAATCAATAATATTTTGATCACCTTTATCTTTATCCAGGCTCCGACGAAGTACTATGTTCCCTTTTTAGTGAGAAATATTCAGGGAGCTGTGCATTAATTGTGGATGCTTTACCTGGGGTAGAAGAAAGAGGCTGATGTTATGTGGGTCGATTTTGAGAGTGATTTCCAAGCATAATTCCTTTATTTGACCATGTTGGATGAGAAGAGGCAGGAGTTACTCTTCCTCTAGTAGAAGAGTATGTTATTATGGGAGCTAGGGATCAAATTCAAGGAGCTCCTTCATTTTTCTCAATATCTCATTTATGATGACAAGTCTCGTGCAAGATTCCCAGAGGAGGCACTACATCATTCTCTCAAGTACGCGATTACACCCTTTACCATGACAATATACTTGGAGGTCCAAAATATGGCATAAGTATTTGATAGGATTCACTTTCAAGGAGGTATACCATGAGAGGGGAGTTATAATAGTTCATAGAAGAGAAAAATTGTTAGTATAAGGTCTCAGGCGCCAGGTCCTACAAGGTTTTGATCGATGGGGAGGCAACCTCGATAGTTTCTGTTTTAAACTTATGGTCCCCATGCCTATGAAGTGGGCCTGGTGCTAGTTTGTTTTATCTATGGAGTCTATGGAATTCGTTAGACCTTGTTCCCAATAGCTGTTTAAGCTTTGTATGGTGGTGGCAGGTAGGTCCAGTGCCTGCCTTGGTAGTAGTTTCCAGAAGGGTAGATCCAACAATAGGGAAAACTACCTCATGCTCCACTAAGAGGAGACAAAGATGGTAGAGGTTAACCTTAGAGAATTCCTCCAAGACCTCAACTAGTCATGTTTGAGGAGGTGGTCATCAAAATAGGGAAAGGGGAGCTAGCCATGGTCATTTACATGCCATAGAGGTAGAAGTTCTAGAAGGGATGGATATCATTGAGGTATGATCAATTTGTTCAATACTATTGCTTATGATTTATTTTATTTAGGAGCTTAACACTCTTTTATTTCACTTTGTCAATTCCATGCTCTGAGACTAGACCTATAATGTCTTCTCATTCCCCTTTTTTGGAGCTTGCTAGTCGTAGGGTATACCACCTTATTTGATGTATATGAGGGATGTAGACTGATGATGGGGCCACAAAATTCCCATGGGGATATTTTCATATTAAAAATGAAACCGTACGATTTCATTCTTTGAATTTAATGGTTTTAATTTTTGTATTCTCTTATCAATGGATTCTAGAGGAGAGTCATGCTTTCATACATGGATAGGAAACGCGAGGCATTCATAAGGGAGAAGAGTTTTAAGATGGGTAGTTAGCCTATGGGGACCTTTCATTCCTTATTTCCCAATATGTCAATGGAATCAACGGAGGATGAGATGGAGGAGGATCCATGAATTGTTGGGGAGTTCGGGATGTATTCCTCAAGGAGGTTGTGACTCAACCCTCTCGACATGATGTTGAGTTCAAGTTAGACTTGTATCCTGGTGCTTCTCTGATTTTAATGGACCTTTATCGGATGACACCTCTTGAGCTGTGGGAGTTGAGAATTTCTATAGTTGATCCAATGAATAATGGATTTATCTAGTCCAGTGTGTCACCATAGGGTGCTATGGTCTTGATTGCGATAAAGGCCAATGGTGGCCTGAGTATGTGCATAGATCACTAGAGGTTGAATCCGGTAATGGTCAAGAAATGTTACCCTCTCTCAAGGATAAATGATATTTTTGACCAATTGATGGGATAAATTTGATTCTCTATGATCAATATGGGATCATGGCATCACTAGATGAGGGTAAAGGAGGGGATATATCGAAGACTGATTTCAGGTTCAGGAATGGGATCTTCAAGTTCGTGGATATGTTGTTCGGTGTTATTAACACACCGGCCATGTTCACGGGGCTCATGAACTCTGTATTTCACATGTTCTTGGACCAGTTCATCTTCATATTCAACAATGATATCATAATATACTCAATGTCAGAGTGGAATCATTCCAAGAATATTGTGACCATCCTATAGGTTCTTCAACATGACCAAATCTATAGAATACTTTCCAAATTTATGTTTTGGATGTGAGAGGTACACTTACTTGGACATGTGGTGTCTTTGCAGGGTGTAGCGGTGGACCTTTCAAAGGAAGAAGCAATTATTTCTTGGGTAGTACCCAAGAATGTGGTAGAGGATCACAATTTTCTCAGCCTGGAAGGCTATTACATGACATTTTAACCCAATTTCTCTTGAGTAGCTCTATTGACAACCTTGAATATGAAATACAAGGCCTTTATGTGGAGTGGGTAGTGTAAGGCAACATTCAACTACCAAAAAGGGAAGTTGGTCAGTTCTCCATTTCTCTTGTTTCCATAAGAAGGAGTGATGTTTGGGGTTTTTTATGATGCTTCCCATATGGTCATGGGATGCATACTGATATAATAGTTGGGAGAGATATCTTATGGATCTAGGAATTTATGTCCTAAAAAATTTTACTATGACACCCATGATTAATAGATACCAATGGTCGTGTTCGTGATAAAGTTGTAGTGTAATTTCATCATTAGAGGAGCACTTTGTGGTCTTCATGGATTATAAGAGCTTGAGGTATATCTTTTACCAGTGAGATAGAAATATGCTTTAGTGGATGTGGATAGATTTTCATCAATATTATGATTTGAATATATATTATGACTCAGAGAATGGGAATTTTGTGGCCGATGCTTTATGTAAGAAGTCATAGAAGGAGGTTTTTTGGGAATCTGTGGTTGCATGGAAGGTAATGGGGGATTGTTCATCCTTGCACTTAGATGCATGATTATATAAAGGTAAATGCAGATTATTTTAGTTGTTAGGGTAGTCTTATATAATATAGAAGATAAAGGAGTCGCAATGGGGAGACTCACAGGTAGATGTGATGCATGATCATGTTGACCATGGTGATGCTTTGGAGTGATGGTCAGAATCATATGTTGTTTCATGGGAATCTATTTGTTCTAGTGGAAATGTATGACGGAGTTCTCCATGATTTTCAAATATCACCTTTATCAGTACACCAATGTGTTTCCAAGATGTACTGTGGATTGAGGATGTAGTTTTTGTGGCCCAGAATAAAGTGGGTAGTGGTAGAGTATGTGGAAACGTTATTAGTGTGGTAGAAGGTGAAGGCTGTGAACCATGTTATCGGTGGTTTATTATATCCCCTAGATGTTCCTGAGTAGACGTGGTATGAAATACTGATGGATTTTGTTACAGGGTTACCTAGAGCTTAAGAGGGATGTGATGAAATATGGGTAGTGGTGGATTGGCTGATGAAATTGGATAAATTCTTAGCGATTAAGGAGTTGGGTGTAGAGGATACCTTGGACAATAGGTATGTGGATGAGTTGGTGTGGCTGCATGGAGTTTTGAAATCCATCGTTTTTTATCAGGATGTGCAGTTTACCTCGCAAGTCTAGAGAGGATTGCAATATGATTCTGGCACTCAGTTATGACTCAACATTTCATTACATCCTCAAATAGATGGACAAACAGAGCAGACCATCTCGATGTTGGAGGTCATGCTACAGGTGTGTGACTTGGACTTTGGTGGATCTTGTGTGAGACACTTTCCCTTGGTAGAGTTTTCATACAATAATTTATATAAATCATCCAATGGAATGGATCCATTGAAATATTTGTATAGAAGACCATGTAATTCACCTTTGGTCTGGACAAAAGTGGGGGAAAGAGACTGTTCATTGTCAGAACACGGTGCAGAGTATGAATGAGAAGGTACAACTTATTCGGGAAAGGATGAATGCAACACAGGACTAGAAGAAGTCAAACACTAATCGAAGGAGTAGTCCTTTGGATTTTGAGGTTTAGGACCACATGCTCTTAATGGTTTCCCCAAGAAATGGACAATAGAGGTTAGTAGGGAGAGAAAGATTTATAAAAGGATCATTGGACCCTTTTAGGGTTTAAGGCAAGTTTGCAAGGTGGAATACTAGTTAACATTTCCACTGTTGTTAGAGAGGATCCATGACATATTTCATGTCTCTTAGCTTTATCGATATCTTCATGATGAATCTCATGTCATTGACTAGGGAGAGTTGGATGTTTAAGATGACTCGACATTCGTGGAGCCGCTAGTAGAGGTCTATGATCTTCTGGAGAAGGCACTGCGCAGAAGGACCATTCTATAACAACTCTACTTTTTGTTACACACTTAACATGATTTATTATATAAAATCGTCACTTGATACAACATATAAGATCAAGAGATCTTGTGTCTTTGGGTATTAGGAACATTACATAATAGCTTAGAACACAAAACACAAAACATATTTATTGAAAACTTCATTTACATGACCAATGAATAAGCTCTTACTTAGCATTGCATGGGATAACCTAAGGACATGCATAAGAAACGGGCGATATATAAAGCCAATAAGGGAATAAAAAAGGAATAACATGAGGAATAAAATACATGTCAGACAATAGGCATATCAATGGAGCACAAGAGAAACAAGAACCTAAAGGAATGATAATCCATGATAATCATAACATGGAAATGTGGCAACAACACTTAACATGGATTTAGCATGAGCCAAGCCTTATTTCACATGGAGCAAGAGTAAACCCTCATTGCACATGAAAAATGAGTAAAACCTAATTTCACTTGAATTATCATGATTCAACACCCATTTCACGTGACTTATCATGATACTATACTTTACCCAATGCATTGGAGCGCTATCAGGGCACACCCTTCTTAAACATTTCATTTCATGCATAAGTGTACCACATGGATCATACAACAAGAAATAAATCAACATAATATGTTATTAATCTATTAAGTAATGTGGAATAAATAAATTATATTACCATTTGATAGGTATATGTGCATAAAGGTGAATAACCTTGATAGAGACATGGGGATGGTATTCACTACACAATGATCTTGGCTTGGAAAAACGCATTTCAATTTCAGCAGCATAACGGTGTGACATAAGGATTCATGAAAATAGTTGATGAGATAGAAAAGGATGTCTCGTCATATGTACATGAAATTAACTGTAATGGGGTCATATGGATACATGTTCCAACAAACGTAATGGAATTTAGATGCATAATAGAAAATAATTACTTTGATGTAAAAGAGGAGAGAGAAATACCTCAGAGAATTTTGGAATGGTAACAGGTGTGCATGGGAGGATTTAATGTGAGATAAAGGAGTCTCCCATTATCCAAACACAAATAGGATAGTATTTGGTAGCTGATAAATCATACCCCAACATTTATAATTGAAAACAAAAGGTCATAACAACTTAAAGAAAATTAGACGAAAATGAGAAAGGAAGAAATCCCTTACTTGGGAGTGTGATCCCAAAGGCCTGGGAGAGGCTTGAGAGAGGATTATTGGGAGAATAGGGAACCGTGCGAGGATTATAGAAAGAGTAGGTCAGGGGTTGTTCAAACTCCAAAGCCTTTGAGTGAAGAGGAAGTGGGATCTTGGGTGGGTTTATATAGGAAAGGAGAGGAAATTCTTTATTATTTAGGTTTGAAACACCTCACATTAAACTAATCAATACCACAAACCAGCCCATGGTTTTTTCCCATGGTTTTTTCCAAAGTGGAGTGGACAACAATATTTAATAAAGATAATGTCCTAACTTCTTAAAATAATACGGTTTCTTATGTGGAGGTGAGTCACACTCTTAAGGAAAACAATTTAAAAATACAAAATGTTTTATATGTCTTTGAGGGTCCATAAAATCTTGGTAAAATAAATCAATAAAATCTAAAATCACATTATTTTAATAATAAAACATATATTGACCGAAAATAATTTTTATAGTATCTTATTACTTCACTATTGGGTCATTATGATTTTATAAAACACATTATATATTTAAACGGTATTAATTTTTTACCAAAAAATTCAACTGTCTCAGCAAATTATGGAAAATTAACCAATGGATAATTTTTACACCTTGATTCTGAAAATAATATTCATTTTATCTAAATAATTTTATAAACATTTGAACTTTTACTTTCAAAATAAAAACTGACATTTACCGAAAATCCATGGGTTTTGACAGAAACAGTTTCCAAACCTTAATAAAAATTACAATTGCATTCATAAAATTATATGATCATTTATATTTAACAAAAAATAATTTAATAATAATATTTTATTAAAATATTATTTAATTAAAAAATCTATTAATTCATAAAAATATATTTCTCAGTTGAATATTAACTAAAAATACTATTTGTGCATTAAAAACTATTTATAATGTAACAATAATAAAATGAATGCACATCCTTTATACAAAAATAATGTAAATTGTCATAGTTCTAGGGTCTTATTACATAACCCGTTATAACACCCACATAATACCAACGGGTAAGGTGTGCAATGGTGACATACTCTTGGGGTGGCTCAGACAACATCGCTCGGGTGGTAATCTCTCTTAACTTCCACTTATCCCGAAGTCAGTTCTGCTCAAGCTTAACGTGTTCAAGCTAGGCATGGTCTTGGTGAAGAGCGATGCACAATGATGCCAAATCCTTTTTGATCTCCTAAAAATGGGCTTCATATGGGGCAAGTCTACTGGATGAGGCCATCTCTTCCTTTGTATGAATAAATTAGATTTGTTAAAGCCCTATATTTATACTAATCACGTGATCACTGTTCAACAACTATATTAGCAACGGTCACAATTAATAATAGTATTTTAAAATCCAGAAACATAAAACCAATGATGTTCACATTTTATGTAACCATAATAATACATTTAATTAGATCAAGATGAATTTTCATTAATTAAAGTTTGGGTCATTACAATATTCCCCCTTAAGAAATTTCACCCTCAAAATTTCCTTTTCCCACACTAAAACAGATGCAGGTAACTCTGCTTCATCACTTCATCTGATTCCCACATCGCTTCTTTAAACTTTTGGTTTCACCACAACACCTTTATGAGGGGCATTGTATTATTTTATAGAAATTTTTCTCTATGATCTAATATATTCACTGGTTGATCCTCGTAAGAAATATCATCCTATAGCTATACTACCTCTGAAGAGATTACATGTGAAAGGTCTTCTATGTACTTCCTTATAAAGGATACATGAAAGACATCTTGTACTTTAGCTATAGTAGGTGGAAGTGCTAGTCAATAGGCCACAACCCCAAAACGATCAAGAATCACGAAGGGTCCAATGTACCTAGGACTTAACTTACCATTATTTCTAAACCTCATGACCTTCTTCCATAGAGATATGCATAGAAATACCATGTTTCCAACTTTAAACTCATGGTCTCATCGAAAGTTATTTTCATAACTCTTCTGTCATCTCGGGGCTGGCTTGATATGATTCTAAATGGTTTTAACATTCCATACCATTTCATTGACCATTTATGGTCCCAGTAACTTACTTTCACCAACTTCATCCCAACATGACAGTGTTCTGCACCTCTTCCCATACATGGCTTCATAAGGTTCCATTCTGATGCTCTATTGAAAACTAATATTGTAGGAGAATTCAACCAGTGGAAGATGTTGGTCCCACCCTCCTTTGATGTTCATAGAACATGTTCTCAACATTTCCTCAATTTTTTGGATAGTTCGCTCCGATTGGACATCAGTTTGAGGATGATAGGCCGTACTGAAGTTTAGTTCAGTATTAAAATTATGTTGAAGACTCTTCCAAAACTTAGAGGTGAATCTTGGATCTCAATCAGGAATAATAGATATTGGTACTCCATGCATCCTTACCACTTCCCTAATATATATGTATATCAGTTTATCCAATGAGAAATCCTCTCGAATAACAATGAAGTGTGCAGACTTTGTAAGACGATCCACAATAACCCAGATTACATTGTTTCCTTTGGATGTCTATGGAAGTCTGGTGACAAAGTCTATGGCGATGTTCCCCCATTTCTATGATGGTATAGGCAATGGTTCTATCATTCCCTTAGACTTCTGCCTCTCTTCCTTCACTTGCGAACACACTAGTCACTTTTATGTATACTCTGTGATCTCCTTCTTCATATTATCCCACTAATAATGATCTCATAGATCTAGTTACATCTTTGTGTTTCCTTGGTGAATAGATAAATTTGAACTATGCACATCATCCAAAAGTTCCTTCTTCAGCTCCAGACATGGTGGAACACATAGTCTTTTCCGAAATCTCATAATTCCCTCTTCATTAAAATTGAACTCCAATGATTTCCTTTTTTGATAGCTTCCACTCCCTTCTGAGTTCCCACATCATCCATTTGGGCATCCTTTAACCATTAAAAAAGAGATGGTTGAGCAATAAATTGTGAAAGTATTGATGATGTTCCCTTATTTATGATTTCCATGTACATCTTCATCAAATCTATGAAGATTGGGTCCTTCTCAATTCTTATCACTGATAGAATTGATAGGTCCTTTCTACATAATGCATCTACCACCATGTTAGCTTTCCTAGGGTGGTAATGGATTGAGCAGTCATGGTATTTGATTAGTTCTAACTATCTTCAATGGTGCATGTTCAACTCTTTCTGTGTGAATATATACATGAGAATTTTGTGGTTCGTATATATTTTACACTTCTCCCCAAAGAGATAATGCCGCAAATTTATAAAAGCAAAGATCAGCACAACCAACTCCAAATCATGTGTTGGATAATTCTGCTCATGAACTTTTAATTGGCTTGAATAATAGGAAATGAATTTGTCATTTTGCATCAACACACAACCCATGCTCTTCTTCAACGAATAACTGAATACCACAAAAAGTTCCCCACTTGTGGGTAAAGTTAGAATGAGTGCAGTGATAAGCCTCTTTTTTAACTCCTTGAAGCGTTCATCGCATTCATCCCTCCAAGGATACTTTACACCATTCCGAGTTATCTTGTTAAGAGGGTTGGAAAATCATGACAAATTTCTCACAAATCATCGATAATATCCAGCTAACCCCAAGAATATACGGATATCCGTTACCGATGTTGGCCTCAGCCATCCCTCAATTGCATTTGTTTTGGAGGGATCCACATAAATCACATTGCTTGTGATGATATGGCCCATGAATGAGATATCCTTAAACCAGAACTCACACTTTCTTTACTTTGGATAGAGATTGTCATTTTGTAAGGTGTCTAGTATAGTTCTTAGATGCTCCTCATGTTCCTCCTTTGTTTTGGAGTATATCAGAGTATCATCTATAAAGACAACCAAAACTTTTTCGAGGTACTCCCTAACGACTCTATTCATCAATTCCATAAAGATTTTTGGAGCATTAATGAGTCCAAAGGGCATTGCTATTAATTCATAGTGCCTGTATCTTGTATGAAAAGTAGTCTTGGGGATATCTTCATTCTACACCCTTACTTGATAATATCCTGACCAAAAATCCACCTTGGAGTAGTATTGTGCTCCATGAAGCTGATCGAACAAGTAATCAATTCATGGGAGATGATACTTGTTCTTTATGGTGATTTTTTAAGCTCACGATAATTGGTGAAAAAGCACATTGACCCTTCCTTCTTCTTGATGAAGAGGAATGGTGCACCCCATGGTGAAGCACTTGGGTGTATAAACACTTTATCCATATTATCCTGTAGTTTTTTCTGCTCCTGAAGATCAACAACAACCATTCTGTATGTTGTCTTGGATATTGGAAACACCCTAGATATAATATCAATTGATAATTCAAGATCCTTTCTAGGAGGAAGACCGGACAATTCCTCACAAAACACTTCATCAAATTCCCTCACAATAGGCATGTCTTCAAGGATGGTTTCTTCCTTAGAATTTATCATCTAATCCAGATATGCATTCTCATAGGGTAGTAATATCCACACTTGAGATGATGGAGCTAAAGAAGATTCATCTTCCTCCTTGCACTTGTATAGAATCGGGGGTCGATTCTCCCCATGGACAGTGATTTCCCTCTCATAGAAATTTATGTTGTCTCTATATAAGGAAATCCAATCCATGCCAAGAATTGCATAAAATTCCACTAGAGGGAGTATGATGAGGTTTTCTGGGAAATTAAATCCAAATATTATTATAAGGTAGGAGTTATATTAATGGAATGGAATGATTTTCCCAATTTCTGTACTCACTGACATCATTACTTCCATGATTTTTGGTGGTGCTGGGATTGTTCTACTAAAATTTTGGGATATACTAGAATGTGTAGAACCTGAATAAAAAAGTATGTTCCCAATTCATGAATGAATTACTAGCATACATGTCACCACTTCATTGTCGGGGTTCACTTCGGCAGTAGTGATTTAAAAACCTCTCCCTCAGTACCTTAGAGGTTGTTGTTTGCCTATGAAATTCCTTGTCTTGGGGAACTGATTTTCAAGATGCCCTAGTTTTTTGCAGTTCTAGAAATGAACAACATGTTGAGGTTCAAAGAGAGTATTGCACTCCTCTATTTCTGCCACAGTTTTTTCTTGTCAGTAGTTTACAGCTAGGGGTTGTTCTCCTCCACACCTAAAGCATTTCCTTGTCCCCTTCAGGAAATTTCCAGGGTTCTTCTTTCCGCACCGTTCGAAAGTGGGGTGTTAGATCTTCATAGCACCATTTAATTTATCCATCAGACCACCAGCATTGAAGAACACCTTAATCTTCTTATCCCCATGATACCCATGAGATTCTCTGATCTCCATTTCGACCTTGAGGGAATATCAAACAGTTTCTTCATAGTTGTCGAAGTCAAGGATCACCAATGCTTTCCATAGGTTAGGTTTCAGCCCACCAAAGAAGAGATCAACCTTGCATTTAGGGGTAACGACAAAGCCAGAGGTGTATCGCTCAAGACTCATGATTTTATCCTTGTATGCTCAGACATATTCATCGTCTTTTTTCTTGAGGGAAAGGAATTCCCATTCCACCTTATGTCGGAGGGTGCGTGGAAAATATTTTTCGAAACACATCTTCTGAAAATACTTCTATTCCAATGCATAGATCTCTTACTTAGGCTTCACATTTTTTATCAATATCTACCATTGATCGGCTTCACCATCCATACGATAATAATCCAGAAGAACCTTCTACTGTTCAGAACATTAAAGGATGGAGAAGATCCTTTCAATGGAGTTGATCCATTGTTTGACGATTGAGGGTTCAAACGATCCATTAAAAGTAGGAGGCATTTGTCTTATAAAGCTCTCGATAGAAACTTGATCTTTCTTAGGGGGATTGAACATTTTTCTTGGCCCATGTTTCTATTCAAATCCTGGGTTAACTAAGAGAGAAGGGTGACAAAGTTCATGAATCCTGCTTCCATCAGATTGGGAATCTCATTTGCACAGTCATCACATTGATCTTCACATCGGTTGTTAGCCTGAGTCATCCTATTACCGGCCATTGGACGGAATAAAAGGATTGTTAGGGGTAACACAAAAAGGGAAATCCAAGGATAAAATTGATTAAATATAAATAAATTTTATTTCCTTAACTTATTAATCCACATGATTCAATATATGCTATCCATTGTCTACTTTCTAACACATATTCGTAGGGGAATTTTTTTAATTCCCTTAATAATGGTTCATACTAATATTATGAATTCAACAAATCATATCCCCTAGGAGTGTCATAGCCAAGAGTGCAGAAATAACCTTCTTCTTTCACCAGTTCTAGTTCGAGTCAAGCTCAAGGAGGTGTTTTTTGGTTTTACCCCTAGGATACATATGTGACAGAGCCACCTATACCTGCTCGTATCCAGACGGGGATGTATTTTCTTGATAAACCACTTAATCAATACTCACCAATACATAGGGATGTTTTGATTATAAATATTCTTGTCTCTATGTCTTAACTAGGGTTTTCTAATCCTAATCACAAATATAACTAAACCTATCCTCTGATACCAACTATAACAACAATTATTTTTATTTAACACTTAAACCTGATTTATTAAAAAAAATATCCACTTGATACAACATAGAATATCTAGAGGTATTGAGTATTTGGGGCTTAGGAACATTAAAAAATAGCTTAGAACATAAACACACAACATCTTTATTGAAAACATCCTTTACATAACCACTACAATCCCTCGTACATAGCATTGCATGGGATAACCTGAAGACATGCATAAGAAATGGGTGAGCAATAAAGCCTGATAAGGGAATAAACATGGAATAAAATGTGGAATATAACACTAGTTAAAAAATAGGCATATCAATGGAGCATAAGAGAAACATGAACATAAAGGCTTGATGAAGCATGATAATCATAAAATGGAAATGTGGAAAAAACACTTAACATTGAATTAGCATGAGACAAGGAACGTTTTACAAAGAGAAAGAGTAAACTCTCATTGCACAAGAAGCATGATTAAAACCTCATTTAACATTAATTATCATGAGTCAAAACCTATTTTACATGATGTTTCATGATACTATACTTTACCCAATGCATTGGAGCGCCATCGGGGCGTACCCTTCTTAAACATTTCATTTCAGGCATAAGTGTGCCACATGGATCACATTACATGGAATCAATCAACATAATAAGTTATTCAAAAATTAATTAATGAGGAATAAATACATTAAATTACCATTAAATAGGTATATCTTCATAAAGGTTAATACCCTTGATAGAGACATGGGTATGGTATTCACTACACAATGATCTTGGCTTGGAAAAATGCGGTGTAGTTTCAGTAGCATAACGACGAGACATAAGGATTCATGAAAATAGATGATGAGATAGAAAATGGTGTCTCGTCATATGTACATGAAATTTATAGTAAGGGGTTCATATGTATACATGTACCATCAAATGTAATGGAATTTAGATGCACAATAAAAATGAATTACTTGTATGTAAATGAGGAGAGAGGAATCCGTCACGGAATTTTGGAATGGTAACGGGTGTACATGGGAGGATTTAATGAGAGAGAAAGGGTTTTCCAATCATAGAAACATAAATAGGAAAATATTAGGGAGGTGAAAAATCATACCCTAAACATTTTTAATTGAAAACAAAAGGGCCTAATAACTTAAAGAAAATTAGAAAAAAATGAGAAAGGAAGAAATCCCTTACTTGGAAGTGTAATCCCAAAGGCTCGGGAGAGGCCTGAGAGAGCCTTCTTGGGAGCTTGGGGAACCTTGGAAGGATTATCTAGAGAGGAGTTCAGGGGTGGGTAGAACTCCAAAGGCTTTTAGTGAAGAGGATGTGGGAGCTTGGGTGGGTTTATATAGGAAAGAAGAGGGAATTCTTTATTATTTAGGTCAGGGACACCTCACATTAAACTAATCAATAACACAAACCATCCCATGGTTTTTGACAATGTTTTTTTTCCAAAGTGTAGTGGAAGAAAATATTTTATAATTCCAATGGCATAAAGTCTTAAAATAATTGGGTTGCTTATGTGGAGGCGAGTCACACTTTCAAGGAAAACAATTTAAAAATACAAAATGTTTTATAAGTCTTGGAGGGTCCACTAATGCTTTGTAAAATAAATAAAATAAATCTAAAATAAAATTATTTTAATTATAAAACATATATTGGCTGAACATAATGTTTATAGTATTTTATTACCTCACTATTTGGTCATTATGATGTTATAAAACCCATTATATATTTAAACAATATTTAATTTTTACCCAAAAATTCGACTGTCTCGGAAAATTATGAAAAATTAACCATTGGATAATTTAGATGTCCTTATTCCAAAAATAATAATCATTTTATCTAAATAATTTTATAAATATGCGAATTTTTTTACTTCTAAAATAAAATCCGACATTTATCGAAAATTCATGGGTTTTGACAAAAATAGTTTTCAAACCTTAATAAAAATTACAATTGAATTCATAAAATTATATTATCATTTATATTTAATATAGATAAATTTAATAATAATATTTTATTAAAATATTTTTTGATTCCAAAATCCATTAATTCCTCAAAATAGATTTCTTAGTTGAGTATTAACTAAAAATACTATTTGTTCTTTAAAATCTATTTACAAAGTAACAATAATAAAAGGAATTCAAATTATTTATAAATAAATAATGTACATTATCATAGTGCTAGGGTCTTATTACATAACCCCTTATAATAAAAACATTAGACCGAAGGGTTAGGTGTGCGATGGTGACAGACTCTTGGGGTGGCTCGGATAACATCGCTCGGGTGGTGATCCTGATTAACTTCCACTTATATCATAGTTGTTTCTACTAAATCTTAACGGGTTCAAGCTCAACATGGGCTTGGTCAAGAGAAAATCCCAATGATTCCACCTCCTTTCTGAGCTATGAAAAATGGGAATTATATGGGGCAAGTCTACTGGATTAAGCCATCACTTCCTTTGTCTGAGTAAATTGGATTTTTTACAGCCCTATATTTATACTAATCTTGTGTTCACTATTTAATGACTATATTAGCAAAAGTAATAAATCATAAAGTTATTTTCAAATCTATAAATATAAAACCAATGAAGTTCACATTTTATATAACCATAATAATACATTTAATTAGATCAAGGAGAATTTTCATTAATGAAATTTTGGGTCGTTACACATTTCCTTGGTTCATGTGTTGTAGAGGCATGATGTCCTTGAAGAGAGTTCTTAGGAAGGGGATACATATATGCCTTCCTAGTACATAGAGTTTTCAGAGTTTTCCTTATTGGTTTTCCTTTGTAATGTAATCCTTGAACCATATTTGTTATGAGTTGAGTTGTTTAATTATTCTGTGATTTTTAATAAAGTACAAACACGTTAAAAGGGGAGGACCTGATTCTTAATTGATAAGTATTAATTGAGATATGATTAAACCCATGTGGGTGAGTCAGTTCCACCCAGAGCAGATAGTATCTTGACATGAATGGAGGGATATTATAATTCATGTCTCTAGTACAGTGTAGTTGTTTTACTAGTGTGGTGTGTTTGGATGATGTTAGAGGATACGTTCTTGGATTTTGAGGTTTTGATTTAACTTTTGAATAGTATATGGTGGTTTCCCATTTAACCTTTGTGTGCTTAGTCAGTAGATTTGTTTCAAGCATAGAAAGAACCTTGATAGGTATCTCACATGGTGGTTGCTCAAACCCCTCTTTCTTTTAGGTTAGTTTAGAATTCTTGGGGGAGAGAATAGTTTGAGAGGTATCTGATGTAATGGAATAGACCTCCATGGTCCATTAATTTTAAAAAATATTGTGTTTGAGGTATTCTTGAGGAAAAAATGACTCATTTCAAGAGTTTTTCAAAAATCTAGTTTTCCCACAGGTAGGAGGCATTGATAAGTGGTATTAGTAGGTGGTGTCGGTAGGGGGAATCAGTAGATGTGTATGTAGGTGGAGTCAGTAGGTGTATTCAATGAGTGGAACCAGTGAGTCGCATCAGTGAATCAGCCATCAATGACTCGTATTAGTGACACCCCAATAATGATTCATTTTGACAGTTTTCCAAAATTCCCAGTTTTCCTAGTTTTTCTAGATTCTCCCCTTCAGAGTTTTATTTGATGTAAAATGCGTTTTAAAACAATATTTAATTGTTTTGAAGATTTTTCAAAGGATTTAAAATATTTATTTAATTTACTAATGCCCGAGAGGCTTTATGTTATTCAAAACGCATGGTCTTGATTGTGATCCAACATTAATGGATTTTAAAACCATTCCTCCATTGATATAAGATATGACCTTTTTAAAGCTGAGATCCTTTCACCCTTTTGAGTTATATCTTTACTCTTGCTATCGAGAACCTTTATTCCCAGAGGAATCTTGCATCTGTGTTCCACCCTTGGATAAAATCTCCCTAGAGGTTCCTCCTACAGCTGGCACACCCCCTGTTTTGGAAATATGAGGAGTTTCCAATCATCTATTCTTTCAAGTAGTGATCCCTTTATCTCTTTTAATTTGTGTATTATGACGACTGGATGTATGAATGTTCTCTTATGAAGATAGAATAATTTTTTTCTAATACATATAATCTAATAAGTCTAATATATATATACATGGGTAGGGGAAAAGTGACGGATGATTATGTTTTATTGGTTACTAATATTGTGATTTGTATAGGATATATGCCTACTAAAAATCATGGTTGTTGGTGGACTTTGATTGCACAACTCTGATGTATTTTGGATGTTTATTATTGATCCTCTATAAACAATTGTTCTAATATGAAATTTGTTAACCACATATATTTGATTAAATAAATGGATTAATCATGATCGAACATTCTACGTGATATCCCTTTAATTATAAAATTGTTATTAAAGAAGGAGTGTTTTCTAAATATGAATTCACCTTAGTTGTTGGTGTTTTTGTGTGCTATGTGTGGCCTTGTTCTATATTATTCCTTATGTTCTTGTGTGGTGATGGGGTTGAGAGCATGACTATTGGTTGGGTGATATGGGTGGTGAAATGGTATCTCAGGTTGAGAGATTGTTTTCTTATGGGATGAATGTGCATTGTATGAGAAGCGGGTGAAAGGTTTGGTTTGTACTATGTTTATCTTACTAGGTTTGATGGGTGTGGTTTTGTTATATAGTGGGTCATTCAGGATGGTTGCGATAATGTGTGTGGCATGGTTTGTTAGTAAGTTGGGAGTTTTCTCATTGATAGTAAGGATAGGTCAAAATGAATTTGATGAATGATAATGGCAGTGGTTGGTATGGGTGTCAAATGGAGAGGAGTGTGAAGTGGGTTAGCTTACTATGGTTATTCTTCCTCTTTGTGATCTTTGTGTGGGGATTGTTTTATGTTTTTATTAGTGGTTTCCCAGGTAGGGATATAATGAATAAATTGATCCCTTAATAAAGAATTATGATTGGTTAAATGAGTTGGCTGGGGTATGTCTGGGTTGTGGATTGTTGTGAATGGATTTCATTTATGAACTCTGAAGTGACTGTTGATGGTGTCAAATAATGAATTTAGAGGTATTAGCAAAGTTGGTAGTATCATTGGATGATTTATTGTTTTATTGATAACCCATTGGTTGGGCACGAGTGTTTAATACTATATATACATACATTTATTTTTCTTGTGTTTTCTATACGCACCCCACCCTAGTTGAGAACTATATTCCAAACACCCCCACGGTCATGTGGGGGTGTCATTCCAAAACCCTCAAGTGGGAGGATTTATGGATGGATACCCAATATTCCATACTCTGTCTTCTAGGTGGTGATATCCCAAGAATTTTCAAGTAGGTAGTAGTTGGAGAGGCATAGGTGTGTGTTCCTAGGTGTATTCAGGATGAGATATGTTGTGCTTTCTCAAGTGTTTTTGGGATGTGACATGGTATGTGGACTAAGAGTCTTGAGGTAAGACATGGTTGTGACACCCCAGTCTGCACAAGTGGGATGTGATGAACTTTGTTTTCCCAAGTTGGGTGACCATATGTGAGGCCTAGGTGTGTGATGATGGGTTGTGATGTGGTACTTTTAAAAGTGGTGGGAGCTCTAGGATGTTTACCGTTAGGGTGAGTAAGAATAATCAGTGGGATTGTGGTGTGAGGTAAATTATCATCAATATGTTCTATATTACATTACTTGACTTGCATTATTTGGTGAACATTCCTTAGGTGAGGTTGGGGTGGCTTGTATACCTTTTTATATATGGTTAGTTTCTACTATTTTCTAACAGGGGCATTAGTATGATTCTCTAGTTGTGCACAAGAGACTTGGGTTTTCCTATTCAATATACTCGTATGATCACCCTATGTTATAGATCTATTTTTAGTTTTCAAGGAGAACTGTCTGGACCATATTGTACATTACTAGATTATATTTGGGTACAACCACCATATCACTACTTATCTTTGTTCTTTTGGTATAAACTTTAGATATTTTCATTGTACTTATAGTAGTTTAACTTTATAAAAATGCACGTGGGATGGATTTTGTTTCTTCTTTTATATAGTTCTAGGAGTTGTTTTGAGATATAACATCTTATCTCTAGATATTACATTCAAATAAATTGGGCAATGCCACATATTTAATGAGATTCTATACCCTTGGTGCTGGTCACCACCTCAAGGGATACTGGAGGCAGGAATCACGGGTCATTATCTAGCTTCTTTCAATTCCAGCTTAGGAGGCGTATCATTGGAGGGAGGGGGTCGTGACAATTCCGATGTATTATATTGGGGAAAAAAATATTTTCACACCCATGGTTGTGAACAATAAAATATTATCATGACTTAGGCTGTGAATAAATAAAAAAGTACATAAACCATGTTTTTAACAAATAAAAATTCCCATGCATCGGAACAATATATCATGATACCTAAACCATTAACCAATGCATTAGAGGGAGATAAAATATACCACCGATCACAAAACGATCATCCATATATATTTTAACCTCTTAAAATTAATAAATTTTATATCATAAATAACCCATAAATAAGAAATATGGTTCATAACTTTTGCATATGGTATCACATAAAATTAATTTAAGAATTTAATTTATTGATACCAACAATTCAATCACCAAAAATGAGTTTTTCCTAAATTCAATTTTTGGGGAATAAAAAATATATCTCCATAGGGAATATATCGTTTTATGGTAAATAGAAAAATGGAATAAAAAACATAATAGGAGTTCATTGTAAAATATTTCTCAATATTTTTCAAAAAGTAAAATTTATGATTTCTTTTTAAATTTAGGCTTTGAAAAGTTAACATGAAGACCATTTTTAAAAACTATTTATATTGAAATCATAATAATGAAACCTTGATGTGAAATAATGTCTATGTAAAATATGTGGAGTGTAATATAATGTATATAAAAGTAAAGGGAAAATTATTTTTAATATTAAAACAACCTTTATTGGAACCCAAATCATGAAAATGTATACAATGAATTCATTTTCACAAGTTTTACAGTAAAATATTAAGATAATAAGAAATATTAATTAATTCAATTTCAAAATAAGAAAAAAAAATTCATCATGGAAATGAAGAATATGAACATTTAATAGAAAGAGATTATTAGAGTGGATGGGAAATAATCTTATAAAAAGTTGTTTATTATAGAATGATATAAATCAAAGAAGAATATTTTCATGAAAATATCTAAATTCCCCAAATAAATGTATAAATTAATATATAATTTAATGAAATTTAATTATACCAAAAGCCTATAAAAATATAGTTCAATAAGAAACCTAATAACATTATGAAGAGAATTTGAGTAGGAAAAAAACCTATACCATTACCCATGACTTCCATAAAGGTTCTTTAAATTCCATTATAATTTTAATAATAATCTCAATCACATTTTTAAAAAAAATATCCAAATCTATTTTCTTTTATTCTATTCCTTTATAGAATTTATTATTAATTTATTAGTTAATTATTATTTATTTTCATCATCAGGTGTCAGTGATTTTGATTGTTTCTCAAATGATCTTTAATGTCAATTTTGATTCCTATAATTTGATATGTTTTTCTTCATTTATATATTATTTATGTTACTAAAAATTATATTTTATATAATGATTAATAATTTTCTAATTATATTCTTCAAAAATTTTAGTCATGATTCCTAAATATGAAATCAATGATGAGATTGTTTTAGTACATTTAACAAACAGAAGTTGGTATGTAAATAATGATTTTATATATTATTCTTACCAATAATGAACCAAAAAAATAATTATATATATATATATATATTAATATATAATATTATCATTAATTATGATTCCATATTCATACAAGATTGGAATTTATATAATTTTCCATAGTGGTGGTTAAACTGACATAAACAATAATATGCTATAATCAGTGGATGCGTATGAAAGTGATTTAATTATAATATAAAAATTATAAGATAAAAATTATATTATTTATATTATATTAAATATAAAAATAGTAAATAAGATGCTATTGATTAAGATGGTATAATAATAATCTATTAGTTACAAAGATGAAGTCATTCTACCTCTTAGTATGCTTGTTTTAAGAAGTTAAATTTAAATTGGTCAATAATAGTTAATATTATTAGTATAAATACAAAATTATCTTTAAATAATATTAATAATTTCATAAATATCAAATTTATTCATTAGAACTATTTTTAATCTCCACGAAAGGCGGTGATTAAAAATGGAATATATCGTTCATGGAGGTGGTAGTCTTCACATAACATGAGAGAAATTTTTATTTTTCTAATGGATGGGGGAAGGTATAAAATGTTTATTACATTAATATAATAACATTAAATTATTAAAATTATATTTATTTCTTTATTTGGTGTTGTTATTATAGTTTTAGAGATAAATATAGAGAATAAAAGGTTAGAGAGTGGATAATTCTCATATTTATGACTTAAATCATCTCTTGAAAGAAATTATATAAATGGAGGACTTGGGACACTTTATTATTAAGAATGTATTTTAAAAGTGAAATATGACTCTAGTAGAGGTAAATTGGGTATGGTTTCAGGGAAATTTCAAATGAGAGGTGTGTCATGATGTGAGAATAAGGGAGATAATTTTATATTTGAAAAAGAGGGAATTTTCCTTGGAAGCTAAAGTGAAGTGATAGGGAATGATTGATTCACATGGGAGTTAGGTGAGTTAGGTGATTTAAGTAAGGAAATTATAGTGATAAATTTGGGTATGAATTTACCACATAATAAATGACTTATAGAAGTTATATGTTTCATGTTTATTTAATAAAATTCAATCCATCGGAGATCACCTCCTTTTTACCCTTTAACCTTGACTAAATTTTTACTACGATAATTATCTTTTTTAATAAAAATATAGGATGAATCATCTTAAAAAAATTCAACATGACGATTAGAATTTTTGGCTCTATTTTATATAATTTAGTATATAAATATTAAAAATATATTTCATATAAAAACAAAATATACATGGATGAAACTATTTTCTATAAAACACCTTTTTATAATTTTATCAAATTTTATAATATTTCTAGTAAATTATAAATTAAATAGAATGTTATATATATATTTATATAGTTTAAAGATCATTTAGGTTTCACCAAAAAATGATCAATTTAATTTATTTGTCATATATTTCCACAATGCTTATAAAAAAAATTCTTTCAAAATAACAATTTAATTTTTTTGTAGCAATTAAATCTTTCCGGATATATTATTTTTATTGATAAAAATTAATGTTCCATGATTACATAATTTGAAAAAAATAATTCAAAATATGAAAGAAATTTTTATAGAATAAACTTGTATAGGTTATAAAAGTATTATTTCTAATATAGGCCCACCAAACACATAAAAACAATTATTTTAAAAGTGTATTTTAAGGATAAAATGAATTTGTTCCTACTATGTTTCTAGTAATTACTATTGGATGAATGTTAATATATTTTCCAATATATATATATATATATATTAAACATACTTATTTTAAAATCATTATTTAGTAGTGATTAGTTTTATTTGGATTACAATCTTGAACACTTAAAAAAGTTTTTCAAAAAATAAAATATATAAATAATATTTAAAAATTAAAAATAAAATTAATCATTTATATCCAAAAAATTAAATTTTATCAATCCATTAATATAAAAAATAATATTATAATTTTATAAATTCATCATATCATACATTTATAATAATAATATTTAAGACATAACAATATTTTTATAATTAAATATTTAATTTATATATTATGATTTTGTTAAATTATATATTAATTGTTCATTATAGTATTTTAAAATTTATGCTGACAATAATAAAATACAATTTACCTATCTGATACATTTTTATCCAACAACTATATCTCCACCTCATTATTTTCCTTCATAATAGATATATTTACCCCATTACATCAAAAAAATTCTTCCCATTCTTACTTCCTAAATCACACTTCTCATTCCATAAATTTCTAGTATTGTTTTCTCATTAATCATTATACATTAATGCCCTTTATTTTCATTTAAAGTTTAGTTTAACTAATGGAAATTCTTAGGTGTGAGGATGATCCATGAGTTCTCCATATTTTATAGATATTATTATATTCTATTTATTACATTAGTTTAGTTTATGCACTTTTAATACATGTAATCATCCATGGTATTTTTTTCCATAGAATGTAATATGTGGCTTCATGTACATTTTTTTGAAACATTCTGTTATGAAGGAATAATGAGTTGTTATTTTTTTAAAATCTGTTATGAATTATTTTCTATAAAAATTTTCACCCTTTAAAAGAATAGGAAAAATAATTTATAATTATACACATATACATTATTGAAGGAAAATGGGACCTAAAACTTGGGGTGATACACCCTTTACCCATGGTTTATTACCCATGATAGACCTCAATCCTAAAGAAATTATAGCACCTAATATGTATATATTTTAATCTACTTCTTAATTCCCATTCATAACTTATAATAACTAAAAATTAAGGTAGAATAAAACTAAGTAAATTATCATACCTATATTTTCACTCCTTTGATGCCTGTATGAAAATTTATAGAATTAATATAAATATTTAAACTAAAACATATGTCTATTAAAAATATAACATTAATATTTATCAATTAACCTAAGAATAGAAGTAAATAAAGAAAAATTACAAAATTTTTGACATGAGACACATATTTCTTAATAATTCCCAATGTAAAAAATTATAAATAATTTATAATTTATTCATGTATTATAAGCATACCAAAATAAATTAATAGAAACACATAATATTTATCTTTGACATGTACTCCATCATACTAACCTATATTGGAAATTAACATAAAAACATGGTATTGAAATCAATATAAACACATTATATTGAAAAACATTACGTTAAAATTTTAAATAATTATTATATCTCTAATTTAATGTATTTAAACATGAATTATATAAATTTATCAAAAAAAATTATATATTTAAAAAAAATTTATATATTATGCAATATAAAAATAAATTTATTTAATAAAAACTATTAAATTTATAGATATTTATTTAATAAATTATTTATTAACATTTAATTATTAATTATGGAAAGTTTATAATTAATTAATTTTAAACATTTTATAAATTAATTTAATAACTCAAAAAAACTTCTTCAATATTTTCTAAATAATTAATATATTATTTAATTGAATTAATTATTCAAAATTTTGATAAATTATATTTTTTAATATATTATTTTTATTGATATAAATGATATCGTAATCTATTATACAATCTCACATCTTAAAAATAAGGCACCGTGATTTGTGAAAAATAATATAGGGTTTTTATAACATTTTTAAAAATACACAGTATCATAAATTGAGAATTGATTGAGAAACCAAAACATTCTTTATTATAGGGAGTGTAATTTCATATGATATCACCATTCAATTCCAGTGAATTGTAATTTATTATATATTCTATGGAATATTTATGATGTGATTTTCTTTTCAGTTGGAAAATATTACATATCTACAAATTCATCACTTACAATTCACAATATAGTATGTTATGATCTTATAATACAAAAGGATTTTATAGTGTCATTATCATCAGAAGGATATGTCATTCAATATGATCTAAACACATACTAATATATTGATTATCATAATATGTACATATAAAAAAAATAATATTAATTTTAATAACATAGAATATGAAATCTTTATATACCAAGGAAAATTTATATAAAATTTTTTGATTGAAAAATTATATCCATTATTTAAATTTTTATAAAATATTTAAAAGGTTAAATAAACTATGAAAGCTTTGATAGAATTTACGGGTTTCTATAAATTTAGTAAAAATTATTCATGTGAAAGAGTACACCATAGAAACCCAAAATCCAAGACCTCAATTCCATAAAACAGAACTGATGTGTAATGTAGAATGAATAATAAGTGAGGACCATACATTGATGTCAAATGTAGCTACTATCTTTAATGAAGAGTTTTATGAATACCACTAAAACAAAACCAAAATTACCTATATATTATGGAGTATCTTGGTTTTGACATGAATCACCTAACATATTGGGGGGATTCTCTTTTTAACCCTGATAGGATTGTATTTAGGACGGTAATGTATAAAGATTAACATGAGATTTTATTTCATGAGAATATATAGAAACCATGGATTATAATTCCATAGCCTTAAAACAATTTATATAGGACATAAGTACACTCCATGATCCTCAATGAATATACACATAGACTCTTAATGTACGAGTAAATGGAATATAAGTACAAAAAATTTGTAACATTTGAATATGAATTTAGCATTTAAATGAATTTTACCTTTGAAATATTTCATCATATAAAACAATATAATCAAAAAATTCCATTGTGAAAGATTATTCAAATGTTTTATTTTAACATTCAAATGCCATTAATAATTCATAGTGTGTTAGGTGAATCGTAAAATTTTTTTCTTCAACAACATGATATTAACATAGGCTAAAATTATTCATTATGGCCATCCAATGTAGTTGTAGGATATCAATATATGATTCCTTACAATATGTATAAATTAAAATAAATGATATATCAGAAAAGAAAAAAACATGACTTTTATAAAAAATTATTTCATACGAAAAAAATTTAAAAATCATATATTATGATATAGGATAAAATAGATCACCTACACATTAAGCTTTATTGGGGATAAATAAGTTTTTTGGGGTTTCGGCCCAGTGTGAGCTGATTCCTGCCATTGGTTGAAAATCATCCCAATTGATAAAATCAAACCCTATTATACATTAAAAATATTCTTTTAATCATATTTATAGGATTATACACCATCTTATCTAGGAAAACATATGAATAATTATCTCATTAATAGAGGATATTGTAGGTGTATTTATTAAACCCATTTTTAAAAGTCAAATTCATTAGCAAACACATGCATTGAAGGTTTTATAATGAGGTGGGATTATTTCTTATTGAATTTTTATCTTATTTTTGGTGTGCTCTAATTCATTATTCCATGATTTAACTTCTAAATCCATCATGAATATATCCTATTAAAAATAATTTGATATTTATGTTTCATATATTTATAAATGTTAAAATATGTTTTAATCCATGATTAATTTTTTTAATTTAATTCATAACCCCTAGAAAAAATATAATTTCCTATGACCCATAGTAAAGACCATTTTCCTTTTCCTTATGAAATTTAATTTATATTTTCTTAAATTATTCATTCACTCAGGGAATATATTTGGGTATTTAAATTATTTAAGGAATGATGAATTAGGTTTTTAAACTATTAAAAACCATGAAATCAATATTTTACAGAAAAATTATATTGTTTAATTTTTCAATCAATTATTTATGTGAACATTTTAATGAATTCAGGTTCGTATGAATCCATTTTTGAATGCATTGTGAGTGATTTTCTTTAGGGTGGATGAAATAATAATGGTCACTAACTTAAATCACCATATCATATACCAATATATGTTAAGATGTTAATTTACCTATGGAATTCATAGTATCCATCAGTTTGAAACTGAAATCCTAGAATGTTGGGGTGGATGATGACAATAGTAGGTAGTGAGGGATCACAAGAGTTAGTGATTAGAAGGATTATGTACCATGTGTCTTAAGCATGCCTTCGATGGTCGGGTGGGATGACTGGTTTCTCAAGAGTAGTGATATGATTTGTATTTATGAAATGATGGGTGATGGTTATATGACCATATTTTATAGAGGTGGGGGGGAGACTATGGTAGGTCTAAGAGAAATGAATGGTGAGACGTCATCAAAGATAAAATATGAATCATTAAGCATGGTGGATGGAAACATAGGTGGGGTGAATTATAAATATGTAAAAGATAAGTCAACTACATGAAATGTATACCAAAAATCACATACCATGTATTCCACAAGTTGTGATATTTAGGGTTCCCGTAGAAGGTAAATAATATGTGGAATTTATCTTTGGGGGACATGTCATTCATGGTATTCTATGGAACATATAGTTTACTTTAATTATTAAATATCACATGGGGTGTGTCCATAGTTCAAAAACTATGTAATTCAGTATAACACAACATATGGTGTACTAAACTACACAACATGATTGTCCATTGAACTTACTTAGTACGTGGTCTAATGGGAATATAATATATTTTAGTGACATGACTCCACATTTAACAACAATTCCTACCCAACTGAACTGAAAATCCTATATGTTATGTAATTTTTTTGATCATTCCATGTATAATGAACAAACATGATATAACCATAGTGGTATATGCTTGGATATTTCATAAGCCTCAAACCCTATGTATAAAGTAGTACAAGCAATTTACTCATCATTCTATTATGTTGTTATTACCTATTATTGTATGTTCTATAACCATACATGTATGTAGCCCATCCTGATATTTTTCCCCAAGGAATGATAGAGTGAATATATCTTCATATTAGAGAGATATTTACAAGGTGTATAAGTTGTTTGTGTTTCTTAACATCATGGATACGATGATGAAGTATTGGTCAGAGGCTTGGAAAATGCAGGGGTTAATTTAACCATAAAAAAAAATAATTATAGGGAATGAGTCCCCTGTAAACATAGTTAAATAGGTAACTCTCCTTTAATATTATGAACAATTCCTTATCTTATGGAGTAGTTTACCCCCTCAGAGGATGCATAAACCAAACTGTATGGTGGGGGTCCTCTGGAGGGGTCATTATACCCTTGAGTAATGTTCACTCTTTTGTGAGTTGTGGGAATCCAAAGATGATTAACTATAAGTGATTTTGCAGTTATTTGAGTTTTCAAGTGTACTTGTTTAAGTTACTTCATATCATGTGTGTTTTTGAATGTTATATGTTTTTTATGTTATACTCTTTCTAAGGATCTATAATGCGAAGACTAAAATTGTAATTAGTGTTACTCATATTGGTATTAATCCTTGAGTAATATATGTAATTCATCTTTCTATAACAGACTTGATGATTTATCTACTGTGTTTTTAAGGAATACTACTAGGTATGATAATACTTACCCCAACATCAGCTTTCTTTTCATACATGATATATCTAGGAAAGAAAGCATAGTTTCATGGGGACATTGATGGAATTTGAGTATGTGTAGATGGAGAATATTTTATCTGAATTGTGGTGGTTGTTGATGGAGCTCATGTTAAGAGTTGGTGTTATGTAGAGTTTTCCGATCATTATTTTTAGATATTAGGCTCTTTTTCTTCCCCTTTTACATAGAAATTTATTTTACCAATTTATATTTTATGTAAGTAATCTATAATATACATTTAAGTTTAGAGTTGATATTTATGAATGGTTTTCAATATTATATAATGTCCTAGTGATATTTGGTTATGTGTATATATATTAGACTAAGGCCTCCCATGCGTGTGATATGCCCTATTGTTGCTATTCAATATCCTCTAAACAATTAGATGATACTTTGGGGTGGCACACTTAACTTACATCCAACCCAGGTGAGGTACCAGAGGGTGTAGTCATATTATTATATATGGGAAAATGTTCTTGAATAACCTTCAAACTAAGATATGACAAAAGATATATCAACAATATCAGAGTCTTGAGTTTTTATTAACATTATTTTTTAAACAGAAATGAAACCATTTCGGAAGATGAGTTATATAATCTGGTTGAATCATATTCTAACACACAAAATACAGGTTTCTCTATGTAACTTTTAGTTCTTTCATCTTTGATTGATATTATGGGTGGGAAAAATTCTTAAATATTACCCTTGAATGTTCTTCATGTAAAGCCTTCCCTATCAAAAAATCAAAAAACAAACATTTTGGTCTATACAATATATATATAGTTAATTGTTAAATTGATAAATTAAAAGTTTTTCAAAACTAGGAGATTTGGTAGATCTAATAGAAAATAAAATCACTTTCTTACACTACACTATCACCACACAACATTGTAGGATTCTTCCATTTGAATTTATAGGATTTAACAATTCCTTAAGTATATCACAGCTTACCTCCCCTACAGTTACATAGATAGAATGAAATATTATACTAATGATCTAAGGTTCATATACCATGTTCCCAAATCCATGGTTACCAATTGGTTCTCCTCTCAATGAAATTTCTATTAATGAAAAAAAACCTAAAAAATAAAATGTAAAAAACATTAAAACCCAAAAAACCTATCATAGATAATAAAATTATCAAAATCATATTGTTTACCTATGTAAATTTATTAATATTACAATGATCATTTAAATTTTTTTTCAGTAATAATTTTCAATAAATTTAAACAATACTGTTTTCAAAACAAATCATTTTCAATATAATAATTAAAATCAATAATCACTTAAAACAACTGATAAAACTAATCTAAGAGAATGAAATCATTGTAAAATTATATTTATTATTATATATTTTATTTCCTTGTATATAATTACACACTAACACACTATATATTAAAACCAATTATGTTTTATTAAACCTATATGCCACAATATCAATAAATTTTAAAACAAACCCCCAACTCTTTTTCATACCCAAACTCCATCGAAACTCATGTATCTATAGGAATAAGACATCAAGACCATTTATATGTATATATTGATCCCTAAACATAATATATCAATTCATACCATATAAATCCATACATAAAACTAAAAACCCCTCTCTATGAATTTTTTTCAATAACCCTATATATATGCAGCTTGATACCCATGCCGATGTCAACATATGGCCACATGCGCACTCCTCAATCAACAGAGACTAAAAACTAGTGATAATTATTAACATAAATATTGGTAAACAATTTTCACTCAATATAATCAAATAAAAATTATATAAGGAATTATAGTTATTATTAATTCATAGCAAATATTAAAAACATATTTAAATAGAAATAGGGTGTTGGGCAATAAAGAAATAATATGTTAGTACATATGAAAAACTAAAAACAAGAATATTGACACATATCCATAAAGGAAATTAAAAATACTCATATTGTGTTTAGTTAACTATAGAGATATATATCCTTTAATTAAACTATGATGATACATTAGTGATGAATAAATAATCTCCTCCTAAAATTACAATATAATAAGTGATGATTACATGCCCACCAAAGTTTTCATGTAAGGGTGTGTGATATAATAATCAATAGAATTTCCCAAAATAATACCTATTAATTTCCATGCACCATCTATCAAAACAATATAAATATATGGAAATTTGAAAAAAACATTCAACTTTGTAAAATAATTTTTTATAAAATCACTTCAAATGAAATGGAATATAATATCAAATAAATGTCACATGAGTATTTAAAATGTGAGTAAATCGGAAAATTTTCACCAAATCATAATAATATAGATACAAATATTTGAAATTAACAATTTTTTATATCCAAATCACACTACTATATCAATTTTAAGGAATCATGAGAAATAAAAAATATTTTGAAATTAAAAAAATGATCATAGTGTCACTGGAAACATATCAACATTCACCTAAGAATTTTGAATCAAGGTTCCTCAAACATTTAATGTAGTCCTTAAAAACAATGTTACATAAAATAATTATACTTTCCACCATTTTCCATGATTCTTATTTCATGTGTTTTTTGTGCGTCTATAGATAGATAATATCTTTTTACTAAATTTTTTTCAAAAAATAAATATATTCATAGAATTAGTTTCCAAAATAGATGCATAAAAATATAAAATTTTAAGGCTATTATGATTTAATATAAAATCCAATTTTTTATAAATATATCCTTCACTTTAATTTCCCCACAAATAAAATTTATAAAAAAGTAACATGGATTGAAAATTTTTATAGATTTCAAAATAAAAACCACTTGTTTCTCCCAATCCAAAATAATGATTTATTTCAACAAATTAAATATATATTCTTAATATTTTATTATAATTTAAACATAAAATAAAAAAAAGATAATTTTAATTTTTAATTAACTACATGATTTATCAATTAGAATAAATCACTGAACATACCGAAGGTCCAAAATCATATTTTGGAAGAATTGAAACCACCTACACTATAATTATATTTTTTTGATTCCTCAATGTTCTGTTTCTGATGAATAAATTATTAATTGGATATCTTTTATACCCTTAATTTAAATATTATATCATCACAATTTTATTCAAGATTATTAATCTTAAATCTTTTCTCTCAAAAACTGTATTTTCTTGATGGAGTTTCTCGGAGATATATAAAGATAAAAAGACTAGATTAAGAAAACATGTGATATATGATGTTTTACCTATGACCTGATATTGGTTCTCTGAACCCTTGATATAATCAATACTTTATTTTAAAAAATAACTTAGTTTAGGAAGTAAACATAATCAATATTTATTTAGTCTACTAATGGAGATAAAAAGACGATGATCTAGATTTTTCATGAAAATTGATGAATCTTCTTCGTGAATGTATTGCTTTCATGCCTGTTTAGTTATTCATGCATCAACCATCCATATTTTTTCTATCATATATTTTCCTAAATTATAGTTTATGATATATGATTAATAAACATACATATAACCATGTATCAACCACCACATCTAAAAATCTAAAATGAATGGTCCACGCATGGTTTTGAACACATGAACAACCAAAAAAACATTTTATAATCCATGTTTCTAAATAGAAGAATTCAATACATAATGAAATAGTGATCTAATAGTTTTGGGGAGTCATAAGAAAGAAATATAGAGGATAACAAAGTAACATATATTAAATATATATTTTTGAATTCAAAAATATTTATTTACTGACTAAAAGATATTAAGTAAAAAGAATAAAAAGGGACATGAAATAAATATATACTTTTAAGATGGAAAGGGACTCGATGATTAATTAAAATTCTCTAAAATAGTGTTATTTTTAGTAGAAATAATATTTTTTACAAGAGTTTTAAGAATTATGGAGACAATTTACAAATATATACATAGCCATAGATAATTAATATTTTGGTGATGATGTAAATACGAATTGCATGGGGCCTTTTTTTATTATTGTGTTATTTGTTTTAAGAATGTGAATTTCTTACAAGTGAATATTAGTTGGGTAATATATTTATTAATTTAAAAATTATATATTATGATATATTTGGATTCACTATGGGATAATTTAATATTATAATGACCAAGGATTTTAAAACATAGTTATTGCACCTAAATAGATGAATATTCTTTACATAAAATTTCTATCAATACTAGAATTATATATGTTATGTGTAATTGAAACATGGAGACATAAACAACTGGTTCATAAATGATCGATACCATATCTCTCAACATTTTTCATAACTAGAACCCTTCTTAGGATTATGATTTCTATAACATTTACTCCAAACCTGGGGAAAGGAAAAATAAGAAAGGGTGAGCACAAATTCTCAACAAAGGTAAATAAGGGTGATATCAATGATCATATAAGCCTATATTAGAATAAGTGTGTGATAAAAGAGATTAACATTTGAAATTTACACCTTCCATATCATAGATCATAATATTGAGTAATGGAATAAATATTGAAATTTAATAAGGCTTGAATCATAAAAAATTTAATTAACATATGTTATAAGATAATATCATTGGAATAACAAATGGATCTTTTGAATAAAAAAAAACTTATAACTTAGTGAATATTCAAAAATAGAAATAGGCTCACCCATTATATTATAGATATGAAATCAGGCTCTCAGATAAACTTATAGAGATTAAACTGAGTCCATTAATGTTCATATGAACAAGAAATATTGGTCCATGAATAACCTTATAGACATGAATTTGAGCTACATTCGTAAAAATAATGATATTAAAACCAATCCCAAACAAAAAATTATGAATATAAATTCCGGTTCATGCATAACATATTTAACATGTGAGTTATCAATATTTATATAATGAATTATAGGGAGATATATGTCACGAACATTTTATAAAGAAAATCATACGTATGCATTCCCCAAGATCATAAATCCTTAACCATGTTATATCTCATGAAAATTAATATATTTCATAAATATTTCATCAAATTATAACTTATGGAAATGGAAACGAGTTTCTTAAACACTTTATCATCATAAAAAACCATATAGGGAAAGAATAAGGATGGTATCTTTGGACCATAATCCCAGTAATTCTTATGTGGTATAAAGGTATTTTTTCTTTTATGGAGAATTATTTTGAACGGTCACTTGTACTAATTCATTAAGAAAATAACATTTCAATTTTGAAATCAATTAAAAGATACAACACAATTATAACAAATTTTTTTTTTGTTGAAATGAAATATTGAATTCATATGTTAATATTAAATTAAAATTTAATCAGGATGTTAGGAAAAATTATCCATTCTATATAAGTTAAAATAAATATTCTTTCTATACTATTGTTTTAAAAGTCACAAAGTACCTCATTTAGGAAATGAAAAAACATTTCTTTCACACCGATATGTAAAAAGTTAATCATAAGAAAAATTAATTTGAAGAAACTTATTAAAATGGGAAAAAAATTATTTAGAACATTTTTATAAAATATGTTTATGTAAAAATAATTCCTCAGTGAACACTTAAACATAATCAATCATGTATATTGATGAGATTGTGAAATAAAACATTAACAGTTTTGTAACTATTGAATAACAATCACCATGAATGAGATAAATTTATATAGATAAGTATAACCTCACAATTTTATGAGATGAATAAAAATTAATTTAAGGGGTATTATATACACCACATAAAAGAATCTAGTGGGGGTATAATGCATGTTTCCCATAGAAAAAAAGTAAGAAGAAGATCTAATACCTCAAGTTTTCCTTGCATGAAAGAACTATAATCTCCAATATTATAAATTTAAATTTATTATAATCTTATAAAAGTGTTATTTTAATACTTATAATATCATTTATGACCCCTTTATTACCTTTAAATAAACCTTATATCAATAATTCCTTAATGAAATCATTATTTATAGGTCTGAACTGTTTATTTTATCATGATTATTTCAGTTTAATAGTTTTGATCCTTGTGTATTTGTCTTTGTTACATAATATCAAAAATATTAATCATGATATATATATATATATCATATATATTTATTATATACATATTTAATGTCATACAACTATTTTAAAGATATAAAAATAAATTACGTTGTTTAGGGAGAAGTTAGGTCGTACGCACACATAAACATTGATTTATTTTTTCAAATGATGGAAACATAGATAGTTAAATATTAATAAAACAGTATAATATCATTATTATATCATATATATCTTATATAATCACCAAATACTTCCTCATTAACATCAATTTAAAATATAATTAAAAAATGAATGACATCACTTCACTAAGGTGGTAATCCACACATAAGCATGAATGAAGTTATGATTTTCAAAGGATTGGATAGTATGTTGGTAGATGTGATGTTATAATTATAGAAGTATAATTATTTCATAAATATAATATATAAACATTAAACCCATCATAATATCCATCCATTAAATATGTCGATGAAAAATGAATTGTAACACTATGTGGAGTCGGTAAGATGTACATACGCGCATACAATATTTTCCAATATAATTTTATGGGAAAGAGGGTGTATATTGGTGTTTTAAAAATAATAATAAAATAAAATAAAATCTTTCATACGAAATTTATTATTTTTTATAAACTATCATAGATTTATAGGAGGCCATGAGGATTTTTAAATTAATTGATTGGTTTAGGCGATTAACTCTTTTTGAAACTAATCCTTTAGATCTCTTAAAATGGTCTATAGGTTTGGTATTTTTATAATAGAAAACCTTTATAATGTGAATATGGATGTTTAGTAGTGAAATTTGAAGGTTCTAGTAGATCTAGAAGGAATACTGCGGTATAAAGAAGCAAGGGAGGTGGTTTCCTTTTATAATTGAGGCGAGTGACACTATTTAAATTTCGTAAAAATATAAAAAAATAATTTCATTATTTGAGATATGAATGATTTAAAATAAAAATGAATTCTATGTTAACATAATAATGGATTTTAATCAAGAAAAAAATAATTTGGATAGGTTCATGTGGTGTTTTAAACCTTATCTTTGGGTTTAACTAGTTCATTAATGTTTTTCAACGTTTACTAAGGTAACTTGTTTTTCACTCTTAAAGGGTTATAATTTTACATATATGGTGAAAATTTTCTAATAAATGTAGAATATATGACAATTTAAATAACATTATTTTCTTAATTTTCCACTTTATTTATTAATTTTTAATAAATTTAATAAAATTTTAATTTGACAAAGCACCATTAGTTAAATTTGAAACTATTCATTTAATTTGAATTAAAATACATAAATAAAAAATATTAATTAAAATAAAATAAATTTAAACAACACAAATATATCATATTAGTATATGAAATTAGTTTTATACATTGGTTATTTCAAATTTATTAGTTTGAGTATTTTTAAAATCATTTAATTTATTTCTATATTGATTAAATTAATGTTGTGTCTCATTGTGCAAGAATTTAAGGTATTTATTTAATACCTAATTATTATAAATAACTTATCATAATTAAACTATTTTATTATTCTCCAAATAAAAATTTAAATTCAGTCAATATGTATTTTAACTCACAAAAATGTGATGAAAACTTATTTAATAACTTATTTTTTGGCTTTGTACTAGAATTGAACAAGACTTTGGATAAGACAATCATTATATAACTAAAAAATTCATGTGTATCCATAATAATAATATATAATACTTAATATTTAATAAAAAAAATAAATCAATGACTTGTTTAATCTCAAATATTACTTTAATGGTAAATGTTTTACTTTTCCAACACTGTGCGAGCTCAACATCGACACTAAAAATGATTTTCTCATTTATAATGGAATACATTATAATTTATATTTTTATAAATTAATTTTGTAGTATATTTTTATTATTTTATCATATATTATTCAAGACATAAGTTTATAAATTTTTAAGTTATGTTTGGGTCTTGGTGATATAATAAAAGGTGTAGTATTTAACAAAAATTGTATTTTTTTACTACTGTCCAAAATTTAAACTTATTCATAAAAATGTAAAAAAGTAATGATTGGATAAATTTTAAATTATGAACCGAAAAATAAGTTTAATTTCATAAAATTAAATTAATTTACGTGATGAATATTAATTTTAACATAAACATGAAAAATGAAACGAAAATTAGTTTTAGAAACAAATGCCTTTTTACGTAAAAAAAATGTTTTCATATCAAATTAAACCATTAAATATATTATAATGAACATAATTATATTATTCATATTATAGTTTAATTTTTTTACATTTAAAAAATTATGAAAATAATGTGGTACTTTGTAACTGTTTAAAACAATTATATAATTTTCAATAAGAATCATTATTTTTCACTATTCCATGAAAAATTATTCTTTTGAAAAAAATTAAAAAAAAAAAACCTAAGATAATTTTTAAATAATTATTTAAAATTTATATTATTTTTATTATTTAAATTTTTTAATGATGAAAAAATTTATTATAATATTATCTCATAGAGATAAATAGAATCATTTTTGAGGAAGACTTATTTCCAAAGCATAAAATAACTTTACTAAAAATTGAGTGACTGTTTACTATGAATTTATCGATACAATTATATTTATTAATATGATTATATGTATTTAATAAATTATTTAATCATATTCATACATTATAATTTATTGGATATGTTATAACTGTCACATAATTATATTTTAATATTATGTCACGGTTTATTTAAACACTATGTTGCGTGTAACACCAGATATCAAAGAAATAAAATTAATTAAAGAGATATATTTTCTAAAATAAATGGGTATTAAATTATATTTCTTGTAATAAGTTGTTTTCTCACTTTTACAGCATGTCATTGATAATAAGACATTTGATATTTGAAAAATAATTTTTTGAAAACCCACATAAAAAAATGGGATAATAAAACATCATTCTAAAAGAGGGGAATGGAAGTACATAGGTCATATGTAATATCATATAACTAGGTTTACATAAAGGAAAATATTGGTGGGAAGTGAAATCATGGATATGAAAGAAAATTTTAACTTCCATGTATTGTTATATAGTTATAGAGAACATTGTTAGGAGAAAGTTAACCATCATAAAACAATATATATGTTATGGGTAAAAAGATAATTGATTTTATGATACAAAAAGTAAATGGATAATACTTTTCATTCAATTAATTTTTCATAAATTATATTGATTATTTTCCCATATTGTAAAAGTTATATAGGAAATAAACTTACTTGACTTATTTCTATATCATAAGTATGATCTCATTTTTTGTTTTTTCTTCAATAAATTTTTGTTTCATTTCTTACACCATGAGATGGATATTTAAGAAGATTTATTTTCATTCCAAAAGCACTTTTAATGATCCTTGAGATCTATAAGTCATTCCTTAGATCAATAATTATTCACCAAACCAAAAAATTATTACAAATTAAGAATATTTGAACTTTAACGATAATCAATAATATCTATATTTGAAATTAATCAATTCCAAAAGTAGTTAACCTAAAGAAACCTTCAAAATATTATCAGCCATATTCAAAACCAAAAAATTATTTGGTATCATATCCATAGATGATAAAAAAATAATAATTTTAATCACTCATAAATTCTCAGACCAAAATTTATATACCTTTATCATATATTCTTTAATGTATAATAATAATTTCCTAAAATATAATAATAAAATCATATATTAATCTAAGAGGTAATTCCCTGATTATTCATTAAATAATCTCTCATCTTAGCTAAAAATATTTATATTGGAGGCATGGGTTCATCCATACTCCAATAGGTGATTATAGGTTAATTCCAAATATAATATATGATTTTTTTACTTAATAAATATATATGGAATCTAGGTAGGGGATCTAAAAAATTCTTAGAATCACATAAAATTTCAATTAAGGATAATATTTTCAAAGTTCATATTCAAAAAAACATCATAATAGAATCTGCTATTAAAGAGTTGAGAAAGAGTGTGACCTAACTATCATGATTCACTTAAACTATTATAATTACATAAGATCCCCCTTTTTACTTTGACTTCAGAGGTTTTTGTGTATTGAAATATTCAATTTCCCTTGGATTAGTTAATTGATTTTCAGAGTGAAAAAACTCTTTTATTTTATAGAATTAATTGTGAGAGATTCATTCTGTTGGGATATATCTCAATTAATTTCATTGGATGGCCTCTTTACATCACAATGACACTATTTTTTCTAATGTAAAGGTCTCCCACAATTGAAACATTTTATTATTCCTTCCAAGCATTCACTAGAGTCCTTTATCTCGCATTTTAGCAAGTATAATGTTGGAATTTTTTCCCTATATGTGAACAATCATTGATGCTTCCTTGATGATCCATTTTTCTTTTTCGTAACACCATAACATTGAGGGTTTCTAACTCCCATATCTACTTTTAGTGAACATTGAACAAAATCCTCACTATTTCCAATGTCTATTATAGATAATGAATTTTGAATACTTTTATTCAAAATAATAAATAATGAATAAATTTTCTTTTCAAGGAAGATTATTAGAATAGAAACATATGATTCATGTCTTAAACAAATTTATTCACAGGTAGAAAAGGATTCATCATCCTTTCACTTAATCTCAAGGAAAATCATTCTATATTTTTATATATAGAATAATAGGGAAGTACTTCCGAAATAATATTCCCTTAATATCATCCCTTTCCATTGATCCAATTTCCTCCCATTGTCTTTCATTATTAAAAATATTCTAGTAATGATTTGCTCCTCCTTAAACATTGTAAATATTTAGGAAGATTATTCATGGTCTAAGCACTTAATAATGAAAAATATATTTTCCGTAACATTGATCCACTTATCCGAAACCAATGAATCAAAATTCAAAAAGAAGGATGGTGTTCATTATCCCATAAAAGATTTAATTACATGTGTCTATATACATGGATAATTCATATGTTCAAAATGATCTATGTTACCACTAATACCTTGATAGAGTTGAGTGAGCATAGTCACAAGACAATTCAACCCATATATTAATCTATTTTGTTAATCATGATTGTGGGAATTAATTTGGTCCACATATTTTTTGTTTATATGATTACTTCAGTTTCCATCCCTTTTATGAATAAACAAAATTATATGGGAAACAATAATTATACTAGAAAACCAGAAAATCCTTAATAATCATTTACAGGACATCTAAATTGTGACACTTTTGTTTAGGGAACCTTATTTTTATCCTTGTAAATTCTTGAACATTACCAAATTTTTTGGATTTTATCCTATACATAGACTTATCTCTATAAATATTACTAAGGTTTTTCCCATCATATCTTTGAATGGTTAATAAATCATTAAAATGAGACCAACTATAAAGAAATTTAACTTTCATACATAGTTATTACCTCTAAATATACAGATATTAATTAAATAACATTTTGATACGCACTAGTTATGTATAGGTTTAACATCTATGGAAACATGTACACATAAACAACTAGTTTAGATATGTTCTATATCATCTCTTTCTAAGTGATTCATAAAAATCTCACTTTTTATACATATCATTTCTAAAAACTATAATTAGAATATAGGGAAAGGAAATATAATAATGGGTGATCTAAGATGCTCAGTCAAGTTAAACATGGGTGATATCAATGATCACATAAAGATATCATGAGCTTAAGGGTGTGAGAAAATGAGTTTAAAATTTTAAATCGATACCTTGCATGTCATAGATCAAAATCATGAGTCAAGCAATAAAGCATGTAAGTTTCTAAGATATGAATAAAAAAATAATGAAAAAAATGATTAATAAGAGCATATCATTGGAATAATACGTAGAATTTTTTTATACACATAATCCTATACCTTTGTGAACATGTAAAAATAGAAATATATTCACTCATTAAGTTAAGCTTATGAAATCATAACCTCACATAAAATTATAGAAAAGAATAAAAAATCAACCATGATCATATGGACATAAAACCAATGTCCATTCCTAAACATATGGACATGAAATCTAGGTCCACAGATAAAGTTATAGATATGAGAACTAGGTACATGTATAAAATTATGAACACAAAATCAGGTTCATGTATACCATATTTACCACATGATTTATACATATTTACCAAATTAATTTGATGGAGAAAGAGTTTCCACCCATAAAATAAATAATATCATATATTTGTGTTAAAAAATATAATAAAACATCCATAATATCAAATATAATTAAAATAAATGGATTTCATAATCATTTCATCATAGTATATACCATGGAAAATGGAATGGGTTATATCAACATCCTATCACCATAAAGATAAACCATATAGAGAAATAATAATATTGGTATCCTTGGATAATATAACTATTAAGGCTTAAGTAACATCCATGAATTCAATTTTAGATATAAAATTCTTTTGAAAGATCACTCTAAATAATATTTTAGGAAAACTACCTTTCCACATTGAAAGAACTTAATTAAAAGAAATAGAGGAATTATAAATGAAAACAATTTATTTGAAACAAACCTCATAAAATGTTAAACTGCGATTCCAATAAAATATTAATGATTATGACGGTAAAATATGTTCATGATTTATACGATAATAAAACATTTCTACATTCATTTTTTGAAACGGTAAAAAATAACCTCATTTGGAAAATGATAAAATTATTACATTCAAACAAATTTGTAAAAATTAAATCATAGGTAAAGTTGAATTTAAATAATAATAGTATAATTTTTAAAAAATTATTTCAAGAATTTTTAGAAAAATTAATATGTAATAAAATATTTCCCAGTTGATACTTATACATAAAAAATTTTGAATATTGATTAGATTTTGAAGTAAAACCATTACCACTTTGTTATCTTTTGAATCATAAGCACCATGAAAGAAATAAATTTATATGGATATTTATATCTGATAATTTTTATGTGATTGATAATAAAATACATTCATGTGAATTATATACACCATCAAAAATAAACAAGTGGTGTTTAAGTCTTGTTTCCAAATAAAATAAATGTGAGAAAAACATCCGTTAACTTGTGTTTTAATTATTTTTAAATAACTATATACTCATTTTTAATAAAATAAAATTTATTATTATTCTATAATAATTTCATTTTAATAATTATAATATCTTATATGATTCCTTTATAACAATTCAATACCTTTTTTATCTATAATTCTTTAATAAAATCAACATTTCCAAGTGTGATCAGTTTCATTTATCATGAGTATTCCAGTTCAGTAGTTCTGATAATTGTAAATTTATCTTGGTTAAATAATATACAAGATATTAATCATGATATAAACATAATATATATATATATAATACATATTTTTCATCATATGCAAAATCTAGAGATCAAAAAATGAATTAGGAGGTTTATGGAGACCGTAGGTCGTGCATACACATGAATGGTGTTTTCATTTTTCAAAGGATGGAAAGAAATAAAATTAAATAATAATCAAACTTTATAGGATAATTATTATATAATATATATCATATATATTAATAATAAAATTCCTTAATATCATCCATGTAAAATATTAAGGAAAAATGAATCACATCGCTCCATAAAGGTGGTAGTCTACATGTATGCCCATATAACCTTATTATTTCCCAAAGGATTGGATGGAAAGTAGGTAGATGTGGTGTTATAATTAAAAAAGTAAAATTATTTATTAAATATAATATATAAAATTTTAACTCCTCATAATACCAGTCCATAAAATATGTTTATGAAAATTTAATTTTATCGCTAAGTGAAGACGGTAAGCCGTATATGCGCACGAGTGATACTTTCACTTCTCATTTTGAGGGAAAGAGGGTTTATAATGACAATATAATGATAATAATAACATTTATAATTACTTATTATAATTAATTTAAAATTTCATGGTAAATAAAATAGATTTAGAGGAGGCAAAAACGAGTTAAAATAAAGTTATCGGTTTAGGTGATTACATCGTAATTGAAACAACTCTTTATGACCTATACTAAAGTGTTGTAGTGTTGGTGTTTTGGGATAACCATCACCTATATAATGCCTATAGTGAAGTTTATATGAGATATTAAAATAGTTTGGTCAAGATAGAAGGCTCATGGTGGTGTATATAAGTGAGGGAGGAGGTTCTCATTTATAATTGAGGCAAGGGGTGATTTTGTAATTTCACAAAAACATTAAAATATATTAATAATATTCAAGAGAATTTTTTTTCAAAATGACCAAATATTCGAGTTTATTTTAATATAGGTTTTTAATACCATCAAACAATATTATTTTTATTGGCTTATGTAGTGTTTTAAACCATATCTTTTGGTTTAATCCCTTAGTTGACCAGTTTTAACATTAATAAAGGAAACTTCTTTTTCACTCTTAAAGGGATAAAATTTTACATTTAAGGTGAAAATTTTGTAGAAATAAAGAATTAATGGAATTTAAAAAAATATAAAATATAAATTTTCTATTTTTATTATTTATTATAATTTTTAACTTATTTAGTAACATATTAATTAGATTTAATATCATTATTGTCTAATTTTACTCTATTCATTTAATATGAATTAAAATACAAAAACATCCAATTTTAATTTAAATATAATAAATTTAAAAATAACTAGTTTATCATATACATCTATAAAATCCATGAAAAACTTAAATTCATTAAAAATTTATTTTTTTAGCTTATTTAAATCATTTTTTTCAATTAATTAAATAAATATTGTGTCGTTGTCGTGTAAGTATTTAAGGTATTTATTTATAAAATAAAAATTGAAAATAATTTAAAATCATTCAAATAAGTTTAATATACTCAAAATATAATTTTATATTAATCCAATATGTATTCTAATTAATATATATTTCTTGATAACTTATTTCATATGTTATTTTCACTTTTCCGGCCTTACGTAAGCGTTACACAAGCATTTTGATAAGAAACTTGTTATATGCCTCCATATTTTATGCATAACTCCAAAAATAATATATAAAATATAGTATTAAAAACAAAAGTGGAAAATGGACTTATTTCATCTCAAATATTATCTTTAGGGTACCAAGTTTTACTTTTCCAGTACTGTGTGAACTCTACGCCAACAACTGAAAATTATTTTCAGACTTATCATGGAATAAGTTATAATTTTTTGTCTTTAAATTAATTTGAATGATATTTTTATTACTATATCATAATTTATTAATTCCATACGTTTATAAATTTTAATATTATGTTTAGGCCATGGCTATATCATTAAAGATACTCTATTTTATAAAAACTATATTTTTTAATACTCACCAGATATTTAAATTCTTCAATAAAATGTTAAAAAACCATCCTAGGATAAATATAAATTCGTTTTATATAGATAAAAATTAAAAAAATTTAAATTAAGTTCCCATAAGTTAATAAATTAAATTTAACACAAATGTGTAAAATGCAATGAAAATCAGATTTTAAAAAAGTTTTAATACCAAATGAAACCTTAAAATATATTATAATGAAATTAATTGGATTATAAATAATATAATAGAAATCAATTTACTTCAAAACAAATTTAATAAAAATTGTTTCTTCATAAAATTTTGAAATAAAAATAAAATTTTCAAAAATATTCAGTATTATTTACTATTCACTAAAAAATAATTCATTTAAGGAAAATCCTAAACATTAACTCTTAGAAATTTTTTATATTATATATTTGTGAATTATATTATTTTAATTGATTATTATTTATAATTTTTTATAATTTAAAAATAATATTTTTTCACAAAATAGAATTAAAATATTTTGGTTGAAATCATATTTCTGAAATATAAAATAATTTTACTAAAAATTGTGTGATTATTTACTAAGAATTTATCTATAAATTTATATTGATTATAAAATTTTTATATATTTTCAAAAATATTTAATAATATTAATACGCAACAAAATAATGACCAAGTTATAACTGTCACAAAATAATATTTTGATAGTGTGTCGTGGTTCTTTTAAACTTTTTGTTGTTTATAGCACAAGTTATTGAAGAAATAAAATAATTTAAAGTGAAATATTTTATAAATCTTGGATGTTAAAAAAATAATCTCAATAAGAATTTATTTAATTACCCACATTTTGGGAAAACATTTTCAATAATTGTACAAAATTTATTATCTATGGTTTTTTTCTAGAGTCATTAAAGTAAGAAAAGATAAATAGAGTTCATTACACTGTATTGGTTAAATTATGGTTAATTAAGAAGATTTATAAAATATAAAAAAAATAATTTAATCATCCTCTAATTATAGGATATATAAATTCAACGGTTCTATATGTGTTATCAAGGAATCATGGTTCCCTTTTGTTTGATTTTTGATAGATGACAGGATTTATTCATTTTAATGTTATTATTTTTATAATATTTTTATGGATAATCATAATTTTATAAATATAAAGAATTTTGAAATTTTAATGGAAATGAATATCATATAAAAAAATATTTTGGTTCTCTTATGTAATACCTCAGGACATTAGGATATATATATATATTAAATAAATTTAATTTTTTCAATAGCACATGATAAATGCAACATTAGGTTTAATGGAAATGTGATACTATATTATTTAAACATAGAAACTGTAATCCTACTGTTAAGTTGATGGGTATCAATAATAAAAACTAAATTACCAAAAAATATATGTTTTACATATGTTAAAAATTAATTCAATAGTTATCTAATGATTAGAAATAAAAAAAGAACCACATGAAAGAAAAAGAAATGTTTTCGAAAGAATAATTATTTTTTTAAAGGAGGTTAAGTTGCGAATTGAACACATAATTTATAATTAATTTTTAATAATTTTATATAATTTATTTTAAAAAATTAATTTAATTTTTGAAATCTAAAAATAAAAATTATGTTATAGTGAAATAGTTTTTATTTTTTAGAAGATATTAATTTTTTCAGTGAGTATTGAAAATACATATTTTTATAAAATTGTAATTTATATTTAATAAATTATGTTCCATTATTATTTCAATTTGATTTATAATTAACATAAGAATTATTTTTTTATATTATATCCAATTAATCAATTTTAAATCAAATTTATACTATATCTAAGAATATATTTATATTTATGATTTAATACATCTTTTCTCTAAAACCGTTTTTATCTATATAACGTTTATCAATTTTCAATAATGAAAATAAAACATAATTAGAAATTATTTAAATTAAATTTATTGATTTTATAACAATAAATATTAATTTAAATCCATGTAATTATGTTTACTTATCATATAGGTGGTATAAGATCATTTTTCATTAAAAATGTATTTCTTGAAAAATCATTTCTTGGACATGTTTCCAAGATTAATCTTAAATTTAATTACTCCTATTATTTGAGTTGAATTTGGAAAAATGGATTCCATATTTAAAATTAGTATAATTTATATTACTTATAAGGAAAAAATAATTTTTTATGATTTTTATTAGTGAAGATATTTAAAAGTATTTAATGCGGTTAAGGAAAAAATGGGTTTACTAGGTGGTCAAATTGAAAAATAAGGGTTAAAAATGACCAAAAAATTGTCTACTTAAAATTGGATGGTAATATTTTGACGATATTCTTGGATCACAATATAATATGTAGATACTCAATTAAAATAGGGAGTGAATTGTAAGTTTAAAAGAATTCATTTTTTACCTTAAGGAAAGTTTGTTGAACATTGTTATGCAAGCAAGATTCACAAACCCTCTACTATCTTTAACAAAAAGATTAAAAGGGCTCAAGGTTTGAATATAACAATAATATAAATAAATAATCAGATAGGTAAAATTAAGTAATATTATTCCGTAAATAATATATAATCTTATATCAGAGTTATAAAAAATGATAATGTTTAAGAAATATACACTTTTTATTTATAAAAAAATGTAGCATAATTAAATGTACATGTAAAGAATAAAAATATTTTAACCTAAAGAGTAGGGTATCCAAAATACCTTGGATAAAGGTCCTTTGATTTATAATTTCATGAAATTATATCTTACCCACACCAGGTAAATACCTTGACACAAATATTGATATCTATCTTGCTATCCTTGCAAGCCTTCTTTCTGTAAGGTGATCAACACCTCTATATTCATTCAACTTGGAAGCCCTCGATTATATAGGTAATAAGAACTTCTGTTTTCCTAGGCATGAAATCCCTTTATTGTAAAAAAAACAATCATAATGACACTAAGATGAACAAATATTGTTTAATAACTTAGGTATGATGAACAAGTTGATCACAACATAATTATTTCAGAGCTTTTGAACAAAGTAAATCTTGTAGAGCTCCCGCAGATTATCAATTATCCTAAAAGTTTGTTGTATCAAATACATTAAAATGATTGGGTATTTATAGGTGATAACTCCAATGGTCACATTTTCCTGTAATGGTCATATTTTTCTAGAAATTTTAGAGGGACTTGGACAAGTGACTTTATTAATGGAAATATTTTAACAGAAACAATGACACCGTTTAGATATCAAAAATTGTACTAAGTAACATTATCATTGAAATAAGTTTTAAGAGACATTATGTTATGAAAATACAGAATATATAAGAATGATATAAAATCATAACATTAAGGAAATATCGTAACCTTAATAAAGTTATATAAACACTAAGAATGATACGAAATCTGATACTAAAAATGTTTAGAAACAGATTTGGAAATTATTGAGAATCAAAATATAAAGAAATGAATCAGATTTTATTTTCTAGATTAATCAGAATTTAAGAAACATAAAATCATATTCAAAAATATGGATGATTCCGAATTTATGAAATTTAGGAGATCCAAAATTTTGAGCTATTTAGAATTTATGAAACTTATCTGATCAAATTTTTTTAGCGATTATGAATTTACGAAGCTTAATGTTAGACTAATATATAAAACAAACATTAATATAAATTTCCTTAGAGATAGAAATATTTTGCATATAAATTTCCTTATATATTGAAATAATTATTAATAAAATGTGTTTGTGATTTCCAAAACATAAAGGAATTAAAAAAATTGGGATACTTTTGACTTAACAACATTTCGCTTCTTGGAAAGCAGAAATAGAATATTTGAAAAAAGAATATTAAAATACTTATCGCCCCATTATTCTATGACTTAAGCTGAATATGACTGACTGCCCCATAGGTTAATAAATCTCCCTAAGGATAGTATTCTGTCTTTATATATTTTTTATCATTTTTAAGGAAATATCTCCCCCTTAATCATTCTTCTTCTTGGTAAAATTTTCTTTTTTAATATTCTTATCCCACCTTTTGATTTACAATAAAATGGAAAAAAGTATAATGTACATAAAAGGGTTAAGAAAAAAATAAATCTAAATAATGGATAACAACATTTTGATTAATGAGAAATATTTTTACAACAAAAGATCAAGATTAAAGTTAATTAGGCATCCTTATTTTGGAATTATTTTTTTAGCATAGCCTTCAACTTTTTTATCTCCTTTTGATCATCTTGGAACAGTGTGATATGATCTTCTTAACCCTTACACTTCTTCTCAAAAAACTCAATCTTTTCACACCGACATTGAATCCTCTCATCCTAAGAATTAATATTTTTATCCACTTAATCTATATAAGAATTTATTCTTTCAACTTCAAATGATATAGAGTTGAGTTTTCCATTAATATCTCTAACTTCTGGAAACTGTATGCCTTGTTCTTCATTAATCTACTTTGGGAAATTATTAGAATGATCCTTAATATTGTCCACGAATTATATTAAATATCTCTTGAATGTTGAAAACCAATCATATAAAATATTAAGATCATGGTTGAGATGCTTCAAACACTTTTTGATTACATTTCATGACTTCCGTTGAGAATCTAGTTGAGAAAAAAGGTTTTGAAATCACCTTCATTCTTAACTATTTTCTCTATGAATAGAGTTAATGAATGCCACTTCTGCTTTACTGATTCTTGAATAAGCTGGCATCTAGACTCAAGGTTTGGGATTTCACTAAATTCATCAATGATTGAACAACAAAGTCTTTTCCTAAGGAGGAGGAAGACTATTCAGATTCTGATTCTACTACCTTAGATGTCACAACATCTACTTTCTTCCTATTTTCCTTCTCAGATATTGTCCTCCCTATTATATTACATACTTTTCTTTTGTTAGAGAGTTTAATGATCTTTTCATCATCATCTTCATCTTTATCAACTTTTTTATTATCATTATCAACTTTTCCATTAATACCATAATTACCATCATTACCAAGATCATCATCACGGCCATCATCACTATCGGATGGAATTCTATGTACATCCATGTCAACAAAATTATCTTTCTAAATTGAAGGAGATTTATAAACTGTCATTACATCTAATGATAGATTATTTGACAAGGCTTTATAGGTTCTTAAACATAGTTGGTCAAAATAGGGTTTATATTATGTTTCTTCAATTTTATGAATCTCATCATCACTATCTTTCTATTGATTTTTATTCTTTTTCTTCTTATTGAGATTGTTCTTGAACAATTGGAACTATTCTTGGAACAACTTCATTTCCCTTTGCTGAAGGGGGTACCTATATTTCTATTTGATAAGAATGCTGAGGATATTTTTTTCTTGGAGAATCGATTCTGGAATGAGAATCTATTTTGAATCTATTTCTGTATCTTTTAACAAATCTTTAATTGTTTACTATTCTGAAAGTTTACTCCATAGATTTTTATCTTCAGCATACTTCTCATTCTCTAAGGCAGCTTCATCATTCTATGTCTTAGCTCCATCTAAATCTAAACCAAACAATTGTTCTCCTTATATCCTTTACTCTTTGAGTTTTCTTCATCTTGGTACAACTTCCTCAGATCAAGTCCTTTGTTTCTTGTACTTTTGGGGTTCTAATACGTACGAGGGTTCCAGTTCTAGAACATTTATATTATTTAGTTAAGACATTGAACTTTATCTAATTTCACATACATTTCCTGCAATATCAAAAAATTAATTCATCTTATTACAGAAAGAATATTCAATTCTCTTTAGTGTTTCATCACATAACAAATGAATCTTAAAATTCATAGGCTTAGAATTTCAAGGAATGTTGAAAAAGCTTAAACACCTAACAATGTTCTAAGAAAAGATTGTTGGATACGTATGAATTTTAGAATTGATCATCCCATCCTTTATCTAATAGATGGTAAGAAATATGTACTCCACCAAGTCAATCTTCCTTAGATTAAGCATAAAATCCATCATAAAGATATCTGTTATCTTTAAGGTATCTTTTTCTCCTTCCTTTGTATTAAAACTCCTTGCATATATAATAAAATGATTCTGAAATTTGCTTAATGGTTGTAAATCTTAGTTATTTTCACTCCCTTAAGGGCTATGCAATCAATCGACATATCTTTATCAAAGGATCCTTATGAGTCTAGTATCATGGGAGAGAAATATTAATCTTCACTATCTTATGGTATCCTAAGAACATTTGTGGAATTTTCATATGATAAAGAATTGGTTTTCCCATAACTCTCGAATTTAAACTTATCCTTTTCCCCTTTAATGAAAATAGCAAGTGATATATAGAATTTTATAACCAATTCCACATAAAATATATCATATTATCCTTTCTTATTCATAATACAAATACTTTCCCAATCGTGAAAAATTATGATCCTTTTTATTAGAGAATCATACCTAAGAAAGAAATCCTGGTCAAATAACCTTTCTTTGAAGATCATCCAATATTTCATCTCATTGTTCACATGCATTAATGTCTGAGATGATATAGAGAGATACCTTCATAACATAATTAGATATTGAATATGATAACTAGGGATTTGAATAGCGCTAACGCTTCGCCAAGAAATTTGTGGAAGCCGATATGGGACACGAAGGAGGTCCCTCATTTATATAGGCATCATAGTGACGATTTGTCTTCCATGATTGATCCAACGGTTGAAATTGATCTGATCTGATCTGAAAATTGAAATTGAGCTGAAAGGTTTATAGGTTCTGATCATTTGATGTTTTAGAGACATAAAACAAATTTACACAATGTTGAATCCATTGAGGTTTTCATAAAAAAATACTGTGATACCAATAAACAGAAATGAAACTTGAAATAAATTGGTAATAATATGCACCTTTCAATATTCTCAAATGGATATGTAGTTTTTTATATGTTTATTATTAGAAATATTTGGTTCCAAAAAACATTATTAGGTTCTGAAAAAATAATAATTTAATTTCAAAAAACATTATTAAGAGAAAATAAAATGTAAACCCCCTATGAAAAGGAGTATCTCAATATTAGAAAATAGTTTTTACAAAAATTAGATACGAATGATTACCTTATGGTTAAATTTCCATAAATTTCTTTAATATATTCATATCTAGAAGAAGGAAATGATTTTGTTAAAATATTACCATGTTGATCTTTCATTATGATAAATTGTAAAATAATATCTACTTTAAGTGTGTGATCCCTAAGAAAGTGATTCCTAATATCTATGTGCTTTGAACGAGAGTGATGTGCATGGTTTTTTCTTAAGGCTATGGCACAAATGTAATCATGCAGTTTCTAAGTTTTTGTAAAACTCATGCCATAATATATGAGTGTGTGTTATATCAACAATAGTTGAGCACAATAACTTCTAGATGATACATATTCAACTTTAGTAGTGGAAAGTGATACATAGTGTTGTTTCTTACAAGACTAAGAAACTAGTGAATCACCTATGAAGTGAAATGTTCCAAATGTAATTTTCCTATCCATTATACATCCACCAAAGTATGTATTTGATATTTTTTTTAAACTAATTCATTTCCAATAGAATAAAAAATTCCAAAATACATAGTTCCATTTAAATAATGAAAAATCCTTTTTACAACGTTTAAATGGTATTCTTTTCGGTTATATTGATATCTTCCACAAAATCATACTGAAAAAATTAAGTCAATATCACTTGCTATTAAGTATAGTAAACTTCTTATCATACCTCTAAAAGAAGTTTGATCTTTTGGTTTCCCAACATCATCAAGATCATGGGATTTGAGGTACCAATTGCAGTACATATACTTTTAGTGTTGTCATATCCATAGTTTTTATTAATATCTTTAATATAATTATGTTGAGATATATAAGTTCCTTTTCGTTTTTGAGATATTTTAAAACATAGAAATATTTTTAACTCAACCATCAAACTCATTTCAAACATAGATTCTAAATGGTTTTCAAATGAATTAGTTAAGGATTACTGAGTTGATACAAATATAATTTCATGAACAAAATTGGAAAAATTAAAACATGTTTGTTTTGCTTCTTTTTAAAAAGGGTTCAATCAGAAGTTCCCTTAGAATAATTATTTTAAAACAAAAATCAAGAATGCTTAACATAATAAGATCTAGGTATTTGTTTAAGACCATATAAAGCATTGGTATGTTTGAAAACATGTTCAGGATGATTTATGTAATGAAGGCTAGGAGGTTGTTCAGTATAAAATTCCTCTTGAACTTATTCCTCACAAATATTTTAAAAATATTTATGTTAAATAATAACGCAAAGGCTAAGATAATTCAAATAGATTCAAGTCTAGATAGTTGACCATAGTTTTCTTTATAGTCTATTACTTCTTCTTGATTATAGACTTTAACAACTAATCTTGCTTTATTTCTTACTATGATTCCATTTTCTTCACATTTATTTCTAAAGATCAACTTTACTACAACTATAGAGGTTTCATTAGGTCTCTCAATCAAGGTCTAAACATAATTCTTCTCAAATTTATTTAGTTTATCCTGCATGGATTTAATCCAATATTCATCTCTTATAGCCGCATTAAAAACTTTACATTCTAATTGGGAATGAAATGTTATATACTATAATTCATCTCTTAATGAGGTTATAGCCTTTATAGGTTGATTTATATCAACAATGATATTATCACTGGGTTGATTCATTAGAAACAACTGATTCACATTTTGTAAAACCAATTCATCAATTTAGGGTAGAAAGTCCTCTATAGTGAATAATTTAGAATCTCTTTCGTGAGTATTCAACTTAATAGAGGATTATTCTATCAAAGGTTCATAATCATTTTTTGAAAACTCATCTAGATATGTAGTTTGGGGTTTTTTAAAAACAAAAGGGTCTATTTTATAAAATTTAACATGTACTGTTTTCTCAACATTACCAGAGTTTTTGTTGAAAAATATATAAGCCTTATAAGTATTTTAATATCCTATGAAATTTTTTATTATATTTGGGTGTGAATACTTGTAATTTATATTTTTAATTCAAGATGAATACTTTTCATTCAAATAACTTTAAGTATGAAACTTTTGTTTTTCACCATGTTCATAACTCGTAAGGTATTTTTTTAAGAATTAGACTTATTAAAACTCAATTTAATGTATAATAATAAGTACTTACAACATCATCCCAGAAATTTTTAGCAATTTATTATTCAATCAACATGGTTCTTGTAATATTTGGAAGAATTGATTTTCCTCTTTCAACAAAACTATTTTTCTCAGGAGGTCCAGGAGAAAATAAGTTATGAGTAATTCCTTTTTCAGTACACAAAGCTTCAAAATTAGAATTTTAAAATTCTTACCATGATTTTATGAATAGTTATCAATGGAATGTTTCTCACATTTTTAACATTGGAAGAAAATGATTTCAAATAATAAAAGCCTTCATACTTCCTTCCTATAACATAGAACCATGTAAATCTAGTGTAATTATTAACTAAAACATATACATTTTATTTTCCTCCAATACATCTAGTTTGTGTAGGACAAACAAATTCCCTGTGAACTAGCTGTAGTGAATCAAAATTTGAAACTTCACTAATAAACATAAATATTAACTCATGTTTAATTCCATTTTGATAAAGATCATAGACTTATGAAGAATCATATTTATGATCTAGTAGATCCTTAAAAAGTATTTTATTTGATAGTTTACATAAGTTCTTAAGGTTAAAACATCCTAATCTTCTATACCATAACCAATATTGGTGTTACATTACACTAAGTAAAGCTATGTCTTGTATCCTAATGTCTTCAATGTTAAGTGTATAAACATTATCATGATGATGGGAAGCAAGAATGAACTCATCCTTGGAATTTTGCACTAAACATTTACCATTACAAATATTCACAAGGTAATGTTCATCATATAATTTGATTATTCTAATATGTTTTTTATTAATACCTCTAAAAAATAAATCATTTGAAATTAAGGAATTTCTAAAAAGAATAATGTTACTTTTTTATAATTTACCCTTAAGCATTGTCTTCTAATTTGACTCTTCCACCTTTCATGTTAATAATATTTTAATGAGGTTTTTATTAATTATTATGTATCAAGAACATACACTATCCATTTACCATGTATTATTTTTGGTACTTAGTTTATTTTCTTGAAAATAAAATAGTAAGGTTTTCATAATCCAAACATTCTTGGATCTAGAAATTTCAGAATGTAAAATATTAGTAACCCAATCTGCTTAGAAAAGTGATCATTTTGAAATCATAAGGATTAAATTTTATTAAAATAACAATTTTTCTCCCTATGTCCACCACATTAACATTTCTTGCAAAAAGGGGAACATTGAGGAACAAAATAATTGTGACTGAAAACAAGTTTTATTTGACAATAACCAAATCCAAAAAATATTATTATTTGGACAAATTTGGGAATAAATTTTTATTAATGCTTTATTTACCAAAAAAATGTTTGATAAAATTTTCTTTAAGGAGAAAATATCATATTTTAGTCTAATGACTAAATTCTTATCCTCGTATTCATTAGCGTTATAATTAGAATTAGTCTCTAAAACATTATTTTTAGAAATAACATTTTCAAAATCCTTAGTAGATTTATCATTTTCATAATTAAATTCCATAAGGTTTTTAGAAATAGAAACAATTTAAAAATATTTTTCATTAATATCTTTATAAATATATGATACTTCTTTTGTTAAAATAGTGATTCAAGATTTTTTCTTATCATATTTTTTAATGATATTTCTATATTTATTCTAATGTAATGTGGAAGACATAGATACTTCTACAAATGATGGTAGGGGTTGTTATTTTAAGGAATATTCTTTATCTGAGTAAATATATTATTCATTATTGGGATAATTAGTATTTAATGACTTATTTGTTAATAATTCTACAATGTATAATTTAGCCATGAATCATTTATTTTGAATAGGTATTCTAGAAATTAGACCAATATTATTCTATCCAGAAGATTCATTATATGATGATTCATCATATGAGTATCCACCACTTGCATTCCAAGAATAATTTTCCTTTTAATACTTTCTTCCATTAGGCTTGTAATATCTTTTCATAATTCTCTTAGAATGTCTATATTTCTTGTCTTTTATTTTTATTCTAGGAAAATCAGTTTTGATATGACGAGATTTCTTGCATTCAGAACATGTGACATCAGAATCATTCTTATCATTTCTAACATTTTTCATAGATATATATTGTAAATCCTTCTTTCTAATAAATTTCTTCATCCTTCAATAAATATTGGATAATTCATTTTCAAACTGTTCATATTCACTTGTGTCTTACCGAATAAAAACTTTTTTAGACTATTTTGACTTAACAACATTTCTAGGATCTTTTGATTTCATTTAAATCTATGTAGTTATAAAATAATGAATCTCATTATTTTTATTTTTATTCTTAGAATCACTCTTCAATCTATTCTCATGTTGTAAGATATTTCCAAATAACTAATCAAGAGTAATAGCTGCAAATTTCTTTGACTCATCAATAATAGTTCTATTTGATTCACATTCATTAGAAATGATGTTTATATTTTCTACAAGAATCTCATCATCTAGACCATTTTATCCTATTGACTGTATACTATTCACAATATTCATAAATCTTCGTTGAAATTTAACTATTGGATCACGATAAGGAAAAAAACCATGATAATCTGCTTAAATCACAACTCTTATAGTTTCAGAAACATTTGAAGTACCAAAATATGTAACTTCATGTTTCTTCCAAGTTCTATTATCCTTTTCACCAGAAGATATTTGGGTATATATATTCTTGGACTTATAAAAAATAAATTTATTTTATACCTTATATTTTAGTTTATATTATTTATTTTCTTGATTAGTAAAATTTCTGACTTTCTGGTTAGGAATTTTATAATCAGCAGTAGGAATAGTAAAGTTATCTACACTATTGTTGAAAAAAATTTATTCCTTATTTTTTCTCAGGTATTCGTAATCATTCCCATTAAAAATTGGTGGTATTTTAGGATATATATTATCTAATAGTCCAACATTTATTACTAACAACTTTCAAAACAAGAACTTATTATACTCCACACATTAGTGTAGTATGAATTTATAAACAAAGAGTTTATGAAAGAAATTAATCTAATTTGTAAGATAAAAAAATTAAGATAAATACAGTGGGATCCTCTGCTATATATAAATGTGTATATTCGTATCTCAGAGGCATCCTCTGATACAAATTATTGGATCGAAATATGAGATGCAGATACTCAATTACAAGGGGGGTTAATTGTAAGTTTAAAAAAAATACATTTTTAAACTTAAGGAAACTTTTTTATCATAGATAATCAAACAAGATTTAAAAAACCTCTACTATCTTTAACAAAAAGAATCGTAGGGATGAAGGTATGAATATAAAGGTAACAAAAATAGATAAGAATATATATATAGTTAAGTAGGATAATTCCTTAAAGTGTATAGAATCTTATAGAAGAGTTACAAAAAATGATAAAGTGTAAGAAAGATACACATTCTATTTATAAAAAAAATTAGTGGAAATAAAATTACAAGTAAAGAATATAAATTATTTAACCCAATGTGTAGGGTATCTAAAAAACATTGGATAAAGGTCCCTTGATTTATACTTTCATGAAAGTCAATCTTACCCACACCAAGGTAAACCCTCAACACCAATATTGCTATCTATCATGTTAACCCTTCTAGCCTTAGATCTGTAAAGTGATTGAAACCTCTATCTTCATTCAACTTGAAATCCCTTTATTTAGTAGGTAATTATAACCTTTGTATTCCTAGCCTTAGAAGACATCGATCGTAATCACCAATAACCGGAATCACACAATGCAGAAAAAAGAATTTTAAAGATCTTATGTATGTTGACCAAACATTTCAAAACATAATTTCTTTAGAGATTTCACAGAATGAAAATCTAGAAGAGCTCTCATAGAGTATCAATTATCCTAAATATTCAAAGCATAAAATACAATAATTTATTGGGTATTTATAGGTGAGATCTCCAATGGTCATATTCTCTTCCAATGGTCATATTTTTTCCAAAATTGTAAAGGGATTTTGATATGTTTAATTTATAATGGTCATATTGTTACTAAAAAAATGACAACATTTAGATTAAAAAACAATCACATGTGACATTATATTTTCAATAATATATAAGAAACATTATATTAAGAAAATATAGAATCATTAAGAAAGATATAAAATCATAACATTAAGGAAATACAGTAACTTTATGAAAGTTATGAAAACATTAAGAAATATATAAAATTAGATCCTAAGAATGTTAAGAATTAGGTATGGAAATTATGGGAATCAGAATCTATCAAAATGAATCAGATTCTCTTTTCTTGGTGAATCCAAATTTAAGAAACATATTATAATATTCAAAAATCTTGATGAATCTTAATTTAAGAAACATAGCAGGTCCAAAAATTTGAATGATTGAGAATTTAAGAAACTCAGTGGATCCCAAAAATTGAGCAACTCAAAATTTAAGAAACATAATGTTAGACTATTCTATAAAACAAACATGCATAAAAATTTTCCTTAGAGATATAAATTTGTTTCTTATAAATTTCTTTATAGATTGAAAGAATTATTAAGGAAATGTGTTTGTGATTTACAAAACATTATGTAACAGAAACATTTATATGGAAAATTTGGTTGAACACATATATCTTATAAGGTTCTAAAATGGTCTATTTTGAATCCTTTTTTACTGATAAACACATAAGTGGGATTATTTCATTTTAAAAATTCTAAGTGTGTCCTCTCCGCCCAATTATAAAAGGAAACCACTATCCTCTCATTTCCACAGTTATTAAACCAAATAGTTCAGAAAATACCTACCAAAATCACTTCCATACTTACATTTAGTTATCATACAATCCTTGGTTTAATATGAAAACCAACTGAGGGGGGGTATTTTGGTGTAATAAAAATTTTTTTTTGAAGAAGAGGTAACATACCTAACCGAGAATTTTATATTATTTATTCATCCACCTCATTAAAATCTTATTAATACATTATGATATAATAAAAAAGTATATTTGATATAATTATATGTTTCTATGTTAAGGTAATTACCTAAAACCATCTCTTCCTCCATCAAATTGGAAATAAAACCACTGGTTGGGTGTGTGATGAATAATCGCCTTACGAACCGACATAATTCATTTTCCATTACAACTTATCAGAGCTAGATATAATGAAATATAAAATTTTTATATATGATATTTATGATATAATAATACTTATTTAATTATAAAATCACATATTCCTTCATATTCTCTATTCCGTATAGAATACGATTACATTTCTTATGTATATAGTAGTGTACAGCCTCACGAAATAATGTGAGTCATTTTTCACTTATGATTTACATGAAAGAAAATACTTATTTATTTTATGTTTATAAATTATATTCATTAAATATTAACCATTATGGGAAATAAATATATTACATACTTTCTTACATTATTATTCATTGAAAAAATGATAATGTTGTTCGTGTGTACATAAGATTACCTCCTCCTGATGCTCTCTGATTCATTTTTATGACTGAATAACATAAATGGTATGCATAAGGGTATATAAAGAAATAATATGAATTTTATCATATAATTAGCATCCTATAATGATAAAATAAAACTTATCATTATTCTTTCATAATATTTGAAAACTGTAAGTGTTACTGATGCGTATATACGACCTACCATCTCTATGATTATAACAGAGTTCATTTTTAATAACCATATTTCATGTATGGTTTAAAAAGAATTATTTATGAATAAAAAAGATAATTATGAAATGGTTAAAATTTTATTGATTATGTATCAATAATATTATTTTCCTTAGTCAAATTAACAAAGTGATTTTTGGCATATGATATGTTCATATTTAAAATGACCAATGTGAAGTTAATTACTAAAGTAATTTAATATGGAATGTAATGAATAAAATACAATAAATAATAATATTTAATGTGGTCCTAAATATTTTAAATAATTAACTTAATCTTATTATTTAGGGTTATAAATAACACATGTGATGAATCTTGCACAATGCAAGGGATCTTTCTAACCCACCCTTTTCTGTAGGTTATTACCATTCTCTATATAAATCTCATTTTCTATCATTAAAGTTATGAAATGATTATAAATTATTTATATATGTCTCTTACACATATACCTGGATTATTCTGCCTTACCTTAATGGGGATATACCTTCCTTATGACCATATATCAAATTTATTCGTTAAGGATCCTTTTTTGATTAGGTTAACAGAAAATATTATGCAACCAATTTGTTTCCATGGTTAATTATTATGTTTATACCCTATTATAGAATTATTTATCTGGAACACAAATTCTTATACATGAAATGAATGTGAATGGTGGGCCCAAAATTACATATCCCTCCAATTCATTGTGTAATTTTCTAGTCTCATGAGATTTCATGTATAAAATTAGGGAGTGATCCTAATCTGTTATGGAACTCTTTCCACCATGCGATGTTGTATAAGAAGTTAGCCTCAACACATGTTTATATAATTATTAATTTCCTATATTTCTATGATCTTATGATATCATTATCTTTAGGTTATTCTTCCACTTCATTTCTCAAGTACATTCTCTTTTATGGTATCATGTTATACATTTGAATCACATGTTATCATTTCTTATCATGATTATTCCATTATTGGGATTTTAGCTCACCCCTTTCTTTCTTGTGTTATAGATGTTATCCCATATAGATTTAGGTGATCAAATGGATTTTAGGATCTCACAATAGATAATAAATTATTGATTCCATGTTTTAGATTCCTTCTATAAATTATGAACATAGTCTTCCAATGAAATTATGCTTTTACAATACATATTTTGCAATTAATGGATATTTATTTTTAGGAAAAATGTAATAGTATATGTAAATGGTTTAGGTCTCTATATTTTGAATCAGATTCAAAGATTTGTAAACCTTAAGAAACTAGAATGAGAAAAATTTAGTAAAACCATATGGAAATGTCCAATAATATGTTTAAGGATTAGCCTTAGTATAAGAAAATATCATGAAATTTTTGTGAAGTATAAAGTGAGTGGTTTTGATGAAATTTTTTCTCTGTATGTATATTATAAGTAGATGTGGTTCGGGAACAAATATACCTTGTAGAAATAACTCAGAAAATGAGGTGTTGGGATTGAATTAGTCATTACCTGGTGCATAATAATAGTCTTTACTATGCACCTGGTTTAACACTCCCCATGGATATGCTTTGGAAATTCACACTCATTACATACCAATACGAAAAGAATAAAATTCCAATAAGATTTTATAGTAATAAACTGATCATGGGTAATATTAATTGAAACAAGAAATTTATAAGTTAAAGAATATATTTAATTTATGATTTATCCCATTAATGTTAATATTTTTCCATGTATGTGTTTAATAGTTAAAAAATACTCATCCATATATATCCTATTATTTTAGTCAAATGGATTGAAATAGGAGAAACATAGTCAACAATCATTATGAGGGGAAAAGTGATGAATTCCCAAATGAGATTCGCAACCCAATGGAAGTAGAATTTAGGGGCATCATGATGATACTTTCCCATATAAATGATATTTTGAACTAAAACTTGAATTTGGTGGAATGTACAAATCCCCATAAGAAAGAAAAATTTGAAATTGAATACATTATGGGGAAAATGACTCCAATATTTAGTGGATATTATAATAATTTAATTATGGAATAATGGATCAACTCCATTGAAATGATATTCTTTATCATTCAATGATCCGATCAAGAGATGGGTGCACTAGCTATTTATAATAGAGAGGGAGAATCTAATAAATGGTGGGAATTGGTAAAAAATATGACGCCTGATCAAGATATCAAAGATATTGAGTGGAACGAATTCATGAATATTTTTTTTTAAATATTTTCCACATACTCTACATCTTAAAATGGAGATTAATTTCATTAGATTTAAAAAAAGGATGATGAATCCATTCGAGATTATGAATAAAAATTCACAATACATTCATGATGAACCTATATAATTCCCATATCCCCTGAATTTAATGTTGAAAATATCATTAGTGAGATAAATATAGGTTTGGATATTTGAGACTTTGATAGCTATGGGAAAATTATCAAATATTCCCTAAAATTCAAGATGAAGATGATAAAATTTCAAGGCTATCACAAGGATAAGGAGTAGAAAATTGAGTTTAACTCTTGTGGTAAAATGGAGAAATAGAAAGAATGTAAGAACTACAATAACACCTCATTTCAGAAGTGTGAGAAGAATCATCCTTGAAATTTCCAAATTTGATTAAGAAGGGGTTTAGGTCTAGGAAAGAAGGGAACCAATCCAGCGATTACCGATTTGGGAAACGAACCAATGTGATGTAAGAAATGAATTCTCCATCAAACCCTTAGACTACATTCCAATGTAACAACTACAAAGATTAAGGAAACTACATATATAAATACAATAATCCAAGGGTTGTTAATGAAAGCTAATGAAAATGACCTATAAGGCCTATAGTGAAAGGGAAAAATTATTCCATTAAAACTGAGGAGGTGGATCCCGATAATGAAGTGGGGATATGTATGTTAGTTATTCATTCAGTAATAGAGAATACAATTTTTGATTCAAGTTCTACACATTATTTTATATCACTAATTTTTAGTAGAACTATTAGAGCGTCCTCTCAAAATAGGGAATTTGAGTTATGAATGAAGACATAAAGAGGTTCAATTATTGTATCCCATGATTTAAACTCATCCCCTACCCATATTTGTGGGTGGATCATCTTGTAAAACATTGTGATACTTATTTTTTTGAAAATTGATATAGTTATGGGAATATATTTTAATTACTTATATATTTCCCAAATAAAATTCAATATAAGGAAATCATCCTTAGAAACATGAATCTCTCCATGATTTTATACAAGAGTATGGAGGAGGGTGAATGTCATTTGGAATCATCATATAAATCTTGGATATTTTATTTCCTTTTGATCAAGCATATCCTTTTCAAATTAATGATACTAAAGAAATGATCATGCTTGATGACACGCCCACAATGAGGTATTATACCGATGTATTCTCTAAAGGGTTTCAGGGTCTAACTCCTATATGAGAGGTTGAATATTAAATCTAGATTATAACATTATCATTTACAATATCTCAGAATCCATATCAAATAACCATTATTGAACCTGATGATATTAAGAAGCAACTAAAAGAGAAAATTGATAAATAATTTATATTCCCAAGTGCTTCACTATTTGGTGCACTCATCCACTTTATTAGGAAAATGTACAGGTTATTATGCCTCATTGATTATCATGATCTCAAAAAATCGTTAATAATATCATGTATCCTCTATCATGTATAGAAGACTTGTTCTATTTACTATGTGGGGATCAATATTTCTCTAAGGTGGACCTTTGGTCAGGATATCACTAATTAATGATGAAGAAGGATGATACCACCAAAACATTTATATGAACAAAGTTTGTACTCTATGAGATCCTAGAGATTCGCTTTAGACTCACTAATGCTCTAGTAATATTTATAGACTCAATGAATAGAAGATTTGGGTATTTTTTTTATAAAATTGTAGAAGTATTTATAGATGATATTCTGATGTAGTCTAAGAGAAAGAATAATCATGATGATCATATGAATATTATGTTAAAGGCATTGATAAAGGATAATATATTTGAAAATTTTAGTAAATGTGAGTTTTCTATAAAGAATGTATCATTCTTGGGGAGTATTACAACCTGTAAAGGGATATTTGTAGACTATTCTATGAGGAAAAAAATATAGGATTGTTCTAGAAAAACATTTTTAATTGAGATCCATTGATTCCTTATTCCAACTCGGTATTACTAATGATTAGTGAAATTTGTTCTCAATTTTCAAACCCACTAACCAAGATAACATGAAATAGAGTAATTCTATCCTAAACCAGTAAATGTGAAGATATCTTTAATTTGTTGAAAAATAGGATAATCACTACATTGGTACATATACTACCCTCATGTGGGGAACTTTTTTTTGTTATAAAATTATTGTTCAATGATGGGTTTAGATTTTTTAATAATAAAGAATGATAATGTGATAGCCTACACATAAACCCAGCTGAATGTTCATGATCATAACTATCTATAACATGATTTTGATATAGCTGTAGAAATATTTTTGTTAATAAAATAGATACATTATATCTTTGGGAAAAAGTGTGAAATATATTTGTATCATAAGAGATTAAAATAAATATTAATATGGAAGTAGCTTAATATGCGCTGGTGATGATTGTTAGATTTGGTCAATGAATATGACTACTCAATCTATTACTATTATGGGAAAGAAAAAAAGTGGAATATTTTATTTATAGAAAGAATCTTGGGATTTTATCAATTTGTGAATTGAAGAGGATCAAATATTCTTATATTTTAAATGGGTAGATATGATAATGGTAAAAGTATGTTCATCCTACCTTTCCTTAATTACTAGTCCACCATCCATTATTGAGATGGGTGAGGAGGATTATAAATAGTACGTGGTGTTAAAAAAATGGTAGTTAATATTTTAGAGTTCTACTTTGCTGAAAATGGGGTTATGAGGCTTAGAACCTGAATTTGTGTCACATAAAGGCTATTGATGTATCGGATGTCTTAAATAACTAGTGGGAAAGTGGTGCGGGGTACCCAAACATCGATGTGTTATTACTATTACTTTACTTGACTTATGTTATTTGGGGAGTGTGCCTTGGTTAGTTTTGGGTGGATAGTTTCTTGGCTAGGTGCTTTGGTTATCTCCTTTTCTCAAGGGGCATTAGAGTGCCCCCCACTTTTGCACGGGAGATTTTTGTTTTCCCTACTGAGTATACCTATATACTCACCCTATGTATATAAAATATGCTTTTAGGTTTCCATGAGGACGTCGAGGACCGTGCCAAACCCTATTAGCTTGGACACTGGGACGGTTGATGTTGTTGCTTTCCTTTTATTTTGGTACTTCCCTTTGGATTTTTCTTATACCTTGTAGAACATTATTTGGAACATTCATATGGTAATGGATTTTTGGTTTTACTTTACTTATACCTTTAGTTTGTAGTTTTTTGGTATTTCACCATCATATCTTCTGATCCTACTAAATAAAAATGGTAATTCCTTCCATGTTATGTGTGATTCCATACCCTTGTTTCTAGTCACCACTCTGGGGCCTATTGAAGGTGGGACTCATGGGTCCTTATCTCTCCTTCAAATTGAAGAAGGAAGGGTCTAAATGTTTTCTATCCCTCCCCTGGCCTCAGTGAATGTAGGACTCGGGGGTCATTTTGTCTCTTTCATCTTGGGGAAGGAATGGTCTGGCAGTTTGTTGTCCCTTCCCTCATCTTGGTGAAGGCCGGTCATGACAAAATAGTATCAGAGGAAATGGTTGATATATATGATGGAGATCAAGGTTAGTCACAGTGAGGATTTCATGGGATAGTATGGAAACAATGATAGGAAATATTGGATCATGAAATAGGCTAGGGAAGACCGGTTAGGACATGGGATTTTAGGTCCCCCAATGATTTGATTCAAGGACTCGAGACCTACCGAACGACTGAGTAAGGCTACATAAATTTTATGATAGAGACCATATGGAGGGTACATGCATCATAATTACTTGTGTTCTTGTGTGTTATAGGTGTTATGGGAATTTAAATAAATAACAATTTTAATTGAAATTTAATATAAATCTTCTACCCTACTTTGGCTTAGACATTCCTTATTTACCTTGCAGCTATGGCACCCAAATGATGAGTACAAGTAGTGCAGGAGATCGAGGTTCAAGAGGATGATCGGGATGATCAACAAAGAACTGATTGAGTGGATGGGGATGACCAGTGGCCGATGACAGTTCATGCCTTTTAGCGGTAGACCCTCAGGTAATACGAGTGCTGCATCTCAGACATGGAGACCAAAATCTAGATTGAGGAGTTGGTGATAGATTTCATCTTGATTCGGGCTATGGTTGATTACTAGGTTCTATAGGTAGTTAGTCAGATGAAGGGGGCAGTGCATCTGTGGTGGGCGCTCTAACTCAGAGAGAGGATGAAGAGTGAGATTTTGTGTGCTAACTTCAAGAAGAATTTTTTGGCATAATACATTTCTTCTATGATGAAGGCTGAGAAGAGGTAGGAGCAATTATCCCTTTAGCAGGGGATTATATCAGTGAGGATGATAGGAATCAAGATCAAGGATCTCCTTTGTTTCTTTCCAGAACTTTTTCTAGATGAGGAGTCTCGGGAGAGATATTTAGAAGATGCACTTAGCCTTCTCTTTAGTATGTTTTTATTCCTTTCACTATACTGACGTACTTAAAGGTCTATACAAATGAATAAGTGGTGGAGAGGATGCACATGCTGGGAGGTGTTTTGTGAGAGGGGAGTTAGTTGGGCTCACCAATGGGGAAGGCTTTCAGAAGAAGGCCTCCAGTGTCAGGGCTGTAACACCCCGTGATTTTATGAAAAATATTCTTTTTAATTTCACTAATGTCTTGTGTTGTACGCTACACCAAAAGAAGCTTTCACAACATGCATCCTTGACTTTCCTTCCATTACACGCAATCGCGACCTTCCACAATAGCGTGTGTTGTACGCAACACCAAGTTTCGCTAAACAACGATATGCTATTAAGATATTATTAAAACTAGCCGTTATGAATAGTAATAAGCACTTTTTGAAATTTTATAAATTTTATTTTTCAAAATGGACATCATTTATGGATTCGGAATATCGAAATTAGCTTAGGTTGAAATTTTGGTGATTTTCGGATAACTTTCATATTTCGATGAATAGTGAAAATTACTAAATTTTAATTAAAAACAACTTTTTCAATCGAAATAATTAATGGTGATAAATTATTAATTTGAGTGGTTTTAAAGTATATTTAGAATATATTTTTACAATTTAATACAATGTTGGTCATTGGATGTAATTTCACATTTAAACCAGTTATAAACTAGTGTCAATCTTTTGATAGTTATTATCTCTTAAAAACACGCTATTTGTTTTGACGACGAGAATTAATTTTTAAATTAGTTAATGCAACTAATATGTTTTGAATTTGGTAAAATAGACATCATTTTTGAGTTCATAATATCAAATATAGCTTAGGTCTAATTTTTGGTATTTTTCTGAAAACTTTCAATTTTCGATGAATAGTGAAACCACTAAGTGGTAGTTAAAAAAACTGAATTGTTCATAAAACTTAATTTTACCGCTTCTGTGAGTGGAATTTCGAAAATCCGAGAGACACGGTTAATATCAAGGACTAAAATGTGGTTCAATGAAATGAAAATAATTTTTGGTGAATAGTAACTTTTTAGTTTTATTTACCACGGTTAAAAGTAAATAGGGTAATTAAGGGTAGAAATGATATTATTATTACCCTAACACATGTCCTAATTCTATTGGACAAGTGTAATTCGACCAAAAACAAACTTAGGAATAAAATATGACCATTTAGGCCCACTTGGATTAGATTAGGACATTTATTATTAATTTATTTAAAGAAGGGTTAAAAGAGTTAAAATCAATGTTTATTTACTAAAACATTTTTAATATGGGGTTATACATAAGATAAATTCGACTATAAATATTAATTAGAAATATAAAAAGATTTCCTACATAATGGTATTTTATTTGTAATTTTTAGACATTAAATAATTTAATTTATTTATGACACAATGATGATGCAGTAATTATCTTATTAGTGAAATATTGACATAATTGATGTTATAAACACCAAAATAAATGTAATTTGAGACTTTTTATGAATTCCACTAATTTTCTAGGTTACTATGATATATTAGTGTTGATTTAATCAACTTGGTTAGAACATATAATTCTGTTATGACTTTCACAAAAATCATATATCAAATAGTGTCAAAATTGACACAAAATAGTTTTTAAATCAAATATTATATTATTAATTGTTATTTTATTCTTAAAAATCTAAGGTTCGGCCAAATGACTTAGATAAGGATATATATATTAATAATAAACAATTTGGGGTTCGTTTGGCATGTTATAGTAAGTGTATTAACCATATAATGTAAGAAAACAAAAAGACATGGTAAAAGTTAAATTATTTAACTTAGAGTTAAATCTAATTGATAAGGTTAAAATAATAACCTAAACTTGTCTAAATCCTATTGGTTGATAGGATTTCGACCCATCCCAACTTTATCTTCTAAATAAGACCCTTTGGAACCATTATAAACCGATTTTGACATTAATATAAAATAATATTTTGAGATATTCCTAAGGTGCCCCTCTCCTCCCATATAAAAGGACACCTCCTCCCCCTCCTCCTCGCACCAATTTGAGCACTCAAGCTCGGCCAAACCCTGCCAAAATCCCTTCTCCACTTCCCTAGAATAATCCTAGAGGTCCTGGTCTTCTTTAATGACCAATCTTTGTTCCCTAAGTGGAGGATTCAAAGAGGCGTTTCAAAGAAGAGGTAATATCCATTTCCGATCTTTTCAATTTCTTTCTTCTTCAACTTCTTCTTTAGTTGTTTCATGAAAAAGTAATAACATCAGTATTACTTACATACTTATATGTTATTATAAATATGAAACAACCCTAATTCACCTTCTATCCATCCTACGGAAAAATGAAATCACCGCGCGTGCGTACGTACGGAATACCGTCTCCACGCCGTGGTGTAATCTATTTTCCACCACCACCTTAATAGGATGGGTATAATGGTGTAATGAGTAACTATATATGATTATTATAAAGTGATATTGATACTGAAATAGTCTACATACACTTCAACACAATTCCACGACCATAGGAACGATATCATAGCTCGTGTGTACGTACGGACTACCGTCTCCACGACGCGATGAGAATCATTCTCAATGATTAACCATTCATGAATGATTATAAAGTATATATAATAAGTACTAATGAAATATATGACATAATAATGATACTGGATTTATTTAAATTTATATGTATGTCATCTACTTAATTCCATTCACTTCAATAAGGAAACGAAAACAGCGTCCATGCGTACGTACGGACTACCGTCTCCATGAACGGTGTATTTCATTCCATTTATCGATATTATATATATATATATATTATGAATATATATTATATATAAATCAGGTTTTACATTCTGGATATAAGTAATCATGATACAAGTAATCATATTAATAATTACAAGTTAAAACACGAACGACAAATGAGACGATTTTACCCAAAACGCTACTTTAACATGAATTTACAAAAGAACAGGTAATATAAAGTCATAAGTAGACCATATATGATATAATAACAATGAATATGATTCTGGAATAAGTCAATAACATGATTTAAATCATTATACAGGAGGTTCGGACACTTACAAAGCAAGTCGGACCTAAGGTAAGGGAAATATCACAATCTCACTTTTATCCGAGATTGTTTTTACTTTGGTAATTACTGGGGTGTATTTTATCATCCAAATCCATGTTCCCTAAATATGTAATATTATTTCCTTCCTTCTACAATAGTTTATATCCAATTTTACCCGGCGGTAAGTTTTTTGTAAAAGATATGAAAGGAATCTTTTGTCGTTTTTCGTACGAGGTACTTTTTGACTTTTCCGACAAAAGTACGAAGAATGTTTTTTTAACTTATACGGCATGAATGGATTTTTAAAACATTATTTCCAAGAATCTTCCTTTAAAATTTTTCAATATTATTTTTAATCAACTTCTTTTAGTTTATAATTGTATGACATATTAAGAAAGGAAAAGTGTTTTTGAAGAAGAAAGGATATTTTCCTCAAGAATTCATTTCAAGTGTTTTATCAAAATTATTTTCCATCTAAGATAATATAGGGTTATGTTTTTATCCCTATTATTACATTGATTTGATTATGTTGTGATAGAATTATTTTTATGAATTCCTTTATCTTATATGAATTGTTTTATGATGTCATGTTGTTTAAGAATCCCATTTTTATTACATGGGTTATGAAATGATGTATGGTTTATGATTTTGTGGCACACATAAGAATGGTATCATTATGAGATGGGTGGGACCTATATCTCCCTCCAATGCATTGGGTAAAGATTTTATATCTCATGAGATAGACATGGCTGGAATGGTAGGTTATACCGGTTCAGTGAAACAGGACTGAAACGAGGGTTACTCGATTCAGAAAGGGACTTTGTCCACTAAGATAGTCTTGGAAATGAGTCTTGACTAACAAGAAATGATTCTCTATGATTATGTGTGAATGAAACAAAGTTTCATGTTTTATGTTATGATTATTGTGATTACATTTCACTGCCATGATTTATCCCATGTTATGAAATTATGCTCTCTTTTGCAGGTTATGATTTCCAAAATGTTATGTTCTTATGAATATGATGTGATTGATATTTCTTTTGTTTACCCTTACTGAGCATTTGAGCTCACCCTTTTATGTTTTCTTTTCCCCAGGATATAAAGAAATGTTTTAGGTAAAAAAAAGGAAGATCTTTATGGGAGATGTTGAAGATCTTTCACCACGATTAGAAGATTATATTCCGAGTTTCCAAAGACACTAATCTATTACGGTCCTTGTGTGTGTGTTTTTGTAATGTACTAAGTATTCCGGAAAAGTAATGTAATGTACAAGTATGTCAGGCTCCGGGTCTCTACAGTTGGTATCAGAGGAAAGGTTTAGTCAACCTTTGGAAACTAGGATGCGATAACTTTAGTGAGATCCCTAGAGATATTTCTAAGGTGTGTCTAGGGATGTCTCTAAGGTTAAGTATACATATAGGTTATAGTACTATAATTATTCTAACGATCATCGAATTAAACCTAAGATGTTAGATATTGAAGGTACTCCCCCTTTATTATGTTGTTTTCCCTAGCATGATTTTTCCCTCTCACACTATTCTTTTTGGGTTTTAGACGATGGCTGGAACCCGAAGGAACCGTGTTGATCAATGCAATGGACAATGCAATGATTGCCCTCCTGAACAAACAAATGTTATGGGAGATGGAGTGAAAAATCTTATTGCTATACTTACACAAGCTATGAATCATTCTAAACTTCCAAATGAACAGAGAAGGGAACAATATTCTATTGATTCCTTTAGGAGGCAATGTCCACCTTCTTTCAATGGGTCTTCCGATCCACTTGTTGCTGAACAATGGATCAGTACCACTGAAAAGATATTTTCAGTTCTTCAATGTTCTGAACATGATAAAGTCATCTTAGCAGTATATCGTTTGGAAGGTGAAGCTGATCAATGGTGGAATCTTATCAAGAATACGAGGCCAAGAGATGAAATTGAGTCCATGGAATGGGACGAGTTCAAGAACTTGTTTTTCAGTAAGTACTTCCCTCGTATTCTTCGAAAAAATATGGAAAAGGAGTTTCTTGAGCTGAAGCAGAAGGATGATGAATCTGTTGGTATATACGAAGCGAATTTTACAAGACTTGCAAGGTATGCATCTGGCATTATCATCCAACCTGAAAGTAAAGTTGATCAATTTTTCAGTGGCTTAACACCAAGTCTTCGAAGGGAATTAGCTATAAGAGACTTCAGTAGCTATGAAGAAATTGTGCGTTGTGCTATCATGGTAGAAATGGAAGTTGGTGTTACATATCCATCTCATGGTTTTGACAAGAAACGAAAGATGGAGTTCAAGGAGAAATCTCAGAATAATGGTGAAAAGAAGATGAATGTTTCCTTATGCACAAAGTGTGGAAAGAAGCATGGTGGAGATTGTCTTAAAAGGACTAGAAAATGTTTTTAAGTGTGGAAAAGAAGGTCATCGAGCAGCTGAGTGTCGAAGTAATGGAAAAAGGGTTTCTAATGATGTGAATAAAGCAAACACTACAGAGAACGCACCACCAACACTTCAATGCTTCAAGTGCAAGGAAATGGGGCATTATGCTAATAAATACCCTAATCCAAGGGTTAGTGATGATCGACATGAGCAACCGCTTAAGGCAAAGGATAAAGGTAAGTCACATGCGATTACTATTGGAGATGTTGAATATGACAACGATGTGGTGAAATGATTAAGTGTTTATGTAATGGGATTCCAAAATAATGTTGTATCATGGAGTATTGGAATATTTATGTATTGGTCTAATGTGGTATTCAAAGTGATTGAGATATTTTTGGAAATAAGATGATATGCGCATAATGAAGGGAAAATGAGAAAATGAAATGTTTAACAGTATTCATGAGCTCATGATTGATATAAGGACTAAGTGATATCATGGTTTGATTATAAAGAATTTTGAGGATTTTGGTATGTAGAAAGTGTTAACGTTTAACTGCATTCATGTTTTCACTAAGGTTCAATGGGTATTCAAGAGAATACATGATTAAGGACTTTGAATGTTTAGAATGTGACCAACAAGACATATCTTATGATATATGGGGATCAACGATGGTATTAAATCTCTGGTAATTGTTTTCACTATATTATGAGAGTGGACTGCAGTATTATGGGTAATCCTAAAGATTGGAATGGATTATGTTGGACATAAGTTAGTATTGTTTAAGGATAGAAGTTTTTTTTCGATATTATTGATGGGATGTTATAGTAATATAGTTTTAGAAAAAGGACAACCTGCAGGACGGGCGACAGCCCATCATGTCAGACAAGGCTGTGGGAATCGAACCCACAACCGAAATGCGACTGGCCTTTATCGCCTACCACTGGCCTACAGGAAGTCCCTGTTTAGTAGAAACTAGTTTTATTTTATTAAGCGGTATGATATATGAAGTATAAGTTCATTTTTGGAACCATATACGATTAATCTAACCATAAGATGAACTTATAACTTTTCAAAACTTTTGTTTGAGACAGCTGGAATGACCCATCATTCTATTACATGATCTGCTAACACATCACGAATGACAAATTCAACTTCATTTCTTTAAGAGATGAAGTGGAAATTGTCCAAAGAACGACCAACGGTGAGACTATACCGAAATCACGAAAGTATTTCTTCTAATTCCAATTTCATAAACTTTAGGGAAACGATCTTGAAAACCAAAAATGTCGTCCTAGTGCTCTTATATCTGATTAATCAGATGGTACCTTAGATCATCACAAATTTATGGATTTGTGATTGTTGGATTTTCCATAGCCATGTTCTCTACCACTCTCCATCAGAACATGATGGTTAGATTTTTCTTCCATATCCATATTTTCATCTATGTGGAAACCCAGTGATTAGTTTATTTGGGTAATCGTTACATTTCATACTTTAGTTTTTAAAGCCATGTTTTGGTATTCCTTTTTACGATGTGGGTTTCTATCAAAGAAAATTTCGAATAGTAAACCATTTATAACCCTGACGAATTTCGAGGGCGAAATTCATTTTAAGGGGGGTAGAATGAAACACCCCGAGATTTTATGAAAAATATTCTTTTTAATTTCACTAATGTCTTGTGTTGTACGCTACACCAAAAGAAGCTTTCACAATAGGCATCCTTGACTTTCCTTCCATTACACGCAATTGCGACCTTCCACGATAGCGTGTGTTGTACGCAACACCAAGTTTCGCTAAACAACGATATGCTATTAAGATATTATTAAAACTAGCCGTTATGAATAGTAATAACCACTTTTTGAAATTTTGTAAATTTTATTTTTCAAAATGGACATCATTTATGGATTCGGAATATCGAAATTAGCTTAGGTTGAAATTTTGGTGATTTTCGGATAACTTTCATATTTTGATGAATAGTGAAAATTACTAAATTTTAATTAAAAACAACTTTTTCAATCGAAATAATTAATAGTGATAAATTATTAATTTGAGTGGTTTTAAAGTATATTTATAATATATTTTTACAATTTAATACAATGTTGGTCATTGGATGTAATTTCACATTTAAACCAGTTATAAACTAGTGTCAATCTTTTGATAGTTATTATCTCTTAAAAACACGCTATTTGTTTTGACGAAGAGAATTAATTTTTAAATTAGTTAATGCAACTAATATGTTTTGAATTTGGTAAAATAGACATCATTTTCGAGTTCATAATATCAAATATAGCTTAGGTCTAATTTTTGGTATTTTTCTGAAAACTTTCAATTTTCGATGAATAGTGAAACCACTAAGTGGTAGTTAAAAAAAACTGAATTGTTCATAAAACTTAATTTTACCGCTTCTGTGAGTGGAATTTCAAAAATCCGAGAGACACGGTTAATATCAAGGACTAAAATGTGGCTCAATGAAATGAAAATAATTTTTGGTGAATAGTAACTTTTTAGTTTTATTTACCACGGTTAAAAGTAAATAGGGTAATTAAGGGTAGAAATGATATTATTATTACCCTAAAACATGTCCTAACTCTATTGGACAAGTTTAATTCGACCAAAAACAAACTTAGGAATAAAATATGACCATTTAGGCCCACTTGGATTAGATTAGGACATTTATTATTAATTTATTTAAAGAAGGGTTAAAAGAGTTAAAATCAAAGTTTATTTACTAAAACATTTTTAATATGGGGTTATACATAAGATAAATTCTACTATAAATATTAATTAGAAAGCTAAAAAGATTTCCTACATAATGGTATTTTATTTGTAATTTTTAGACATTAAATAGGTTTTTTTATTTATGACACAATGATGATGCATTAATTATCTTATTAATGAAATATTGACATAATTGATGTTATAAACACCAAAATAAATTTAATTTGAGACTTTTTATGAATTACACTAATTTTATAGGTTACTATGATATATTAGTGTTGCTTTAATAAACTTGGTTCGAACATATAATTCTGTTATGACTTTCAAAAAAATCATATATCAAATAGTGTCAAAATTGACACAAAATAGTTTTTAAATCAAATATTATATTATTAATTGTTATTTTATTCCTAAAAATATAAGGTTCTGCCAAATGACTTAGATAAGGATATATATATTAATAATAAAAAATTTGGGGTTCTTTTGGCATGTTATAGTAAGTGTGTTAACCATATAGTGTAAGAAAACAAAAAGACACGGTAAAAGTTAAATTATTTAACTTAGAGTTAAATCTAATTGATAAGGTTAAAATAATAACCTAAACTTGTATAAATCCTATTGGTTGATAGGATTTCGACCCATCCCAACTTTAGCTTCTAAATAAGACCCTTTGTAACCATTATAAACCGATTTTGACTTTAATATAAAATAATATTTTGAGATATTCCTAAGGTGCCCCTCTCCTCCCTTATAAAAGGACACCTCCTCCCCCTCCTCCTCACACCAATTTGAGCACTAATGCTCGGCCAAACCCTGCCAAAATCCCTTCTCCACTTCCCTAGAATAATCCTAGAGGTCCTGGTCTTCTTCAAAGACCAATCTTAGTTCCCTAAGTGGAGGATTCAAAGAGGCGTTTCAAAGAAGAGGTAATATCCATTTCCGATCTTTTCAATTTCTTTCTTCTTCAACTTCTTCTTTAGTTGTTTCATGACAAAGTAATAACATAAGTATTAATTACATACTGATATGTTATTATAAATATAAAGCAACCCTAATTCACCTTCTATCCATCCTACGGAAAAATGAAATCACCGCGCGTGCGTACGTACAGAATACCGTCTCCACGCCGTGGTGTAATCATTTTTCCACCACCACCTTAATAGGATGGGTATAATGGTGTAATGAGTAACTATATATGATTATTATAAAGTGGTATTGATACTGAAATAGTCTACATACACTTCAACACAATTCCACGACCATAGGAACGATATCATCGCTCGTGTGTACGTACGGACTGCCGTCTCCACGACGCGATGAGATTCATTCTCAATGATTAACCAGTCATGAATGATTATAAAGTATATATAATAAGTACTAATGAAATATATGACATAATAATGATAATGTATTTATGTAAATTTATATGTATGTCATCTACTTAATTCCATTCACTTCAATAAGGAAACAAAAACAGCGTTCATGCATACGTATGGACTACCGTCTCCATGAACGGTGTATTTCATTCTATTTATCGATATTATATATATATATATATATATATATTCTGAATATATATTATATATAAATCATGATTTACATTCTGGATATAAGTAATCATGATCCAAGTAATCATATTAATAATAACAAGTTAAAAACACGAACGACAAATGAGACGATTTTACCCAAAACGCTACTTTAACATGAATTTACAAAAGAACAGGTAATATAAAGTCATAAGTGGACCATATATGATATAATAACAATTAATATGATTCTGGAATAAGTCAATAACATGATTTAAATCATTATACAGGAGGTTCGGACACTTACAAAGCAAGTCGGACCTAAGGTAAGAGAAATATCACAATCTCACTTTTATCCGAGATTGTTTTTACTTTGGTAATTACTAGGGTGTATTTTATCATCCACATCCATGTTCCCTCAATATTTAATATTATTTCCTTCCTTCTACAATAGTTTATATCCAATTTTACCCTTCGGTAAGTTTTTTGTAAAAGATATGAAAGGAATCTTTTGTCGTTTTTCGTACGAGGTACTTTTTGACTTTTCCGAAAAAAGTACAAAGAATGTTTTTTTAACTGATACGGTATGAATGGATTTTTAAAACATTATTTCCAAGAATCTTCCTTTAAAAGTTTTCAATATTATTTTTAATCAACTTCTTTTATTTTATAATTGTATGACATATTAAGAAAGGAAAAGTGTTTTTGAAGAAGAAAGGATATTTTCCTCAAGAATTCATTTCAAGTGTTTTATCAAAATTATTTTCCATCTATGATAATATAGGGTTCTGTTTTTATCCCTATTATTACATTGATTTGATTATGTTGTGATGGAATTATTTTTATGAATTCCTTTATCTTATATGAATTGTTTTATGATGTCATGTTGTTTAAGAATCCCATTTTTATTACATGGGTTATGAAATGATGTATGGTATATGATTTTGTGGCACACATAAGAATGGTATCATTATGAGATGGGTGGGACCTATATCTCCCTCCAATGAATTGGGTAAAGATTTTATATCTCATGAGATAGACATGGATGGAATGGTAAGTTATACTGGTTCAGTGAAACAGGACTGAAATGAGGGTTACTCGATTCAGAAAGGGACTTTGTCAACTAAGATAGTCTTGGAAATGAGTCTTGACTAACAAGAAATGATTCTATATGATTATGTGTGAATGCCACAAAGTTTCATGTTTTAAGTTATGATTATTGTGATTACATTTCACTGCCATGATTTATCCCATGTTATGAAATTATGCTCTCTTTTGCAGGTTATGATTTCCAAAATGTTATGTTCTTATGAATATGATGTGATTGATATTTATTTCGTTTACCCTTACTGAGAATTTGAGCTCACCCTTTTATGTTTTCTTTTCCCCAGGATATAAAGAAAGGTTTTAGGTAAAAAAAAGGAAGATCTTTATGGGAGATGTTGAAGATCTTTCACCACGATTAGAAGATTATATTCTGAGTTTCCAAAGACACTAAACTATTACGGTCCTTGTGTGTGTGTTTTTTTAATGTACTAAGTATTCTGCAAAAGTAATGTAATGTACAAGTACGTCAGGCTCCGGGTCTCTACAAGGGCCTTCCAAGTTTCAGCTAGTGGGGAGTAGGACCTAACAGTTCCAATTTTGATCTACAGGTCCTCGCCCTTTCTTTGTGGGTCCATGACTGAGATTCTTCATCTGTGGAAGCTGTGGACACCTTAAAAATCAGTTCCCAGACCGAGTGCTGTATAGTGGGGCTAGGTAGGTTCAATGCCCACCTCAGCAGCAGTAGTTTCCAGCCAAGCCCTTTTAGCAGAAGCAGCAGGGATAATGAGATCCCGCTTCTCCAAGAGAGATGTTGGAGGAGGAGGCTGACCTCAGGGTGCTCCTTAGAGTCCCCGACCAGGGCGTGGTCGAGGAGACGACCAAAAAACAAGGGGAAGAGGATCTGGTTGTGGGTAGTTTCACACTCCCGAAGCAGCAGTTCTAGCAGGTCCGGAAGTCATTCGAGGTACGATCAGCTTGTTTAGCACTCTTGCCTGTGCCTTGTTTGATTCAGAAGCTTCTACTCCTTTGATACACCTGGTCTACCACATGAATTTTTCCTAGACGTAGAGAGACTCTCCATTCTTTTGGTGTTGAGTACGCCAGTTGGGGGTCATACCAACCTATTTGATGTTTTTCAAGGATTCATACGGATGTTGGGGACACATAAGTCTAGTGGGAATCTCCTTCTGCTGCAAATACATCCATAAGATGTCATCCTAGGCATTAGCTGGCTTTATTCTGTGCACAATGTTATCAACTTCTTCTGGAGAAGAGTCATGTTCTCCGATGAAGATGTAAAATGTGTATCTTTTGTTGGTGAAAAGAGTTGTCAGATTGGGAGACGACATATAGAGCCTATTCTTTCTAAGATGGCTGATATTTTAGAAGAATCAGTGGAAGTTGAGATGATTGTTGCTCTGGGAGTTTTCAAAGATTTCCTAGAAGTTTTACCTAAGGATATTGTGACTCTACCCCATTGACGGGACATTGAGTTCAAGATTGACTTACAACCTGGTGCCCATCTAATTTCGAGGGTTCCTTATCAGATGGAGCCTTATAAGTTGCGAGAGTTGCATATTTAGATTGATGATTTGATGAAACGGGGTTTTATCCAACCTAGCATGTCGCCATGGGGTGATCCTGTCTTGTTCACGAAGAAGGTATATGGTAGTCTCAGGTTATGCATAGACTACCAGAGGCTGAATAAGGTAACAGTCAAGAACCATTCCCCTCTCCTGAGGATACACGGTTTCTTTGACCATCGAAGGGGAGCACATTGGTTCTCTAAGATCAATCTGCGGTCAAGGTATCACCATTTAAGGGTGAAATATAGTGATATCCCGAAGAATTATTTCAGGTGCAGGTATGGGCACATGGAGTTTGTAGTCATTCCGTTTGGTGTTATGAATGCACCTATTGTATTCATGGTTCTCATGGACTCTGTGTTCTATGAGTTTCTGGAACGGTTCTTCATTGTGTTCATCGATGACATATTGATCTAATAAAGATTATTGGAGGAACATACTAGGCACCTCAGGATTGTCTTATATATCCTTCAACATCACTAGCTCTATGAGAAATTGTCCAAGAGAATGTTCTTAGCACATGGAGTGCATTTTCTAGGACACAGGGTGTCTCATCATGGGATAGCGGTTGATCCATAAAAAGGATGAAGGTGTTGTTTCAAGGGAAGCACCCAATAATTCAATAGACATTCATAGTTTCTTGGGTATGACAGGCTATTATTAGAGGTTTGTGCCTGACATCTCTCGAGTTGCAACTACTTTGATAGTTCTGACAAGAAAGGACCAAGCCTTTGTGTGGAGAAAGCAGTGCCATGCATCTTTTAGCTATATGAAGTAAAGGTTGTTCAACGCTCCAGTGCCCAGGTTTCCAGAGGAAGGGGTGTTGTATGAGGTGTTTTTTATTCTTTAGTACTTGGCCTGGGGTGTGTGTTGATGCAGTAATAGAGGTGATATCTTATGGGTCTAGGCAATTACGTCCACATGAATGTAACTATGCCACCCATCACTTGGAGCTTGAAGTGGTGTTCTCAATAAAGCTGTGGCAGCACTACCTCATTGGGGAGAGATTTGTGTTCTTCACGGATCATAAGATCTTGAGGTATATCTTCTCTCAGCGAGAACTAAACATGCAACAACATAGGTGGTTGGAGTTCCTTCAGGACTACATCTTTGATATTTCCTACACCTCAAGAAAGGGGAACATGGTGGCCAATTCGTTGAATAGAAAGTCAAAGAAGGATGTGGTCTACAAATCGGAAGATTCTTGGAAAGCAATGAAGGATTTGGCTTCCTTAAAATAGGATGCAAGGGTGGAGGATTGTAGAGGATATATTTCTCAGATGACCATACTATCCTTCCTATGGCAGTAGGTGGAGGAATCTTAGTGGGGCGACATAGAGGCGGATGTGATGCATGATTGTGTTTGTCAGGGTAATACTCTGGAAGGATGGTCAGAAGATAGACAAAATTTGATGATGTTTCATGAAAAGTTGTTTTTCCTGGTGGAAATGCATGTGAGAGTTCTTGGTGAGTTCCACAACTCACACCTGGTGGTACACGCAAGAGTTTACAAGATGTACCAAGGCTTGAGGGGTCTGTTTTGGTGGCCCTGGGCGAAGCAGGAAGTGGTAGAGTTTGTGGCAAGGTGCCTGGTGTGTCAGCAGTTAATGGATGAACACCACATCCTAGGTGTTTGTTGCAGCCTTTAGATGTCCCCAAGTAGGAGTGGAATGAAATATCTATGGATTTCGTCACAGGACTACCCAGGGTTCAAGGTATTTGTGATGCTATCTGGGTAGTGGTAGACTGGTTGATGAAATCATCTCACTTCTTAGAGATCAAGGAGTCAAGTGTGGCAGATTCCTTAGAATGGATATACATGGATGAGGTTGTGTGGTTTCAAGGATTTCTGTGGTTCATAGTCTCGGATAGGGATGCACAATTTACCTCACGATCTTGGAGGGGATTTCCACATGATTTTGGGACCCAAATACACCTTAGCACTACTTTCTACCCCCAAATAGATGGGACAACCGAGTGGACTATCCAGACATTGGAGGATATGCTACGAGCATGTGTTTTGGACTTCGGGGGATTTTGGGTACGAAAATTTCTTCTGGAAGAGTTTTCCTATAACAATAGCTATCACTATACCATTGTAATGGCTCCGTTCGAAGCCTTGTAAGGGAGATAGAATCGCTAACCCATGTGCAAGACAGAGGTCAGGAAAGAAAGTTTTCTTGGCCTGGATGTGGTACATAGCACCACATAGAATGTTCATCTCATACAAGAGAAGATGAAGGCAGCTGAAGATTTGAAAAATTCATGTGATGATCATAGGAGGAGACTCGGGTAGTACGAGGTCGAGGACCACATGTTCTTGAAGGTATCCCCTTGATGTGGCTATCAAAGGTTCGACAAGGGGATAAATCACTCTCCTAGGATTATTGGGCCTTTCTAAGTGTTGGGTCAACCCGCTGTGGTGGCATATCAGCTGGCATTTCCTCCTCAGTTGGAAAGGATCCACAACGTTTTCTACATCTTCCAGATTCTTCTATATCTACACGATGATTCCCATGGCATTGACTGAGGAGTGATTAATATAGGGGACAATGATACGTTCATGGAGAGACTAGTGGGGATCAAATATCAAATAGAGAAAGTTTTTAGGGGATGAACCATACCTTTGGATCATGTGTTGTGGAGGCACGTGGGCCTCGAAGAGAGTACATGGGAGTGAGAAGCTCAGATGCACGCCCAGTACCCAGAGTTGTTTTTAGTTTTGATATGTTTTGTTTTGTACTTGATTATGATTTAGTTCTTGAACATATTAAATATGAAATTAATTTTTTCCCTTATTTAACAAATGTGTATGAAGAGTCCTGACTGTTGGGAGAGGAGGACCAGAACTCTAATCAAGACGCATTTGGGTGGATACGATTAAACCCCTACGGGCGAGTCAGTGCTTCCCAAAGAGGATAATATCTTGACAAAGAAGAAGTCACTCCCTAATACATATAACTAGATGGTGTGACCCTTTTACATTTTTTAACTTGAGGGGGAAGTCTTCCTAGATGTCGAGGAGGTTTACTCTTGAGAGGTATCTTCAAGGTGGTTGTTCGGACCCCTCTCTTTTCATCGGGTCTAGTTTAATTTCTCGAGGACGAGAATAGTTTGAGAGGTATCTGATGTAATGGACCAAACCCTCCCGGTCCATTACGTTGTCAATTTATTGTGTTGGGGCACCCTGAACCCATTAGTGAGTCGTGAGGGAGGTGGTGTCGATGGCAGGATGTCACTGTGGGGTCACCAATCGGTCCCACTAATTGGTGTGTCCCCGACTGGTGCCACAGGGTTGTCGGGGGTTTCATTCCCCAAATTCTCATAATGCTTCCTTTATGGTTTAATGCCTCTTTAAAGTGGTTTTAGGCTATTTTTAAAGACCATAAATGATGTTCTAGATCTCTAGGAGTTGGCTGACCCTCGAATGAACCAAACATTGTGTCACTGTTACACATTTTCCTCTATTTAAATGAAATATTTTAACTTATTGTAATTATGGACATCTCTTTAATGAGAATTATTAAATAACAATTAATTAAATCATGAGTAACCATCAAACCATGTGGTGAAACCAAGATCCACCTTTAAATCCAATCAATATTTTAATCCTGTAACTCTAGGATCTCATCTTTTATCACACGATGATTTTGTCTTCTTCTTAGCTGGTTTCATTTCCTTTCCATAGTGCATTTGAAGTCCCCCTTCCCGAGGCTAGTGGTGTGCCTGTTCTGTAGCTTTCCTACTCCCATTTGGAGTCCTCAGAGTTCCTCCCCAGCAAACTGCACATCCCCAATTCTTGACACATGGAGAAAAACATCGATCTTCAATCATTCAAGTAGGACTTTTTTCTTCATCTTTCTTTACTATTTATCACGTGGAGTGGATATGATAATGTTTCCTCGAGTGTGGATGAAACCCAACATTAATGAAGACAATAAATGGTTTCTAAATAATGAAGGGGGTGTTTGATGATATTGTTGTACTCTTTTACCTTCTCTTATATTTTGTGAATTGTATGGGATTATGTACACTAAAAATCGTGGTCATTGGTGGTCCTTTATTGCACACTAATAAATGTATGTTTTATAGATTTGTGTGATTGGATGGATTTAACATCAAAATTGGTTAATCATGTAAACCTGGTTGATTAAATGAATTCCCAGTGAATAAGAATCCTTGTTTGGTCACCTTGGTTAACCAAATGGAAAGACAAAACTAAAGGAATGATGTGTTTAAATCTGAAAACTCCATTGTTCTGTTCTGGTGATTTGTGTGGTTGTTCTGCTTGATGCTTGTGTGGGGACGTGGATGAGGATGGGAGCCCATATTGTGAAGTTGAGGGTTTGAGGATCTGAGGCTGTGTGGGGCCATATGTTGGAGCATGGTTTGGTTCCAGTACTTCAAGGAATCTCATGTATCCCTTTAGTTGTTGTGACATTACAAGAGAACTAGGTGTGAATGTTTAAATTTCTCCTTGACTGTTTTTCCTTCCTTGTCTTGTGGCTATATTTGTTAGTTGACCGATTATGAAGAATTATTTTTTTAATAGAATAACTAAAATATGATAATAAAAATGGGTTCCACAGGGAATTGTTTTCATGTAATGAGTTGGGCTTTAGTTTTAGGTGTTGTTCTTTTTATGAATGAATAGTAATGAGGGTGTTTGTGTATGGGATAATTCTAGAACCATTTAGATTGGGATGAGTGCTTGATTACCTATATGTATATTTTAGTTCTTATGTTTCTTATTCGCACCCCACCCAATTTGAACAATTTGTGCCGAACACCCCCATTTTATGGGGGATGGTGTTTTTCCCAACACTCCTATGAGTGGATAGTTATTAGCTCCTTTTTTGTTCATTTTCTAGAGTATCCCAAGACTCTTTATGTAGGATGTGATGGCCTAAGGTCCATTATATACCAAGATTCTTCGGTCAGGGTTTGTTCTGGTGGTTGGACCAGGTATATGCAGGAAGGTTGTTTCCCAAGTGTCTTTTGGATAAGGCATAGGTGTCTTCGGGAAAGACCGTAGTTGTTTGGGCCAAGTGTTTTTGGGCATGGTTGTAGTTGTTCTGGTTCAAGTGTCTACATGAATTTCTACATGTAGTTGTGGTGGCCCCGGGGTTTGCAGGTGTAACTGTGGTTATAGTGGCCCAAAATGTTGTTGTTGGGGCAGTAATGGGACTATAGTGAGAATGGTAGGAGTGGTCTGATGCATAGGATGTCTTTAATAACTAGTGGGAAAGTGGAGCGAGGTACCAAAAAATTGATGTGTTTTTACTATTACTTTACTTGACTTTAATTCTTTGGGAAGTGTACCTTGGTGAGGTTTGGGTGGATATGTCCCTTTCTTGGTGCTGTAGTTATCTTCTTTTCTCACGGGGCATTATAATTCTGCCCCACTTGTGCACGAGAGTTTTTGGTTTTCCAAACTGAGTGTACTTGTATACTCACCCAACGTATATAGAAACCGCTTTCAGGTTTATAGGATGACTTTGAAGATTGTGCCAGACCCTATTAGCTCAGACACCGAGACCGTTGACATTGCTGCATTTCTTTTTCTTTTGGTACTTTCCATTAGAGTTTTCTTGTACATAGTAGAACTTTATTTGGAACATGCATATGGAAGGGGTTTTTGGTTTTACATTACTTATACATTCAGTTTTAGAGTTTTTTTGGGTTTTTACCATCATATCTCCCTATTCTACTAAATTAAAATGGTAATGCCTTCCATATTACGTGTGATTATATACCCTTGGTGCTAGTCTCCACTCTGGTACCTATTGAAGGTGGGAATCAGGGGTCATTATATCTCCTTCAACACAAGGAAGAAAAGGTCTGGTAGTTTTTTATACCTTCCCTCATCTCAGTGAAGGCAGTTCATGAAATCATAAATATTTCTTGTAGTGCCAATCTATATTGTATTTTCTTGAGATTCAATGTGTACATTAAGGTTTAGAAGAATCCTTCTGTAGGTGTTGAATACAAAACTCAGTTTTAGTGCTTCAAATCAATCTCAAATGGATTGTTAGTCTCAGAGAAACATACAAACATTAAATTATATTTTTTGGTATTATTAAATTTGTTTTTGAATGAAATTGAGATCATCCCATTTCTCTAGTATAATAATCATATTAAAAAAGTTTTCATTCAATCATTAAATGATTCTACATAAGGCTCTATACGAGAAGTGGTGTCAGACTTCGGTATAATGGGATAATGATGGAGAGTGGACAATTATGGGGCTTAATTTTCCCATGATATGATAGGGAAGGTGTAACATCATGAGTTTTATGATAGAAACACTATGTCAAATAGCATGCATGATACTCTACATCGAGCTTAAATGAACAACTTTATATTATTATTTAAAAGCTGCCATTATAAACTAGCTGTTAGAATAGAGTGAATATATATTATCAAAAGAATTATGAAAATATGGGTTACACATGTTTAAATTATGATTCATTGGTTACCAAATTTATTAGAAATGGAAATAGAAACCTATTGAATACAAATGAGGTGTTTTATGAAATCTTATTTAAAAAGGGAATAATTGGGTTTATAAAATCATATCACGCTTTATGGATTTTTATTTAATTAAAAATATATATTATATATTCAATGTAATATTTTTAATTCATATAATATGTCTTCTAGATATTATATTAGAACAAATTCATTTTTTGGATAAATGAACTATATTTCTAAAAATACAGTTTACCACCTTTTGATGGAAAAACCTTTATTAAATCTAGTTTTTTTCACATTTATATGTTATATTAGACGAAATAAAATTAATCTATAGATGTGGGATATAATAATTTACTTTGGTTGAAATTTTGGTATTTTTCTGATAAAATACATTTTTTATGAATAATGAAAACTATTGCATTTTAATTCAAATCCATCATTCCAAAAAAAATTATTTATTTTCATATATTATCTTTTTAATTGTTTTTAAAGTATAATTGGATTATTATTTTATTATTTAATCCTATTTTTATCATTTGGATTAATTTCACATTGAAATTAAATATAAATGCTTTCCAATCTTTTGATGATTATTACTTTTTGAAAACCTGTTTTATCATTTCGACAATGTGAATTAATTTTAAATTAAAAAAATCCAATTCTATGTTTTGAATTTTAAAAAATGGATTCCATATTTGGAATCATAAGTTCCAAATTGTGTAAATAGGTACCTTTTATTTTTGCACATTATGAATTGTAACTTCAGTAATTATTTTTGTATATCATGGTTAAAGGGTAAATCTCATAAATACATGTAAAAAATAATATTATAAAAATTTTAAAGTACCCTAACAAATGTAACAATACCAATGGATGAGATATTTCTGACCATGGGCATCCGTGGGCCAATTTTTGAACCCTATGGAGCTAATTGGGTGTGATAATGACATGTTATTAGAATTAAATTAAATTAAAGAGAAATATAACAGAAACAAAACAATTTTATGTTGGATTATATAAATGATATCTTAGACAATAAATAGTAACTCTAAATATATAAATATTTCATATTAATGGTATTTTATTTAAAAAATTTAGACATTAAATAGATAAACTTATTTGTGAGACAATGATGATGTAGTGATTACCTTATTAATGAATGAGTCAAACAAATAATATTATAAATATTTAAATAAATATAATTTAAATATTTTGATTCCATACATGAATTTTAAAAATTAAATGTACTTATATGGGTTGAGTTAGTGCCTTTTTTTCATATTAATCAAGTTCTTATCAATTTTTGAAAAAGTCAGGTATGAATAGTGTCAAAATTGAAATAATTCATAACTTAAAATATAAATTAGTTTATTAAATGTTTTTAAAATCTTAAAAACCTAATATTCACCCAAATAGTTATGATAATTAAAAATATATCATAATTGGAAATTTTTATTTGGTATTTTTACATGTTATGGTAATTAAATTAACTGAAAAATTGTAAATAAAAAAATATCATTGTTAGAATAAAAAGGGTAAAATAAAGGTTAAAAAAATATAATGGTTAAAAAATATTAAAAACATGTCTAATTTGAAATTTATGATGTTTATATGACCTAAAATAATATCATATTTGAAATAAATTATTTTTGGACCATTAGAAATCGAAATTGAATTTATAACAAATTAATATTTCAAGACTTTCTAAAAATTACCCCCCTCTTATAAAAGGCCACCACCTCTACTAACTTACTCACACCTATAAAGCACATTGGATCACCCAAATTATACTCAAATAATCTACCAACATCCCTAAATTTATACTAGTAGCATTACCTTGGGCAGAAGATATTTCAAGAAATCCTTTTGTCTCAAACCAAAAGAAGTTAGCCTATTTAGAGGTAATATCTTCTCTCAAGTTATTTTCCTTTATTTTCCTTCTCCATGCCCTATTATCTTTTTATTAAATTATTACATAACATAACCAATATCCTCAATATACTAGGACTTTTATGAGAAGGATTTGAACAACACTTACGCACACCTCCATATAATGGATACAGACATACTATTTATGTGTATGACGAACTATTGCCTCACGAAAGTGTGGACTACCGCTCCCTCAAAGTGATATAACGCTTTCATGGTATACATGGAACATATAAAGGATGATTGTAAAAAAATATGAGACATAAATAACATAAATATAATAATGTTATTATAATATACATTTATATCATTTTATTATTATTATTTAAATATGGGAACGAAATAAAAATAGTGTTCATACATACGTATAGCCTACCGTCCCCATGAATGGTGAATATCATTTGTTATGTCCAAATATTATGGAAATTATATATACATATATACTAGATATATATGATATTTAAATATTTAATAATATTCTAGGGATTATGGACTTTTAACCACATGGAAAATTTACATCAAACAAGTTCTTATTCGACTTATGTACTGAATATCAACAAACCAACCAATAGGAACTTAAATAATTATGTAATTTTTATAACATGATGAATAGTAATATTAAATTAATAATAAACTTGAAAAATGTTCTGAAACAAATAAAAATTAACCTAATTTTATTATTCATGATTATGAAGAACTAACGAGACAAGTCGGACTCAAGGGATGAGAACTTCATAACCCAATTTCCATTCTTTGGGTTAATCTTATACACTTCATTATATCGTGCTATGATTACATGAGAAATAAATTTTGATATATAATCTTGTATTTATAATTTCTTTATGTTTATTTATAGAGAATAAACATAATCATTCTATTTTGTAACTAAATGATCATGGTAAGGGAATTTATAAACTCAATTTCCACTCATTAGGTTTTACGGAAACTTCGTTGTGTATATTATGCCAGTATTATGTGTTGAATTTTTTTTTACTTATTTATGTTATAATTTCAACATCCCATTGTGTGGATATATTTTTTATACACATAATCACCCCATTAATAAATTCTTATGTCAGTTATATGATCTTTTTAAGGGAAATCTTAATTCAATCTCATATCATTGAGTTAAATATCCATGTCATTGGTTTTATATTTCTAATAATATGTGTGAATGAACTATGCTTATTTAATGCTAAATATACACTTATATTGGGATTATTAATATTTTTCACAAATAATTACGCCATTTATTTATCCTTATTCTAAGGATATGATCTTTGTAAGCTATTTTGTCTCAATTTACATTCCATTGAAACTTATTTGTTGTTAGGGACCAATTCACTTTTATATGGTGTATATAATGCCCTTTGACCTATAATATCATAAATATCTTTATTCTTGTGATATTATATGATATGTTTAGTGTTATTTTTTAATTATTTTTATTCGAGTATTTTCTCTTGTGGTAAGGGGATATTTAACTTAAACAACATTTTAAATGATTTAATGATTTATTCTTCTAAATATTTCCCATAAATGTCTATGTTTTCAAAATGGGATTCAGGATTTATTTACATGAACATTAATTTTTTAAAATGTTAATTCCTATAAAATTTTCAATGTTGTATGGGACACTTTGATTAAAAAATATATTTTTAATGTATTAAATCATTTTCGAAATGGATTGAATATTTCAATATCCTGAATTTATTTCTTGTGATGGATGAGTAAAATGTTCAAAATTTCAATCATTATTGTTTTATGATTAAGCAATGGTACTTGGATATTTGATGGGTGGTTACATGATAAATGAAATACAGGTGTTTCCGGGATAAACCTAGGGTAGGTGAGCCTGAGAGAGCACTTCAATTCATTTGGTGATGTGATGGAGTTAAACAATTAAGTTTCTCATAAGAGATTTAGGGAATATACACTAATTAGTATTCCAAATGTAACCATAATCTTTAATCCTTATGTAGCTGTTAATGCTACAATTTAATTATAATACAGATTCCACAAGTTTCCTGTATGTTTTTATTATTTCTATGATGTTTTGTAGGAATTTTATGACTATATTATTTAAGCTATGTAGTTTATTTTTTATGGGTGAAACATATTATTTTTTGAAAATGTTTTCATGGGTATAAAATATTCATAGAATAAGAGAATAATTCCATATTTTATATTCCTTACTGAGCTTTTAATCATCATTCCATGTTTTGGAATGTTTTTTCATAAGTTAAGGAATGGTAAGAGAAAGGAAGAATTCAATAATATTTTTATCAAGAAAAGAATTATGGTTTTATTTAATGAGTTTTATTATTGAGAAAGAAATTGGATTGAGTAGAAGTGTCGATTTTTTAATTTTTGAGATGTAATGGAATAGTTATATCCTAATTTCTAGAACTCTAAACCTAAAAATATCCTCAATGTTAAAGAAAGTAAATTCTTGATCAAAACACAAGATTATGTAAGGTTTAAGGCATGGGACTTATATTTGGTATTAGAGGTAAGGTTTGGAAAATGTTGGAGATTAGGATGTTTTCTTAAGAGTTAGGGATATCATCATGGGTTTATAATTTTAAGAAATATCTTAAGTATAATGTCTTAGAAACCAGTTTTTGGGATTTATGATCTGAAATATTAAGGTTACTAATGGTATCTTTTTGGAGGAATTCACCTTTGAGGAAATTATAAGTTTTTCATTTTTGGGATGCAAAATGTGAGGTTTGAGATATCCATTTAGGTTAAAATATTTAAAAGTTATTTTTGGGGATTTTATCTCATTTTTTGTAGTGTTATAAAATTATATAGTTTTTGAAAAGGATAATTCACGGACTGTGTGACAACCTATCACGTCAGACAAAGCTGCAGGAATCAAACCCACAACCAATGTGCGACTAGGATTTATCACCTACCACTGGTCTATGCAAAGTCCCTAGTTAGTATTAATTATTCTTTTTAGTTAAATGATTTTATGGATTTATAATACAATTATTTTTGAAACATATGTTTTATCAAATTGATATCAATAGTATAGGAAAATGATTTACTGATTAATTGAGAAATGTTTTTTTGGAATACATTCTCTCTTTTGGGAACAATATATGCCTAAGAAAAATAGAATACTATGGGATTTCATTTGAGGTGTAACGGTTGAATTTTATTTTTGGAAGAATAAATGTTTTTATTGAGGAAATATTAAGATTTATATTATTTAGGGAAATGATTAACCTATCCGTGAGAATGATTGATTAGTTTATTTACTTTTATATATAGGAAATTTAAAGTATTCAATGCTAATTGGAGTTAAATTATAAGATTTATAGTGGAAAAATATGTGAACAACTACTTCTAAATTTTGGGTTCCAATATTACGTTTAATTTTATTGAAGAATTTTACAGAAAATTGTTTATTGAATGGTCTTTGTTGAACTATGTGTATTGTTTTTCAAATTTTTGAGATTAAGAGTAGAATTTATTTTTATAAAGTATTATTCATTTTGGGGGGATTATCCAATATTGTACTAATCATTTTTCTTTTGTTTATTGTCTAAATAAAGGGGAAATATATAGTTTATATTTTAAGGATAATGTAATTCTATAGAAGTTTATTCTTATGCTTCAAAAGTGACCAATTCATCATAAAGTTTCATCAATTTATGAAAAGGATGATTTTGTTGTAGAATTTTATTAATATACAAAACTCTACATTTCATGTAATTATATTTCCCTATGTTATTGTTATAATTTTTAAATAAAATCCTCAACCTTATAAAAAAGGCCTTAAAACCAGAATGGTGTATGACCCATCACATGTTTGGGGTTCTATGGTTGTTAAATTTATCCAAATAATGTTTTCTATCACCATTTATCGGAGCAAGATGGTTATTTTCTCATTCGTATCCATGTTTTCTTACATGAAATCCTCGTATTTGTTATCATAGGTAAACTTTTTTACATATCTTTCTTTTTTAATTATAATAGTTTTATTGAATCTTTTTCTGATGTTGTATTTGTTTAATTAAGTTTCTGAGAGAAATTGTAAAATTATAAGTTTGAAATTTCAAAAAGTGGGTAATTATGTAACATCCTTATTTTTAAGAAAGAAACAATATGTTCAATAGTATACATGATATGCTACATCAAGCTTAAATGAACAACTAAATATTATTATTTATACCATATAGTTTTAACCTAGCCATTAGAATAGCCGGAATGTATAATATCAACTAAATTATGAAAATATGGTTTAAAAATGTTTATATAATGATTAATTGGTTATAAAAATTTCTATAAATAGGAATAAAAACCAACCGAATATAAAAGATGTGTTTTTAAGAAAACCTATTTAAAAAGAGAAAAAATTGTGTTTATGAAATCATATCACCCATTATGGATTTTTATTTAATGAAAAATATATGCTATATTTTTAATGTAATGTTTTAAATACATAATATATGTTTTCTAGATATGACATAAGAACAAATTCACCTTTTTGGATAAAAAAATTATTTTTCTAAAAATATAGTTTAACCTCTTTTTGATGGAGAACCCTTTTAAATCTAGTTTTATATCAATTATATGTGATCTATTTGAAAAAATAAACTTCTTCTACAGAATCAAGACATCAAAATTTACTTTGGATGAAATTTTGGTATTTTTCAAATAAAATCCATATTTATATGAATAGTGAAAAATACTACATTTTAATTCAAAACTACATTTTCATCTAATTTATTTATATATTAAGATTATATTTTTAATTTTTTGTAAAGTGTTATTAGATTTTTTTTATCATTTAATCCAATTTTGGTAATTGGAATGAATTTTACAATGAAAATAGATTTAAAACCACATCAATATTTTGATGGTTATTACTTTTTGAAAACTTGTTTTATCATTTTGGAAATAGGAATTAATTTTATATTAATTTTTTTAATTCTGTGATTTGAATTTGGAAAAAAGATTCGATATTTGGAATCATAGCGTGTAAATTGTTTAAATAGGTACATTTTATTTTCAGACATTATGAATAGTAACTTCAGTAATTATTTTTAATTACCTTGGTTACAGGGTAAATCTAGTAAAAAGGATAAAAAAGTATTATAATAATATAAAACTATCATAACACATTTCCTAATCCTATTTTATGAGATATTTCTAACCATGGTCATCCTTGGGTCAATTTGGGGACCCAATGGAGCTATTTGGTTGTGATAATGACATGTTATAAGAATTAATTTAATGTAAAGAAAAATATAACATAAACATGTATCTTTTACTAAAAATATTTTAAATTAGTTTATATAAATGATCTCTTCGACTATATATATAAATTTTAAAGATAAAAACGATTTATTACATCATGATAATTTATTTATAATTTTTAGACATTAAATAAATAAATTTATTTATGACACAACGATGATGTAATGATTACCTTATTAATGAATGATTCAAATAAATGATATTATAAATATTAATTTTTTTGAATATTTCGATGCCATCCATGATTTTTTGGAAGAAACTGACATGTTAGGGTTGATCTAATGCCTTTGTTTTCAAGTAATCAAATTGTTATGAATTTTTGAAAAAGTCATGTATGCATAGTGTCAAATTGACATAATTCATAACCTAAATTATAAAATAGTTTATTAAATGTTTCAAAATCATAAAAAATATAGTATTTGTCCAAAAGGTTATGATATGTCCTAATATTTCATAAATGACACTTTTGTGGGTCTTTTGAAATGTTATGGTAATTAAATTAACCTACAAAGTGTAAATAATAAAATATAATGGTAAGATTAAAAATGGTAATATAAAGGTTATACAAAGAATATAAGGGTTAAAAAATGTTAAAAACTTGTATAATTTTAATTGGATGATGTAGATATGACATGAAATCATCTTATATTTGAAAAAAATTATTTTGGGTCTATTAGAAATAGAAATTTAATTTATAATAAATTAATATTCCAAGACATTACTAAAGTGCCCCTCCTCCCTCTTATAAAAGGCCACCACCTCTACCAACATACTAAAATCTCTCTAGCCCCTTTTATCATAAAAATTATTTTAAATTAATCTTCTAAAATCCCTACCTTTCTATTATAAGGCCTAACTTAGGCATACGACAATTCACAAAAAATTTTGGCTCAAATAAAAAAAGATACCTAATTTAGAGCTAACATCTTCTCTCAAGTTCTTTTACATTATTTTACTTTTCCACTACCTATAATCTTATTATCATATTATTACATAATAAAAAAAATATCCTCAATGTAATAGGATTTTGTTATGAGAAGGATTCTAACTACACTTACACACACCATTATCTAATGGTTGCGAATAAACTGTTTTTGTGTACGACGAACTACTGCCACATGAAACGATGATTGTTCAATTTTCTACTCTCACCTCTCATGGAGTCTATTACAATATAATTGTATTTATATAAAATATATATTATATTTATATTTTATATATTCTTTTTTAGTATTTATTTACAATATATACTTATGCTTTCCATGATGTGTAAATATGATAATTTCATTTGATGAAGTGTGGACAACCACCCCCTGAAAGTGATATGAATCATTCATGCTATACATGAAATGTATAAAGTATAGTTTAATAAAAATATGATAAAAAATAACATTAATATATTACTGGTATTATAATATGTATTTATGTCATTTTATTATTATTCTTTTAATGTTAGAACGAAATGAAAATAGCGTCCATGCATACGTATGGACTACCATCTCCATGAACGGTTTATTTCATATATTATCTCCAAATATTATGGATATTATAAATAAATATATACTAGGTATATATGATATTTATATCATGAATAATATTCTGTAGATTATGGTCTTTTGACCACTTGGAAAATTTTCATCAAATAAGTTCATATTCAACTGAAGTACCAAATATCGACAAACCTACCAATATGAACATAAAGAATTATGTAATTTTTACAACATGATGAGATGAAATTTAAATTTAACAGTAAATTTAACTCCTCAAGCTTCCACATAACATATCTCTTTGAATAATACAATAATGTGTGTTGTACGCAACTTCGTGTTCTAACACACCACAACAAATCAAACTATCCGTTATGAAAAGTAATACCCATTTTTTGAAATTTTATTAATTTTATTTTTCAAAATGGACTTCATTTTTTTTTCATAATATCAAAATTAGCATGGGGTGAATTTTTTGTATTTTTTATGAAAACTTTCCATTTTTAATGAATAGTGAAAACCCATGAGTCATAGTTGAAAACTCAATTTTTATTTAAATAATTATTTATTTTATTTAAATTTATTTTATGTTAAAATATATACATAATACGTATATAAGTTAAATGTCATTCATTGGAGTCATTTTATAATAGTTTTATATATATAAAAATTTTATGGAACTTTTTACCGTCTTTTACACACTTCCTAGGAGCATTTGCAAATTTATATAAAACATAATTTTACCATTTCTGTTAGTTGAATTTAAAAAATATGTGAGACATGGTTTATATCAAAAAGTAAAATGTGGTTCAATAAGATGAAAATATTTTTTGGTGAATAGTACCTTTTTAATTTTATTTACCATGATTAAAAGTAAAGAGTGTAATTAAGGGTAAAAATGAAATTATTATTACCCTAAAATATGCCCTAATTCTATTGGATAAGTGTAATTAGCTCAAAAAAATCCTTATTAATAAAATATTAACCTTTTTGGTCTACTTGGATTAGATTGGGACATTTATTATTATTTTATTTAGAGAAGAGTTAAAAGAGTTAAAATCAAAGTTTAATAACTAAAACATTTTTAATATAGGGTTATACATAAGATAAATTTGACTATAAATATTAATTAGAAATATAAAAATATTTCCTACATAATGGTATTTTATTTATAATTTTTGACATTAAATAATTAAATTTATTTATGACACAATGATGATGCGGTAATTACAGTATTGAAGAATTATAAAAATAATTGACAATATAAATATCCCAATAAATGTAATTTGAGACTTTTTATAAATGACACTAATTTTTTAGGTTATTATTACATGTTAGGGTTGGTTAGATGAATATTTTTCTGAGTAATAATTTTTTTATGAATTTAGTAAAAACAAAATACCAAATAGTGTCAAAATTGACATAAAAGAGTTTTTAAAACAAATATTATATTATTAACTGATATTATATTCATAAAAATCTATGGTTTGGACAAAGGTCTTAAATAATATTATATATGTCATCAATGAACCACTTTAGATTCTCATGGAAGTTTATAGTATGTTTATTAACCATATAATATAAAAATACAAAGAGACATGGTAAATGTCAAACTATTTAACTAAGAGTTAAATCTCAAAGACAAAGTTAATATAGTGACCCAAACCTATCTAAAACCTATTTATTGTATGGTTTTCGGCCTATATTCATATTATACTTTAAATAATTCATTTTTGATCCATTAGAAACGAAAAATGATTTTATTATCAAATAATATTTCTAGATTTTGTTTAGGTTCCCATCACGCCTCTTATAAAAGGGCACTCTCTCTTCTCTCTAATTCAGACCTTAAAATCCATTTTTCTCATCCAAACCCTACCAAAATATACTCCCAACTATTCTATATTCATCCTAGAGGCCTTCGTTTAGTTCTAAACCCATCCTATATAGCCCTTTTGATCAAATCAAAAGAAAGAACCCGACGAAGAGGTAAATATTTCATCACCTCTTTCAAGTTATTTTTTTCCTCCACTTCTACTTTATTTGTTATTTCCATTATAAAATAATAACTCCAGTATCTTATATATATTATTATGTAATTATAAAAATGGTACAACCATATTTATTATTTTATCCATCCTATAAATGACAAAGTCACCATATGTGCATATATACGGATTACCGTCTCCACGTCATGGTGAAGTTTGTTTTTCAAACACTTCACCATTTGGATGGGTATAATAATGATTATAAATGATGTAAATAATAAATATAAAAGTAAAATTATTATTTATATATGATATAACATTCAATTATATATTATTTTAAAATCAAAATAATGATATTATCTCTCGTGCGTATGTACGGAATACGGTCTCCACGAATGTGGTGAGATTCATTCCCCATCGTATCCATTCAAGACTAATTTTTATTAGATGATTAAAAAAAATATTTAAGACTAAATATCATTCTGAATATTAATAAGATACATAATATGCATAAAAAACATTACATATGTAACAAATCATATAAAGGAAAACAAATCAGTTAACACCCGAAACGACAATAATACTAAGATATTATAAACAAATCAATGTTAAAAGATAATATATGATATTATATTATTGTATAAGATTTTTGTATAATTTAATAACAATTATTTCACAATTATATAGGAGGTTAACCTACCCTCTACCAAGTAAAAGTACAAGGTAAGGGTTTGTTTTACAATCGTTCTATTATCTGAGGTTATTTTTACGTAAGTATGTATTGGGACATCATTATCATCCTTATCCATGATTCTTAGAACTGTATTTCAAAACGTTTTTACTATTTAATATACTATGGGTTAAAGTCATTTATACACTTATTTTAATTTCTATAAAATGCTTTTAAAGGAATCATTCCTTCAATTTCCAAATAAGGTACTTTATGACCTTTTATACAAAATTTAGGTAAGAATGTTTTTTTAACTTATACGGAGGGTGCGGCTATTTTCCACCATTATAACATCATTGAAGCTTCCCTTACAATATTATAAGAATATTTTCAAAATAAATTTTTTATTTTATAATTATATTACTTTTAAATGATTTCAAAATAGAATTTGATATTTCTCTAAAAAAGGTTTTGATTTCATCTATGTCAACATCCTTTGATGGATTTTAAACTTATTTGAAGTTAATTTATTATGATACAAAAATTTCATACTGTATTGAAGGTTTAGTGTTAAGATTGAATCTTGATTTTTTATTTTTATACCATTCATGGTTTATGGATAAAGTATTGACATTTCATATGATATTTTTAATACAAATATTTATGTTATGTTAAAACCTTTTCATATGAGGAATGAATTGGACTTAGAATGTGATGGGTGGAGCCCACTATAGCTCCTCAATGAATTGATAGGTCCCATGAGACAAACTAGTGTCTTGGAAAAAGGCCTTGAAAAAATCTTATTTGTAGTTTTGGCACAAGGCCTTGACTATGTGATTATGAAGTCTGGCATTATGCATTCCATCATTATGAAAGTTGCTATTGAGACTGAATGTGATTATTCAACTAGTAAAATATTCATGTGAATAAGTAAATGGAATTATTTCATTTTATATTTTCCATTTTATGTTGAAGTTCAAGTTTAAAAGGATTTCGTTTTAGTCTTATACATTACCTTAAATATTTATGTTTATTTATGAAAGTTTCTACTTTTTTTTATCTTTACTGAGAATCTGATCTCACCCCTTTCTATGTTTTATTTTCCCAAGATGTGAAGAAGTATATTATGACTAAACTGTAGGGATAGTATATGGGATCATAATTATTGACTATGGAAACAATGTTTTTGTAGTTTTCCATTTTAGGATGTAATGTGAACCTTATGAATGTATCAATTACTTCTATGGCTACTAAACTAGTCGGTCTTTCAAGACTTGATCTTTTGTGATAATGAAAATGTTATGTAATAATGCACTGACTTTGGGGTTTTGGGTTCAGGGCATTACATTTGGTATCAAAAGAAGTTTAGTACAATCTTTGTAAGATAGATTTAGAAAACTCTGATTAGAGAACATAGTCATAAGATATACTTTGTGGATTAGTATAGAATAACATTCTATAATTTTCGTATTGTAGAGATGTTGTGAGTTCTCCAAGAAATAGATCCCTGTCTAGATATGAAAAGGTAGAGGCGGCTCTGGCATATATGTACCTAGAGGTAAAACCTGAAAACACCTCTTTGAGCTAGACTCGAATGAGGATTGGTGCACGACAACGGGACTAGCTTCACTCTTGGTTACGACACTCCGGGGGATATGCTTAAGATAATTATCATTTTCTTTACAAACAATTATGAAGGGTTTATGAGTATATACTTCCTCAAAGAAAACATTTTTTATTATTATGGATTATATCTATAAACTGTTCAATTTATGTTAAGTGTTTTATAAGTTTTGAATTATGTAATTCGATTCATAAACTAATATAGTTTATTCCATTGTTTAGAAATGGAGCCTAGTGAAAGGAATGGAAACCGTATAAATGCACACAGTCCATGTAGGTATTTAACAAGGGAGTTTTCAGTCCAACTTTTAAGGGAAATATCATTGAAACAATGTTTTGTGAATCAGACCCCATTAGGGCATATAAATTTTCTTTATCTGCTGATCTCATCATCATACCCATGATTGAATTTTATATAATCCTTGGTATGGATTGGATTTCGGACCATGATGCAAAAAATAATTGTATGAAGAAGGAGGTTACTATTTTTGATGACGATGATAAAGAAAACCTTATATTTAGAGAAGAATCGTCACCACCCAATTCTTATCTAGATCCACCCCCAGTAGCTCAACTAAATTCAATTATTAGGGAGGAAGAGATTGAAATAACTGTGGGTGAGGAAAAGAATGTTCAAATAGAGGATGTACCTATTGTGCAAGAGTATATTTATGTATTTCCAAAGGATTGACCAGGATGTCCTCTAGAATGAGAAATTAAGTTTTCCATTGATTTAATTCCTAGTTCAAGGCCCATATCTAAGACCCCTTATAGAATGGCCACTGTGGAATTAGTGGAACTAAAGAAACAACTAGAGGAATTGAGTAATAAAAGATTTATTCACCCTAGTGTGTAAGGACCCGTAAATTTCAAGGTAAATTTTTTCTTAATTTTCTTTGGGATTTTACGAGTACTTAGTTTCTAACGGCACCTGATTCCGAGGCCCGGTGTGCCCATGATCAATTTTCGAACTTTAGCTCGGGTACGTTCAGTGAACGAACGAGCAGGTTTTCATAACTTTTTAACCAGTGCTTGGAATAGAAATCCGAGGACACCGATGAAATCGCATCGCCGATACTTGCTTAAGAACACCTTCTCTGGAGTTGCGTTTGCTCAGGTGAGGTTATTAATTAAATTGGTTAACTAAAGAATAAAATAAAATATTGTGCTACAAATTTTATTTCTATTCTAAGTAGTGATAACCTAGGAATGGTGGATTGAGGTGGGACCCACTAATATCCTAACTAAACTAGGTAGGATATTGGTGAGGTGGGGCCCACACGAGCCCCACACCCTTTATTTCCATTAAACTTCCCACGTGCATTTAATTTTGTAACTCACCCGCAACCCCTTTTAAATGCCAAGTCAACTCTATTAATTAATGAATTGAATTAAGTTATTCAATGTAATCAATTCATGAATTCATTTTTAATTTCGAATTGAATGTTGTCTTGTGTGTGTTAATTAAATAAGACAACGTCTTATTTCTTTAAGGTTTATTTCGTTGTGCGAGAAGGTTGGAGAGGAATTGCTCAATCCTTGGAATCTTTATCTTCCTCCTTGAAGAACGCGAAGAACGCACCGTCACCAACGAAGAACACCGGCCTCCGACGAAGGACGACGAAAAATGCTGATTCCTCGGATATTGACGATGCGACACCATGTACCGCAACGCTGATGATCCTCCTTCCGTGATGCCATCTTCCGTGACGTCCCTTTCCGGTGACGAACCTCGTTCGATGACTTCATTGAGGTAGGGGTTTGATTTTGTTCACGAATATTCTTTACCGTCCAAACGTCTTTTTTTAGCCTCTTGATATCGGATTAATGGGAGGTGGCCGGACCGCACGAAGAAGGCTGACCCTCCTCCCGCTTTGATGTTGTGTTTGTCGCGGCAGGATTAAAGGCAGCGCGGTGCAACGACACTGCGCGGAAACAAAGAAGAAGTGTGGTGCCGTCGCGCCGCGCCGTTGAGGCCGAACAAAGCCGCGGCATCATCGCACTGCGCCGTAGATTGATGAAGAGGCCGCGGCCAGAGCGGTGCCACAATGGAGGGGTGGGGCGCAGTTGCGCCGCGCCGGTCGGACAAGGTCGTGGATCAATGTCGCGGCGGTGCAAGGCGGGGCGGCCCGAACCGCCGGCCACCGACACCTCGGAGGGGCGGGACTGCGGGGTCCCGCGGTGGCAGCACCGGCCGGCCAGACCGGGCTGGCCATTTCGGAATGAAGACCGGCGGTCGTAACCCCCGAATGGAAAAAGTGTGGCCCCACGTGGGGCTGTGGTTTCAATCAAGGGGGGCAGCCCCCCCCCCCCTTCTGCTCGGCGCGACCAGCGCCGAGCTGGCCCCACCGGGCCACGCCCGCGCCAGGACAACCGGCCGCACCAGGCCGGGCCACACCCTAATGGTCCAGACATGAACCCGGGTGGGGTCGACCTGGTTCGGGCCGACCCAGGGGGTCTTGGGCCGGGTCGGTCCGGGCCCAAAACTCCCAATTTCCAAACAATTTTGTTCAAACACCCGTATCTTGGGATACTGATCTCCGATCGATGCACCGTTAGTTGCGATGCTATCCTTGTATCGAGACAGGCGTTTTGGTATATTAAAATCAAGGTTTTAAAGAATTTTGGGTATGACAGAGTTGGTTTGAACACGAAACCAACCGGGCCCTCGGAGCAGAAACGCTTTTAACTTGTGCTCCGGACGTCCGATTGACGTGACGTCGACTTTGTTGGATTCCACTTAGTGAGACAAACCTTTTGGCTTAATCTGATCGAGATTTGGATGCATTTGGAGTGTGTTTGGGTTGGTTTTGACATAAAAACTAACTGGGCCCCAGGAACGAAAAAGCCAATAACTCTCAGACCGGGCGTCCGATTGACGCGCCGTCTGTCGCGTTGAGTTTCTTTTGTTGAGACGGAACTTTGGAATACATAAAATCCGGACTATGTGTCAGTTGATGTATTGACCCCCTTTGGCTCGTGGAGTGGACCCTCCCGGAAATGAGCATGCTGTGTGCGGGAACCCTAGAGCTGGCTGCAACTGCGACGACGATGATGACTCAACTGAAATCCTCCGTGGGTTCGGCAGCGACGACGACTGCACTGAAATCCTCCGTGGGTTCATAAGTGATGAAGACTGCACTGAAATCCTCCATGGGTTTGGCAGCGATGAAGACCATATGGAAATCCTCTGTGGGTTTGACGACGATGACGACTGCACTGAAATCCTCCGTGGGTTCGGCAGCGATGAAGACCGTACTAAAATCTATCGTGGGTTCGACGATGATGACTACTGTTCTTGTATCTTACGTGGGTCTAGTAGTGGTTGACTCTGTTCTTGGTATCCTACGTGGGTCTGCCAGAGTAGCTGGTCTGTATCCTATGTGGGTCTGACAGTATAGCTTGTTTAGTATCCTACGTGGGTCCCAACTTAGATGAATTAGTGGCTATATCTGATCATCTCTATCACCTTACGAAGAAGTATACATGTGTGATCTGAGTCTTGACTTTCAATCAATTTCTTCGATATGATTTACTTGCTTTCCTATGTGGATTGGGTTTTGTCATCCTGTGTGGATTGGGTTGTATTATCCTGTGTGGACGTGATCGAACATGGGCTCGGATGTTGGAGCCGAACTGGAATTGTTGACTTAGGTATATGTATAGGAATATACCTAAGTTGTGTTGGATGTTACTTCATGATTGTATATTTCCTTTTTGTATTATCCTTTGTGGATTCTGGGAGACCTTCATTGGTCTCGGGGTCCCTACTGAGTAGCGTATACTCACCCATGCACGGGCTATGCCCACACTACGTTGTGTTGGATGTAGATGAAGGACATCGTTGATCGTGTTTGAGGCTTGTGGAGCAAGTCAGTACCTGGAGGTGGACCACTGGGTGGGACGTACACAGAGCGGACGGCTGGACCAGAGGAGCTGAGGAGGCTATCTATACCCACCCTTCAGGTGGGACTTCCAGTGGACGACTCAAAGTTGCTGCTTACTTTAAGTTGTTGTACTTTATTTCCAGTTGTACATTACTTTCAGTGTGGGTTTGTATTCTGTCCCATTTACTTTCCTCACTTACTATTGTACCCAGTTTTACTTAGTGTTTACTTATGCTTGCTTACTATGTGGTGTTAGTTTACGTTATAAGGCAATGCCTTCCCCATTTTGTCGGGTTTTACGCCTTGGTTCTACTTGCCTGCCCCTAGCCTATGGGAGGTGGGCTTGGGGTAGTCACGTCACGGGTACCGAGGATAGGTCGTGAAAAATTGGTATCACAGGAGATCGGTTCTACCGCAGAACTCAGGACTCTGATCTTTCTTCTATGTGAAGCAATAGTGTTAACGGTATTGAGTGTGGTTATCAGTCCAGAGAGTCCAGTGTTGGTGCGACAACCGACGTATCTGTACACCAGGACCCTGACATCTGATTTCTGACTCAATGCACGAAAACATTGATTGGATGTGTGTTTCAAAAGTTTCCATTGTGATTACTTTGTGTCAGCTCACCAGGTATACTGTTTTGACCATGGCGCACTTGTTTCTTTTCATGATGGCCCCATAAAAGCAGCCATATAGGGTTTCGAGATTTGTGCGAGACGACTGCCCACCGGGCGACGAGGCCGCGGTGCAGGGCCCTTTTTCAGCGGAGGCACCGGTGATACCTCTACCCGCCAATCAACCGATGCCACCAGCCCCAGCCGTTGAGAGTGCACGTCGCCTTAGTGCACAGGACGAGTTTCAGCGTCAGAGACCGCCCAGGTTATGCGGGGAGATGGACCCTCAGGAAGCCGAGGATTGGCTAGAGGCTATGGTTTGAGTTTTCAGGTTAGTGGGGACACCAGCAGACCTCATGGTGATCCTTGCAGTGAGCCTCCTGCATGCGACAACAGGCAGATGGTGGAGCTTGATGCTCCAGGTGCACGAAGAGGCATCTCTCCTCTAGACAGAATTTGAGAGCCTCTTCCGCTCGGAGTTCGTCCCAACCACCCTCCATGCGTGTGCATCCAGGAGCTACTACAGCTATGGCAGGGCAGCATGATGGTCGCCCAGTACTCGGTGAGATTTACTGACCTCTCGCGCTATTCGACGGACATGGTACGGGACCTATTCTTCTGGGCCCGGACCTTCGAGCATGGAGTGAGGCAAGAGATCGGGGCATCGATGATCTCCCTCAGCATTCTGACACAGGCAGGAGTACTGGAGCGAGCTCTTCCCATAGAGAGATTTCTTGCTGAGCCTATGCCAGCAGCAAGACCTACCGCAGGGCGACACGTAGTAGTGTCGTCTGCAGCTGGCAGTCGACGGATGTCACAGGGGTCCAGGCAGACCAGACCTTCAGGAACATGACCTCATGACATTGCCTCAGTGGTGTGGGGCACATAGCGTAGAGCCAACCTTCTGAGGAGCAGGCAGTGCTACGCATGCGGTGGGCAGGGCCACATGGCTCGTGACTGCCCAACCCGCCATGCAGAGGAGCAGCACACGGTTGAGGGGCCACCCAGGCAGTGGAAGAGGGTCGACCGTGGGGGTCCACCGAGAGTAGGCATACAAGGCAGGGGAGCTGGCCGAGCAGCAAGTGGTGGGAGATGCTTTGAGGCTTTACGAACACCACCACCAGGAGGTCCACCCAGACCACAGGGAGCTGGCGGGCAGAGGCAGGCTCAGCTTCAGGCAGCAGAGGCCTACAGCCACGGCGCGCCAGAGATGATTCGAGGTACTATCTATGTCTACTCTACCCTTGCTGATGTTCTTATAGACATAAGAGCAAGTCATTATTTTATTGCCGCTGCCCTTGTTTGGAGCTCGGAGATTCTGACGGAGTTGTTGGAAAGATCCTTACGGCTAGAGAATCCTACGGGAGAAGACTCGACGATTACGCACTGGTGCCGGTAGTGTGAGCTTACTCTAGGAGGCGAGAGATTCGGCTGGGTTCTTCTTGTAGCGGAGTTGAGGCCTTACGACGTCATCTTGGTTATGGATTGGTTATCTATAGTCCATTCATAGATCGACTGTATTAGGTGCAAGGTGCGGTGTGTTCGCACCGATGGAAGCAGGTTCACCTTCACCAGCGAGAAGGGAACCTTTGCAGCACAAAATGGACTCACGCAGGGGAGAGGACAGCCCATCACTCATCAGTTGTCTAGCCTCATCCTATGATCAGTTGACGTGCAGAGTCCGAGTTTTCCAGTAGTGGTGGATCAATATGTGGACATTTTCCCTGACAATATTCCAGGACTACCACCTCACAGAGAGGTAGACTTTTATATTGACTTATACCCCGGGACAACCCCGATATCCACTCCAGCATATCGGATGGATCCGGCTGAGCTTTAAGAGCTACCAGAACAGCTGGAGGACTTGCAGAGCAAGGGATTCATCTGACCCAGTGTTTCACCCTGGGCTTCCCCGATATTGTTCGCCAAGAAGGCGGATGGGAGCTTGCGACTGTGTTTCAATTATCATCGCCTGAACTAGGTGACTGTGATGAACAAGTATCCGCTGTCGAGGGTTGACGACCTCTTCGATCAGCTCAAGGGAGCACGGTGGTTCTCAAAGATAGACCTTAGATCAGGCTATCATCAGCTCAGAGTTCAGGATGAGGATGTGCAGAAGACAGCCTTCAGAGGTCGATATGGAAACTATGAGTTCTTTGTTATTCCTTTCAGCATAACCAACGCCCCATCACTGTTCATGGGTCTCATGAACAGGATCTTTCAGCCATACCTCGATCGATTTGTCGTGGTCTTCATCAAGGACATATTGATACACTCGACCACTAAGGAGGAGCACACCTACCACATGCGGGTTGTACTGGACACACTCTGAGAGCACCAGCTTAATGGAAAGCTCTCGAAGTGTCAGTTCTGGATACGTGAGTTCCACTTCTTGGGACACATCATCTCTAAGGTGGGAGTTGCGGTGGATCCTATGTAGATCTAGGCAGTGCCAGCTTGGGATCCACCCAAGAGCGTGATGGAGGTGCGGAGTTTCTTGGGGCTAGCTGGGTACTACAGGAGGTTTGTTCCAGACTTCTCCAGAGTTACGACACCACTCTCAGCTTTGACGAAGAAGGGGAAACCCTTCTTGTGGTCAGACAGATGTCATCAGAACATCCAGGAGATGAGACAAAGATTGACCAACACACCAATCTTGAGGCTACCAGAGGAGGGAGTAGGGTACGTAGTCTACTTTGATGCATCAAGGACCAGACTCGGATGTGTCCTGATGAAGGAGATGGAATTGATCGGCTATGGATCACGTCATTTGAGGCAGTATGAGCAGAACTACACTACCCATGACCTGGAGTTTGCAGCAGTGGTCTTCGCTCTGAAGATGTGGTGACACTACCTGATGGGCGAGCGCTTTATAGTCTACTCAGACCACCAGAGTCTTAGGTACATCTTCTCGTAGAAGAACCTGAATCTGAGACAGTGGTGATGGATCGAGTTCCTCCAGTACTATGAATTTGAGATAGTCCATACTCTTGGAAAGGGGAATATAGTAGTCGATGCTCTCAACAGGAGGACGGGCATTCAACTACTCGGGGAGGCGACTGAGCAGCTAGCCGCTTTGTAGATATCCTTTGTGGATAGAGATGGAGTAGCCTTTCTTCAGTCACTCACAGTCACTCCTCCACTACTGTAGTGGGTCAGAGAGGCACAACACGGGGACGCTTACTGTGAGTCGCGACGTGCAAAAATATCCTCAGGACAGGCACCTGATGGATTCTCAGTAGGAGGAGAGCACAAAGTCCTTTTCAGAGGACGTACCATGGTACCAGCTGCTTTACAAGAGAAGGTGATGAGGGAATTTCACACTTACCCTTTATCGGTACATCCAGTAGTGGCGAAGATGTACCAGGATCTCAGACGACAGCATTGGTGGCCGAGCATGAAGAAGGGTGTAGCTGAGTTCATTTCTCGATGCCTCACCTATCAGTAGGTGAAGGCAGAGCACCAGGTACCAGCAGGCTTGGTACAACCCTTGGAGGTCCCGAAGTGGAAGTGGGATGGGATATCTATGGATTCCGTGACTGTACTTCCACGTACTTCCAGAGGTCACAACTCCATTTGGGTGATTGTCGACCAACTCACCAAGTCGGCCCACTTCTTACCCATCAGAGTGTAGGGCTCAGTTGAGAACATGGGACGCCTCTACGTTTAGGAGATTTTACGGATTTATGGTTTTCCATAATCTATCGTCTCTGATCGAGATGCTCTCTTTACTTCCCGAATTTCGAAGGGGTTACAGGAGACATTAGGGACACAGCTACGTCTGAGCACCGCCTTTCACCCTCAAACGGATGGTCAGACGGAGAGGACCATTCCGACTATTGAAGACATGCTCCGTGCATATTTCCTCGACTTTGGTCGTAGCTGGGAGGACCACCTAAGATTGGTGGAGTTCGCATACAACAACATCTACCACTCCACCATCGGGATGGCACTATACGAGGCATTGTACGACCGACCTAGCAAAGCACATCTGTGCTGGACAGACCCTAGGGAGTCAGCACTTGTGGGACCAGAAATGGTCCAGGCCACGACAGAGAAGGTCCAGGTCATCTAGGAGCAGATGAGGATAGCTCAGATCCAGAAGAAGTCTTTTGTTGACAGGAGGCGGAGGCCACTGGAGTTCAAGGATGGAGACCAGGTTTTCTTGTGGGTCTCACCTCGATGTGGATTACGGAGATTTGGCCGGGGTGACAAGTTATCTTCGCGCTTCATCAGACTATTCTAGGTTCTCAGCAGGGTAGGCGAGGTGGCATACCGCCTGGCTCTACCACCTCATTTGCACCGGGTGCACGACGTCTTCCACGATTCTCATCTGAGGAGATACGTGCATGACTCGACGCATATCATCGACCATGGGGAGTTGGACATTGATGATGGGGTGAATTTTGCGGATGTCCCGGTGGAGATCGAGGATTGACAGGAGCGGGTCCTATGTGGTCAGTCGATTCCTCTAGTGCGCATCAGATGGCTGCACAGAAACCTCCAGGAGAGCACTTGTGAGCAGGAGGCTCAAATGCGTGCTCAGTACCCACATTTGTTCCCCTAGTTTATGATGTATCTTTACGGGGACGTAAATCCTTGAGGTGGGAGTAATGTAAAGACCCTTAAATTTCAATATAAATTTTTCCTTAATTTTTTTTGGGATTTTACGACTACGCAGTTTCTGAGAGCACCTGATTCTGAGGCCCGGTGTGTCCGGAATCAATCTTCGAAGTTTAGCACAGGTACGTTCAGTGAACAAATGATCTGGTTTTCCTAACTTTTGAACCGGTGCTCGGAATCGAAATCCGAGGACACCGATGAAATCGCAGTGCTAGTAACTGCTTATGAACACCTTTTTCAGAGTTGTGTTTTCTCGGATGATGTTATTAATTTAATGGGTTAACTAAAGAATAAAATAAAATATTGTGCTACAAATTTTATTTCTATTCTAAGTAGTGATAACCTAGGCATGGTGGATTGAGGTGAGACCCACTAATATACTAACTCAACTAGGTAGGATATTAGTGAGGTGGGGCCCAAATGAGCCCCACCCCCTTTATTTCCTTTTAACCTCCCACGTTCATTTAATTTTGTAACTCACCCGCAAACTCTTTTAAATACCAAGTCAACACTCTTAATTAATGAATTGAATTAAGTTATTCAATGTAATCATTTCTTGAATTCATTATGAATTTGGATTTGAATGTTGGCTTATGTGTGTTAATAAAATAAGAAAAAGTCTTATTTCATTAAGGTTTATTTCGTTGTGCGAGAAGGTTGGAGAGGAATTGCTCAAGGCTTGGAATCTTCATCTTCCTTCTTGAAGAACGCGAAGAACGCACCGTCACCGACGAAGAACGCCGGCCACCGACGAAGGAAGACGAATAACGCAGATTCCTCGAAGATCAACGACGCGACGCCGTGTACCGCGACGCCGTGTACCGCGACGCCGACGATCCTCCTTCCGTGACGCCATCTTCCACGAGGTCCCTTTCCCGCGATGAACCTCGTTCGACGACTTCATCGAGGTAGGGGTTTGATTTAGTTCATGAATATTCTATGCCGTCCAAACATCTTTTTTTAGCCACTTCATATCGGATTAACGAGAGGAGGTCGGACCCCATGAACACGGCCGGACCTCCTCCCCCTTTGATGTTGTGTTTTTTGTGGCACGATTAAAGGCAGTTCGGTGAAATGACACCGCGCGGAAATAAAGAAGAAGTGTGGCGCCGTCGCACCGTGCCGTTGAGGCCGAACAATGCCGCGACGCCGTCACGCAGCGCTAGAGAACCACGAAGAGGCCGGGGCCAGAGTGGGACCGCGGCGGAGGGGCGCGGTGTCGTCGCGCCGCGCCGGTCGAACAAGGTCACGGCTCAATGCCGTGGCGGTTCAAGGCATGGTGACGAGAACCACCGGCCGCCGGTACCTCAGAGGGTCGGGACCACAGGGTCCCGTGGAATCAGCACCGGCCGGCCGGACCGGGCCAGCCATTTCGGAAGGAAGACCAGGGGTCGTAACCCTTGGCTGGCAAAGGAAAGCCCCACGTGGGGCCACAGTTTCAATCAAGGGGGCCATCCCCCCCCCCCCACCCTTCTACTCGGCTCAGCCAACACCGAGCTGGCCACACCGAGCCGCGCCTGTGCCAGGCTAACCGGCCGCCTAGGACGGGTCGGGACGCGCCGGCGGGGCGGGGCAACGCCGGCTGGTCCGGGCCACGCCGGCAGGGCCGGGCCATGCCAACAGGGCCGGGCCACGCCCACCAGGCCAGGCCATACTCTAATGGGCCGGACCCGGACCAGGGTCGGTTCGGGCCCAAAACCCCCTATTTTCGGAAAATTCTGTTCAAACGCCCGTATCTTGTGAAACGGACCTCAGATCAATGAACTGTCAGTTGCGATGCGATCCTTGGATCGAGACGGTCGTTTCTGTATATTACACTCAAGGTTTCGGAGGACTTTGCGTACGACCGGGTTGGTTTGAACACGAAACCAACCGAGCCCTCGGAGCGGAAACACTTATAACTTGAGCTCCGGACATCCGATTGGTGTGTCATCGACTTTGATGGATTTCTATTAGTGAGACGGACCTTTGGGATTACTCCGCTCGAGGTTTGGATGCAGTTGGAGTGTGGTCGGGTTGGTATTGACTTAAAAACCAACCGAGCCCCTGGAACGAAAAAGCCAATAACTCTCAGACCAGGCGTCCGGTTTACACGCCATCTGCCGCGTTGAGTTCCTTTTGTTGAGACGGAACATTGGGATAAATAAACTCCGAATTACATGTCAGTTGATGTATCAACCCCCTTTGACTCATGGAGTGGACCCTCCCGGAAACGAGCATGCTGTGTGCGGGAACCCTAGAGCATGATGACTGCATTGAAATCCTCTGTGGGTTCGGCAGCAACGACGACTACACTAAAATCCTCCGCGGGTTCAGCAGCGATGAAGACTGCACTGAAATCCTCCATGGGTTCGGCAGCAATGAAGACCGTACTGAAATCATCCATGGTTTCAATGGCAATGAAGACTGCACTGAAATCCTCTGTGGGTTCGGCAGCGATGAAGACCGTACTGAAATCCTCTGTGGGTTCGACGGCGATGACTACTATTCTTGTATGCTACGTGGGTCTAGCAGTGTTTGACTCTGTTCTTGCTATCCTATGTGGGTCTGGTAGAGTAGCTGGTCTGTATCCTATGTGGGTCTGAGAGCATAGCTGGTTTAGTATCCTATCTGGGTCCCAGCTTAGATGAATCGGTGGTTATATCTGATAATCTCTATCACCTTACCAAGACGTATACCTGTGTGAGCTGAGTCTTGACTTTCAATCAATATCATCGATATGATTGACTTTCTTTCCTATGTGGATTGGGTTGTGTCATCATGTGTGGATTGGGTTGTACTATCTTGTGTGGACGTGATCGAACTTGGGCTCGAAAGTTGGAGCCGAACTGGAATTGATGACTTAGGCATATGTGTGGGCATATACCTAAGTAGTTTTGGATGTTACTTCGTGATTGTATCTTTATTTTGTGTATTATCCTTTTTGGATTCTGGAAGACCTTCTGGGGTCTCGGGGTCCCTACTGAGTAGCGTATACTCACCCCTGCACGGGCTATGCCCGCACTACATTGTGTTGGATGCAGACGACAGAAAATGCTGATCGTGGTTGAGGATTGTGGAGCAAGTCGGTACCTGGAGGTGGACCACTGGCCGGGACATACACAGAGCAGACGGCTAGACCCGAGGAGCTGAGGAGGCTATCTGTACCCACCCTTCAGGTGGGACTTCTTGTGAAGGGATCGACGTTTCTTCTTACTTTCAGTTGTTGTAATTTTTTTCCAGTTGTACTTTACTTTCAGTTTGGGTTTGTATTCTGGCCCATTTACATTCCGCACTTACTATTTTTCCCAGTTTTACTTAGTGTTTACTTATTCTTTCTTACTCTGTGGTGTTTCTTTACTTTATAAGGCAATGCCTTCCCCATTTTGTCGGGTTTTACGCCTTTGTGCTAGTCGCCAGCCCCTAGCCTATGGGAGGCGGGCTTGGTGTAGTCATGGAACGGGTCCTGAGGACGGGTTGTGACATAGTGTTTCTCCATGGGGAGCCATTTTCCTTTTTGTTAAGAATAAATATGGATCTATGAGGTTGTAAATTTACTATAGGGAGATCCATGCTATAACAATAAATAAAAATTATCCCCTACATCGCATTGATGATTTATTTGAACAAATTCATGGAGCTCAATACATTTCAATGATTAACCTTTGATCTGAAAATCATCATTTGTGTGTGAAGAAGGAATAAATTCCTAAAAAAACATTTCGAACCAGGTATGGGAATTACGAGTTCAAAGTAATGCATTTTGGATTGACTAATGCACCCTCTGTCTTCATGGATCTAATGAATAGTTCATTCAAGGAATATCTTAATGACATTGTAGTGTTATTTATTGATGACATCTTGGTATACTCAAAAATATATGAAGATCATGAAAATCACTTTTGCATTATTCTAAAGACTATTATAAGACATGAATTATATGAGAAGTTTATCAAGTGTGAATTCTAGCTTCAGGAGATTTCTTTTCATTACTATATTGTCTCTAATGATGGAATCTCTATTGATCCTTCTAAGACAAGAGCAATCCAAGAATGGTCAGGACCAATGATTATAACTGAGGTACATAGTTTTATTGGCTTAGTAGGTTATAATTGAGGTTTTGTCTAGAATGTTTCCCGGTTGGAAAACCCATTAACAATGCTCACACAAAAAGGGGTTAAATTTATTTGGATAAAAGAGTGTGAAGAATGTTTTCAAGAACTGAAGAGAGGATTAGTCAATGCTCTTATATTGACTCTACCACCGGGGAATGATGGGTTTGTTATTTATAGTGATGCCTCAATGAAAGGACTCGGTTGTGTCCTTATACAGAATTATCGGGTTATTGCCTATGCATCACGACAGCTAACAATTCATGAGAAAAACGTTCCTACTCATGATCTTGAGTTAGCAGCTGTAATATTTGCTTCGAAGATTTGGAGACACAATCTCTATGGTGAAAAATTTGAGATATATACCGATCATAAGAGATTGAATTATATTTCCTCATAGAAGGAACTCAACATGAGGCAAAGGAGTTGACTTGAACTACTCAGGGAATATGAATGCACTATACACTACCACCCGGGGAAGGTAAATAAAGTGGCAGATGCTTTTAGCACAAAAGATCATGGAGGTTTGAACAAGATGAGAGGTGAAAGGGATCCTATTTTCATGGACCTAGTAATGATGGATATGGGAATAACCATCGAAGGTGAAACATCAATGATTTTTCAAATTGTTTCCAAACCATCATTACTATAAAGGATAAAATGTTTGCAGGTTGATGATGATGAGTTTCAACAGATGATTAATGCTATGAATGATGGGAGACTGAGTGACTTCATATATGAATATATAATTTTGAAATTTGGAAAGAGGATTTTTCTTCCCAATATACCTAATCTAAAAATAGAATTGTTGGATGATGCTCATAGCTCCATTTTCTATTTACACCCTCGGAGAACCAAATTGTATAGAGATTTGAATGAACATTTGTGGTGGGACAACATGAAGAGGGAGATTGCTGATTTCATGTCAAGATTTATAGTTTGTCATAAGTGAAAGATGGAAGGAAATGGCCTGGAGGAATCATGCAACCTCTTCCCATACCTGAGCAGAAATGGGATGATATCATGATGTATTTTTCAATTGGGATACCAAAAACACTTGGAAGGAACGATGCAATATGGGTCATTGTTGATCTTCTTACCAAGTCAGCACATTTTCTTTTTATAAGGTAAGATGTACCACTTGATCGTTTTGGAAGACTATATATTAATGAAGTTGTATGACTTCATGGAGTACCACTATCGATTGTTTCTGATCATGATCCCTATTTTACATCATGATTCTGGAAAACTCTTCTGAAATCCCTAGATACTGAAGCGTTGTATAGAAAGAGATGTCGCAAACAAACCTGTTGGGATGATGTTGGCGAAAGAAAACTCATTCACCCTGAACATCTGGAGGAAACAATGGAATAGGTGTAGGTAATCCAAAACCACATCAAAGCAGCTCGATGTAGGCAGAAGAGCTATACCGATAACTGAAGGAAGGATTTGGAATTTCAGGTAGGAGATCATGTTTTCTTGAAGGTATCTCCATGGAAGGGTGTTAAATGTTTCAATAAGAAGGGAAAATTGAGTCTCAGGCACATCAGACCTTTCAAAATTCTAGACCAAATTGGGGCTGTAACTTACCGTTTGGAAATGCCGCCAAGTCTCTCCAAAGTTCATGATGTATTCCACGTATCACTGTTGAAACAATACATGCCTGACCCAATGCATGTACTCACCTATATGGAATTAGAACGTGAACCCGATCTGTCTTATTGCGAAGATCCTATCAAGGTTGTTGATACAAGGGAACAAGTGTTGAGAAACCGGATGACTCATATGGTAAAAGTTCTATGGAGAAACCATAAGATGGAAGAGGCAACGTGGGATCCTGGGGAACATATGATGAAGAACCACACACATCTTGTTATTCAATAATATTCTAGAAATTTTGAGGATGAAATTATTGGAAGGAGGGGAGAATGTAACACCCCAAGAATCCACGGTACGCTTCTCTTTGAATAATACAATAGCGTGTGTTGTACACAACTTCATGTTATAACACACCACAACCAATCAAACTAGCCGTTATGAATAGTAATACCCACTTTTTTAAATTTTATAAATTTCATCTTTCAAAATAGGGTTCATTTTTGGATTCAAAATATCGAAATTATCTTAGGGTGAATTTTTGGTATTTTTCTGAAAACATTGAAATTTTGATGAATAGTAAAAAATGCTGAGTTATAGTTTAAAACTGAATTTTTATTTAAATAATAACTTAATTCATTTAAATTTACTTTAGGTCAAAATATATACATAATACCTATATAAGTTCAACTTAATTTATTGGAGTCAGTTTATAATAATTTTAGATATATAAAAATTTTATTGAACTTTTTTACCATCTTTTACCCACCTTCTTGGAGCATTCGCAAATTTACATAAAACATACTTTTACCACTTATGTGAGTATAATTTCAAAAATCATAGAGAAACGGTTGATATTAGTAAGTAAAATGTGGTTCAATAAGATGAAAATAATTTTTGGTGAATAGTAACTTTTTACTTTTATTTACCGGGGTTAAAAGTAAATAGGGTAATTAAAGGTAAAAATGATATTATTATTACCCTAACACATGTCCAAATTCTATTGGATAAGTATAATTCGAAAAAAACATCTTTAGGAATAAAATACTAACCTCTTTTGTCCACTAGGATTAGATTTGGACAATTATTATTATTTTATTTTAAGAAGAGCTAAAAGAGTTAAAATAAATGTTTAATAACTAAAACAATATTATTATTGGTTTATACATAAGATAAATTAGTCTATAAATATTCATTAGAAATATAAAAAAATTTCCTAAATAATGGTTTTTATTAATAATTTTCAGACATTAAATAATTAAATTTATTTATGACACATTGATGATGTAGTAATTACCGTATTAATGAATGATTAAAATAATTGACATTATAAATATCCAAATAAATATAATTTGAGAGTTTTTATAAATTAAACTAATTTTATAGGTTAATATGACATTTTAGGGTTGGTTATATGAATTTGTTTCTAAGTAATAATTTAGTTATGAATTTAGAAAAAACAAAATACCAAAGGATGTCAAAATTGACATAAAAGTGTTTTTAAAATAAATATTATATTATTAATTGATATTCTATTCCTAAAAAACTAAATTTCAGAAAAGGGTATTAAATAATATTATATATGTCATTAATGAACAACTTGAGGTTTTCTTGGAGTTTTATAGTATGTTTATTAACCATATAATATAAAAACTCAAAGAGACATGGTAAATGTCAAACTGTTTAACTAAGAGTTAAATCTGAAAGATAATGTTAATATAATGACCCAAACCTGTCTAAATCCTATTGGTTGAGTTGTTTTCAACCCATACCCATCTTATACTTTAACTAATATATTTTGGACCCATTAGAAACCGAAAATTATTTTATTATAAAATAACATTTCTAGCTTTTCTTAGGGTGCCCCACACCCCTCTTATAAAAGGGCACTCCCCCTTCTCTCTAATTCACACCTTCAAAGCCATTTGGCTCAGCAATACCTGGCCCAAATATCCTCCCAACTGTCATACCTTAATCTTAGAGGCATTATTTAGTCATAAATACAACCTAAGGATCTCTTTGTATCAAATCAAATGAAAGAACCTGAAGAAGAGGTAAATATTTCATCACCTCTTTCACGTTCTTTTCTTCTTCCACTTCCTCTTTCTGTGTTGTTTCCATTCTAAAAAAATAACTCCATTATATTATATATACATTGATATTATTATAAAAATGGTACAATATTATTCATTATTTTATCCATCCTATAAATGACAAAGTCACCATATGTGTGTACATACGGATTACCGTCTCCCCGCCGTGGTGAAGTTTGTTATTCAAACGCTTCATTATTTGGATGGGTATAATAATGAGTATAAATGATTTAAATAATAAATATAACATGATAATGATTCTTTATATATGATATACCATCCATTTATATATTATTTTTATATAAAAATAATGATATTGTCACTCGTGCGTACGTACGGATTACCATCTCCACAAACGCGATGAGATTCATTCCCCATCGTATCCATTCAAGACTAATTTTCATTAGATGATTAAAAATAATATTAAAAGACTTAATATCATTATAAATATGAATAATATACATCCTCTTCATAGAAAAATTACTTACATAATAAATCATATAATGGAAAATGAATCAATTAACACCCGAAATGAAGATAAGGCTAAGATATTATTAACAAAGCAATGTTAAAAGATCATATATGATATCATATTAATGTATATGATTATTTTATAATTTAATAAAAATTATTTTACCATTATACAGAAGGTTAACCTACCCTCAACCAAGGAAATGTTCAAAGTAAGGGTTTATTTCACAATCTCTCTGTTATCCGAGGTTGTTTTTACGTAAGTATCTACTGGGACATCTTTATCATCCACATCCATGATTCTTAAAAATATATTTCAAAACATTTTTACTATTTACTAGACTATGTATTAAAATAATTAATACCCTTCTTTGACTTTTTATAAAATGGTTTGTATGGAAACATTTTATCATTTTCCAAACAAGGTACTTTATGGCCTTTTCGACAAAATTATGGTAAGAATGTTTTTTTAACCTATTCGAAAGGTGCGGATATTTTTTTCTATTATAAAATCGTCGAAGCTTCTCTTACAAAATTATAACAATATTTTCAAAATAAATGTTTTCTTTTATAATTATATGACTTTTTAATTATTTCAAAATATAAAGTGATATTTCTCTTAAAAAGGTTTTGATTTCATCTATGCCAACATCCTTTGATGGAATTTGAGCTTATTTGAAGTTGATTTTTTATGATACAAAACATCCATATTTTATTAAAGGTTTTGTGATATATTTGAATGTGGATGTGTTATTTTTATTCCATTCATGGTTTATGGATAAAGTATTCACATTTCGTATCCTAGTTTTAATACAAATGATTATGTTTTGGTTAAACCTTTTCATTTGAGGAATGCATTTAACTTAATAAGTGACGGGTGGAGCCTGATATAGCTCCTTTATACATCAGTAGGTATCATGAGAAAAAATAGTGTCTGGGCACAAATCCTTAAAAAATATTATTTGTAGTCTTGGAATAAGGCCTTGACTATGTTATTATGCAGTATGGTATTATGCATTCCATCATAATGAAAGTGGATATTGATATTGCATGTGATTATTCAACTAATAGAATATTCCATTGAATATGTAAATAGAATTATTTGATTTTATCGTTTTAATATTATGCTGATGTTGAATTTTAAAAGGCTTTTGGTTTAGTCTTATAAATTTCCTTAAATGTTTGTGCTTATTTATGAAAGTTTCCGCTTTATTGTTATCCTTACTGAGTATCTGAGCTCACCGCTTTCTATATTTTATTTTTCCCTGGATGCGAAGAAGTATATATAATGACTGATCTATAGGGATAGTCTATGGGATCTCAATATTTTCTTTGGAAATAGTGTGGCTGTATTTTTCCATTTTATGAGGTAATGTAAAACTTATGAATGAATCTAGTACTTCTATGGCTACTAAAATAATCGGTCTTTCAAGACTTGATCTTTTGTGATCATGCCAATGTTATTTAATAATGCACTGAATCTGAGATTCTGGGGTCAGGGCGTTACAATAAACATGAAAAGGTTATGGTGAAATATAAATTAACCAATGTTTTTTGTTCAAGAATATAAATAAAGAATGAGACTAGTCAGACTCATGGTAAGGGAACTTCTTCACCCAATATACATTCACTAGGTTAATCTTCTACATCTTGATTATGTCATGCTATGATTATGTGAGAAATAAATTTTTAAATCCTATCTAGTATTTATAATTTATTGATGTTTATTTATAGTTTATACACATAATTGTTCTATTTTATAAACTAAATAATCTTTATAGGGGAATTTCTAAGCACAATTTTCACTCATTGGGTTTTATGCATAATTCATTGATTATATTATGAAATGATTATATATGTAAAAACTGTTTTTTTATTTATGTTTTAATTTGAAATTCCATTTGTATAGAAATACTATTTATAGAAATAATCACCCCATTAATAATTTCTTACTTTATTTATATGAATTTTTTAAGGGAAATATTAATTCAATCTAATTTCCTTGAGTTAAATATCTATATCATTGGTTATGTTTTTCCTAGAATAATTATGAATGGCCTCATAATATTTTACACTAAATATCAACTTATATTGGGTTTATTTATATTTTTCACACAAAAATATACCATTTATTTTTTCTTTAATCAATGTAAATTATATTTATAAGGGATTTCGTCTCAATTTACATTCCATTGAGACTTATTTGTTGTTACAAACCATTTCACTTTTATATAGTGTATATAATTCCATTTGACATATTATATCTTAAATATCCTTATTCTCATGATATTATATTTTTAAGGTCATTTTTTCCTTATTTATATTCTAGTATTTTCTCAAATGGCAAGGGACTCTTTAACTAAGACATCGTTTTAAATGTTTTAAAGATTGATTTTTCTAATTTTTTTTTCCATAAATGTCCTTAAAAATGGTTTAAGGATTTATTGATATGAAAATTAATGTTTTAAAATGTTAATTACCTTAAATGTTTCATAGTGGTATAAGACACATTGATTCAAAAATATATTTATTTAACATTTTAAATGATTTTGAAACTCGATTGAATATTTCAATATCATAAATTGATTTCTTCTGATTGAGGATTTAAATGTTCCTAATTGAAATCAATGATGTGTTATGATTCTATAATGGTACTTGGATATTTGATGAGTGGTTACATGATAAACCAAATACGGGTGGTTCCATGATAATCCTAGGGCGGTTGATTCCATGATAGCTCTCCATTGCATTGGGTAACATGACGAAGGTAAACAATAAAGTTTCCCCTAAGATATTTTTGGAATATACTATGATGGGTATTCCAAATTTAACCATGATGGATACTTACTATGTAGCTATGAAATCTATAATGTATGTATGATATGTATGCCATAAGTTACAATTATGTTTTATGATTTATATTATGTTTTTTATTGATCTTATGATTATGTGATGTAATATAAGTAGTTTATGTTTTATAGGTGAAAATTATTATTTTTTTAAAACAATTTCATGGGTTTTAAATATTCATGGTCTAATAGTTTTATTTAAATTTTTATATTACTTACTTATCTTTTAATTCTCATACCATGTTTTTGAAATGATTTTTCACATGCTATAAGGAAGGGTAAGAGAAAAGATGAATTCAAAAGGATTTTTACCCAGAAATGAATTCTTAATTTTTATAATGAGTTTTATTACTTTGAAAAAATTAGATATTGTAGAAGTGACTACTTTTTACTTTTTTAGATTTAATGTAATAGTTATGGCCTAATTTTTAATAAATATAAACCTGAAAATATCTTAAATGTGAAAGAAAGTAAATTCTAGTTTAAAACTCAAGATTATGTATGGTTTATGTATTGGGTCTTATTGAATTTCCAAGACATCAAATGTCCCATGAACTCTTTGAGAATTCAATATTAAATCTATGCTGGTAAACATTGAGGAGACCAGTAGTTTGAGTTTTGAAATAAGGTGTTCATCCATATATCCCCATGAGAAAATTTCACAATGTTTGGGAAGAAGGGAAATATTTTTTAATGATACTTCAGCCTCTTTGAGAACCTTGACTGCCAAAGAGTAGTGTCATACTGACTTTCACTACAACCTAATCTATCATGAGTACATGATGTGGTCTATGTATCCCAAATGATGATGTACAATTGAGACCCCTCAGATGTACCAAATCCATAGTTTGTACCACTAGATATATGCATTTAATATAGGAGAATTTGGTGACGGTACAAGATCATAGAGAAAAAGTTCTATGAAATAAGACATTTCACCTAGTCAAAGTGTTATGGTGAAACCACATGTTCATGGAAGAAACTTGGGAACCAGAGGAGGTGAGGACGCAGAATTACACATAGATGTTTTCCCCATAGTATGTAATATGAAATTTATAGGGTGAAATTAATAAAATGGTATGAATTAAACACATAAAATATTTATTATATATCTCTTTTTAAATAAATTATATCTTTTAAGTAGCATAATATGCACACAACAATTGGTTTACATGAAACATGATACTATATTATTTAATCATACACAATATAACATAGCCATTAAATAGAAATAACTAAATTAAGAAAAATTATTTGGTGTGAATATGTATAAAATAAAATAAATGTTTGTTTAATTATTACAAATAAAATATAAACCATTTGAATGAAAAAGAAATGTTTTCTAAAAAGAAGTTGTTTTTTTCTCTAAAAATTTGTTTAGTAGCACTCTAAACATGTAATTTAAAATTATTTTTTATTAATTTTTGAATTTTTTTTAAAAAAAACTCATTTTTTATTTTAATAATCATATCAAAATTATATTATGGTAAGTTTTTGTGATTTTTAGAAAATATTACTTTTTCAGCGAATAGTGAAAATATTGATTTTTAGAAACTTTAAATTTATATTGGATAAATTACATCCCATTATTAAATTAATTTTATTTAACATTAACATAATTATTATTTATTTATATTGTATCCAATTAATTTAATGTAAATAATATTTATATTAAATTTTATTTTCTATTTATTTTTAGGCTTTAAAATTAATTTTTTCTGAAAATGGTTTTTAAGTACATAATGTTTATAAATATTAAATTATTAAAATAAAATAAAATAATAAATTATTTAAATTAAATTTATATATTATATATCTATAAATATTAATTTTGAGTTTTATAATTATGATTACTTGACATATAGTTAATATGAAATCATTTTTCCTTAAAAAGTGAATTTCTAGAAAAGCTGTTTTTTGACACATTTGTGGATTTAATTTTAAATTTCATTATGAAACTTATATAATATTTATTTAGAAAAATTTATTCAATAATTTGAATTAGTATAATTTTTATTATCTTTTAAGGAAAACTTAATTTATTTCAATAATTAATATTGAAAATATTTAAAATTATTTACTGTGGTTAAGGTAGAGATGAGTTTATCGGGGGGTTATACTAAATAGATAAGGGTTTAAATGAAATAAAATAGGTATAATTCCAATTTTATAGTAATATTTATTACATTATTTTTTATAGGGTTATGAAATGGACCATTTTAGATCCTTTTAGTTTGTGAAAAATGTTGGTGGAATTCATTCTTTTAAAAACATCCAAGGGTGTCCTCTTCTAAACATATAAAAGGATACCCTATATAATCTCCTTTACATGCATAAAAACCCCATTGGTTCATATATTTAATACCTAAATAATTTCCATAATTCCATAAAATAATCTTACAATCATTTTATTAGTCAAAAATTCAATCTAGGAAGGCCTTTCCTGCAAACAAAAACAAGATGTCTAGAGAAGTGGTAACGTTCCTAACCAAGTTTTTTATTTTATTTCTTCTTCCTCCTCCTTCAAACATTATTAAACCACTATGATATAAAAACATTGATATATTACCTATATTTTTATGTTGTTATTTTTAGGTTATGACCTGTAATCATATCCTCCTCCATAAAATGGGAAATGAAACTATTGATCGTGTGTGTGGAGGACTACCACCTCAAGAACCAACATAATCCTTTTTTCCTACACCGCTTCTCAAGGATGGATATAATGATGTATATAATTTTTATATATGATATTAGTGATATAATTATAGTTATATAATTATAATATCATATTTATATTCTTTATTTACAATCCATAGATAATATGATACTGTAGTTTGTTCATACAACAGACTACGGCCTCACAAAGTGATGTGATGTTTTTTTATATACAATTTTTATGGAAGGTAATAAGGACTAATTTAATATTTATATATTATATTAATAAAATATTAATCTTTATATAAAAGATATATATCATATAATTTCCTACCTTAACATTAATTGAATAAATGATATGGTCATTCGTGACTATAGAGGACTACCACCCCACGAAGTGATGTGATTTGTTTTTATTACCAAATCATTTGAATTGTTTGTTTAAGAATATTTAAAGTAATAAAATGAATTTATAATAAAATTATAATAAACTAAATATTATATAACACCTACCTTGTTTCCATCATGATATAAAAAAACAAATATTTACTCATGCGTATGTATGGCCTACCGTCTCTATGATTGTAACATAATTAATTTTTCAAGGACAGATTTCATGGATGGTATAAAAAATATAATATATGTATAAAAATGACAATTTTTTCAAGATAAAAAATATATGTTTTATTAATTAATAATACCTTTGAGCTTTTTGGACATCCCAAAGTAATTTTCAACATATGACTTATTTATCATTAAAACTTCCGACTTGAAATTAAATGGATAAACAATTAAATAAGACATTGTAATGAATAAAATTAAAAGAATAATAATTTTAAAAAATGTAAATAATCAGATAAATAAGTAAAATAAATTTATTATCTATAGAGGTAAATAATGCATGTGACGAATCAGACACAACTTAAGGGATCTTTCCAACCCACCATTTTCTTCAGGTTAGGACCATTCTCTCTCTAACTCACTTTATCTCTCTTTAAAGTTATGGAATGATTCTAAATTATATATATATATACCAAATTTATACATAGATTATTATCCCTTAATTTTATTTGGAAATAAATTTTTTATTACCATTCCTCAAATTTCTTCATTATGGTATCTCTTTTGATTATTTTATGAGATAAGATTATGTAACCCATCTCTTAACATGGGTAATTATTATGTTTATTCCTTATTATTGATATAATTATGTAGAAAAAATATTAATATACATGATTTTAATATAATGGGTAGTCCCAAAATTACATATCCATTAAATTCATTAAGTAATGTTTTAGTCTCATGAGATGTCACATGTGGGATTAGGGAGTGAACCTAATCTATTATGGTAATCTGTCCACCATGTGATATTATCATGGAAGTTATGTCGAGAAAAAAAATTCACATACATAAATATTTCATATTTTTTAATGAATATTCATCATATAAAATAATTATCCATGCCATAATTGCATAGATATAGTGCCTTTAGAAACATGGACACACAAAAAACTGGACCATAAGTGAGCTACGTGATATCATACTAAGTTCATCATAACTGGAATCCTCCTTTTAAATATCATACATAATATCATTATTCATATCCTGAGGAAAAGAAACATAATAAATAGAGATATCATATTCTTATTAAGGTAAAATAATGGATATATCAATATAATTTGATAATATCTGTATGATAACATGAAAATAACATTTGAAAACCATACACTGTATATCATATATCATAAATGTGCATCATAAAATAAGTCTTGGAAGTTAATAAGACATGAATCATAATGGAAAAAATAACATGATCCATGATTAAATAATATTGGCATAAGACATTGATTTTTTTAATACACATAATAATAAAAAAGCTTATGTCAAGGATATCTACCAAGACATTAATAACCTGTTAGTATTGGGATAACAACCTATGTGCCTACTTTGCGATTGGGATAACCTCCTGTATATGCTCTTTTAGGATTGGGATAACTTCTTGTGTACCCACTATCAGGAAGGGGATAACCTCCCTTGTATCATTTTATCTCATATAAAATTAATCATTACCCAATTAATTTGGGGAGATATAGGACCCAAAAATCAAATAATTCATACATTTGTGTGCCACAAGATCATAAAATATTCAACTTTTTATTACGCATGAATTGAAATGATTTTCATAAAAAATTCATCATATCATAACCCATATAAAGGAAATGTCTCTCATAATTGTCTCATTAAATCATCATAGAATAACGCATTTAAAAGGAATAGGTTTGATAAACATCTATTTATCGTAAACATAAAGGATCTAGTGAAAGAATAAATACGGTATCAGTGGATCATATCCCCATAAATAATTAAGTAGCATCAAAGGAAGTAATTATATATGGAAATTGAGTTTAGATGAAAAATCACATGGAACATCTCTTCAGAAAAATAACATTTTGTTTAAAATATATTTTTAAAAAATATAAATTCATAAAATACTGTGAAAATTATTATATGGGAAAATGACCATGAAAACTTATAAAGAAATATTTAAACACCTTTAAAAAAGTTTTTTGAAGAAAAATTTATTCTTTTAAAATCAATTTTAAAACTATAAATTCATAACCCATTTTTGAAATACTTTTAATTGAAAATAAACATTTAATCTTATAAATGATGCTTCAAAAATCATTTAAAGCATTTCTTGATGAAAATAATATTTATATTTAAAACATTTTTTAGGAAAAAAATTATATAATGTTTTTGAAATAATGTCATATGAAAATAAACAATGAAACTTATAAAGTAATATATAAAAAATTAAGTTTATATGTTTGTGAGAAATTCCATGTATATTAAAATAATAATTACTTTTACATTTTTGATAAATTCTAAATAGGTCTAATTCTTAAAACTACATGAATATTGTTTTTAAAAAAACTTTAAAAAAATTAAAAACACTATAAAAATAACTTTTATCAATCATAGGGTAATATTAAAACATATTTTAAAACATCTTCATAATAATTGTATACCAAATAAAAATGGGGTTTTGACTGAGGATAGAAAAAATAATGTTTTTATTTTAAAAAATCACTTTAGAATCAGGAGTACAAAAAGAGAGTAAAATCAATGGGAAAAATTTATTCTCAAGAAATAACCATAGGAGAATAAAATACATTATTTTATTGTGGGATTATTCACAATATTTCATTATAAAAAGCATAATTAGAAAAAATCCCAATAAATAATGATATTGTGACATCAAACCTTTACTACATTGGAAACTATTGGATCATAAGAACCATTAAAAAATAAATTTTATGTAATTTGTAATACCATTAAAATAAGTATATTCATGATAAAAAGGGTTACATGCACCTTATAGAAGATAATAGGTGCATAACAAAAATTATTTCCTAAAGAAGGAAATTTGAGTCAAATATTCCTTACCAATTTTGTAAATTTTGAACCATAATCCCCATGGAAGAGAGATCCTGAAAGGGATATTTAAATCCCAATTATTTTACGTATAATAATAAAAAAATATATTCATAGGTACTATATACCCTACATAAAATAAATATTAGGTGAATATGGTATGTGTCTGAATGATGTGAAATGTGAGACATGAATCCCTTTCCATAAGTATCAAATTCCATGGAAAATTCTTGAAAATACACTATAATAAATATATTATTATTATAAATCTTTTATATAACGGTACATATATATAAATATATATATATCTATATAATATGATATATTATTTTATTTTCATCTTTTTTATCTGCTTATTTATAGTTCCTTGTTAAAATCACGTTTCAGGTAATAACAACACTGTCGATTTGTTATTTTCAGTTCCCATAATTTGATAATGTTTCCATAATATTCAATATATAAGACATTTTATAAATTCCATATATGGTTAGTATATATATATATATTAATACATAAAATTTAGATATAGAAAATGAAATACATTGTACATGGAGACAGTAGGCTGTACTTACGCATGAAATTATTTCCATTTTTTCCAATGAAAAAACAAAAAAATTATATATTAAAAATAAAGAAAATTTTAATTTCATATATATAATATATATTCATTAAAATAACACTTATTTTATTACAAGGAAAGTGTTTGTGAAAAACAAATTACATGGCTTCACAAGGCGGTAGTCCACCGTACACAGAAATGACATTATCACATCCCCCAAGTAATGGAATGTAAGATTGTATATGTGATATATTTATTAAATAGGTAAAATTATGTTGATAATATCATATATATATATATATATTCATATAATATATCCTTATTACTATCAATGTAAAATAGAAATGAAAAACACATCACATCAGTTCACGGGGCGGTAGTCCACCTTACACACAATTGACGTTATTATTTTCGGATGAGTTCATTGGTGAGAAGTTAAATATTATATTATAAATAAATAGGTATAATAATATCATAAATATAATATATATACATTAAATATATCATTATATCCATTAGTGATATGTGGTGATGGAAAACGAATAACATCGGTTTGTGAGGCGGTGGTCTGCCGTATAAATGATCAACAATTTTGTATCCCATTTGACAGAAGTGGAAACAAATATAGGTTATTACATTAAAATAATAACTTATCAGTATATATTAGATAATATTTTTATTATATTATCAAATTTTAAAAATATTATATGGATTTATAAGGATAAGTAAATTAAAAACACATAGTAAAAAAGTTTACCTGTTGTTCAGACAACATCATTTTGTTTAACGTGAATCCTTCATAGAATGGAATTATGAGATCATAGAGGGATATAGTATGTGATGATGAATGTAAAGAAGTAATATTTTCCAGTTTTTCTGAGACATATGGTTTCTTCTATGTGAATAGGAGAGGAGAGGTGGTGACCACTTATAAGTTGGGGAGAGGAGAAATATCGAATTTTGGAAATGAATAAAGTGTACCCAGAATTTTTATAGGGAAAAGGCCCAAAAATTGTACATTAAAAATAATTAGAAGTTATAATGTATAAATATTTACATAAAATGTAGTGGATAATATTATTGGTCATTTTATTCAATATCTTTTTAGTTCAACCCCTGGCAAACCCGTTTTAACCGTAACCATGATATTTTTTTTACAATTTAATTTGACCCAAATATAAGTTTAATTTACTATATAACATAAATTATTATGATTATAAATGTGGAATATAAATTAACAAATTCTATTCACAAAATTTGGAAAATATAATTTAAAATTAAAACCACAGACGCGGTAGAAAAGCGGGTTTCCAAAGAGAAACTGATAAAATGATTAAAACATTTTTATATCAAAATTAATTAAAAAATTTATTACAATGAATTAAATTGGATTAATTAATATATTATTTAACAAATTTTACATTTTTAACCATATAAATATAAAATTAATCTTTGAAATTCTTTGAATGAGAAGAAAATATTCAATTAAAAACTATTATTTTTCACTATTTACATAACATTTTGGCCTTTCAGAAAATTATTCAAAAAAAATACAAGATGATTTAAATATATTTATTTTAAAAATTATTATAATTGTATAAAATAAATATTCTCAAAGTTTATAAATTTAATTTTAATAAAAATGTAAAAACAAGGAAAACTAAATTTTAGAAAAAATATTGTTTTAATCATAAAATTGGATTTATTTGTATCTCATACCCAGAAAACACATACGATGAATGATAAAACATTGATTGAATATGTAGTACATAAATTTCATTGAACTCATTCACCAGAAATAATTTATTTAATTTTTTATTTTAAACTAATTTGTGTGCATAAAAATTGTTTTTTTGAAAATGATTTCCCTTATTTTCAAATGGGTTTTAGTTTCATTTCTAATTAACTGGTCACCAAAAAAATAATTTTATATATATGATTAAAATGTATATTTTAATAATTTCGTTATTCCTATTCAAACAATTTAATCCATTTTTTAGGTATTAACTATTATTTTAAATAATATTATTTTTATAGTTTGTCACATATCATTAAAACCCAGTGCTATGTGTAATTCAAGATATCGATGAAAATAAAATTTATTTGAAATAAATATTTCATAAAATCTCAAGGTGTTATACTATACCCCCATAAAAATAATTTTCACCATAAAAAGTCCTTACCATTATAAAAAAATGATAAAACTTATTCATTATGTCATGAAAATCCCACGTAGCTTTATCATGCTAGATGTTTCACAACAAAACATTGACAAGGTGGGTGGTATTGTTTTAGGGAACTTTATCTATATGATCCAAAATATGAATTGATTGTTCTTTATAATAAATATAATGGTCCAATGATATATCCTTCGAGTTAAGTATATGTTAAGGTATAGGTATGTACTTCCTCAGGAGAGACACATATAACACCTCGTGGACTTAATAGAGGTTCAACAAAAGTTCCAGTTGATAGGCTACCATTATGATATTATCAAGAATTTCAAAGGTAATTATAAACAAATGGATTAAATTTAAAATTTATAATAAATATAATTTAATCATTTTGTTTTTATTCAACGAAGTTTTAATTCATATCTTACTCCCTGAAATGAAGTTGAATTTATTACGACTGAAGAACTAACGAATCCCAAGATCCATAATAGAATGATCAGTCATTCCTTATATGTCAAGTTATAATGTTAAAAAAATTTAAAATTAGTTATCCAATATGAATAAATATTCATATGGTAAACTAACACATCAATCTATATAAACTCCTCCAAAATTAAACTTAAACTACTCCATAAATGGTTATCCTTATGATCGTTTTAAAATAAAAAATTTAAAAATAAGATAAAATATTTTCTAAAAATAAAGTTTACATTAATATACAAAAATATTAATAAGTATCTATTAATGGTCACATACCAAATATGTGAATACCTTCATCATATTTTCTCATAAAGAATGGTAATAATTAAAATTACCATAAAACCTCAATGAAAATATGCATGCTTCCTCCATACATAAATAAAACCATAGATTATTTAATATATTCTATAAATCCATAAATTTTGTAAACTCTATAAATGATAACATATAAAACCTTTTCAAAAAATCATTAATTAGTTCTCAGTTAATCAGTACTATCTAAATTACTTTACCCATGTCAATTATCTCTTTATCAAAAATCAATACCATTTTCATTAACATTAGGAACATATTAAGGTTTATTTCCATTAATGATGTGTTTTGAATAAAATATCACCATACAATTAAATAAAATTTAATTTTCATCAATAGAATGGAACATATTCTTGAAAATACTTACTAAAAAACTTCCAATGAAATATCCTTATACATTTCCTGATTTATATAACATAATTATTAAATTCCAATTCACAAAATCTTCAATCATTCAACATAATTATTAAATCATTATATAGGAATCATAATATTATTCTTTAATACATATTTCCTAAAATAAAAAATATAAATCATGTATTTACATTAATCAACCTCAATTTAATCATTCTTCTCATGTTTATCATAAATATCATTGTTAGAACAACCCATACCTTTCATATGCCATTCACAATCTTTTCATCATTAGTAGTATAACCATTACTCTTACCACATTTCTAATTATCTTCATGAGCATTCCCCTTGGAGATATATTTCTATAATTCAAATACTTTATACATTTATAACATTTAACCATTTATGATTCCTTAGGGAAACCATTACTTTCATTCATTTCAATAACCAAACATTTCATTTTTTCCTTTGATATTAATTTCTTTGTGTTCTTCTTTTACACACGTGAAACATATTTTCATCACTTTGAGACATTCACATGGGTTATTCTTTCCACGTTACGAACATATAGAATTATAAATATTCTTTATTCCATGATATACACCACCCGAGCTCCCAATGAATTATAAATTTATCTTCTTTGTTTAGTCCAAGAGACAGTTAAGGTGTTAGTTATTAATCATATATCAGGATATATAATTAGAAAAAAAATCACAATATCATTCACTATAGTCATCATCTTATTTGGTTTCTTATGAACACATTATCTATCACATTAAATGTTACACTAATTCCTTCTAGTTCTCATCATTGACTAAAACCAGAAACCAGAGTGCGAGAAACTATATTCATAGTGGGAAACCATATAATCCTGAAAAATCACTTATAGTATTTCTTAATAATGATAATTTATTTTAAATCAATGAATTATTAGGCTTAACCTAGGACATATATTGTCATTTTTAAAATCCCTCATGTTTTTTTAATGTTTTTATGAATTTCTTAAGCATATACCATAGGAGTTTTAAACTATGTGTAATGTAAGTCCTATTGTTGTGTTCCTGGTAATGTTTGAATCAAGTATGACGTTTTCTTATCATATTTATTAACCCTAGTTATATCCATGACAGATCCACCTCCACTTTTAGTATCCCAAAAGGGATATAATTACATGGAAACCACTCTCTATATCCTTCATCAATATTATATGATGTTATATGATACTTAAACTTATCCTTATGGTTATCAATAAATTTTTCTCATCCTAGTTTCTAAAGGGTGGACTAAACCTTTCTTTAATACCAACTGTAGAGAACCAAACATATTGTACATAAAAATTTCATATTATTATATGAATGTTAATTATATAACATAAATATACACCCCATAATCATTTAGGTATAGTGAATATGGAAATAAGGACATGTAAAAAATAGTTCCATAAGTGAGCTATGTAATCTCCCACTAAGTTATTCATAACTATCTCCTTTATTAGAAGTATCATACTTAATAAATTTATTCATATCCTATGGAAATGAAACATAAGTATGCGTGAGATTAGATTCTTAGTAATTATAGACAAGGAAGATATCAATATAACATGATCATTTGAGTATGGGAACCTGATAATAAAATTTTAAAACCACACCCTACTATTATTGATCATAAATGCGAGTAATGGAATAGAACATGGTAATTCATAAGAAATTATTCATAATAGAATCACATAACATGATATATGGAACGTAAAATTGGTATAAAACAATGTTTTTTGGAATAAATATAAGTATATAATGTGTTATTAAAGGGCTATCCATGGAGACATTTAAAAAATATTAGGATTAGGCTAACCACACATGTAACTACTTTAGGCTAGAGATGACCTCATGTGTATCATCATTCGGTCATGGGATAACCTCTCATATATCCTCTTTTTAACATGGGATAACCTCCCAAGTACCATTTGATAACATATAACATTAATCATCAACCAATGCATTGGAGGGTGATATAGGTCTGACCCATCACATAATCCATAAATTTGTGTGCCATAAGAACCTAAAACATTAATCATATCAGAACCCAAGAAATGAAATAGGTGTAAAAACATTTTATCGTATAAAAACCCATATAAAAGAAATGGGTCTCATAATTATCACTTAAATTCATCATAGCATAGCATGTTTATAAAAAATGTTTATTATAAACATCTCTTTATCATACACATGAACGATCCAAAGAATGAATAAATATGGGATCATTGGATTATATACCTATTAAATAGTAAGTAACATAAAAGGATATAATAATATATTGAAAATAATTTTTAATGAAAAATATCTTGGAAAATTTATTGAGGAAAATTTTATCTCTTTAAAAATCACCTTTTTGATACTATAAATTCATAAAATATAACAGAATTCATTTTCATTTAAATTAACATTTATAATATATAAAGGAATATTTACAAATTAAATTAAAACATTTCTTGAAAAAATTAATCATTATTTTAAAATAACATTATAAAACATGAAACATATTAAATATTTTATAAATATTGTTTATTAAAAAAACATTGAAACTTATAAAGGAAGCCTTAAAATATTTTAAAACAAATCTTAAGGAAAATAAAATTGATTTGAAAATCAAATTTTAAAATAAGAAACTCATATAACATTTTAGAAATCAATTTATTTAAAAATAAACTTTGAAACATATAATAGAATATTTAAATCATTATGTGGTCATGATGATATAAATTTCCATACACATTAAAAATAACATTCCTTTCACATTTATAAAAAAAAAATGGGGCTTGTTTTTGAAATGAAATTAAGTTTCATTTTATGCTTTTTTAGAAAGTTTTAAAAATTATATAAGTGACTTTAAATAATTCCAAGGGAACATTAAAACATTTTTGAAAACATTTTTATAAAACATCGATATAGGTAAAAAATGTTTATTTACTGAAGAAAGAAATAATGTTGTTTTTTTTTTGAAAAAACATCTTTTGAGATCATGAGTATAGAAAGAGAGGAAAATGAGGTGAAAACATGTATTCTAAAGAAATAACCATCGTATAAGAATTTTAATTATTCTATTTAGATATAAATCATAACATTTCATTACTAAAGCATAATCATATACAATTCAGATAAATAATGAGATTGTAACATCTAACATTTACCACATTGCTATATTTTGAATCATAAACCCAATTGAAGAATAACATAAAATTAAAAATTTAATATATTTAAAATAATTGTACTAATGGTACAAAATATAAATGGGTTAGAATATATACCTCATTGAAGAAGATAGGTGCATAACATAACTTATGTCCTAAATAAGAAAATTTGATAAAAAAATCCCTTACTGCTTTGGTGAACTATAAACCCCATGAAAGAGAGTTAATAAAATGGATTTTTAAAACCCAATAATTTTCATGTTAATATAAATAAAATAATTTCATGGGAATTATATATTTCACATAAAATAGATAGGTGGTGAATATGGAATGTGTCTCACAGAAGTAAAAAGTAAGAGAAAAATCCCTTACCATTAGTCTCGACATACTTTGTATAGATTTGAAACTCCTGTATAATTAATTTAATTTAATTATAAATATAATATATATATATATATATATATATCATGATATATATGATTTATTTATGCCATTTTATTACATGTTTTAACCAATTCCTTGCTAAAATCATGTTTTGGTTAAATAATCCTCTTTTTTTGTTTATGTATTGATTTTTTATTTTCTATATTCCTAATTTGATCATGTTTACATAATATATAAAATTTTAAACATTATATAAATGTCATATATATTATTTATATATTTATTTATAGTAATCCATAAAATCTAATGATAGAAAATCAAATAAACCATTTATGGAGACGGTAGATCATATGTATGCACGAACGTTGTTTCCATTTTCTCAAGGGATGAAAAAAAGAAATATAATTATATATTAAGTTTAAGAAATAGTTTTTATGTTATATATATATATCATATATTTTCATTAAATTTACGCTTTATACCTTCCAATCAAATCATTTGTGAAAAATGGATCAAATTACTTCTCGAAACAACAGTCTGTCGTACACACAAACGATGCATCATAAACCCCGTGGAATGGAAAGTATGAAGTTATATATTTATTAAAAAGATATAATTATGTTAAAATTATCATATATATTAATTTAATATATTTTTATTACCATATATATTAATTTAATATATTTTTATTACCATTCAATTAAATAAGAAATGAAAAACCCATCACATCGGTTCGTGAGGCAGTTGTCGGTCATACACACAGGAAACGTTATTGTTTTCAAATTGGTTGTGTGGTAATAAAGTTTATGTGGTGTTGTAATCATGGATTTACAATAATATAATATTAAAAAAATCAAATACATCATTAATTTAATCAATAAGACGTGGTGATGGGAAACAAATAACATCAGTTCGTGAAGCGGTAGTCTGTCGTACACATGATCGACAATTTTCATTCCCATTTAATGTAATAGGTGATGGATATAGGTTATGAAATTAAAATAATAAAATAATATTATATTGAAAATATTTTTCTTATTATATAATAATATTTTAATTTTTTAAGGATTTATAATAGGACGTGATATAAAAACACAAAGTTAAAAACATTACCTCTTCTTCGGACAACCTTGTTGAGATTAACAAATACCATGCTATATTGGATTTATGATCACAAAAACTACTATTGAATTTAATAAATAATTTAAGGAATACACATTTTTATTTATTTTCCCAAGGAATGGGTTTTGGATGTGTGAATAGTGGAGGAGAGGTGGTTTCCTTTTATATGATGGGGAGAGGACAGACTGCATTTTTCAGAGGAAAAAAGTGAATGAAATTGGAGATTAAAATAAATTCTTGTGATAAGGATGAGATTTTTTCATAAAATTTATTTTAGATAAGTTTATGGATCATTTTATCACATATATTTTTAGTCTAACCCCTCGGTAATCCTATTTTAAACTTAACCGTGATAATTAATTATTACAATTTATACAATTAATTATTACCTAAAATTTAGTTTATCTTATAATATATTTTAAAAAATATATTAGAAATATGAAATCCATTTTAACAAATCCAATTCATAGATGTGGAAAAATTAATATAAAATTTAAACACTAGAAACGATGAAAAAGAGGTTTCTGAAAGTAAAAATCTTCAAAAGTTTTAAAAGTTTTTATGATAGAATTATATATGAAACTAATTATATTGACTTAAAATAGATTAATATGTATATAATAAAAGTAATTTTATATTTGAAACCATATTAAATTAAATTTTAGCTTATAAATTCTCTGAATAGGGAGGAAAGTTTTTAATAAAAACATGTATTCATCAATATTCATTTAAAATTTTATATTGTTTAGAAAATTTTCAAAAATTCACTCAGAGATATTTTTTAAAATACGAATTCAATAATGATATTAATTTTTTTAAATATTATATAATTGGAAGAAATTAATTTTAAAATAAGTGCACAAAAAGAGAAAATATAAATTTTTATAAAAAATATAGTTTGCGTGTAAAATTATATTTATTCTTATCTCATGCCTAGAAAACAAATAATATGAATGTTAATAAATTTATATAATATAAAATATATCAATATAATTAAAATCAATTAAAACATGTATTTTTAAGTTTATTTTTATTAAACACATTTATGTGTATAAAAATAACTTTTTCTAAAAAATATTTCCTTTTTTTCAAATGGTTTTATTGTAATTTCTAATTAATTTTTCAGCAATGAAATAATTTTATATACATGGGTAAAAAATATATATTTAAAAATAGAAAATATTCATAAGATTTAAAATCATGTATATTAGAATTCAATATATAATTGATTCTAATGACTTAAATTGCATTAATAGTTATATAATCAAAATTATTTTACTTTAAAAATCATATTAAGTTAATTTTAAATTAGTACGTTATTTGAATGAAGAGGCAACAACTTAATAAAAATGAGTATTTTTCACTATTCACTAATTTTTTTTATTTTTAGAAAATTATCAAATAATCAGTCTAAGATAATATTGACATTCTGTATCAGAAATAAATGTTAATTTTTTTAAATAAATATTACAAAATTGGAAAAAATAAATTTTAAAATAAGTATGAAAATGGTGAAAAAATAATATTTTATAAAAAATATAGTTTCAGTTTAAAATTAGATTTATTTTTATCTAATGCATATAATAATTATAAGATGAATGTTAAAAATTTTCTAGAATATATATTATATATAAATTTTATTTAAATCATCAACCAAAATTTATTTGTTTAATTTATTTCACTAAATCACATTTGTGTGAAAAAAAATAAATTCTCAAAAAAGTATTTCCTTTATTTTCGAATGCATTTTATTTTGAATTTATAATTAATTTTTCACCATAGAAATAATTTTATTTACATGTGTGAAAAATATATTTTTGTAATTTAATTAATCCAATTCATACCCTCTATTCCACAATCTAGGAGATAACAGTTATATTAAATAATAATATTTTAATAGTACATCGTGTTTCATTATAACATGATGTTGTGTGTAACAAAATATATCAAAGAAAGTTTAAATTATTTGAAAATTATATTTTATACAATCTCAGGGTGTTACCAGTTATCCTTGAATTATGTTTATGTCATGTTTTATGTATTTTACTCATTCTCATGTATCAATGATCAAATGATACCCTACTCTTTATGTTATTCTTGCACCTGATCTCTCATGGACCTTCTATTTAATGATATCATTTTATACCTCTAAATCGCACATTATGCTTCCTTATCATATTTATTCATTGACAAAGATTTTTATCTCACCTCATTCTTTCATATAATCCCTAGGTTATCCCATGCAGATTTAGAAGCTCAGATGGATTTTAGTAGCTAAAAATGGAGAATAAATTAAGGATTCCATGTTTTAGTAATCTTATAGGTATTATAAACATAGTATTCTAATGATACTAGGACTTAATGACTATTGTGTTATAATTACTTGATATTTATGTTCAATAATCATGTAATAATCTAAGTAAAAGTCTTGGGTCAATATACCTACTTATATTAGCACATAATATAAACTCCCAATTCACATTCTATTATATTTTTATCTCTACTAAAATGAGTAACCAAGACTCCTACTAATGTGAAGCACATTGAGAATAACAAAAATTCCAGAAATTTTATTCTTATATCATAATCTGAAAAGTGGTCCACTAATTTGATAGGTTTGACGAATCTTGAATATATTTTGAAAATATTGGAGAGTTACAATAAAGGAAACAAATAAATAATTAATTTTATACTATATATATGGGTATTAAATTTTGAAGATGTTGACATGTTTAGTGATAGATTCATTGAGGTTTTTAAAATTAGAATAAATGAAAACATTATCACTATTAGTGGTTTCAGAGATAAATTAGATGAATTAAATATGGTGAAAAAATATACCAATAACACTCATTATTTTTGATATGAGGAATTGTTATATATTCAATAATAATTAGAAAATTTTAAATTATGATGAATTTAAATATGTATAAAAATTAATGTTTTGAGAAACTAATGATTTTTCTTTCATAAATTTTGATGTATATGATGATCATTTTGATAATGGTATTTTCTTCACTTTTATCACATAATTTAAGAAGAATCAATGTTTACTAAAAAAATAATGATGGACGAAGGTGCCAATGGCTTTTGGAGAGAGAATGAGTGATTTTCAAAACCTAAACTATGATGATCTTTGTCTCTTTTCTCGATCATGGGTTTATTCAGTCCGGATTGGGAGTTCACTCTCAAGAATGTTTCACAACCCCATTTTCATAAAGGTATGGATGCCCTGGTTTTTTATTAAATGGGGAGAATTGAAATTTATGTTTTGGATTTTTCATCAGGTTTTCCAAATCAGATTAAAGAGGTACCACATGGCTCTTGAATACCAGAAAGATTGATCATGAAGGATTTTTTATTATCATGGATCCAATAACCTTTCATAAAAGACCCAATCTATGAAAATTCTCTCTTTTTGGCATTTTTATTTATTTGACAGGGGATAATCCATGGTTGTATGGGGATCTCAAAAATTGAGTTTCTCATTGTTTTAGAATTAATTCCTAGAAAACCATTCTGATTAGCAAAGGATTTTTTAAAATTATCTTATGATGTGGTGAGGATATATCAATTTCTAGGTATCTAGAAAATCTACACCTTGATCCTGGTATTTTTTAAATATCTTTGAATGGTATATTAATGTAAATCCTATGAATTAGAAACAATCTAATTCTCTTGAATGGATTCGTTTAAATGGTTTGAATGGGGTATATTGGAACCCTATGTTTATTAACTATTTGGTTTCCTATCTTGGTACACCGAAAAATATTGATTAGCATATCGTTGAAGGCGAACTTGTTTTTTTTTTCTATTATCCTTGTTGATGTGAATTTGGCTTCTTAACATCCTGATCATATTACTTTTATTGTCAATGATAATCAAATAAATTTCAAATTAGAATAGGAACATGTGAAACCTTTTTATGGTCTATGTAAAATATTTGGTCAAGCTGTTGAAAACTAAAGACTTATTCAATGATAGGTTAAGGATGTAAAAAAAATCAAATATTGGAGGGAAGTGAGAAAAATCTGCAAGATAAAATGTACTATTTTTGAAGAAGGGGAAGCCTATAAGACTCTAATGGATAACATACTTCTTTCACTTCCCCTATTAATGAGTCAATTGATGAAATCTTGGGCAGATATTACTGAGTAGGATGAGTGTTATACCCCTACTCCTTGTTCCTCAGACCCAGGTGGGGTTGAGGTTCATAATGAAAATGAACACCCCCCAGATGATCTCTTCTAAGCCTTAGAAATATATCTAGATCTCAATGAGTTAATACATAAGAAGAAAAGTTATATGTATGATCAAAATATATCTACTAATATTGACCAAAGTATTTGGGATATTTTTCTTTATAATAAAAATGAGTCACATGCTCTGATCAACATTGCTGCACTAATTTTCTCGGTGCTTCCCTTAGTGACAAAAAATCTAGATAGCTTAGATTTTTTTTCTCCGCCACCTAATGATTTCATTAATACAATATATTTAGTTGATATGGTAGTTTTTGATGTATTGGTGAATACTCAAATGAAGATACCATATTTAGAGGATCCCACAACTCTGGAAAAGTCATCCCTGAATTGTGTTCCCCCTTCAGAGAAGGGGGATGACACGTCTTTGGTTTGGTCATGTGATATTAACACTTCAATTCATTTTGATCCAATACCAAATTGGAATTATGAAAGGGCTTCTTAAATTATTATATGTGATAAAGGGTGGACAAAAGAAGGGGGGCGTCTAACCCCAAATCCATGTCTAGAAAAGGACCCTTTTTTAAAATTTCCTAGGTCTAGACATTAATGAGACTACCAGGTCCCTTAGGCTCCATATTCAGAAACATAAGACTTTTTTAATTGGGTTAGATGAACCTAAAAAAAATTTCCCTCATTTTTTTATGAAAATATTCAAAATTTAGGCTTTTATATGATAGAAACTAATATATTTTGCACTGATTTTAAAAATCATTGGGACTTGGTTCATTGTCTTTTGTTAATCTTGTCTTATTGGATTCCAGTGATCATTGTGTCACTTGTTCCATTAATTATTTCAGAGAATCGGATTTTTTCTCCATTATCTTTTCTCATAAAATATATCCAGATTTATGAAGACTTTGTTTTGATATTGATGCCTTGAAAAACATTATTTCTGGTCCTTGGTCTATGATTGGGGATTTAAATTCAATTATGAATACTAATAAAAAATGGGGCACTGTGAAATATTTGATTTCCTATAGGTAATTTAGATATTTTATATAGTGTAATTATTTAATTGAGATAAATATGTTAGAGACAATTATACGTGGTATAGGAAACACTTTGGTGGTGTTGTTGTTATTAAACATGATAGAACCTTTACCAACGAAGTTATTCTGGATACTTGGGAATCAATATCCTACACCATCATATCAAGGTTTAATTTTGATAATCATAAAATTATACATGATATCGTGACTAATACATCTAATCCCTATTTACCATTCAGATTTATAAATGCCTAGGTGTCTCATTCAGATTATGGAAAAAATTTCCTGGAGTTTTGAACGTCAATTGATTTCAATAATGATGCTTTAGCCTGTATTCTCAAAACAAAAATGGTCAAAAGAGGCTTAAATAAAAGAGAAAGGATCAATTTAGTTCTCTTGATTATGATATTTACTCCCTTGAGGATTCCCTTCAAAAAAAATTCAAGAGCACAATGCCTCAAATGACTTCTCAGATAGAATTGTGAATGAGGTTGAGGTTTCTCTAAATGTCATCAAAACTTCATAAAATTAAGGATTATTTAGAGAGGAATACCTTAAAAGATAAATTCATCAAATATGACAATAGTAACTCCAATCCCATAAAATACATTCAGCATGCTAGATTATTTTCTAGGCCTTTTTCACTTATCATAAATTGTGATCAGATTATAGATAACAGGAAATATCTTAATGATTATGTGGTCTCTTATTATAGGAATAATTTCGATGGTTCCTCTGCCATATTTGAGCATATGGATGATATTTTTCCACATATTTTAAATCAGAATGAATATTTTGGAATCACTTTTATCCATTTTATTTAAAATATTATAGAGGCAGTTTTTTGTCTTAATTTTGAATGCTCTTATAGACTAGATGGCATTGGTTTGTTTTTATTTCAATATTATTGGGAGATTATTCAAGTGGGTGTGTACTTAATTCTCTTGAATTTTTCAAGGGTGGATCTCTTCCATGAGGAAAAAATTCTCAATTTCTTGATTTGATTCCAAAAATGGAAACTTCCAATGAAATTAATCTCTTCAGGTTGTTAGCTTTGGTCCACAAAATTTATAAAATCATTAAAAAATTATTGGATAACATGTTAACCTCTATCTCAAAAAAAATAGTTCCTTTCAATTAATTTGGTTCAATAAGAGTAGGAATATTCAATATTTTCTTGTTACTGCCTATGAATGTGTCAATCTTATCATGAAGCACATTATATATTGAATCATTACCCCTTAACATGATATAATCAAGGCTTTTGAAATTATGGATCAGACATTCATTTTTAAGGTTTTCCCTTTTTTGGTATTGATAGCTCATTTATCAATTGGATTAAACTAATTTTGGATTCAGCTCATATTTCAGTTTTGGTTAATGGTTTTCCTAAAGGTTATTTTGAATGTTCTAGAGGTGTAAGACAATGTGACACTCTTTCATCAATTCTTTTCACCATTTACAATTATTATTTAATCAGACTCTTCTCAGTAATGTTAGATAAGGTAAAATTGAAATCTATTAATTTTGGTAGAGGAATCTATGATCCTTATCATAATTTTTATATATTTGACATTATTATCTTCAATAAATGGGATAAGGATAATTTAAAAAACATCAATAAAGAATTATTTTATTATGAAGAATCATCCTATCAGGTTGTCACCTAAAATAAATCTTTTGTGTACGTTTGTAGGGGGATCTCTGTTACCAGAATGCATGACATTATTGGTTACATATGAATAAGGTAGAGGGTTTTCCTTTTGTGTAACTCAATGTCCCTATGTCATGAGGTTGTACAAAGGATTTTTTCCTAAAAATTTAGTCAGATTAGGAAGAAAATTTCTTCATGGAAAGGTAAGTCTCTTTCCATGTTTTCTTGTACTTGTTTGAAAAAATCCATTCTTACCATATATTTTGTTTATTAATTTATCATTTGTGAATGTCTGGCCTCTCTTATTAAGAATATTTTCATTTCTGGTAAAAAGTTTATTTGGAGATGAATTATTCTTGAAAGGATGTAATCCACATTGTCTTGGATGAAATGTTGCATGCCTTATGCCTTTAGGGGTATTGGTATAAAAAAATCCATTTTTCTTCAGTCCTTGCAAGATAATTTCATATAAATATTGGTTAATGGTAAATATATGTCCCTTAAATTTCTTTTTTCTAGATTTATTCTCACACATAATTCTGTGAATCTTATTCATAAGGATTCCTCTGTTTGGATTTCCCTCAAAACAATATTGTATACTATTGATTTTGATTTATAGTGGTTGGTTTGTAGAAATTAATCCCTGTTTTTTTGGACTTATAATTGGTTGATATCTCTTCTAGTGGATTACCTCTTGGATAATGATTTTATTCAAGATTACTTTTCATTAATATCAGATCAATTGACATTATATTCCAGAAAACATCCGATCTACTTTCTGCAAAAATCTGTTCTCTCCCAGAACTGAGTTCTTGACTTTGGAGCCTACACCGAATGGTATCTTCCTTCACATGAATTCTATTGTCATATTTCTTATTTGTATTAAATCTTGTAGTTGTAGGGAAAACATCCCATGATATTTATTCATCATTATTAATAGATCCTCATCTTGAGATTGGCACACTACAGGTTACCGACTGATCACTTTTTAGATATCATCAATATTTCCATATGTTCATCATGTTCCCTTTTAAATAGACACATGGATGATGTTTACCACCTATTTATAACATGTTCTACAATTTCATTGATATGGATCTCATTTTATGATATGTTTGAGATCCCATTTCCCCACATATTCTCTGCACGTGACTTCATTAATAACTAGTTGCCACTCCTTTTGTCTACTCAATTAATGAATCATTTTTGGGTTTATTCCATGTAGTTTATTTCTCATATCTTTCATGGTCGAAATAGTTGTTTACATGATCAGGTTAAGATTGATACTATAAATACACTTTCTCAATTATTGGTTATTATAAAAGAAGCTAACTCTTTCTAAAAGGTGTTTTTATTCAACTCTATTCATGATCTGTTGGTTCTAATGTGATTTGATATTAGGGGTAACATTACCCCCTAAAACATGTATGGTATATTTTGGTTGTAACCTCTAATAGGGTGTACTAAAATCAACACTGATGGTTCTTCGAGGTCAAATCCAGGCCCACCGGGTTACATGGGGATTTTTTGGAATCATCGTGGAGAGGATTTGGGATACAATTATGGTTCTTGTGGTTTTGTCTCTACACATGTGGATGAAATTTTGGGTTTCATTGAAGCCATTTAATGTGTTTTTCTTCTCATATAGTGAATCCTTTGATTTTAATATTCTTCTTCTATTTTTGTACATGATATTAGAGTAAGTTCTGTGAGTATATTATGGAAGGTAACCTCTCAGTGGATTAATTTGTTGGACAATATCTTTTATGTAGACTATATTTTCTCTCATGTGTATATGGAGTCCAACCCATATATCGAAAATATTTCCAACATGGTAACAAATGGTAATATCTTGTCTTATTCTAATCAGGTTCTGAATATTCTTTTACCTCTACATTTGAGGGAGAAGTGTAAATTTATTGTTTTCAGACTTTTGTAATCTGGACTTTCTTTTAATTATCTGTAACGCCCTATCCCCAGTTACCCAGAGTCGGTGCATTATTACATAACATTGTAATGATCCCAAAATATCAAGTCTCGAAAGACCGATTAGTTTAGTAGCCTTGGAAGTACTATATTCATTAATAAGGTTTAAATTACATCATAAAATGAAAAACTACAACAACATTATTTCCATAGTCCATACTCATATCCCCTAAGACAATCCCTATAGGTCAGTCATAAAATATTTCTTCGCATCTTGGGAAAAATAAAACATAGAAAGGGGTGATCTCAGATGCTCAGTAAGGATAACGATATAGAAGAAACCTTCATAAATCAGAATAAACAATTAAGGAAATATATATGAATAAAACAAAATCCTTTAAAACTTGAACTTCAGCATAATATGGAAATGATAAAATCTAATAATTCCATTTACTTACTCACATGGATATTCAGCAAGTCGAACAGTCACATGCAATATCAATAGCTACTTTCATTATGATGGAATGCATAATGCGAGACTTTCATAACCACAAAGTCAAGGCCTTGTGCCATGACTACAAATAAGATTTTGTAGAGGACTTGTTCCAAGAAAATAGTTTGTATCATGAGACCAACTAATGAATTGAGGAGCTATAGCGGGCTCCACCAATCACTTACTAAGTCCAACACATTCCTCATAGAAAAATGTTTAAACATAACCTAAACTTTCGTATTAAAACTAGAATACGAAATGTCAATACTTTATCCATAAACCATGAATGGTATGAAATAAAACATCAACAGTCAAATATATCACAAAACATTCAATACAATATGGATGTTTTGTATCGTAATAAATCAACTTCAAACAAACTTAAAATCCATCAAAGGATATTGACATTGATTAAATAAATACCTTTTTAGAGAAATAGCTGTTTCTATTTTGAAATAATTTAAAGTCACATAATTATAAAATAAAATACTTATATTTTGAAATATTCTTATATGCTTGTAAGGGAAGCTTCGATGATGTTATAACGGTGGAAAATTGCCGCACCCACCTTATAAGTTAAAAAAACATTCTTACCTTAATTTTGTCAAAAAGGTCATAAAGTACCTTGTTTCGAAAATGGAGAAAATATTCCTTTTAAAAACATATAAGGTAAAATAAGGGTAAAAATGACTTTAACATATATTCTAGTAAATAGTAAAAATGTTGTGGAATACATTTTTAAGAAACATGGATGTGGATGATAAAGAGGTCCCAGTAGATACTTACGTAAAAACAACCTCGTATAATAAAGAGATTGTGAAATTATCCCTTACCTTGTACTTTTACTTGGTTGAGGGTAGATTAACATCCTTTATAATGGTGAAATAATTGTTATTAAATAATACAAGAATCATATAAAGTAATATGATATCATATATGATCTTTTAACATTTCTTTGTTAATAATATCTTAGTATTATCGTTGTTTTGGGTGTTAACGGATTCGTTTTACTTTATATTCTTTATTATGTGAGTCATATTTTTTATGGATGGGATGTATCATATTAATATACATATTGATATGAAGTCTATAAACATTATTTTTAATCATCTAATTAAAATTAGTCTTGAATGGATACGATGGGGAATGAATATCATCGCGTTCGTGGAGACGGTAATCCGTACATATTCACGAGCGGCAATATCATTCTTTTTATATTAAAATAATATATAATTGGATGGTATATAATATATACAGAATAGTTATCTTGTTATATTTATTATTTACATCAATTACACATCCTTATTATACCCATCCATATAATAATTTATCGAATAACAATTACACCACTACGTGGAGACGGTAAGTCATACGTACGCACGTATGGTGACATGTCATTCAAATGATGGATATGATAGTGAATTTGGTTTTACCAAATTTATAACAACATCACAGTATATAAAAGATACTGTATTTATTATTTTTTAATTTAAATAACAAATAAAAAGGAAGTGGAAGAAGAAAGAAACTTGAAAGAGGTGATGAAATATATACATCTTCTTCGGGTTCTTCCTTTTGATTTGATCAAAAGGGCTCCATAGGTTGGCTTTATGACTAAAGTAAGGCCTCTAGGATGAAGGGAGGATATTTTATAAGGTATTTGGGAAGAATTTGGCCGAGCCAAATGGATTTGATGGTGTAAATGAGAGAAATTGTGGAGTGCCATTTTATAAGAGGGGTGAGGGGTACCTTAGGAAAAGATAAAAATATAATTTTATAATAAAAAAAATTGGTTTATAATGGCTCCAAAGTAAATTATTTAATTTATACGGTGTGGATGTGTCGGAAACCACATAACCTATAGGTTTTAGATAGCTTTTGGTCACTATATTAACGTTATCTTTTAGATTTAACTCTTATTTAAATAGTTTGACATTTACCATGTCTCTTTATATTTTTATATTATATGTATAATAAAATTACTATATACTTCCAAGAGAACCCCAAGTGGTTCAACAATGATCCATATTTCATAATTCCTTCTAGAAGTCTTTGGTAGTCCCATGATAGAGTCCATCGTAATATTATCCCATTTCCACTCTAGTATAGTAAGAGTTTTCAAGACTCCTTCAGGATATTGCCTTCCTGTTTTCACTTTTTGACAAACCCTATATCTTGACTCAAAATAAGCAATCTCTCTCTTCATGTTGTCTCACCAAAAATGTTCCTTCAAATATCTATACATTTTGGAGCTCCCAGGGTGTATAGAGAAATTGTAACTGTTGGCACAATCCAACACTTACCTTTTTAGATCAGGTATATCGGGAACACAAAGTCTCTTCCCCTATTTTAAAATTCCATTTTTATAAACAAAGTCACTTAATCTCCCATCATTCATGACTTTAATATTAATTTTAAAATCTTCATCACCGGTTTGAGAACTGTTTATCATTTCTAGTAAATATGTTTTAGAAAACATTTGAAAAAGTACTGATGTTTCACCTTCCATAGTGATTCCCATATCAATCATTACTAGATCCATGTATATAGGATCATTTTCAACTCTCATCTTGTTCTAAACTCCATGATCTTTTCTACTCAAAGTATCTACCACCTTATTTGCCTTCGCTAGGTGGTAGTGTATAGTGCAATAATAATCCTTGAGTAGTTCAAGACATCACCTTTGCCTCATGTTGAGTTATTTTTGTGGGAAAATATACATCAAACTCTTGTGGTCGGTATATATCTAACATTTTTTACCATATAGACAGTGTCTCCAAATCTTAAAAGACAATATTAAAACTACTAACTCAAGATCATGAGTAGGATAGTTTTTCTCTTGAATTTTTAGCTGTTGTGATGCATATGCAATAAACTTATCATTTGGCATAAGGACACAACCAAGTCCTTTCTTGGAATCATCACTATAAATGAAAAACCCATCATTCCCCAACGGTAGAGTCAAAATAAGAGCATTGACTAATTCTCTCTTACATTATTCAAAATATTCTTCACACTCTTTTGTCAAGACAAATTTACCCCCTTTTTTGTGTGAGCTTTGTTAATGGGTTAGAAAACAGGGAAAAATTCTGGACGAAATGTCGATAATAACCTGCTAAACAAATAAAACTGTGTACCTTAGTTACACTCATCAGTGCTGGCCATTATTGGATTGAATTGGTCTTAGAAGGATCAACAGGGATTCCAAACATGTAAAAAATATGTCCATGAAAAAAATCTCCTGATTCCAAAATTCACACTTGCTAAACTTCCCATACAACTCGTGTCTTCTAAGAGTGTTCAGGATAATGCACAAGTGATTTTCATGATCTTCATAGCTTTTGGAGTATACAAAGATATCATCAATAAATACCACTACAAAGTCATCAACATATTCCTTGAAAACTCTATTCATTAGATCCATAAATATAGAGGGTGCATTAGTCAATCAAAAAGGGATTACTGTAAACTCGTAATGCCCATACCTGGATCGAAATGTTGTCCTTGAAATGTCTTACTTCTTCAAGAACAACTAATGGTATCCAGATTGAAGGTCAATATTTGAAAATTATTGATCTCCATGTAGCTGGTGAAATAAATCATCAATGCAACGTAGGGGATACTTTTTCTTTATTGTTATAGCATTCATCTCCCTGTATTCAAAGCACAACCTCATAGATCCATATTTTTCATAACAAAAAGGACAGGGGCTCCCCATGGAGAAAAACTAGGGTGAATAAATCACTTATTACTCAAATCCTCTAGTAGTTTCTTTAGTTCCACTAATTCCACAGTGGAAATTCTATAAGGGGTCTTCGATATGGGCCTTGAACAAGGAATTAAATCAATGGAAAACTCAATTTATCATTCTGCAGGATGTCCAGGTAAATCTTCGGGAAACACATCAACATATTCATTCACAATAGGTGCATCCTCTATTTTAACATTCCTTTCCTCACCCACAATTATTTCATTCTCTTCCTCCCCAAAAAGTGAATTTAGTTGAGCTACTGGGGGAGGATCTTGATAAGAATTAGGTGGTGATGATTCTTCTCTAAAGATAAGGTTTTCTTTATCATGATCATCAAAAATAGTAACCTCATTATTCTTATAGTAAATTTTTTCATCATGGTCCGAAAGCCAATCCATACTGAGGATTATATCAAATTCAATCATGGGTATGAAGATGAGATTAGTAGATAAAGAAAATTTATTTTCTCTAATGGGAACTGATTCACAAAAATTTGTTGTGATGATACTTCCCTTAGGAGTTTTGACTGACAACTCCCTTGTTAAATCAAATTGGAAAATATCTATTTTTCATAGATTACTCGGAAGATATGAAACAATGCGATGATCCAGAATCAAATAAAGAAATTGATAAACTTTAGGAAACCATTAAATCACCTACCACTACGTCTTTCAGATCTTCAACCTCAGCATTAGTTATAGCATAAGCTTGGCCTTGAACCCTTGGCCTTTTCTGAGTTACGTTCGCCTGATTCTTAGGACATTCATTTGTATAATTCCCCCTTTCTCTGCAATTGTAACATTCAACATCGACACCATGTTTCTTCCCCTTACAATCACAATCATGGTGGCCTTTTTCACAACAATTGTAACAGACTCCCATTCCCTTCAGGAAAGTACCGGTTTGTTTCTTCCCACATTTACTATAAAATGGATAATCAAGATTTCCCTTCTTCCCCTTATTTTCGTTTCCAGAGTGTTCGGAAGATCTCTTCTTCTCTTGCTTTGCTTTAATGTCGTAAGACTTAGAAAATTATTTTTCTGTATTGATAGAACATGAGACTAAATCTTTATACGAAAAGAAGGATTGAGAGACTAATGCTTGATGGAGAAATGGTTTTTGTTGGTCGGAGTGGACACTCAAGAGGGGGGGGGGGTGAATTGAGTTCCAATTAAAATTTCTGTTAAAAATATTGTCTAGTTAAAAATCCCCCAATATATAAAATAAGTTAAACTGTTGTGAATTTATACAGATTGTAAATGTTCACTTAGCTTCTCAAAGATTAATTATATCTCAGTTAGTTTAACCACAAGATCAAACTAACTTTTGAAACTAATCTACTGATTTACAATAAGTGTAAACACTTGCTAATTTAACTATCAAAGTAGCTTCAAAATAATTTTGTATTTTAAAGTAATAGCAGCGGAATAAATATGATATAAGTCTTATACATTAAACTTAAATAAAATATGCACATCAGATATAACAAGAGGTTCAGTCTCAAGCCGAGACTTAGTCCTATAAAATATATATACAAATTTTATCCACACCCTGGATCGGGGTTAACAACAGTTTTACAAAAACTGTCCAGGTCCAAGACCTCTACCACTGTTATTCATGGGAAACAAAACAATAGCAAACCAGCTTTTCAGGTCACACATGACCTCTACCACTATCTCAGTGGGAAATAAAAGATGTAAGTGTTTGAGTGAGGATTTATAGATCCTATAGTTAAAGTTCAGGAGATAGTGTGTGAGTAAAAATACAACAAATGACACACACTACTCGAAAAGTAAATAATGAATCACAGAGCAGATATGTAGATTTTAGAAATGGCTCTAGTGATTGTTAATGTATCTCTGGACTCGTTGGATTGAGCAGGAATGCTTAAGAGTCCTTCTCTGGATTTTCTATTGAAAAACAGAGTGTCGTAGTTCATCTTGTGTTCTACAGTTTCTTGATTCATCGTGTGTTCTTCAAAAATGTAGGATTCCATGTATGGAACTTCATTGAGAATCGTGCAATGTGTTCTTCACATTTCTGCTCTGGATTGTTCTTCTGTTCAGTACAGAGCTCAAATGTATTGTAGTATATGTGTCGAGACGTGTCAAGCGCGCACATTCTCTAATGCAGCTCAATCTTCTTTATATTCCACGAGTTCTGGCAGTAGGAATGATTCCCTTCTCATAGGTACGAGATACGGTTTCCTGTCAAGCAAACAACTAACATTAAATAACATTAATGGCCTTAAAAACAAAAAATATGACCATTAGCATTATTTAAAATAATATTGACAAAAGCTTAAGAAACGGAGTCACAGTGATCATGGAGACGGTGTCTGGTCATGGTGTCTGTTCACGGTGTCTGGTCACGGTGAGTCCTTCACGGTGTCTATGTCATGGTGTCTGGTCATGGTGTCTGGTCACGGTGTCTGGTCACAATGTCTGGGTTACGATGAGTCCTTCGCGGTGTCTGTCATGGTGTCTGGTCACGGTGTCTGTGTCACGGTGTTTGGGTCACGGTGAGTCCATACTTAGATGAATATCTGTATTTGGACTAAGACAATGATATGTAGAATATGGGTTAAGGTTAATCATTAGAGATAATATTTAAGAGGATTGTGATCATGCATAATACTTGTAGAGAGTAATTAACATCCATAAGATTTGTTATTATAAAAACATGATGTGCACCTATTGTTGAGTTTGAAGAGCATTAGCAAGATGTGAACTGAAGATCAAGATTAATTAACAGTAATGAGATTTGGGATCATTAAAACATGATTAACACATGAGGTGTCAGAAAATATCCCCCTTTTTGATGATCACAAATCATATATAGGCAGAATATAAAAGACATGTAATATTAAAGATACTAGAATAGAAAAAACATTATAGAACAGATACTTGTAGTTTTTCTCCCCCATTTATACTATTATAGAACTGATACCTGTATGTTTTTCTCCCCCTTTTGGGATTATCAATAAGTAGAGAAAAGGAAATGAAACTCGGCAGTTTTCATTAAAAAAAGGATTCATAATACAAAGTACAGGAGAAGTGCAAACTGTAAACAAGAAATGGCATCCCATCAAAAAGAAAAACAGTCGGTAAACTCTTTAGGGATCCATTTTTGTCTTGCCTTTATCAGTAGCAGGAGTGGGTGCTGAAGTAGAAGATGGAATATAAGAGGTAGACAATGAGGGTAAGGGTAGATCTTCAACAACAGATGGAGCCAACGTAGGAGCAGTAGAAGATCTAGGCTTAGGTTGGTCAAGAATGATTTGCCGGATCTGAGAAAGGGCTAGGCTAACTGACATGGTAGTTGATGCTAAGGAAGAAAGTCCAGGTCTAAGGGGTGCAGTAGCTGGAGGAACTATAGCAGTACTCTGCACATTAAGATACGACTTCAAAAGATTGATGAAATCAGTAATTATTTCACCACCATACTACATATCCTTTTCAAAATCATCCTTATTCTCAAGAAATCTGTCCAACAATCTGGTGAAATCGGAAAGTTTCTGAACTAGAGATTTAAAATCTTGAGTCACCGGAGGGATTCTCAGATTTTCCACAAGATATCTAAATTGATCTGTCATGTCACTTTTAGAGAAAATTCGGGAAATATACAAATCTATTTTCTTGGAGATCTCTTGTTGAGAATCATTGGATATCTTTGAATGAATCCTAACCAAGTCCAATGCCCTATCATTGTTCTTAATAACTTCTGATAAAAAAGATAGATCCAATCCACTGAAGGCATTATGTAATTATTCCTTAATTATGGATCTCAGTAGAGAATCATCCAAAGCAGGTGTGGAGGTCTGACAAGAAGCATGTGAAGCCTTGACAGCTTCGGTTAGAACTTTGAGCTGTTTCAGAACTTTTTGCAGACATCCAGTGTATTCATCTGTAAGCTTATTCAAAGTTTCCACAAGCTCTCTCATGTGTTCCAGCATCTTCGTGTGCCTTTTTCCAATCTTTTCATCAAACGATAGTAGGTAAGGATGAACTTGATACACAATCTCCCTAGCAAGGATGGAATCAGAAGACTCAGGTGAAACAGCAGCAGGTGCAGGGGTAGAAACATAGGCTTTAATCTCACAGATAGCTCATTCTGTAGACTTGCGACCATACTTTTCAGATTTGCAACATCAGCACTCAGCAGCTTATTCTCTACTCAGACTTCTTGAATTTCTTGGATCATCCTTGGTTGAATATGCAAGATAACATTTTCCAAGAGAATTGATTCATCTTCTTGACTTAATTGAGTCTCTGGGCGAGGTTGAGTGGAGACAATTTTCTCAAAACTAGCTAACAAAGTCTCACCAAAAAATTTGAGATCATCTTTGGTTACAAAGGAATGAAGCTCAGGTAAGGATGCAGGTAAAGGATGAGGTTCAGATTCTGGTTGAGGATCAGAGTCATCTTTAGACCCAGATTCTGATTCAGATTGAGGTTGGGGCTCTGGTTCTGTTTCTGAATGAGCTAAGGACTTCAGTTGAAACAGAGAAGAAAGATCCATTCCAGTTCCAGTCACTTTCTATGACTCATTCACATCATAAAATCTTGGGAACTCATACCGAGACTGTAAAAAGAAAGTGAAATATGGTTGAGAAGCTTCACCAGATCTAGCTTCCACAATATCAAGATTTTGAGTTTCCTCCCCCTCAACTTGTGCTTCCCTTTCAGATTCTTGAGGTACAGGAACATGGACAAGATCCACAGGATTATCCCTAATCTCATCAGCAAACTCTTGCCTTGCCAGCTGAAAGGCAATTTCCATTCTTTCTTCAGCGGATGGAATAATCTCAAGAACTGATTGTTCCACTGGATACGATTCCATACTTTCTTCTTTCTCAATAGAAAGAGTCTCTTCAACAAAAACTTCCTCAAAGGTTTCTTGCTGTTCTGAACCAGGAAAAACTAATTTCCTTGCAGCATTGGGATGAGTTTCTTCCTCATGAAGAACAACTGAAGGATCCTCAGTCCTTTCCTTTTCAACAACTACTTCCTCTCCTTGAGGTATTTCAGCAGGGATAAAACCCCTTTCTTCTTCAACTGGAACTATTTCTATTGGAGGTATTACCGATTCTTCTCTAGATGGAACTTCATCTGTTACTTCTTCTTGATATTCTTCTTCTGAGTACTCAACCACTTCATCTGGTTCCAAACCTAGATCAGCTAGGTTCTTAGGCTTTATTGGATAGTCAACAAGATTAAACATTTAATACAGTTGATCATTATCCTCACCCCATTGCTTTTTCTAGGGATTCCAGCTAATCTTCATCCTTCTGATGATAGGCACGGATAGGCATAAATCAAAGTCCTCTAATTTCTCTTCATTCGGTCCAACCATTCCTTTTGAGACTAACATGGCTGAAATCATCCTTGAATAAAACAGGGAGGTGGATTTGGAAGTTACTTTGATCATCTCACAGATATGGTTGATAACATACTTACACAGATTGATCTTTTGGCCATTTTTCAACAGGTGAATCAGGAACACATCCTGATACTTCATCACAGCAAAATCTCCTTTTCTTGGACTAACCAAATTCTGAACAAACTTGAAAAAAAGTATTGTCTCCCCATCCAGTTCAGCAGCTATGGCCCTTCGCTTGGTTCCATTTCCAGTTAGATTTTCCAAAGCGGTTTCTAGGTCAATGATGTCAGTTGTTGGAGGAGGGTCTCTCTGGTAATCTTCACACACTCCTTCATGTGGAATTCTTAGGCATGCTGCCCACAACATTGAAGAGAAAGATCACTTCTGACCATCGATCCAGCTGGTCACCAAAAAGCTTTCTTCAAACTCAAAAGAGAACTTCACATACTTATAGAATTTAGATACCAGTCTAGGGTAAATTGGTCTATTCTGTCTAGTGAACCATTCTAGCCATCCTTGTTCTTTTAAAACTTTCAAAACTAACGATCTGCTAGATAGAAACCATTCAGGGCAAACCTTTTTTTAGGTAAAATGGTACAACTTACCAGGTTTGGGTTTAGAGGTCCTTCGGGAGCTATCCTCGGTATCCTCCTTTGTTTCTTAGAGCGGCGCTTCTCAGACGAGGGTGAAGATAGACTCTTCATCCTTGGCATTCACTAAAGGTTTGGGCGAGAGGGAAGAGAAGGTTCAGCGGGTAAGGAGTCGAATGAAACCCTTAAGTTTTATCATTTGGGAATTTCAAACGTCATAAAAACACAAACGCGGGAAATCAAATTGCGGTGAAATAAAAATTACCGCGATACGGGTAAAAATAAAATAAAAAAATTATCATACTTCTCACAGTGAGACATAAAACTAGCCATCACGGTGAGACAGTTTATAGTTGTCACGGTGAAACAGTGAGCAGTTTATATAGTCACGGTGAGAGAGTGAGTTTTCATACCGTGAGCATAAAACAGTAACTTAGAAACAGTAAGTATAAAACCGTAAAGTAAAGTATAGTAAAGTTTTAAACATTAAGATCCGTAAGATAATACTTTATGATTAATCATACCAAGATCATGTATGATGTAGTCTAATATTTCATAATTTAATGTTTTAGTGAATATATCAGCAAGTTGATATTCAGTACCAATGAATTCCAAAGTGATATCACCTTTTTTATAATGATCCCTCAAAAAGTGATGTCTTACATCAATATTTTTTGTCCTAGAATGAGAAACATGATTCTTGGAAATATTAATAGCACTTTTGTTGTCACAATTTATTTAGACATGTTTAAATTGATATCCATAGTCTAGTAATGTGTGTTTCATCCCCAAAATTTGTGCATAACAACTTCCAGAAGCTATGTATTCAGCTTCTGCAGTTGACAATGCAACAGAATTTTATTTCTTACCACACCATGATACTAGTGACTAGCCTAAAAGATGACATGTTCTAGAGGTGCTTTTTCTATCTAGATTACATTCAGCAAAGTCAGCATCAGAATAACTAACTAGTTCAAATGATTGTCCTTTGGGATAGAACAATCCTAAATTGGGAGTATGCTTGAGGTATTTGAAAATTCTCTTTACAGCATTAAATGTGACTCTTTAGGTTTTTCTTCAAAATGGGCACACATACACACACTAAACATAATATCAGGACGACTAGCAGTCAGGTAGATTAGACTTCCAATCATTCCTCTATAAGTGGTTTGATCAACAGATTTACCATTTTCATCAAGATCCATCTTATAGGTGGTACTCATGGGCGTGCCACTACTTTTTGTGCTATCCAATCCAAAACATTTTAAAAGATCTCTAGTATATTTACTTTGAGTTAAAATAATTCCATCATCATTTTGAAAAATTTGAAAACCAAGAAAGAATTTAAGTTCACCCATTAAACTCATTTCAAATTCATTTTGCATCATTTTTGAAAAAATCAGTACATAAATAATTTTTAGAAGATCCAAAGATAATATCATCAACATAAATTTGTACTACAAAAACATCTTTAGAAATTCGTTCTATAAAAAGAGTAGGATCAACTATTCCTTTTGTAAAACCTTTAGAAATTAGAAAAGTACTTAATCTATCATACCAAGCTCTTGGAGCTTGCTTTAAACCATATAAAGCTTTTGATAGTTTGAAAATATGATTTGGAAAATGAGGGTTTGAATAACTAGGTGGTTGTTCAACAAAAACATCCTCAATAATATATCCATTTAAGAATGTACTCTTGACATCCATTTGATATAGTTTGAAATTTAGATGTGCAACATAAGTAAGTAAAATCCTAATAGCTTCGAATCTGGCTACTGGAGAAAAAGTCTCCTCATAGTCAATACCTTCTTCTTGACTATAGCCTTGTGCAACTAGTCTAGCTTTATTTCTAACTATGTTTCCAGATTCATCTACTTTATTTCTAAACACCCATTTTGTGCCTATTGTGAAGGTGTCCTTAGGTCTTTCAACAAGATTCCAAAATTTATTTCTTTCAAACTAATTGAGTTCTTCTTGCATAGAAATTACCCAAAATTCATCATTAATAGCATCATCAATGTTTTTGGGTTCAAGTTGTGACAAGAAGGCTTGATGTTCAATCTGATTTCTAAGAGAAGCTCTAGTGTGTGTCCCTCTATCAAGATTTCCTACAACAGTATCTAAAGGATGATTCTTCATAATTCTAGTTGATCTAGTAAAGGTAGGGCTAGAAATTTCAGGTTCATCAACAGGTTGGGAATAAATAGAAGAAGGTTCTGGAAACTTTCCAGAACTGGACGTTTTAACTATAGGTCCACTGTCTTTATCATTAAGGTTCAAAACAGAGAGATCATCTTCAAGATTTTCAAGAGAGTTTTTAGGCTCATGTGGATCAGTTTCATCAAACTTGATGTGAAAAAATTCTTCCACACACTTGGTTCTCTTATTGAAAACTCTATAGGCATTACTAGAGATAGAATAACCTAGGAAAATTCCTTCATCACTCTTGGATGTAAACTTGTCAAGATTATCTTTGATATTAAGGATAAAGACTTTGCAGCCAAAAACTCTGAAGTAGTTAACCTTAGGTTTCCTATGGTTCCACAACTCATAAGGGGTCCTCTTAAGAACAGGTCTGATTAAGACTCTATTGATAATATAATAAGCTGTATTTACAGCTTCAGCCCAAAAATAAATAGGCAGGTCATACTCATTAAGCATAGTTCGAGAAATTTTTTTGAAGGGTTATATTCCTTCTTTCTTCTACACCATTTTGTTGAGGTGTACTAGGGGCAGAGAAATTATGACTATAGCCATTGTGTGAGCAGTAAGATTCAAATTCATGATTTTCAAACTCACGGCCATGATCACTTCTCAGAGTTTTAATCTTAAGTCCACTAAGGTTTTCTACAGATTTGGAGTATTTAACAAAGTAAGAACAAGCTTCACTTTTGTGAGCTAGAAAATATACCCAAATATATCTAGAAAAGTCATCTACTAAGACATAGACATAGTGCTTACAATTTAAGCTAGAAACTCTAGATGGTCCAAACAAAACCATGTGAACCAACTCGAGATGTTGAGAAGTTGAGACTGCTTTCTTTGGTTTGAAAGAGATTTTGTGTTGCTTTCCCTTTTGACAAGGATTTCAAACTTTGTCATTTGGAAACTCATGTTTGGGTAGGTCTCTAACTAAGTTCTTCCTAGTATGTTTTCTAAGTGATTGTATATTTCAGTGTCCTAATCTTCTGTACCAAAGACAAGACTCTTTATGAAAGGCATTCAAACAAGTAGTATTCTTCTTAGCTAAATAATTTAAATCGACAGCATAAACATTTTCATTTCGCAGGGAAGAAAATACTAAAGCATTTTTAAGATTAAAAACATTGCAAGAATAATTTTCAAATTTAACATTAAAACCATCATCACATAACTGAGAAGTACTTAATAGATTATATCTAAGTCCATCAACAAATAAAACATTAGAAATTAATACTGAGTCAGTGTTACCAATCTGGCCTAAGCCGATGATTTTCCCTTTAGAATTATCACCAAAGGTGACAAAGCCTCCATCAATCCTAACTAAGCTTTTAAAGCATGAGAAGTCTCCAGACATATGTCTTGAACATCCACTGTCCATGTACCAAGTCTTCCTACAGGAGCTCTTTAAGCAGGTTTCCTCATAAGTGTTTGTCATAAAACACATGTTCGCCTTATTTCTATGTTCAATTTCAGAAACATCAGATTCAGTGGAGCTATCCTCAGAAGCGCTCCAAGTATCCTTCATAGCCTTTTTGTACTTACTATCCTTGTAATCATATTTCTTCTTGAATTTGAGATTTGGGCAGTCTGATTTAATATGTCCTTTTCTTTTTCACTCATAACAGACAACTTCATTAATTTTATCTAGATTTTTCCAATCCTTCTTCCAATGTTCCTTATTGTCATACTTTCCTTTGTAATTTGATTTGCTGAAGAATTTCTTTTTGCTATAAAACTTCTTAAAACTTCTAGAAATGTGAGCCATTTCAGCATCACTATCAGAAGTACTTTCACTGCCTTCACAGCTTGAACTCTCGTTTATAGCTTGGAGTCTCTCCTTATCCTTGTTCTTTGAAGTTGAAGATTTGAAAGCAACATACATTCTTCTAGGTTCATCTTCTTCTTCTTTGTTTACCTTGAGTTCTTCCTCATACATCATAAGATTACCAATGAGTTCTTTAACAGGTAGAGCAGAAATGTCACATGACTCTCTGATTGAAACAGATGTGCCTCTCCATCGGTCTGGTAAACATCTCAAGATTCTCATAATTTGTTCCTTTTCGGGAACTGCTTTTCCAAGTGAATTAATTGTATTGACTATCACATTAAACCTGAGATACATGTCAGAAATAGGTTCATCAGTTTTCATTTTAAAATTATCATATTTAATAGTATAAGTATTCAATCTCATTTCCTTAACATTGGTTGTTCCTTCATGATAAATTCCCAAGGTATCCCAAATTTCAAAAGAATTTTTACAAGTAGAAATTATGTTAAACTCTTCATCTCCTAAAGCACAGTACATGGCATTCATGACATTACAATTATTATTATAAGCAGTCTTTGTAGGTTCATCCCAAGTGGATCTAGCAGTAGTGGAACGTTTATATTCTGATTCTATGGCAGTCCAAATATCAAACCCTATGGTTTCTAAATGAATTTTCATTTTAAGTTTCCACTAAGCATAGTTGGTACCATTGAAGAAAGGTGGCATGTTAGTAGTAGCACCCTCTAGTCTATTATACATAACTTGATTTTAGAAAGACAATTTAAAGAGATAATTTTTTTGGAACTAATAGATATTTAATATCTTTAAAGATGCAACTAAAATCACAGTTGAAAAACAGAGTATTTCAAAAAATCTTTGAACAAAAAAAAATAAACTAACCCTCTGATACAAAATGTTGGTCAGAGTGGACACTCAAGAGGGGGGGGGGGGGTGAATTGAGTTCCAATTAAAATTTCTGTTAAAAATATTGTCGAGTTAAAAATCCCCCGATTTATAAAATAAGTTAAACTGTAGTGAATTTATACAGATTGTAAATGTTCACTTAGATTCTCAAAGATTGATTAGATCTTAGTTAGTTTAACGACAAGATCAAACTAAATTTTGAAACTAATCTACTGATTTACAATAAGTGTAAACACTTGCTAATTTAACTATCAAAGTAGCTTCAAAATAATTTTGTATTTTAAAGTAATAGCAGCAGAATAAATATGATATAAGTCATATACATTAAACTTAAATAAAAGATGCACAACAGATATAAAAAGAGGTTCAGTCTCAAGATGAGACTTAGTCCTCTCAAATATATATATAAATTTGATCCACACCCTGGATTGGGGTTAACAATAGTTTTACAAAAACTGTCCAGGTCCAAGACCTCTAACACTGTTATTCGTGGGAAACAAAACAACAGAAAACCAGCTGTTCAGGTTACACGTGTCCTCTACTACTATCTCAGTGGGAAATAAAATATGTAAGCGTTTGAGTGAGTATTTACAGATCCTCCAGTTAAAGTTCAGGAGACAGTGTGTGAGTAAAAATACAGCAGATGACACACACTGCTCGAAAAGTAAATAATGAATCACAAAGCAAATATGTAGAGTTTAGAAATAGCTCTAGTGATTGTCAATGTAGCTCTGGACTCGTTGGATTGAGAAGGAATGCTTTAGAGTCCTTCTCTGGTTTTTCTGTTGAAAAACAGAGTGTCGTAGTTCAGCTTGTGTTCTACAGTCTCTTGATTCGTCGTGTGTTCTTCAGAAATGTAGGATTGCATGTATGGAACTTCTTTGAGAATCATGAAATGTTTTCTTCACAGTTGTGCTCTGGATTGTTCTTCTGTTCATTACAGAGCTCACATGTATTGTAGTATATGTGTCGAGACATGTCAAGCACGCATGTTCTCTAATGCAGCTCAATATTCTTTATATTCCTCGAGTTCTGGCAGTAGGAATGATTCCCTTCTCATAGGCATGAGATACGGTTTCCTGTCAAGCCAACACTACAACAAAAGTCGGTCCTAGCGGTGGTTTTTTTTCCTGTTTAGCGGCGGTTTAAACCGCCGCTATATTGTGTGGCAGCGGTTTACAAAAACCGCCGCTAAGTTTGGTGTCGGCAATCTATTAGCGGCGGTTTTTTTTGATTCCGCGGTAGTTTTAGAAATGTGTCGTAGATCCGTCATTTAGCGGCGGTTTCTCTTCATTTAGCGGCAGTTACATGGGTATCTGACATTTTTTATTCGCGGCGGTTTTAACCGCCGCTAAATTCAGGCATTTGATGCGCCTATTCTGCGGCGGTGAAAACCGCCGCTAAATATCAACATAATATATTTAGCGGCGGTTAAAACCACCGTTAAATGTTGAACTGGAAAAAAAAATATGTTGGATCTGCTCCACCACTTCCCTAAATTTTCCAAAACCACAGCCACATCTCACCCATCAGCCCCACATAATATCACATCCACACATCATCATCCCATAATCATGTACATGCATCACAACACATCAAGGATCATTTTATAGATTTATCAATGGGTATTTTATCACATGATACTTTATTTTAGGAGTGTTGTAACACAATCTATAATCATAGAGTATCCATTTCATTAGAAAAATATAAGTGGTTGGTTAATTTCCTTTTTAGGGTGATATCACAACAATAACAATAGACACAACAGTCACAACACATATCATGCAGTGAAAGAAAATCCCCCAATGACCATAATTTTAACCAAGGTATCAATACCATACAATCCATCATATCATAATAATATCAAAGCTGTAAAAACATGTGAATCATTCCTATTTTCCCCCTTCAGTTTCAATTAGCCAATTATTTATCTTTGATTAAGCCAGCACAACTAGAACCCATAGATGAACAAGAGTAACCCCCCATGCATGATACACAATAAAGAGAAATAACTGATTCCCTACCTTAAAGAATATTTTTCGACTCGCAGCACACCATAGGGTGAAGAAGAAATGACCATAAACCACAAATTCATGAAAAACCCACAAATAAACCTACACTGTGCCAAAAGATCATCAAAATGTAAACCAACTCAGACCCTAGACCAAAAAGGAATCATTATATTGAATCCCCAAGAGAATAATAAGAGGAAACTAACCAAGAAGAAGGAAGGTATTACCACCAATTTCCAACCAACATCCACCAAATCCAATGACATCCACCATGCCTAAACTAAAAACAAATTGGTATTCCTGGACCCATTGGAGTGGTGTAAAAATTTTAAGGCCATGACAAAGCCTTTTATCATTAACCTTTCATGCCTTAGCCATTTATGGTCATGGGATTGGTCTTTTAGTGTGATATATATTGGATATGGATCCAATAGGGGTATGAATATGGGTTACATATATGGTATTCTCATTGGATGTGGTATCATCACATGCATATTGCATTAAGAATCTTTTTGTCAACACATGAGGAATCCAGAACACAATAAATAAAATGCATAGAAGGAAAAATGTGAAATCAAGAAAATGTTAGGACATGGAAATGTTTGGTGGAAACTATGTGCCATAAATGTTACATATACAAACCAACTGTTATCATACTTGTTCAACACATCAACAATACTACTACTCATCATCTGATGCTGCATCGTCACCCTCTCCACCTTCATCTCCACCACCTGCTGCCACCTGTAAGAACATTATATTGAAAATTAAATATTGTTGCATATTTATAATAAAAATTAAAACCAATAAAAGTTTGAAAACCTAATGATTTTTATTTTTTTGTGATTTACCTGCTCACCACTACCCGATGCACTACCACCGGGGGCATATCTGCTCATATGCTGACGTATTTCAAGCAACTCTTTCTACAAAGCAGATATCTGATCCCCCTGCTGGTGAACTGTGTTTTGTAGAGCAGATATCTCTCTCTGAGCATCTTCAGGTATGAAATGACTATAACCAGGAGTAGATGAGGCCGAAATCCCTGATGGCATGCAAAAGACCTCAGATGGTCCACATTAAAGCAGCATGCATTTTAAACATTGATTTAGAATAAAAATCAAATGTCTCAACACCGTTGCTCCATAACTCCTGCAATTCTTCAATCAAAGGCTGCAGGTATACATCAATATCATTTCCAGGCATTTGTTTTCCAAGAATAATCATCGAAATGATAAAAGATGTTTGTTGCATACACATCCACGGAGGCAGATTATAAGGGATCAAAACAACTGGCCAAATGCTATAACTCGTACTCAAAGTCCCAAATGGGTTGAATCCATCGGCAGCCAATCCCAATCGAACATTCCTAGGATCAGTTGAGAAATCTGGATGTAATGAATCAAATGTCTTCCACGATTGGGAATCTCGTGGATGTCTCATTAACCCATCATTGTTATTATCTACAGCATGCCACTTCATGTGTTCGACAGTTTTTGATGACATGAATAATCTTTGCAATCGAGGCATCAAAGGAAAGTAACACAAAACTTTTTCAGGTGTGTTCCTTTTCTTCTTCTCCGTGAAATTATGTTCAGTCATACTTCCAACATCACCCTTTGACTGCCATCTAGAAAAAGAACATTTCTTACAATTCTGTCTACATGAATCCTCTCCCCAGTAAAGCATACAATCATTGGGACACGCATGTATTTTTGTATAATTCAGACCAAGCTTGTTAACAACTTTTTCCATATCATAAAACGATTATGGGATTTTTCTTCAGGAAATGCATCACGAATCAATTCCAATAACATGGACATTGCCTTATTTGTAATTCCACATAGACATTTGATATGGTACAACTTCAGTAGAAATGAAAGCTTTGAATATTTCAAACACCCACTATACAACTCTTGATTTCCATCGTCAACTAAATCATGAAATGCATTTTCCTCACTGAAGTTTTCCCTTACATTTGGCTCCACATAATCAAGAGGATCCAATGATATGTTACAATCTTGATCTGCTTGTGTTACAGTCTCAAAAACATCACTTGTCACGTTGCAATTTGTAGCACCCTCTTCTGGTTGTTCTGATATGTTTTGATGCTCATAGTGGTGTCTTGCAGTGCCGAATGCATCATTTATGAGGTTTTGCATTCCATTTTCCATTATCGAAGAACTTGGGACCTCATTCTGTGGATTAACATTAGTCCTCAATCTTTCTGTATTGTTTGATTCTCCATGCCAAATCCAACACAAATATTGCTCAGGGAATTTCTTCAGTATTAAATGTTCATAAACTTCATCTCTCTTCAACCATGTTCTAAATTTACATTTAGGACATGGACAACTTATTCTCCCTTCAACGGATTGATTAGAAATTGAAAAATCTAAAAACCCATTCAAACCCTTAACATATTGAGGTGTGTTCCTTGGTAATGTGATCCAGCTTTTATCCATGTATATCACAATGTGCCTAAACAAAATATACGATAGTGTAAGATTACAGAAACATAATATAATAAAGATGAACCATTGACCATAAAGTATGCATAATATAATAAAGATGATTCATTGACCACATTTACCATTTCAGACCAACTGAACAAGTCTGGTCCATAGGAGACAGCGTCAACTCATTGAGGAGCAATAAGAATATCAGGATACACACTTATCATAACACCATCGATCACACATTTATGTTGCCTCAAACAACACCCCATTGATGTGTGATCGAAACTGATCATAATGCATTTTAAATCAAGTTAACTACATTCACTGAAACCATTTTCACAATGGGTAATGTTTGTTTTATTGTTCTAGGGAAATCTAAATGGCCACATTTATGTTTTGGGGTTCATCTTGTGATGGAAGCATAAGACATGGTGTTTTAATTTCTTGAATAAATTAGTGATAATGACCCTCCTAAGGTGGAGAGAATTATGTTAGTCATGGAAATGTGGAGAAAACTGTAGAGTGGATGTGGAGGAATCAAGGTTCCAAATAGAAACCTATAAGGGACATGTTTGGGGGTTCTTAGGGAAGGCCAGGTGGAACTTGGATATGGTGTGTGTAGGTGATGGAGGTATACCTTAAGTGAGAAGGCTTCGTGTTTGGGTAGAGGGGCGACATGCCAATAGGGGAAGTTGGGAACCAACGGAGTGAGTTAGCAGGAATGGAAAGACATAGTTGGATAGAAAGGGAATGGATGTGGTGGGCTGCGAGGCACCTCATGTTAATGTTGAAATGATAAGTTTATCCTAGTAATGTGAATGAGTTTTGAAGAAGAACCAAGTAGTCCTTGGTTGAGATATGGATGGTGAAAGTGTGACAAATCTGGGTAGTTTTGGCAGAAATAATGAATGCTATAATTGGGTGGAGTTTTCATGGATGTTGTGAGTTGGAAAACATGTTAGGTAAGTTTTGAAGGTTGAGTTGAGGTTCTGTTGACCTCTTTTATGATGAGTGAAGTTCTCAAAACTAGAAAATTGTGGTGACGAAGTAAGTAATATGGTGTTGAGAACCATGGAAGGAAAGTAATAGATTAATGGTGTGGCTAGAGTTTCAAGTTGGATGGTCTCAGGTAGGAACCATATTAGTGTAGTAGTTTTGGTGATGGGTGTTGGATCAGGTTTTGGATGGTTGAATACCTTGAGATGAAGGTTATGCTTGGGTTGTGCTTTGGATGTCTGAAATGGAGTGAGGCTGTTGGGCCTTGAGTTATGGATTGATGTAGGTCAGAGAATGTGGTTGGAATCTATGTATCCCTTCAGCGACAATGAGTTTCTATCACCATTATAATTTTGGTAACTAGGTGAGGTGGTGCTAAGAATTTTGGGCCATGAGTTGTGGAGAGGATTGGAACAAAGGTGTTCTGATTGGCTCTCCACAGGGTAGTGTAGTGCCTTATCGATATCCTCTTGTGAGGTGGTATAGTAACATTACATAAACCTTTAATTTTCATTTGATGTTGATAATAAATAGTTGAGGTGGATGCGTCCTCAAAGATAATTGGGTTTTAATTGTGGTTCATGGTTGGGGAAAATGTTTTCAGGTAGGACCTTTTCCTTAGTCCGAGTGTTGTTATAACATGGTTGAGTTCAAGGAGTATATTAGAAGATGGAAGTTTATAGGTGGGTCTGTGGAACTAAAATTGGCCTTAGGGGTGCTGTGATGCTTGGGAAGTTTGGATATGTGATGATATGTTATAAGGTGGGGAGGTTTTAAGATCCCAACCCTTATCCATGTGATATGATGAAACAAATTACACCATGTAACCATAAATATCACACACCCTACTAACATGGATACCCATGACTTCTATGAGGAACCTTTCTGTTACATACATTATATTAAAAAGGACCTGAAAACACCCAATGGTCAGTGTATGGTGTGAGAAAATGAATATTAGAAATATTACACCATGTTTTTCATAAGGAGACATTAGAAAAATAAAACTATTATTCTTATTAAGGGAAAATAAAATAATAAAATATATATATATATATATTAAAAAAATGGTAATTCACACTTTTAGAATATATTAAAAAGAATAATCAAATTGATACATCATATTCCATTTAAAATAAATGTGATTAAACCATTTCATAATGTATTTATAAATAACCTCTTTGAAAAGGAAAACAATAGAAAATACTCTTATGGTATATTAGGTATAAGTTATCTAAGATCCTTTTAAATCTATGGTCAAATGACTATTTACATACATATCCCTAAAATATGTTCCCTTAAATGAGGTAATCACCCTGATAAGTGAATCCACTATGGAAACAATATTTAGTTATATTTTTAGTGTAAATCATTGATAGGTAGCCACAATTCATCCTAGAATTATTTTCTTATTATATCCCTTACTAAGTACCACATGATCCCATCTATCGTAGCCCATATTGGAAGGATTTCATTTATTAATTTTCCCACACATAAAGGATTTCAATTTCACAAATGACCCATACATGTAGGATTTAAATTAAAAATTCAAACTATTTGGAGGGAATATCACACATCAATAATCAAACTACTTAATTTCAAATAAAACATGATTCAAAATCCATTTTCAAAATCAATTCCAGTTTAATAAATCATTTAATCAAATAATTCAAAAAACAAACCATTATAAGAATCATAAATCAATCTATTAATCAACTTATATAATCCAAAAAAATGATATAGCAAGTATGGATTATAAAATAAAAGATATCTTTAAAACCTACTACCTAAAACACATATTTTTTTTAAAAATGAATGAAATAAATACCAATAGGATCAAAAACTAAAATAAATCCATTAACCAAGAGACCAATATAATGAATCTCAGATTCAAGTAGAAACAAATCATCAAGATGGATGTGATAATAGAAAAAACTCACTTTGGGGCCGAGGTCGAAGTGAGAAAGGTCGTCGGGAGAAGGGGGTCGCGGGTGGCCGGTCGTAGGCACCGCCGGAGGAGGTCGCGGGGTCGCCGGAGGAGGTCGCGGGGTCGCCGGAGGAGGTCGCGGGATCGCCGGGGGGTCGCGGTGGGCTACGGGCGAGGGTTACAGCATGCGGGGTCGGGGGAAACGGGGATCGGGGTAGGGAAGGGTCGGGGTTTTTTAAAAAAAACAAAGGTTTAGCGGTGGTTTATTAAAAACCGTCGCGAAACGTATTTCAGAAAACATTTAGCGGCGGTTTTGTGAACCGCCGCCACAAAACCGCCGCTAAACACTGTTTATTTTGTAGTGAAACAACTAACATTAAATAACATTAATTTCATAAAAAAATATGACCATTAGCATTATTTAAATTAATATTGAAAAAATCTTAAGAAACGGTGTCACAATGATCATGGAAACGGTGTCTGGTCACGGTGTTTGGTCACGGGGTCTGGGTCACGGTGAGTCCTTCACGGTGTCTGTGTCACGGTGTCTGGTCATGGTGTCTGGTCACGGTGTCTGGATCACGGTGAGTCCTTCACGGGGTCTGTGTCACGGTGTCTGGTCACGGTGAGTCCTTCACGGTGTCTGTGTCACGGTGTCTGGGTCACGGTGAGTCCATACATAGACGAATATCTGTATTTGGACTAAGACAGTGATATGGAGAATATGGGTTAAGGTTAATCATTAGAGATAATATATAAGAGGATTGTGATCACGCATAGGACTTGTAGAGAGTAATTAACATCCATAAGATTTGTTATTATAAAAACATGATGTGAACCTATTATTGAGTTTGAGGAGCATTAGCAAGATGTGCACTGAAGATCAAGATTAATTAACAGTAATGAGATTTTTGATCATTAAAACATAATTAACACATGAGGAGTCCAACAGTTTAAACCAAAAAATAAACAACCAATCTTACTTCTTGGTTTACGTATATAATCGGTTGCATGCCTCGCTAACTTTGTAAAGTTAGCTTCATACTTTGCGACATTCTCATCCTCCTTTTTCCTTAGACTCAAAAATTTCCTTTCTATATCTACTCAATGGTCACGTGGAAATTATTTTTCTAAGAAAAGATCTTTAAACTCCCTCCATTCAATATTTGATACTTCATCATCTTTCTTTGTGTTTTGAATCAATGACCACCATTGATCAGCATCTCCAGTGAGGCAGTAAACTGCCATGACAACTTTTTCCCTTTCACTACTCCCCAAGGCATGGAATATTTTCTCTAATGACTTATCCATTTCTCAGCTACTAATGGATTTTTACTCCCATTGAATATTGGTTGTTGTTTCCTCACGAAGAAATCTAACATTGATCCTCCTTGCTAAGGATCAGGGTGCCCCATATGGGTAAGGATATTATTCATAACCTGAGTGAGTTGTACCAGTATGGTGATAAGCTGATCAACACTAGTTGTGTCAATATCTCCACTATAATTATCATGATTATGAGGGAAATCCCTTAATAGAGTGTGTGCATTGATATTGTTTCCATTCCTTCTACTAGGCGCCATTTTTAAACAATGGAAAAAACTAGATTAGTTTATGAATCGAAATACATAATTCCAAACTTGTAAAACACTTAACATAAACTGAACAGTTTATGGATATAATCCATAATCATAAAAATAATTCTTTGAGGAAGTATATACTCATAAACCCTTAATAATGCTTTGTAAAGAAAATTATAATTATCCTAATCATATCCTCTGGGAGTGCTGTAACCAAGAGTGAAGCAAGGCCCGTTTTTTTTCACCAGTTCCTGTTCGAGTCTAGATCAAAGTGGTATTTTCATGTTTTACCCCTAGGTACATCTGTGCCAGAGTTTCCTCGACCCACTCATGTCTATACAGGGATGTATTTCTTGGAAAACTCAAAAAATCTCTACAATACGGAAATTTAGGAAGTTATTCTATACTAATCCTCAAATTCTATCTTAGGGCTATGTGCTCTAATCAGAGATTATCTAAATTTAGATTCCACAGTTTGTAATAAACTTCCACTGATACCAATAGTAACGCCTCGACCCCAGTTACCCAGAGTCGGTGCATTATTATATAACATTAGCATGATCATAAAAGATCAAGTCTCGAAAGACCGATTAGTTTAGTACTAGATACATTCATAAGGTTTATATTAAATCATAAAATGAAAAACTACAACAACATTGTATCCATATACCACACTCATATCCCCTCAGACTACCCTTGCTGGTCAGTCATAAAATACTATTTCGCATCCTGGGAAAAATAAAACATAGAAATGGGTGAGCTCAGATGCTCATTAAGGATAAAAATATAGCAGAAACTTTCATAAATAACCATAAACATTTTAAGGAAATGTATAAGAAAAAAAATCCTTTTAAACATGAAATTTAGCATAATATAGAAAAGATAAAATAAAACAGTACCATTTACTTACTCACATGGATATTCAACTAGTCGAATAATCACATGAAATATTAATTGCCACTTTCATAATGATGGAATGCATAATGCCAGACTTTCATAAACACATATTCAAGGCCTTGTGCCAAAACTACAAATATGTTTTTTTCAAGGACTTGTTCCAAGACACTAGTTTGTCTCATGAGACCTACCTATGCATCGAGGAGCTATATTGGGCTCCACCCGTCACTTACTAAGTCCAATTCATTCCTCATATGAAAATGTGTAAACACAACATAAACCTTTGAATTGAAACTTGCATAAAAAATGTCAATAAATTATCCATAAACCATGAATGGTATGAAATAACATATCCAAAGTCAAACATATCACAAAACCTTCAATACAATATGTATTTTTTGTATAATAATAAATCAACTTCAAAAAAACTTAAAATCCATCAAATGATGTTGACATAGATGAAATCATGTCCTTTTTAGAGAAATATCTATTTCTATTTTAAAATCATTTAAATTCACGTAATTATAAAATAAAACATTTATATTTGAAAATATTTTTATAATATTGTAAGGGAAGCTTCGACGATGTTATAATGGTGGAAAATAGCCACACCTGCCATATAAGTTAAAAAAACATTCTTACCTTAATTTTGTGGAAAAGGTCCTGAAGTACCTTGTTTGGAAAATGACATAATGATACCTTTAAAAACATATAAGGTCAAATAAGGGTAAAAATGACTTTAAACCATAGTCTATTAAATAGTAAAAATGTTTTGGAATACATTTTTAAGAAACATGGATGTGGATGATAAAGAGGTCCCAGTAGATACTTACTTAAAAAACCCTTGGATAATAAAGAGATTGTGAAATTAACACGTACCTTGTAATTTTCCTTGGTCGAGGGTAGGTTAAACTCCTATATAATGGTGAAATAATTTTTATTAAATTATACAATAATAATATACATTAATATGATATCATATATGATCTTTTAACATAGCTTTGTTTGTAATATCTTAATATCATCGTTGTTTCAGGTGTAAACAGATTCATTTTCATTTATATTCATTGTTATGTGAGTCATATTTGTTATGGATGGTATGTATAATATTAATATCCTGAATGATATCAAGTATTTAAAAATTATTTTTAATCATCTAATAAAAATTTGTTATGAATGGATACAACGGAGAATGAATCTCATTGCATTCGTGGAGACGGTAATCTGGACGTACGAATGAGCGATAATATCAATATTTTGATTTTAAAATAATATATAATTGGATGGTATATCATATATAAAGAATAATTATCATGTTATATTTATTATTTAAATCAACCACACATCATTATTATACCCATCCAAATAATAATGCATCTTATAACAATTACACCACAGCATGGAGACAGTAAGTCGTATGTACACATGTATGGTGACATGTCATTCAAAGGATGGATAAGATAATGAATTTGGTTTTACAATATTTATAATAACATCATTGTATATAGAATATACTAGAGTTATTATTTTATAATGGAAACAACAACCAAAAAGGAAGTTGAAGAAGAATGGAACTTGAAAGAGGAGATGAAATATTTACCTATTCTTCATGTTCTTCCTTTTGATTTGATCATAAGGGCTTCATAAAATAGAATAATGACTAAAGTAAGGACTCTGGGATGATGGGGGGATATTTTAGAGGGTATTTGGGTAGATTAGTTCTGAGACATATGGCATTTTAGGTGTGAATTAGAGAGAAGGGGGAGTGCCATTTTATAAGAGGGGTGAGGGGCATCTTAGGAAAAGCTGGAAATATTATTTTGTAATTAAATAATTTTTGGTTTATAATTGATCAAAAGTGGATTATTTAAATGATAACGTGGGGCGGGGTCTAAATACACACAACCAATAGGTTTTAGACAGGTTTGGGTCACTATATTAACTTTTTCTTTTAGATTTAACTCTTAGTTTAATAGTTTGACATTTACCATGTCTCTCTGTATTTTTATATTATATGGTTAATAAACATACTATATACTTCCAATAGAACCTCAAGTGGTTCATTAATGATACAACTATAATTATATAAGTCATTTTTCTGAACCTTATATTTTTATAAATTGAATATTAACTAATAATATAATTTTTGTTTTAAAAACACTTTTATGTCAATTTTGACAGGATTTGGTATTTTTTTTTTGCTAATTTTCAAACAGAATTATTACTTCGAATAAAATTAATATAAACAACCCTAATATGTTATATTAACCTATAAAATTATTATAATTCATAAAAAGTCTCAAATTACATTTATATGGATATTTATAATATCAATTAATTTAATATTATTTTAATTGGGTAATTACTACATCATCATTGTGTCATAAATATATTTACTAATTTAATGTATAAAAAATATAAATAAAATACTATTATGTAGGAAATATTTTTATCTTTCTAATTAATATTTATAGTCGAATTTATATTATGTATAACCCCATATTAAAAATGTTTTTGTTATTAAACATTGATTTTAACTCGTTTAACTCTTCTTTGAATTAAATGATAATAAATGTCCTAATTTAATCCATGTTGACCAAATAGGTTCATATTTTATTCCTAAGGTTGTTTTTTTCTCGTATTATACTTATCCAATAGAATTATGAAATGTGTTGGGGTAATAATAATATCATTTTTACCCTTAAATATCCTATTTACTTTTAACTGTGGTAAATAAAAATAAAAAGTAACTATTGACCAAAAATTATTTTCACCTTATTGAACCACATTTTTCTTACTGATTTCAACCGTGTCTCTTAGATTTTTAAAATTCCACTCTCATAAGTGGTAAAATTATGTTTTATGTGAATTTGAAAATTTTCCTAGGGGTGGGTAAAAGGCGGTGAAAAGATCAATAAATTTTTTATATATCTAAAATTATTATAAACTGACTCCAATGAATTACATTGAACTTATATAGGTATTATGTATCTATTTTGACCTAAAATAAATTTAAATAAAATTATTAATTATATAAATAAAAAATCATTTTTAAACAATAACTCAGTGTTTTTCACTATTCATCATAAATTGAAAGTTTTCAAAAAAATACCAAAAATTCATCCTAAGATAATTTTGATATTCGTAATCCAAAAATGAAGTCCATTTTGAAAGATAAAATTTATAAAATTTCAAAAAGTGGGTATTACTATTCATAACGGCTAGTTTGATTGGTTGTGGTGTGTTAGAACTGGAAGTTGCGTACAACACACGCTACTGAATTATTCAAGGAGAAGCGTATCGCGGAATATTAGGGTGTTAAATTATCTAAGAGACCATATCTTTTTGTTATGGTCTCCTCTAGTGAAAAAAATAAAGCAAACAACCATTTTAATTCATCCATTGAGGAGAAGGATGAAACATTATAAGATAATATATGATTTTTTTGAATCTAATGAATAAAATCTGGTAGACTCAGGGTCAATAAGAAATTTATTTTACCAAAATGAGCAATTAAAAATAATATTAATTCATTATAAGAAGATAATAAATATACCAATTCTGATTAATGTGATTCAAATGTTCATGAAGTTCCAAAAATAACGAATATATATTTTATGGAGGATATAAAGAATAAAACTAGCGAAAAAATAAATGACTATATAGAGGATCATACAATATAACTTAACCAAAATAATATTAACAATTATCTTTTTCAAATAAATATGATCATGAAATATATTATTAAATATAACAATAATGAATATTGATTTCATTAATAATATTATACAAAATTTACTAAATTTAAAAATCCATTATATCTTTTATAGAATCTAAAACGATTAGAGAAATACATGATAATGACACCAAATTCAGAGAGAATGAGTTAATGGTAGATTAATATATTAATATTAGATATTTTTATAATTTCCAAAGATGGATAATTATATTGAATATGTTTTTTATTTAAAAGTTTAATCATATAATACTATTAGGAATAAAATTATTTCTATTAATTTTTTAACGAGAAACAAATTAATAGAGGAAGTCAATAATTTAGAACAAAATATTTTATATTTACTATATAGTATTCCATAAAAATCGGAAAAAAAATTTATTTTTTCAAGAAAAAAATTATTTTTAACAACCCAAGTACTTATATAAAAGTTATTTTCAATCTAGAATTTAATAGTTAAATTCATTATAAATGTATAAATAAATAATCTGTAATTATAGAAATTATAGAATATATACTAACAAAATAGTACCATCACCTACAATAGTATAAATTAAATTTATATATCTTATAAGTTAAAAATGAGATATATTTATATCATGGAATAGGTAAATAAATATTCTGAAAACGATTAATTAAATGTTAGTATTTTTATAAAACACAAATGTTTATTTAAATTTTTTTAATTAATATAATGATTTAAAATTAAATTTATCTTCACAAAATGTATTCATAAATTAATATTTTTGTGAATTTTAATTATTTAAAAAATTTATGAGACCTTTTTTAATTTTCCAAAGTGTCATAAAATCATTTATAATATTAAAATCACTATTTACCAAATAAAAGATAAATTTATTTAAAAATAAAATATAAAAAATTTGGAAAATTATTTTTATACAACAGATCCCATTTATTAATTATATATTTAAAATAAATTTTATAGTAAATTGTTTGGAACTTTCTTAAATTTTTGAATTTTCGGTGAGTAAAGAAATACATTAATTTACGGTATAAGATAAATACATGTATTTATGAGTCATAAATAATGAATGGAAGATGTATGAACCATTGGTTAAAATTAACATGAAATATTTTTTATATTTATTAACAAGAATAAAAACTATTCATAGACATGAGCCAAAATAAGAAGCTAATTCATAAAATAATAAAATACACCCCTCCCCCCACTATAAATACCACCCTCACCACCTCTTCTCCTCACAAATCAAAATCCTTGTAGAATTTTTAATTTCTAACCCATTACACATCTAAGACTCTTCTCCAAAATCAATACCTTTTTGTCTCACTTAAAAGAATAAACCAAAGGCCTTAATGGCGTTATTAAACGAAATAAATAAATAGGGAAAATCATCTTTCTTTTTCTATTAATTTTTTTAATTTATTCTATTTTATTACTCTATTATCACCTAAGATAATTCAAGTGGATAGATAAAACCATTATCTTAAAAATATTTTAATGTTATTGTGTTAATGTAATATATATCATCAAACCTCTCCTCTTCTCCTCTTATTCTAGAAAATCAAATCATTTTTTGTGATGCATCGATTCATCGCCTTCATGGATGATGATTTTTCATTTTCATTAACCACCTTCAAGTATGGTCATAAAACCATTATTATGGTTAAATCATATTTTATTATATATATTATAATTTATTTAATTTTCTAAATCCAATATATAAATAAGATATTAAATAAAATGATATAAGTTCATGATGGTCGTAAAAACCGCCAAAATAAATTAAATCATTTTCATAAATATTTTCCCTAATGAATCATCATGATATTAAAAAAATGATATAAGGTATTATATAAAATTATTGTAAAATATTAATAACTTTTCTTTTTTTATTATGGGGTTTTTCTCCCAGTTGACAAGAGATTGCATATTGAACAAACCATGGAAACCATGGAATAGATGCTCCCAGAACAACAAAAATAACAAAATATTATTTATAAATCAGAGGAAATATGTTATAAAAATATTGTATAAGGTATTATAAATATTTATATAGTTCTTTAATAAATTAATAACAGTATGTATTCATTTATACATGATATTTTAACATATTTGAAGGAGGTTGAAACCAATGCTAGGGGCATTCCTTTTAAAAACCTATTTAATGTCTTTGTTTACAAAATTCAAAAATGATGTTTATAAACCTATACATATTGAAGATATTTTATTTGTTTTAGGGTTTACTATTATATTTTTTTTAATTAAATTACTACTTGTTTATTTCCATCAATTTTTTTTTGAAAAATATTGTTTTAAAATTAGTGATTTTCCTCAAGAAATATTTTTTTAATGCTAGTATTCGTGTTTTATGATTGTGTTCCAATTAATGGGAATCAATTATGATGATGGGTGGTTCTATTTTAAACAAAATATGGGTGGTTCTATGATTTTCCTCAAATGAAATAGGTATGTTAATTTGTATGTTTATCATAATGGTTATTCCATCTGAAACTGTGATTGTTACAACATATGGTTGTTATGAGGGTTACAAATTATATGGCTGCCATTAGGGTCACAATCACAAGTATTTATGGTAATAAAATGACTCCTCAAGTTACCTAAAGGGTTTATATATTTTATATATCTTTTATGGAAATCTAATTCTTTCAGTAAGTAAGATTTTAATTATTTCTGGCTGAGAAATATATATGTTTGAAAATGATTTGATATGTCTATAAGTATTCAAGGAATAAGGGATTAATTCCCTCCATTTATGTCCCTTAGTTTGGTTTCTATGCTCAACTCATGTTTTAGAATATATTTCATAGGGTTAAAGTATGTATAAGAGAAAATAAGAATCCATGTTGAATGGTGTGAATATTTTTAATGAAATGAATTCATGTTTTATTAAAAATGCGTTATTTTGAAAAAATGGGTAATTTTTTTGTAGTATCAACTTTGTATAATTTTGGGTTTCATGAAATAATTATGAAATAATTATCTAAAATAATAAAATTAAAATATAATTGGGAATTTAAGAAAAATTAATTCTTGTTGAATTAACTAGATTATGCAATTTATAAGGTTGGGTCCTTGTTGTTGGAATCCAACAATGGTTTAGATAACATTAGAGGTTTGGATGATACTAATAGAGTAACTTAAATTATTGTTACCTTATTATTATTTTATGATGATATATAATTTTATTATAACAATTTTTCTTCATTTAAGACACGACTTTTAGAATGGTTTTCAGCAGATTAAACAGGGAAGCTGAAGTTGGATATCACCGAAAGGATGATATGTTCCGAAATATGAAACATGGAATGGAGGGAATTGGAACTAAGTAGTTCTTGATAGTAATGGATCATCTGACACATTCTATAAATGGTGGAGAAATCCATTAAAGATAACAACAAGAGATACTACAAAGGAACATGAGGATTTTAGAACATTTTATTAGGCAATTCCCTCTAATTTTTAGTAGATCTTATAACCCAATGGTAGATGAAGGGTGGATTTAAGTGCTTGAAAGGATATTTAATGTATTGTGGTGATTATATAATCAAAAGGTAGGTCGACTTATTTACCCATTATAAGGTGAATCCAATCACTGGTGTTCAATAGTTACGAATATTAGATATATATGGGAGATTGATTCCTAAGAATATGATGAATTTAATAATCTTTTCCCTGAAAAATATTTTACTATGGTTGTTTGGCCTAAGTTGGAAATGAAATATTTTTAAATGAAACAAAATCTGGAAGATTTAGTGGTTGTGTATGAAGATAACTTCACATGATTGGAATGTTATTCTCTATATCATATTCGAGATATTGATTGTAAAATCAATCTTTCTTCTCAAGAATGAATCCAAGATATTGATGGGAATTGGCTTCCTATAAATTAAAATCGTATGAGAAAATTTTTCAGTGTTATGAGTGGGTAAAAAAATGTTTTCTGATGATCAAATGTACATTGAAAATAAGCATAAGAAAAGGATCAGATAAAATTGAATTGGTAAGAATCAACAAAATAAATATGAAGGAATGAAAATCCAGTTTCGAGTTTGAAGAAGGTGTGGGAAAAAGAAACATGGAAAATGCCTTAACAAATATGGGAAGTGTTTTATATTTTTTATGTTTTGACATATGTCCTGAGCTTGCAATGAAAAAATATCTTAGGGATTGTATGTTTTATTATGATAAGGAAACTATAAAGTGTTTTAAATGTAGTGCAATGAGTCATTATGCACATACCTTCATAAAAAGGATTTTAGTGATGGAATGATTCCACACTATAAGCATAAAGGTGAAGTGAAATACTATACAACTAATTTAGTGGATTTCATTCCATCTAATGAGGTGGTACCTGGTACGTTGTTTGGTTACTCAGATTTTTCTAATGTCATATTTGATACAGGGGTTACACAATCCATTATTTCTAATGAATTTTCTAGAAAATTGGAAATTTCTCCTCAAGGAACGAAACATAAAACTTATGGTAAATACACTAGGGTAAATATTAATGGGAAATGGAATTAGAATAAACTTCATGTTTTTTGTTATGAAATGAAATTTTCGGCAAACCATGTTTTTCCCCTAGTAGAGTCTAATATTATTCTGGATATGGATTGGCTTCTTATTTACCATGCTAAGATTGATTGTAGAGATAAAGAAGTTATTTTTTAAATAGTGTTTCAATTTGTACAAAACCATTAATTCATACTATTAATAACATATCAACAATCTGGGAAACTATTAAAATATTGAAATTAAAGGTATCTTTCACATATTTTTGAAAATAAGGGAACTAATCTGATTAATGATTTTCCCATAGTAAATGAATACCTATAATTTTTTCCGGATGATTTTTCTAGATTTATAATAGATTCAGATGTTTAAATTTCTATTTACTTAGTTGCTGATACTAATCCAATTTCCAAACCCCATTATCGAATAGAATAAGTGGAAAATCTAGAATTTAAAAAGTAGCAGCAAGAGTTTCTTGATAAAGGTTTTATTCTACCTAGAAATTAAACATGGGGAGATTCAATTTTTTTAATTAAATATGGTTCCATGAGTTTTTTTATATATTATAGATATTTTTAAAAAATTCAGTTAAAAATAAGTTCCCATTGTATCATATTGATGAATTTTTTGATTAGAGCCCCGGAGATCAGTATTTTTTGAAGATTGAATTCGGATCTAAGTACTATGAGATAAAGGTGAAGGATAATCACATTTAAAAAACAATGTTCTGAAATAGATATGGGAATTATGAGTTTGTTATTATTCCCATTGGTTTGAAAAATTCACATAATGTATTTGTGGATCTTATAAATATAATATTCCATTAATATTTGGATAAATTTTTTGTTTTCTTGTAAAAATATTCTGTACTATTAAAAATTAATGAGGATCATGAAATATATATAAAAAGATTTTGGAAAACCCTTAATGAAAACATGAAAATGGGATATTTAGGAAATTTCATTTTTGGTTGCAAGAGATTGCTTCTCTTAGCCACATCGTAAATAAGGACAATATTATATTTGATTCCACCAAAAAAGTGGTTGATTAATGTCCAAAATCATCAAATGATACTAATATTCATAGTTTTATTATATTAGTAGGCTAATACAAATGGGTTTAAAAAAACATTGCTTATCTATCTTATTAACTATATTAACATGAAAAGGGATTAAATTTATTTGGATCAAAGAATGTGATGTTTGTTTTCAGAAACTAATATTAAGATATATGAATGCTCCAATTTTGGCCATGAATTCAAGAAATGGTTATTTTTTCATCAACAATGAGGCTTCATTTAAGATAATTTGTTGTGTTCAAATGTATAATGATATGGTAATTACATAAGCATGAAAAAAATTGAAATCATATTGGTTAAATTATCCTACAAATGATTTGGAATTAGAAGCTATGGATTTCACTTTAAAAAATTGGATACATCATTTTTATGGGTCCAAATGCGATATATATACTTATAATAAAAGTCTGAATTATATTTTCACTCAGAAATAATTGAACATGAGCAATAGAATATGGATGGAATTAATAAAGGATTATGTTTTCATGATCAATTACCACCCTAGAAATGAAAACAATGTGGTAGATAAATTGAATAAAAAACATCATGCTATTTTAACCAATTTACCTTTAGAACATGACCCCTTGGTTAATGATTTGAAGAATATTTATTAGAAGCTGTCAATATAGGAAATTCTTTTGTTTCGATTCAGGTTTTAGTGTAATCATCTCTGTAAAATTGAATTAAGAAAGTATACAAGAAAGAACACGTGTTACAACAAAATGGAGAATTGGAAAAAGGGTATGTTTACAGATATTAACATTGATAATTATTATCTTTTGAGAAAAAGGAATAGATTATGTGTGTCTTGTGATTCACATTTAAAGAAAGAGTTATTTATTGATGCTCGTTATTTTCTGTTTTCAGTTCATTCTGGTTGCACAATGATGTACAAGGATCTTCAGAAGTATTAAAAGTGGTATAGAATAAAATTGATATTATTGATTTTACCAAGAAATATTTAACTTGTCAACAAGTAAAAATATTTTGAAAACTACCAAAGGGGATGCTTCATCCTTTTCTTGTGCTATATAGGAAATGAGAAAATATATACATGGACTTTGTGGTAGGTCTACAAAAGATTTCCCAAGGTAATAATGAAATTTGGGTTGTTTTTTACCGACTGACTAAATATTCAACTCTCTTTACAATTTGTCATAATTTGTCTTTATATAAAATTTCATAGGTATACCTTAAATATATTTTCTTCATACATGATGTTCCTCTCTCCATTGAATCTGATGGTGATCCCATAATCACTTATAACTTTTCTAAAGGCCTTCAGAAGTTGTTTAGGACTGAAATAAATTTCATTACTGCTTATCATCGTCAACATGATAGATAGATCAATAGAAAAATTATGAAATTGAAAGAAATCCTTTGATATTTTTTAATGGATTACATAGGATGTTTGGAACAACCTATTTCTTTAGTTTAGTTTTATTATAATAGTAGTTTTCATTCCAATAAATAGATGGAACATTTTGAGGAATTGAATGGAATGTAGTGTAAAAAATATCATTGGGGGATGAAGTCAAAGAAAGGATGTTTATGGGACCATAATTACTATTGTAAGTTCCTTAGAAAGTTAACATGATCCAAAAAACATATGAGGACAACTTAGATCAGGTAGAAAAGTTATGTATATAATCAGAGGAAGGATCATTATTTTGAGGTAGGTGATCATGTTTTTATCAAAGATTATCCATGGAAAAGTGTGATGTGTTTTGGAAATAAGAGTAAGATGAATCTATATATTATTGGAACTTTTGATATTATGGAGTGAATTAGAAAAATTTTCTTTCAATTAGAGTTTACTTTGAGTATTTCCTAGGTACAAAACGTCTTTATATTTCGATGTTATCAACGTATTTTCTCGATTTGTTGCCTATTTTGAGCTTATAAGTAGTTCAATTAAAATTTATATTTTATTATAAATAGAAAATTATTTAAATTATTGAACATAGAGAGAAATTATTTTTGAATAAAGTAATTTACGAGGTTATATTCTTGTGGAGAAACCACCTGGTTGAAGATGCATTATTGGGATCCAAAAATGATAGGATGGAAAGGTATCCTCACTTATTTTGTAAGTGAATAAAAATTGTGAGGACCTAATTTCAATATGTCGGGGGGAGGGGGAATATAATAACCCATGTACTTAAAATATAATTTGTTTTCATTTTGGAATTAAATAGTTAAATTCATTATAAATATATAATGAAATAATTGGTATTTATAGAAATTAATAAATATATACTAATATAATAATATACTCACCTATGAAACTATAAATAAAATTTTGTTTTCTTATAAGTGAAAATATGATATATTTATATCATGGAATAAGTAAATACATGTTTTGATAATAATAAATTATTTGTTGCCATTTTGGTGAAACAAAAATGTTTATTTAAAATTTTATTCACTATTTAATGATTTAAACGAAAATTTAACTTTATAAAATATATTAATAAATTAATATTTTGTTTTAATTTAATTATAATTATATTTTATGAAACCTTAATTAATTTTTCAAAGTGTGGAAAAGTCTATTATATTATTCAAATAATTATTTATTGATATAAAGATGAATTTAATTAAAAATAAAATTTCTCATATTTAGAGAATTATTTACAAAAAAAGGACTACAATTTTGAAATCACCTTTTTTATTAATGGTTATTTTAAATTTTTTTGATTTTTCTAAAATTGTTGAATTTTTGTGGAATAGTGAAATATAACAATTTAAGGTATTGGCTAAATACATTAATTTTTGTGTCATTGATGATGTATGGATAATGTAAGCACCATTGGATAGAACTAAAATTCACTAGTTACTGTACTCATTCAGAAGAATCAGAAACTATTCTTAGTATTGATCTAAAATAATAAACAAATGATTAAAATAATAAAAAAACATTTCTCTCATCAACTAAAAATACCAATATAACAACCCATTATCCTCACACCTAAAAAGAATTGTAGTTTGTATAATATCTACACCATTACCATTAAAATCATTTTATCCATTCCCAAGTTCTTCTAGTCTCCCCAAAAGGTCAAAACCAAAATCCTTAAGGAGGTTCTAAAGGAGAAGAATTCAAGAGGTAAAATCATCTTTCATTTTCATTTCAATTTATTTTCTATTGTTATTCACTCCTATAATAACCTCAACAAAGTGAAATAATAACTCAAGTATCTTAAATATAATTTAATTTTATTGTGTTTATTGAATTTTCATTATCATACCTCTCCTCTTCTCCTCTTATTATAGAAAATGAAATCATCATCTGTGACTTGCCGATTCACCGCCTTCGTGGACGACAGGTTTTAATTTTCCTTTATTGTCTTCAGGGATGGTAATAAAAGAATTATTATGGATAAATAAGATTTTATTATTGATATTATAATTTATATAATGTTCTGGAACCAATATATGAACATGATATTAAATACAAATATATAAGTTCATGATGGTGGAAAAACCAACCAAAATAAATTAAATCATTTTCATTAATGTTTTATCTAATAAATCATCGTAATGTAAAAAAATGATATATGGTATCATTTAAAATTATAGAAACAAATTAATACCTTTTATTTTCACTTTTGTATTTTTTGTTCCATTTGATAATAAATTCCATAATGAACAAATCGTGGAAACCATGAAATAAATGGACCGCTAACAATGAAAATAACTAAATATTATCACTAAATGGGTTGAAAGATGTTATAAAAAGATCACATATGGTATTATAAATATGAATATAGTAATTTAATAATGTAATAACACTATTTAAAACTTTATAATGGATATTTGAACACATTTTGAGTAAATTGAAGCTAACGTAAAGGACTTTAATTTTAAAATCCTATTTAATGTATCTTTTTAAGAAATTTCAAAAAAATATTTTTTAAATTTATAAAATAATAGAGGAATTACACAATTTCATGATAACATAATGTTTTTAAATATATATTAAAATATTACTTGTTTATATCCATGAAAATTATTTCCTTTTTATGTGCACAATATTATTTTAAAATAAGTGATTTTCCTTTAGAAATTTTTTTATAATGTAAGTATTCATATTTCATGATTATGTTTTGGTTCTGGGTCATTTATTATGATGAATATTGGTTCTATTTTTAACCAAAATTTTGTGGGTCTATGATATACCTCTAATTAAATGGGTTTTGTGTGTGTTGAAAGTTGACTATAATGATTATTCCAAGTGTAAATGTGATTGCTACAACATAAAGTAGCAACGAGGGTTATATTGTAAGGTAGCTATGTGGTTTACAAATTTTATGGTAGCTGTGAGGGTTATAATCAAAAGTAACTATGGTAATAAAATTATTCCACAAGCTAACTAAATGATTTATTTATGTTTTCTATGATTTATGGAAATCTCATGTTTTCACAAAGTAAGTGTATGATTCTTCACAGGTGAGATGTATATATTTGTTGAAATGATTTAATATGTTTATAAGTATTTTTGGATGAATAGTTTATTAGATTAGTTTTTATATCCCTTAATAGGGTTATTGTTCTTATCCCAAGTTTTATAATTTATTTAATAGTGTTTAATAATGGTCATGTGAAAATTAGAAGTTAAGATGAATTCATTTAATATTTTTCTAGAAAATAATTCACATTTCATTAAAAACATTTGTATTTTATAAGAAATGGATATTGTTTTAGAAGTATCCACTTTAAATGATTATAGGGTTTAATTAATTAATTATGGCCACATTATCTAATATATAAACTAAATAGATATTTTGGAATGAATGACATTAATTATAGTTTAATTTACTAGATTATTTAATTTATATGGTCGTGTCTTTATGATGATATTGAAACTAGTCATATTAATAGATTTTATAAAAAAGTAAAATTCAGTAAAATTTATATAGAAAAACATTATTTTAAACCCACCTCCATACTATGGGAATATATATGTTTATATAATAAAATAATAAATTTAATAAAATATAAAATGGTTACTAATATTTCTGTGAAATAAAAATAACACAATATTGATAGTTAATGTTCTAGACTAATAATTCTATGAATAATTTTTGTTTCTAGTTATGTGGATTATTAGGATAAAAATATTAATTTATCTGGTATAATATCTATCTTTCAATAATAGGTGGATGAAATGAATTGATGGGGACACAGTCAATTATGAATACTATCATTAGTGAGTTGAGATAGTCTATTGGAAATATAAAAATCTCCAATATATCAAAACAAAAATAATTTGAATACAGAGGGAAATAATATCGAATATGCGATCAAATATTCCATCATTCCATAGAGCTCTTAATTTTACCCTATCAATAAAAATGAAATCTCAATGACCATGAATATTTAAGGAGAATGGCATGAGAATTATTATTTTCATTGATATTTATCAAAATTAAAATAACTTAATACAAGTATAATAAAAAAATTAGAACTCATCTCAAAAAATATGTGATAAAAATATGTTGATGAATATTGAAGTAAAATTTGTAAACCTAGGATATTTTTTGATGATTTTCACAGATAATTAATGATGTTAAAACTAGTTAATTTGTAGAATTTAAATTAAATTCCATTAAGTAATTATATGACTATGAGCTAAACCTAACTTACTGAGTGTAAATTAATTCTTTATCAAGAAAATGGGATTATTTTATAGAAAACTAATCACATTATCATCATATCTAAATTTGGATATATTTCTAATAATGGTGAGAGAACTAGTCAAAATTTATTTAGAATAAAACTTTTATAGTATACATGTAATTAAAATGTTGAAGGTGAGAGTGTAACATCATAATATTTTATGAAGTACTTTTTTACAAATTAATTTAAATGTTTCAATATAAATAATTTTAAATAACATTTATTTTTTTCTTGAGTTATAAAAAACATTGAGTTTTTCTTGTTTCACATGATAAACTGAGTGCATTGGGCATTACATGTAAAACAATGATTAAACAAAATGTAGCATATTATTAAAATATTGTTATTTAATATAATAGTTATCAACAAGAAATTTAAATGGAGGGCCAGAATAAGATTAACTATATTATCAAAATATTTTTTAAAGAGGTATATATAAAATACTATTTTGTGACCAATTAATTAGAAACAAAATCCGGATCATTTCAAAAATAAACGATATCTACTTATAAAAAACAATTTTTATGAACAAATAATGACTTTTACCAAATTAAATTAAATTAAAAACTTTTTTTGAATGATTTAAATTAAATTAATGTATTATTTATATAAGAAAATTTTAACATTCATCTTATTTATTTTTTATACAAGAGATATAAATAAATCCAATTTTAATCTTACATACTATTATTTTTCAAAAAAATAGTTTTATCGAATTTTGGAAACCTATTTTTAAATTATTTTTCCCAATTTTAGAAAATTTAGTTGCAAAATTAAATTTAATTTTCAAATTCATAATATCAAACTTATCATACGTTCAATTTTCGAGAGTATTCTAAAAATAATATTCTTTGATGAATAGGAAAAAATATTAGGTTTTGTTAAAAAAACCTTTTCTTTTAAAGAATTTATAATTTTAGTTTTTTTAAAAATGGGTTAAAAAGTTAAATTGCCTCAATTATAAATCAATTAATCCAATTTAGTTCAATGAAATCATTTTCATGTTGATATTTTATATTCAAACTTTCCAAGATTTTGAACATTTTCCCTTTAAAAACCAACTTTCTTATCACATCTACTGGACAAAATTAAAATTAAAATTTCCACTTCTATTAATGGAATTTGGGAAAATGGATACCATATATTGAATTATAATAAATTATATTATATAATGTGTCCAAATTATTTTTTTACGTTAATGAATTTTATAAAACAAAATAAAAATATTTACCATGGTTAAGGTAAAAATGTGTTCATCATTGAGGTTAAAATAAAAAAATAAGGGTTAAAAGTCACTAAAAATATCCAAAACCCATTGAATGGAAAACTTTATACCTTATATATTATATTTTAAATAATTTAATTTTTTTCTTTTATCTTTTGGAATACATAAGAACATATTTTAAGTTTTAAAAATTACAAGTTTTCCACTGATCTCACTTATAAAAAGAAACCCAATCTCCTTTATGCTTCACAATTTATAAAAAATTTGGTTTGGAATATACCTAACATAATAACTCCCTTACTTCATAATGCCAATATATATGTATAATTTTGGTTATAAATCAAACATATTAAGTCTTTTGGTGCAAACCTAATGAAGTTTTCTTAAGAAGAGATATCACCCCTAACCAAGCGTTTTATTTTATTTATTTATCCACCTATATAAATTATTATTAAAAAAATTATTATAGTAAAAAATATATTAAATTCACTAAGATATTATAATGTAAATTTAATATCCTAAATCATTCTACTCTTTAATCAAATGGGTTACAAAATAATCATTCATATATATGGTGGACAACCGCCTCGTGAACCGATGTGCTTCGTTTTTCCATTACAGCCTCTCACAGATGGATATAATGATGGATTAAATATTAATATATGTTAATAATGATATTATTATTCTTATTTAATAATTATATGATATGTTTCTTCTTAAATTATATTTCATGGGAATACAATAACTTTATTCGTGTGTAAGGTGTTCTACCACCTTGAGAAATGATGTGATTTGTTCACAAATTAAATAGACGGAAATAAGGATGGTTTTAATGTCTATATGTGATATATGTGACATAATAAGGAATTTATAATGTTATTTTATTATAAAAATTCATTGTTTTACAATCTATCAATAAATTCAAACAACATTCTTACGTACGTATGACCTACCGTCTCTGTGAACTATGCATTTCATGTTCTATCTCTAAATCCTAGGGATTAATTTTTTTAAAATATTTTATAAATATATATTATATTTATATCACGGTTAAAATTTTGGATATTTTGGAACATATATCATTGTAATAGGACTAAAATTAAAAAAATCAAAACATACCCAAAAAACAAAGCAGTTATTGCATGAAACATGACTTTAACATGAAACTATTAGTTTAAAGGAAATAAAATTCCATAAAAAAATAATATATGGTATGATATATATAATTATGGTTATTTAATAGATATATAATAATATTATATTTATTATAATTGAGTTTTGATTGTTTGTGGAGGAAGCTGAGACTTAAGGTAAGGTATTTCTATCTCAATTTTCTCTTTTTGAGATATATGTTTTGTTATGACCCTATATTATTTTTGGATGTGTATATACAAACAATTTTACATTTTATATCATGGGAATTGTTATTTTAATTAAATTTAATGTTTATTTTTTTTAGGTTATTCTTTAATAATACTTACATTTCATTATAACCAACATGGTAAGGGTTTTGTGATATGATCTCATCATTTATCAGGATTGTTTGTGATTATGTTTCCAATGATGAAATATTATGATCTATATACCAATAAACCCATGAATTTTAATATCCTATGTTTATTTTATTATAATATATATTTCCCATTATTTTAATAAATTTATACACTCTTGATTCTAAGAGAATGATTATAATGGAAAACCAAATTTATTTTTTTCAGTCAAAAAGCCTTTCCCTTATATGCCTATAATTTCTAAAAATGTATTAAAAAATGTTTTAATATTTATATATTATTGTTTAAATACATTTTTCACTTTTTTTACATTTTAAAAAACATAAAATGGAATTTTTATGTCTTTTTCACAATATGGTCGGTTTGGTTTTTGTTCTAAGACTGTGAAATGAATTATTATTTTAACATGTAAAACATTTTTTTTTTCTGAAATCATGAAAATTATTTTATTTTAAAATTAATTTATATTTTTTAATGATATTTTGACATAAAATTCTTTCCAAAATATTTTATAAATTTTTTATTTTAAAAAAATTTTATTTTCAAAAAGTATATTTTCCTCATGAAACATTCCATGTGACTTTTCATTCAAAAATAATTTTCCATATAAGATAAAATACATTGATGATACTTACTCTTTACTAGTTATATAATCAAAAGATACCACTATTATTATTTCCATAGATGATTTATGTTTATGAGGAAAATATTCTCAGAAAATCTGTTAATCTTTCATGAGTTATACCATGATATAATGCTTATGAAACCCGATTATTTTTTTCAATAAAATTTACATTTAGATAATAATGAATGATTATGAAAACCGTTTATTTTAATGGGTTCTTATATGATGAATGTTTTGTAATCATTTGAAAAATTTATTTGTTATTTAAATTATATGAAGGATTGACTATATATCTCCCTCCAATGTATTGGGAAATGCATAACGTTATATGAGCTGAAACGGTACATAAGAGGTAATATGATGCCCAAAAGAGGGTACATGTCAGGTTATCCCAAGCCTGAAAGAGGGTAAATGAGATGTTATCTGAAGCTAGAAGAAGGTACATGGGTGGTTAGACCAATCATAACATGTTATGGATGTCTTGTTTTGTATCCTTAACATAATATTTTCTTGGATTATGTATATTCTATCGAAACAGTGGGTGCCCTAGACCCAACTATTACGTGTTTTTTATTACCATATTTTCTATATAGTTAGATCCATATGATTTCATCTTACCATTATAGTGTAGGCATTTCTACGTCCACTATTGAAATGGTAATGTCCAAAGGTTAATTGTTATATAGAAAAGTTATAGCAGTTCCCTGGCAATAATGAGAACCTTTAGATACTATGAAATTAATCTTAAATTTATGTTCTATAGTTTAGATACATCTTACTGATTGGACATAGTAGATGTTTGAATATCAGGTGATGGGGGCTCATAAGCATTGAGGCTTCTCCTCATGAAGTACGCACTTGGTGATCTCTAGTAGTGAGATCATGAGGACTGACCCGCCGATAGGAACACCATCTGTTTAGGGTGTCATTGGATGTTTCTTTCTATGATCATGTGTAATGGTCTCCTGACTTGAGATCATTACCAATTTATGTCATTTTATTGCATACTACGATGCAAGACAAAAACCATGGAAACGAAGTCGTGGTGAGGTAGTTTGTGTCAGGTGCGTTATTGGTGGCATGACGTTGGTTGAATGGTCAAGAAAGGATTTTTTGCTTTAGGGTTATGGAAGTAATATAACTCTGGCCATGTTGATATGGATAGAAGTACCTTTATAAGACCATGGGTATGGAAGTCGATGGTAAATCCATCCAGTTACATCGACAAACTATAAAGCAAGAAAAAGGCTATGACACGAGAGTGCGTCCTACTTTATGAGATATTACAGAAAATAAGATTATATTGCATAGTGTGTGTTCGTAGGTTGGTTGTCACTGCTACGAAAATCCTTATTTTTTCAGGGGTCATGATGGGTTGCTAGATCCCACTCTTGGTCTGTGAATACTATTCATGGCTGTCGAAATAAGGGCCTAGAGGGTCACACACAATAGCATATTCAAGAATCTGCCATATTCAGCTGAATAGGAATTATGGACACGGTGGGCCTTGCCACAGGGGTCTGGGATTTGTTTAAAGTTAAATGATCACCAATGAAATAAATAATTTCATATTATTCGAGTTTAGAATAATTAATATTGAATTTATTTATTAAATATATTTATGAGTTTTAGTAAATACATGAAAAATATTAATTAACGAATATTAAATTATTCGAGGTTCAATTAATATTTATGGGAGCGACGAGTCGAGTTAATGACTCAATTATTGTCATGTAATATATTTTAATATATTACAAGTAAATGATAATAATATTTATGACTCAGTTTAGTAGTCATAAATGTTGTTGATAGTGCGTTAAGTATTTGGGGGCTGGCGAGGAGATACATGGTATTTTAATTGTGCACTATAAATAAAAGAGGAGGGGAATTTTCCAAAACTATTCATGGAGCTTCCCTCTCCTATCCTCTCTCCCACACTCTAGAGAGAGATGCTCTGGATCCAAGCAGCTCAGATGAATCTCTCTCTCGGGCATCGCTAGCGATGCGATGCAGTTATTGTTGGCATGTCTAAGGCATCATCCTTATTCCATGCTAGCACTCGGACTACGATGAACGGCGCTCCCGCAAATTCCTTGAAGCACGTGTAGATGATCTAGAGGAATTCGGCTTCAGATTCTTTGAGCAGTGATCACCAACGATGAGCAGACGTCGTGCGCAGCTTCGGATCTAAACTAGGTATTTTACGGTTTATGTTTCTGATTAAAACACTTCACACATGGTCCTCAGATTTGACTGGGCTGCTCTTCACCGACGTCGGCAAGTTCACGTCAAACGGTGGTGGAAAAAATTTAAAAACCCACATGTTTGGGGCTTCCGCTGCCTGCCCGGTTCCAACAAGTGGTATCCGAGGGAGCGCGTGTCGATTTTAAGCCAAGAAAAATTAAATTTGCATTATGTTATGAAGAGGGCCTCGATACGGTCCCAACGTCGTAGACCTAATTTTAATCTGATACTAAATAACCATCTTGCGGTCATCCGAAGTTCTAAATTCGGATTAAAACCGATATTTTAATGAAGTTCTAATTTGATGAACCAATTTTATCTTAATCCATTCACACCGGAAGAGTATTTTTCTGGTGAAGATAATTAATTTTATTGTTATAATAATTTTATTATAATATCAATTGTTTAATTATAATAATAATTTTATTAATATAATATTATATTATAATAATATTTTATTATTGTATGCTTTAATATTTTCTAGCCTAAATGTAGGATTTAGAAAATTAAGAAAATGAATGGAGGAAGACCTTCTTTTAGGACTTGTTAAAATGTTCCAGGCGCACTATAGCGCACAATGGCGAACCAGCACCCAGGATACCCGCTGCCTCCTCCCCTTCGCTGTATAGCACGAGTTCACCACCAGACCTCCCAAGGCTATCTCCTGCATAGCCCCTGCAACACCCTACTACACTAGGCGCTCCAGCTGCCTCCTTTGCAGACCACGCCTCCTCCCCGCCAGCTCTATGCATCAGTGCGCCGCTGCAGCTGGTCTCAGTGGACACCCGCATCACCTGCCCTCCGCACATCTAGGCTAACCCGCATGAGCCAGCGCTACACAGTCCTCCTTCAAGCTATCGAGACTTCTTCCCATCGACCTGAAGCGCACCGAGGCCGGAGCTAGCTGAAACCAGCCTCCCGCACAGGTCTTCCCATGGAGCCGCGGCACACTGGTCGGCTAACCACCCGACCATCTCCTCTCTACCGAGGGGTTGATGTGTGGCTCCATCATGCACCTGCAGTGGCATCCCGCCGCCGCCTCACCTCATGGCACCCCAGCCTCCAACTATTGGTCCGGCCTCTGGAACCAGGTTCAGAGTGCAGGTGGCTAAGGCCTCCACCCTGGCCAGCCCCGAGACTCTACCACCGCTCTTTTGGGTGCCCTTCCAATCCGTGGATAGCCCTACCTAGGTGTCTTCATCCACTTGGCCACCGCCTCCGGGTGGTGCTATGAATCGGCCACCTCCCTCAGGTAGAGAGGCATGCCACACCGCTCCTGGCCAAACCGCACCATCCCGGACCTGCCTCCTCCCGACCGCCGTCCGATATTCCTAGCGGACAGGTAATCTCGCTACCCCGAAATAGATCCGGGCAGGTTGGCCCAACCCAGAATGGGATTGGGCGGACCGGCCCAGCTGAGAAATCCCATACACGGGGTTGGCACTACCCGGGATGGGCCTGTTCAAGTTCACCATGACACGCACAGGCCCTGCCCGAGGTTTTTGAGGCTCGGGTAATTTTATTTGAATCAAAAATTAAATTAATTAATTTAATTTCAGTTCTGAATTAAATTAATTAAAATAATAATTTTTGTTTTATAATAAATGGGGCGTGATTAATTTAATTTTGTGATTAATTAAATTAATGTATTAAATTAATTTTAGTTTTAAAATTAAATTAATTAAACGGGACCAAACGATGTATTTATTGGATTAAAAACTAGTTTGAAATTTTTAATTCAATTAAAATTCCCTCAAGTTTATTTTTAATGAAAGTTTAATTTTATTCTGCATTTATTTGGTATACATGAGTTTAATATGTATATGACTGATCATGTGCTAAGACCTACCAATGCATTTCTGGTGTTTGTTTATTTATTTAATTATTTATTTAATTATTGCATGTGGTTTTGTAATAATTATTTTAAATTAAAAGGGAAATTTTCGTATCATCTCAGAGATTTTATATGTATAAGGGCCTGCACGCCCATTCTTAGAGTTGTATATTTATACCCTGTGACCCTGTCGCCTGCGTGCGAGTACAATTGTATAATGACGAGATGACTGGTGACGCATTTCGCGCCAAGTGACAATGACACACCAGACATGAGTTGGATGTATTTGATGAGAAGCCATTTCTATTCAAGCTGCAATCCATGCGACTAAAGGTATTTACCCCTAGGGTTTGGGTTGGTCCGTTATTCACTCAACGGATCAACCAATAGTACCAGCTCATGATCAGATTTTCCATTTTATTTCTGTATGGTTTATTATTTTTTGAATGTGTAGTTAGAACGCGATCACATTGAATAATAATAAACAAGCATGCAAGATAAAATTAACATGTGACACGATGAAATTTATATTTATTGCACGTTCAGTTGCGAGTGTGATCACATAGTACGTGTTTATAAAATTAGGAAATTATTTGTTTCGTCACACTAAAAATAATAAAACCCTCAAAGATATATTAAGTCTAAACAGCCTTCCGTCATTCAAATTTAGACAAAACCAACTGTTTGAGGTATCGGTCATTCTTTAGCTGATGATGCCTCTTACTAATAGGGAGTCCTTATAAGAATGATGGGTCGACCTAACTAAAGTTCTAGTAAGGATTAGCCCTAGATAACTTGCTATCATTTTTTAGGAAAGCGTTGATTAAATCAAATTTTGATTTTAAGAAGCTAGGACTTCACTCAACAGATCAAGGTGCAACAAGTTAAAGCGGTCAGCCAGCGAGAAGCCTGCCTATAACCCTCCAAGTAGTGGTGTAGCCTTAGCTTGTAGACTATGAGGGGTGGTTCCAGGATCCTTGACACTAGAATAATCATGTGACATAGTATTCCGATTCTGGCATGGAGGGTTCCTAGAATCCGATAAAATAGTGGGAGACATATAATGATTTAAGTAATTAATCAAAATGTCTAAACTAGTAATCCAGATAAAAGGCACTCATCTGCTAAAATTCTTTTTGTAGAAAAATGGCAATTTATACCTCATGAAGAGAGAGTGAAAATTGCTTATAGGAGACTAATGTACAAAGCATATGATAATTATATCATTGTGCTTTCATCATTGCCTGGTGTTAGTTGCAGTCCCTACACCAGGATATAGATGATATAACATAAAGTCTCATCTCCAAGAAGTTTTCAAGGAGAAAGCGAAGCAATGATTTAAAAAAGGATAAGTTTACACCGGCATGTGTAAATTTAAAGATTGATCATGATCTTTAAATATCATTTTCACCACATTACTCAAGTATCGTTTTAAGTTACAAAATGATCAAGTTTTGAGTAAATGCTTCATTACCTATCTAGGTATGGTTTGCCAAGTGAATAAGAATAAAAGACAATTAAGATTTAATTATTATGGTGGATAAATTAAAAGAAAATGTGAAAAGGTCAAAGGCATTTAATGCCAATGACATATTCACGATGTCCTTCAATTAATGACGTATTAATAGAGGTTATTTGCATTGCATATTATAAAATAATACTACAGATGTTTAAAAGAAATAAACAGATTTAAAGAATCAAGTTTCCGCTTCTAAATCATGCCTATTCATCAAAGTGATGTTTCCTTTTTCTATATGGGTATTAAATACAATATTCTGGTAACATATGTGTATTCTAATATGATAAACATGTTTGTATAAAAACCTTACTAGAAGTCAGGTGTATTCTCTAAATAGGCTGTGAAATGGTGATACTTAGGCCAGTGGTGAGGAGTACATGACTTCTCAATTTCCAAGCTAAAGATTTGTGTTAAACTATTGTTGATTATAACCAAAAACATTAATCTCATGTGTCCTTGAACGCAAGGAGACATTCTTTCAGTTCCGGGAATGAATGTTGTTTTTGGTAAACTCAATCACTAGTTCAGGGATTCATGAATCATAGGCAATTAGTGATGAATATAAATGTTAGACTTATACCTAGTTGTGACAGGATAATTCTTTGTCATGTAATACTAAAAATAGACATAAAAAATATACCATGTTTGGTATTTTGGCTCAGCACAACTAAATACTTATGGTATTATCCATGTCTTTAGTTTGGACAATGGAGCCTTTATAAATAAAGGTACGTCACAAAGCTTTTGGAAATAGTTCAACATGAAAGTGTGAACTATTCCAAGTATAAGATAGAGGTATATATACTTCATATGATTCTTTTAAGTAATTAAATAATACCAAAGTGAATTATTTGCATGGTCAGGAGATATGAGTTTCTTTGGGTTGGGATACCGAAGTATATATCGACCAAGCATTCATAAATCATGATAATGTAGCGTGGAGGAATTCCTAAACACACATTACATTATCCATATCATGACATTGATGTTAATTGGGAGGATTTATGATGAAGTCTTACATATCAACATTGATCAACAAAATTTAGTGTGGAGTAATTCCTAAACACACATTTTTGACATCAATGTTTTGATGTAAGTAATATTAATGTTGGAACTAGAAGAAACATCCACTATATTTCATGAAATTCTTTGGAAATAACAGCGATACCCCACAACCATATGCCAACTATAATGAAAAATGGATATCATACAAGTCACATTATGATGTAAACCCATTATGTAATAAGAACATGTGTTTTTTTGCAAAGAGTTTATTAGGACATAAAAAAACTAGCGTCAAGACAAACACATTGTGCATTTAGTGAAATAATCCGAACAGTTGTTTAGGATATTACATAAATCCCTATGATAGAAGAGTAGTTATTCAAGAAATAGACTACTCTTATATATAAGGGTGCACATCTCTATTAGAGATAGGGGGAGCAATATTGACTTGTATTTAGTCAATGCTCAAAATTCACAAGTAGTTGGCATAGGAACTAGTTCCACAAGAACATGTGGAACAAAGTATGTTCCAGAGACACATACTGTGTAGGAAAGATAAAACCATGGTGATGGTTTTTATATTCACCGCAGTCGGTGATCTATTATTCAATGTGAATAAAATTTCTTACAAGTAAGCAGTGTATGGAAATTAGCTAAAATTGATAAGACCAACTAAAAATCAATTAATGGATTCCATGTATCAAAGTGAAAAAAGAGGCTATTATTTTGAATACTGCGGTAGGTATTCAAGTAAGTTGATACATGGATGGTACGAGCTTAGTACCAATAAGGCTCAATTGGTTTAACCATGTTGTTATTCCTAAATCCGTTATAATTTTACTTATCATAGCAAATATCTATGATCCATTTATTTAGCATTGGATGTCATGACCACTAATCGTGGATAGTGTCTATATGGCCCAACCATAAAGGGATGGTCACGCCACAAAATGCTAATAAAGGTTGCAAGGTACTAAAATCCAGTTTTGGATTAAATTATGCAACGTGATCATAGAAAATACTTAAAAAAACAAATTTTTTCTATGTCTCTACCAGAGGTTAGTGGGAGCGCTATGTTTTTCCAATAAGAAATTTTTTCGGTAACATATGGAAAACATACATTGGTCTGACAGTTAGTTAAGACCAAAATGAAATTTACTCTCCAATGATTGACTTAAAGTAGCAACCTAAGTTCTAGGGAACTAGATCTGCTTAGGTAGATCTATAGGTTTCTTGGTCCTAGCCAATCGTATATATAGTGAAATTGTATTTAAAAATACATGTTGGAACAATTCAAGAGATGAATTGTTGCCTATGTCACAGGGCATAATCTCTCCATGTTGACCTGTCCCTGACATGGGAAGAGATAATGTGGTGAGTTGAAATCCATACGTCGGAGTGATGGAACAATCACGTACGCCATGATATGTACAAGAACCAATATTTCCAACGTATATTTTATAATAGAAAAATATCATTTATATCTAGTATAACTGTAAGGGATGCATTTAGAACAATCTACTTGTACTTCGGATAGTACAAAAGATATATACCTGGTATGCGGAGAAGAAAGGATACTAGTTTATGGGGGTATGACCAAGTATTCCATAGATCAATGTGATCTAGTATTGTAGTTAGACTAAAGGGAATGATTGAGTCAAGCTCATATCATCCAGTGGTGGCCATACCTACAAAACCGAGTACGTTGCAGCTTCTAAGGCAGCTAAGAAGCAGATATGAAAAAATTTGTTCTAGTTCTTGGAATCGCACCTAGTGAGAAAAGTATTATCATAATCTAAATTATGATATTCTTACTATCCAAGATGTCATGTTATGACAGTGGACAAAAAGGGATACACTCGGGATATCGTCTCAAGAGAAGTTTTAATAAAAAAGATGAGGTCGGTATAGCAGAATAGCCACGCGGAAGAACCGTGGTGGACCCAGTATCTAAGGCCTTTACTCAGCAAAAACATGATGCTTATCATGTGAGTAGCTAAAAATTTTGGTTAGTAAGTTGCCTCATGTGCAAATGGTAGTGTTGAAATAGTGGGTGCCCTATACCAAACTATTATGTGTTTTTATTACCATATTGTGTATACAGTTAGATATACATGATTTCATCTTACCATTATAGTGTAGGCATTTCTGCGTCCACTATTGAAATGGTAATGTACAAAGGTTAATTGACGTATTGAAAGGTTATAGAAGTTCCCAGGATATAATGAGAACCTCTAGATACTATAACATTAATCTTAAATATATGTTCTATAGTCTAGATACATCTTACTGATTGGACACAGTAGATGTTTGACTATCAGGTGTTGGGGGCTAATATGTATTGAGACTTCTTCTCATGAAGTTCGCACTTGGTGATCTCTAGTAGTGAGATCATGAGGACTGACCCGCCGATAGGAACACCACATGTTTCAGGTGTCATTTGATGTTCCTATCTACGATCATGTGTAATGGTATCCTAACTTGAGATCATTACCAATGTATGTAATTTGATTGTGTACTTTGATGTAAGATGAAAACCATGTCAATGAAGTCTTGGTGAGGTAGTTTGTGTCGGGTGCGTCATTGGTGGCATGACATTGGTTGAATGGTCAAGAAAGGATTTGTCGCTTCCGGGTTATGGAAGTAATATATCTCTGGCCATGTTCATATGGATGGAAGTACCTTTATAAGACCATGTACATGGCAGTCGAGGGTAAATCCATCCAGTTACATCAACAAACTATAATGCAAGAAAAGGGAGATGACACGTGAGTGTGTCCTACTTTATGAGATATTACGGACAAATAGATTATATTACACAGTGTGTGTTCGTAGGTTGATTGTCACTACTCTGACAATTCTTATTTCTCTAAGGGCCATGATGGTTTGCTAGATCCCACTCTTTGTCTATGAATAATATTCATGGCTGTCGAAATAAGGGCCTAGAGGGTCACACACAATAGCGTATTCAAGAATCTTCTCTGTTCAGCTGAAAAGGAGTTTTGGACATAGTGGGCCCCACCACAGGGGTTCGGGATTTGTCCAAAGTTAAATGATCACCAATTAAAAAAATAAATTCACATTATTCGAGTTTAGAATTATGAATATTGAATTTATTAATTAAATGTATTTATGAGTTTTATTAAATACATAAAAAATATTAATTAACGAATATTAAATTATTCATGGTTCAATTAATATTTATGGGAGCGATGAGTCGAGTTAATGACTCAATTATTATCATGTAATATATTTTAATATATTACAAGTAAATGATAATAAAATTTATGACTCGGTTTAGTAGTCATAAATGTCGTTGATAGTGCGTTAAGTATTCGGGGGTCGGTGAGGCGATAACGAGTATTTTAATTGTGCACTATAAATAGAAGAGGAGGGGCATTTTCCAAAGACTATTCATGGAGATTCTCTATCCTATCCACTCTCCCACACTCTAGAGAGAGATGCTCTGGATCCAAGGAGCTCGGATGAAGCTCTCTCTCGAGCATCGCTAGCGAAGCGATGCAGTGATCGTTGGAACGTCGAAGGCATCATCGATATTCCACTCTAGCACCCGGACTATGACGAACGACGCTCTTGAGGATTCCAAGAAGCGTGTGTGGATGATCTAAAGGAATTGGGCTTCAGATTCTATGAGCACTGATCACCAACAATGAGCAGATGTCGTGAGAAACTTCAGATCTAAACCAGGTATTTTTCAGTTTATGTTTGTTCTTAAAACACTTCATGTGTGGTCCTCAGCTTTGACTGGGCTGCTCTTCACCAACATCGGCAAGTTCATGCCGAACGGCGGTGGAAAAAATTTAAAAACCCACCCGTTTGAGGCTTCCGCTGCACACCTGGTTCCAACATACTCCATAATTCAATTTATTATGCCAATGTTTTACTACCATAAATATTGTTATTAGATTCCATTATGATTCATGACTTATAATATTCCAAGCCTTATTCATTGTCTCCAGATTATGATATTTCATATAAATTGTATGATTTTTAAATGTTAAGTTCATGTTATCATGCCCTTATGATCATTTAGTGCTTATATAACTATTCACATCTCACTTTGTTACACTTACTAATCTTATAATATCAACCTCTGTTATGTTTACTTTCCACAGGAAATGAAAAAAGGTTTTAATTAAGTTATCTTTATAAAGATTACTAAAGGTGAATATATTTATAGGGGATGCGGTTGATAATTCATCAGATTATAAAATTGTGTTCCTAGTATCCAAAGAAACTAAACTAGTATCATTCGAAGGTGTGCATTTATGTAATGTATTCAAAATTAATTTCAATAGATGTAATATATCTATATGAAAGGATTGGGTATCTATAGTTTGTATCAAAGTAATGTCTTCGTTAACCTCTAGAAAATATGATGTGAAAATATTAGTGTGACCCATTGTGGATATTTCTTTGCATATTTTTTTGGGTTGTATTTAAGGATAAGTCTTTGGATGAGTCAAAGTATAGTAAAATGACCAAGAATTTTGGTAAAGGAATGAGAAAGTGGTTTCTAAAAAATTATATCCCTATCTAGATACTACAAGTGGATGTGGATGTGACATAAATGTACCTAGTGGTAATAGCTCTGAAGAAGGTGCATTGATCTAGACTTGATCATCACATGTTATAAGAAGATTGTCTTTACTAGACAATTATTTTGAAACACTATGGGGGTATTATTTTGAAATTCATAAACTATTTATGAACTATCATGGATTATTTAATTATATTATGACTTTGAATTACATAGGATAAAACTATAGTGTCTTCATTTTGACCTCCCATAAATGTCTCATGATTATGTGGTTTCCTACTATGATTTTTATTTATGAAATAATGATCTTTTGGTTTTAGTCAATTGATGGAACTAGGAGGAATCATGTTAACATTGATTTTGTTGTATTATTTAGCGGTAATGAGAAACCAAATTGGATAATGACTACAAGTAAAGATATTTTTATTATTCATAATCACCTATCATGATATATAATACAAAAATACACATTAACCGATTTTTGGAATTACAAAAGAATAGATGAATGTGGTTTACCGAGAGTTCAGACGGTGGAGATCATAAAGGAAAGGAGATTATGTTCCATATATGTAGATAATGTGGAATGAATCAATCATGGTAATATCAGAAAGGGAGAGGAATATTTTATTAATGTGTATAATAAGGACACAAAGCAAGTAATTTATAATTAAAAAATAAAATTTTAGTTAGAAAAATCGATGATAAAAGTGGTCTCCCTTATGTATTTTCAATATATGACTGTTTTAAATGTGGTAAGTAATAAAATTATGAAAATGTATGTCCTAGGGGGATATCTTTTGAAGAAAAACAACAAGGTTGTGTGAGTAATTGTAATACTTTTGATAGCAAAGAGACTATGACTGACATATAAAATATATGATATTTTTTGACAATCTTGCTTATGATAAACATAGGAACCATGATTTAATTGAGTTCGATGAATGTTAAGACATGATTCATATTTCATATTATATGAAAGATGTAATAAGGAATAATATGTTGAAGCCTAGCTAATGGTTTAATAATGATGTGGAATTATTGACATTTTTATTGTAATTCATGAATTATGTTATACGAATCATTAAACATATAAGAATTTTTTATAATAGTTTTTCATTATGTAATTTCAAGAATATTTTGAATGGTACTAATGACATAGAAAAGTAATTTAATAGTAATGTGATATTTTATGAAAAAAACATGATTGAGGGAGATAAAACCCATTATAGATTCATCATCTTTATATAATGATGTTAGGTGAAAAAGATGATGGATATGGGTAATGACAATTAGATAGTACTTATTACCTCCGAATGGATTAATGATTTTTTTTCAAAGAAGATTATGATATCGTTGATGGAGTTTAGAACATTTTTTAATACAAGGAATATCTCAAATAAAATTTTTTTTATTTAAGGAATAATGAAGATTTTAATTTTCAAATAACGTTTTATTGTAATTGAGGTTATTACCACGTTTCAAGAGAATACATGGAAAAGGAATTCCCATGTTTTTTATATAAAAATTAAGAACATCTTCATGTTGTTTATGGGATTAATGATATGTTTATTTTTGAAATTTAGTTACCTTATTTATAAATATTTGGTTTTAAATATTTTTGAATGGTTATAAGGATAATAATTTTTGAAAAATGTTTAGTTGATATTTGGATTAGGCTATTTAGGTTAATGTATTACATTACCATATGAAGATTTATGTATTTTGTTTATCCTATACTATCCATTTTGTAATAATGATAACTAGAGATAAACATAATGAATAATCATTGTATTATGGATCTTGTGATCTATTAGAGCTTCAGTCATAAAAAATAACCTTAATTTCTTAGAGTTAGAGATAAAGTGAAAATTGATCAATGAATAACCAATGTGTGATATTGTGATTATGAAATGAAATAAAATCAACTAAGTATATTATGTTGTAAAATTTATTCAAAATTATGAAAAGAATCTTGAAATAAAACCTTTTCATATTACCATATTTTATAATGATATAAAATCCCCTTTTCACTCATTTGTGTTATGGTATATGTTTTTTTATTTTCACATGATCATTTTCTTTCTTTTGATCAATGATTTATATCACTTCCCATAATTATTTGGAAATTACATTTGTCTTCAATGTCCAAATCATCACTTCCCACCTATGTTATCTTATGTGGGAAACTAGTTATAAGTTCCATTAGGTATCCTTTAAGTTATTAAATTTCCCAATTTAAGGAATGTATTATTTTTTATTTTTATGTTATGGGTATATATGAAGATGTTTTCAAATGTTAAACCTTTTATGGTCAAGATAAATTTTGAGGGAGAAATTAATTTTAAGTGGGGGTAGAATGTATCATCTAGAGATTTTATGAAATATATTATTCATAAAATTAATTTAAATTTTTTGATACTATTAATTATATGAAACGCTGATTTTATCTTTCATTAAATGAAATAAAGATTTTATCTTGTGTTATTCACATTAATGTGTGTAGTTTAAATTACATGATGCATTGAGTTTAAATGAAATGTAACATAATTTTGAAATATTATTAGTTAATATACTACCTATAACCTAGATATTTTAATGGTGGGTATGAATATGAATAACTAAATTATGAAATACTATGTTCCATCCCTAAAGAAAAACATGAATATTATTATCTTGTCGTAATTTCATTAGAATACATTTTTCCCTTCATTTACCTCTGATTTTACAATTAGTATTTCAAAATAATATTTTTTAATGAAAACAATTTTTATATCTCTCATGGGTAGAAAACTCATTCTCTTCTATGTCTATGTGTAATGACCAATAATTTTATCAATGGAATTTCCCATATTATGTCTTAAAAAACATAAATAACTATATAAAAACATTATTCACATAAATTAATAAGGATATATTAGTCCTCATATGAACCAATAATATTGTTAATTATTACAGCGGGACAAAAAATATAGAATAAGATAATAAGAATGAGAAATTTTGATCTCCTTGATTCACTAGAAAAACTGCCATCATGAAACAATCTGTTGAAATAAAACAATATGTTGATAATAAAATATTCATTTTTAATATTAAAGTATATATATATCCTTAAGATAAAATATAAGTGAATAAAGAATCAATTAAATAAAAGGAATTTATAGAAATTAGGAACCCTACACCATTTGAAAAATAACATGATCATGGGAATAATAAAATCATCATTAAAATAGTAATCTAACCATTAGGAATATTAATATGGATTTTATAGTAGTAAAATCTCTTGTGAAATCATAAAAACATTTGGTTTCTTATATGATATATTTATATCATGGTATAAGTAATTAACCTTTTTAGAAATGATAAATGAAGTGTTGGTATTTTGGTAAATTGTGAAAGTTTATTTACAATATTACAATTAATATATTGATTTAAAATAAAACCTATATTCATAAAATATAATAATAAATTAATATTATGTTTTATTATAATTATAATATAATTTTATGAGACTTTAATGAATTTTTCAAAGGGTCATACAATTGATTAAGACATGGCAGTATTTTTTTCGAATAAATGATGCTTTTATTTAAAAATTAGATTTCTCATTTTCACAAATTTATTTTCCAAAAATGGGTTAAAATTTTTAAATCCACATATCAAAAATGGATAGGGTGAATTATTGGGATTTTATTAAATAGTTTTTTTTTGAATAGTGAAAGATGCTAATTTTCATTATTTAAGATTTTTAAGTAAATACATGAATTTATCTTTCATAGATGATGTTGGCATGACATAAAAAACCATTAGTTAAATATATCTTCAAATATTTATTATATTTAGTCATAGGCATCAACACAATTGATATTCTTGAGCCAAAACAACAAACTAATTAATATAGTAATAAAAAACACCCATCTCCCCCTATAAATACCACCATTTACCTCCCCTTATCCTCACACCTTCAAAGACATCTAGCTTGTCAATATTCATCCTAATTAACTTTTAAGGAAAATAACTCATATCCAATAGATTTTGGACTCATAAAAAGACTAAACCCAACATTTTATGGATGTTCTAAAGGAGACGACATTCAAGAGGTAAAATCCTCAATCATTCTCATTTAATTTCTTTTGTTTTCTTATCCTCTATTGAACTCCCTATCCAAAATAGAATGATAACCCTAATATCATATATATATATATACTAGAATTTTATTTTTTTTAATTGAATATCAATCATTAAATCTGTTCTTTTCACTGTTTATTCTAAAAAATGGAAACATCAATTGTGATATGTCAGTTCACCGCCTTCATGGACGATGAGTTTTAATTTTCCATTACCACGTTTAAGGCATTCCATAAAATCATTATCATGGTTAAAACAATTTTAATAGGTATATTATAATTTTTTTTTCATGTAATGTGACTAAAATATAGATAAAATATTAAATAAAAAAAATCTTTCCTAATGATTAAAAATGCCAAAGAAATAAAACATTTATCATTATGATTTTATCAAATGAATCAACCTAATACCAGAAAAATGATATATAAGACCATTTTTTTAAATATATTAATACAATATAGTTTCACTTCTAGATTATGATTCCCATTTTAAAAGATCTTCTATAATTATATATAAGTAAACCAACTACGAAACCATGAAAAAGACTCTCAGAAAGAAAAAAATTGAACATTATAACCAATTAAAATAGTCATAAATGAACATAATAATATTATAATAAGAAAATTATTTGTATAATGGATTATTAATTAATTATTTAATTAATATTATTTGATTATAAAGCCTAGTAAGTGAACGTACCATGATTCATTGTTTTATTTCACCCATATACCAGTGTATTAAACTGGTTTTGTATTGAGAATTACAAGTATAATAACACATTTAACACCATTTTTGATTTAATTATTTTGTTTTTAACATAGTTAAAAAGGGAAATGTTACTTATTTTGTTAATTATATTGAAGGTGGTGGTGATTTGGAGGACCTATGTTGAAGTCCAAGAAAAATGGGCCAATTTGTACATGATCCAAGAACACCTGTGGACTAAAATGAATAATTATACTAAATCTTGCATTAAAATGGACTGAAAAATTATGGTAAAATCATAAATTTAATGATATATATTTCATCCTAAGAAACTGAATCCCATTTCATTCATAAAGAGGCCCATAGAAACTGACATGTTCAATAAAGTAGATCTATACAGGGTCAAAACATTGCCTCTATATTTAGTCAATATTTCTTATAATATTCCATATCTGGCCACCAAATTAGACATGGAGTAATAAAATGTTTCAGCCGAAAACCATTTAATTTTTTCCAAATTTATTTAAGAATTTATGACTGGCCAAAACCCTAGACCAAGTGGATTAGTGAAATCAGGGTTCCCAAAACCAGTTCACACTTTCCCTATAAATTTGCACCTTGGGCACCCCATTTGGGAGTTCGAACCAGAGGAAAGGTTCTTCCATTTTGGAGTCCAAAGGGATTCCTACCACCAATATTTGATGTTTGAAAGGCTATGGTAAGTTCAACCTCAAAATCTTTCCCTTCCTCCACTCCCAGGGGTTTCTAAACCCCTTGTGATCACTTGGGGTGGAATATGATGTAATCCAGATCTTCATGTTTGTATTATTTTGTAAGGTCATTTAAATTCCAAGTTGTATGTTGTTTTTATTAATCCTATATTTTAATTTAATTGAGTTACATACAGGTATGTTATACTCAAACTCAAATGATCATGTTTGGGGCTACCCTTTCATGTGATGTTTCACACTCCGTTCATCCCTTTTTCTTCCCACATTCAATTGCGGTTTTCATGTGGTTCATATTGGTCAAATGAACTCACATAATCACTATCAAGGCCATGCACATTTATTTCATCATATCACAAAGAAATAAAATACAATCATTGACATCACATTGAGTTCTTCATGTGTTTCCTTGGTGAGTTTCGGTTATGAAGTCGAACACAAATCTTCCAATCAATAGCGGTGTCCAGGGAATAATTTTGTGTTGTTTACTGAAACACTAGAGGTATCCTAGTATTAACTTGGTAAAAATATTCTTCCATGTGTTAAAATCCAGAGATTAAAAAAATCATAACCCTATAACATGAAGCGACAAAGGATGAACATCAGGAGAGTACCCTAGGTAGACCACGCTTAATTAATTCTGTTAATTTCTGTTTTGTTTTATCGCTTTCATTTTCTATTTTCAAATTAAATCATCAAACCCACAAGTTTTACAATACCTCATTCCCGTTCTACTTGCATAATCAAAATCCTCTTGTTAAATTAATGATCTAAGGCCCATCGAGAGATGACATAGGGTTGCTGCTATAGTACAGGTATTCTAGTTAAAAATAAACATATAATTTGACGCGGTCGACAACATGATCAAATTTTAGCACCGTCACTAGGGATCCAAGATCTTTTTTTCTCTATTTTCTATTATTTATTTATTTTACTTCTTAATTAGTACCCCTTTCAATACCCCACCCCCATTCGATTGTTTTTGTTTTTGTTTCTATTTTTGGTTGTTTTGTGTTCTCCTCGCCTCTCTCTATTTTAATTCTTCTTCTACATCTATCTCTAATATTTTATTGTAAAATTATATTTTATTTACTCCTTTGATTTCTTATGTATTTTTATTTCATTCATCTTCCATAAAAAATTTAAAAAAAAACAATAATCAATCAATCAATCAAATTGGACATATTTGTTGCATGACAAGATATGGTAATAAAACACTACTTGAATTAGACCCTAAAATTGAAAAATCACTCTAATAAAAAATCAAGTCATCTAGATAAGTTCAATCAAGTAACACCGAGGAACCCCTTTTGGAACCTCAAGTGGCCATAAACCAATCAAAAATTGAACCTAATCAAACCCTAGAAAACATGGATGCAAATAATCTAAACTTAAAGGAACTGACCACCACATATGTGCAGTACCAACCTACATACATCCAATATCCTAAATAAGCAGCCAATATTTTCTTGAGATCAGGCCTCATCCACCTTATTCCTAAATTCCATGTACTTTTTGGTGAAGACCCTCATAAACACATTAAGGAGTTTCACATTGTGTAATCTATATTGAAACACAAAAATGTGTCTACTGACCTAATTAAGTTTAGGTTCTTCCATTTCCCCCTTGATGGTGTATCCATAGATTGGATATACTATTTTCTTACCAAAATTGGGGGACAGAATTACTTGAAAATACTTTATTTAGAGAAGTTCTTCCATACCTCCTGAACTACATGAATTAGGAAATAATTTTGTGCCATTAGGCAATCACAAAGATAGACCCTTCATGAATACTGGGAGAGATTCAAACGACTCTAATCCAGCTTACCCCCCACTAGATTAGTGAAAAAATAATAATCCAATACTTCTATGTAGGAATTATCCCCATGGATTGTGGAATGATTGATGCAGCAGCTAGTGCTACCTTGGTTGATAAAACTCCTTTCGCTACTCGTGATTTAATAACCAATATAGATCAAAATGCACAAAAAATTGGAACACAAGCTATTGCACCCTCCCAAGGAGTTCATGAGGTTTGTCATTCATCTCTAGAACAAAAGGTAGACAATAAGCTTTATGATATGTATACCCTTATAAGGAAAATATATCAAGCACAAGGTAACTCACAATCTTCTCCTCTTCCATTACATTCTGGTGTTTGTTCTTAAAATACTCATTTTTCTGACCAGTGTCCCCAAATTCAAGATTCACCTAAGTCTTGTGCAGCTGTGTTACTATGGAATCCATTCCAAAAAGAACCTCCCTTCAAGAAAGAACCATTCAGGCCAAATCCAAACCCCGGGTGGCAAGCCCAACCCAAGTACCGACAAAGAGGTAACTCAAGCTACCCCAAGAAGAATTGGAATCCACAAGGCCAAGGTATTAAACCTTCTTATACTTCAACTTCTCAAAAAAATCATCATCATCCTCTAAAATCTGAACCAAGCCATGAGGATATTGTGAAACAAATGGAAACCCAAAAACTATGGTTCCAACAGACCACACAATCAACAATTCAAGACCTACATACTCAAGTCGGGAAATTGGAGAACCCCATCAGTGAGCTTAAGATCCACGTTTCTGGACAACTACCATCACAACCCATTTCCAATCCGAAGGACAAAGGTAACCTATGTGCAGTTACACTTCATAGTGGTAAATAAGTTTCTCCTTCTAAGGATTCTCTCCAACAGGTATGTCACCATAATGAAAACACTCTTTCTCCCATCACAAAAGATTCCAGTGAAGAAATAAAAATAAAAAGAATAATTAGATTATCATTGATGATTCAAATGAACAATGGAATCCTCTTATTTTTTCCCAATGTCTCTCTAAATATATGAAAAATTCTGATAATTAAATTGATACTGAAATGATAAATTCATTTAAAAAATTTCAAGTTAATATTATTTTACTCGATGAAGAAAAAAAAATTCCCCATTATGTCAAATTTCTCAAAGTTATTTGCAACCATAGAAGGAGTCTGGAAGGGAATGATAGAGTCAAATTGGGAAGCAATGTCTTCGCTTTGATTCAACTAGCAATGCCAACCAAATGCAAAGATCTGGGAACATTCACAATTCCATGTACCATAGGGGAGAAATTCTTTTTTGACGATATGTAAGATTTAGGTTCATCCATTAATGTAATGCCTCACTCCATGTATACTTTTCTATAGGTTCAAGAGCTTCAACAAATAGGCATTCTAGTTAAATATTCCAATCGAAGTACAATGAATCCAATAGGAGTGATTGATGATATCCTTCTCAGAGTGAATAATATCATCTTCCTCGTTGATTTCTATATTCTTGAGATGGAAAATACATGAAACCAAGGACATAAGACTCTCATACTTGGGAGGCCATTCCTCAAAACAGTATGGATGATCATCAATGTTCACAATGGTATGTTGTCCATGGAGTTCGATGGAGAAAAGGTAAGTCTTAATATCCTTGAGGGAATGAAACACCCCATTGAAGAGCCCTCAACTCTTCTTATCTATTTGATGTATGTTCTCTGAAATGAAGCACACAAACACACAATTCTATCCTCAACCCATACTCTGATTGATTTTACTCTTCTTCACTCTTGGATGATTTGAGTTTTGAGTCATGTTTTGAGTGTTGGGTGGGTTCTGAAAAGTGTAAATTTTTTTCATTAATTAATGAGTCTGTTCATTTTGAGGTACCCATGACCATCGATGATTCTGAAAATCTCATTCCAATAGATTCTCTATCATTAAAGAATAAACATGAGTAGATAGAAAGTTTAATGGACCTCACTCCACCTAAATAACCTCCCTTAGTCCAAAAACCCTCGGTGTTAGAACATAAACTACTTCCATCTAATTTAAAATATGCCTATCTTGAGGGTGTCAACCAATTGCCCATCATTATTTCTAATAACATATCTCAACAGTAGGAATCAAAACTACTTCATCTTTTGAGAGAGAGTAAAAAAGGCAATAGGATGGAAATTGGATGACATTCTTAAGATTAGCCTATCTATTTGTATGAACGATATAATTTTGGATGATGAGGCTAAGCCCGTAAGACATTATCAATGCTAATTTAATCCCACTCTCATTGAAGTGTTAAAATTCGAAGTCAATAAATTACATTCTTCCGGGATCATTTATCATATATCTAATAGTAAATGGGTTAGTCCAGTGCAAATTGTGAAAAAACTGGAATAAAAGTTGTGTCAAACTAAAGGAATGAATTGATTCCAACACGTGTGGAAAATAGTTGGCGAGTCTATATTGACTACTGTCGATTAAATCAAGCCACACAGTAGGACCACATTCCACTACCTTTCATTGACCAAATGCTAGATAGATTAGATTTTAGTTCCCATTAATGTTTCCTTGATGGATATTCGGGTTATTTTCAAATCCATATAACCCATAAGGATAAAGAAAAGACAACATTTACCTATCCATTTGGCACATTTCCATACAGAAGGATGCCTTTCTGTCTAGGTAATGCTCTCATTACTTTTCAGCGATGTATGTTAAGTATTTTTTCCGAGTAACTAGAGAATTTCATGGAACCTTTTATGGATGATTTCATGGTTTATGGAACATCCTTTGAAGACGGTTTGGCCCTCCTAGGTTCTATCCTCCACCGTTTCATAGAAAAAGTTCTTGTATTAAATTACCAGAAATGTCATTTCATGGTTGGCCAGGGGATATTTATTGGGCATGTTATTTCAAAATAGATAATTTAGGTGGATAAATAAAAAATTCAATTAATTTCATCCCTTTCATATCCAAAATGCATTCGTGAGGTGTGATCTTTCTTGGGTCATTCTTGTTTTTACCGCCGATTCATTAAAGACGTTAGTAAGATTGTACTTCCCTTGTCCCGGTTATTACAAAAGGATTATGAGTTTGTGTTTGATAAAAATTTTGAGGATACTTTCAATTAACTAAAAAGGAGTCTCACATCACCTCCTATCATCCAACCATCATATTAGGATCTCCCCTTTGAGCTTATGTTTGATACCATTAACATTGTTGTTGGGGATGTTTTATCCCAAAGGTTTGGGAATGATCCTTATGTCCTTATGTATGCCTCTAGAACCCTTGTCCCTACATAAGAAAACTACCCAAAAACTGAAAAATAACATCTTTATATTGTGTTTTCCTTGGAAAAATTTCATTCATATCCTATCGGGTCAAAAATCAATGTCTTTTCAGATCATGAGACCCTTCCTTTCCTCCTCAAGAAACCCGAAGCTAAGACCCACCTCAATCGGTGGATGCTACTCCTCCAGGAGTTTGACCTTGAGACTAGAGATAAGGGAGGAGTGGAAAATTTTGTAACTGACCACATTAGTAGTATTTCCCCACCATTGGACTGTAATTTTGACTCACCCCTCCCCATTAGAGAATTCTTCCCTCATAAGAACCTTTGTGATGTTGTGGACCTTACCCCTCATGTGTGGACATTGTAAATTTTCTAGAAACATCTTGGATCCCCACTGATGTAATAATTTCACAATCCCAGAGACTTAAACATGATTCTCGTTGGTAAAATTGGGATGACCAATATTTTTAGAGAATTTTGGTGACCAAGTAGTTCGTCGGTGAGTCCCTGACCATGAGTTTACCTCTGTTTTGACCTTCTGCCACTCTTTGGCTTATAAGGGCCACTTGGGCCTTCAACATACAGCTCAAAAGGTTCATGATTCAGGAATTTATTGGAAATATTTGTATAGTTATTCCCATATATTTTTCGATTCATGTAGTCATTTTCAATTCTTAGGGAATATATATAAGTGGAATGAAATTCCCCAATAACCCATGTTATTTTGTCAGATCTTCGATGCATGGGGCATTGACTTCAATGGGCCTTTTCCAAATTCATTTTTCTTTTTGTACATATTATTGGATACTAACTATGTATCTAAATGGGTGGAAGAAAATGACACCATGACCAATGACTCTCGAGGGGTTGTTGATTTTGTGAGGTCCCAAATTTTTTGTAGGATAATTTTACCAGGATTCCTCATTTTTTATTACGGTTCAAATTTTTTCAATCACAACATGATATATTTTCTTTGTAAGTACGAGGTTGTTCATAAAGTCTCTAAAACATATCACCCCCAAAGTAACGGACAAGAATAAATCTAAAATTGGGAAGTTAAGAGAATCTTGGAATAAATAGTACAACCCAATATGAAAGATTGGAGTTTCTATATGGATGATGCACTTTGGGCATACCGTACAACTTTTAAAACCCCAATCAAAATGTCAACATAAATAATTGTTTTTGGAAAGTCCTGTCACCTCTTTGTGGAGGTAAAAAATCGTGCTTATTGGGATATTAAACAATGAAATATGAATCTTTCAGATGTTGGTGATGATAAGAAGTTACTGATTCAAGAGTTGAATGAAATTCTAAGCGTTGTATAGGAGAACTTTTGAATCTATAGAGAAAAGACAAAGGATATACATGATAGCATGATTCATAAGTAGAAGTTCCATATTGGTGAGAAGGTAATCATGTACAATTCTTGGCTGAAGCTCTACCCAGGTAAGCTTCATTCCCGATGGCTCGGTCCTTATACCATTACTGATGTTTACCCTTCTGGTGCCATACAGGTTTTTCCTGAGAATAGCGGACATAGTATTAGTGTCAATGTGTAGAGGCTCAAACAATTCTATGAGGATTTTCCAAATCATTTCATGGAGGAAATCCAACTGATAGATACAACATATGACACCACTTAGCAGTTTGTACCTTCTCCCTACCTATATTTACTAGTCCATTTATTTAAAATACATTCTTTGTGGATAATGTAACTTTTAGGTGTTAGGAAGGGTGACATGTCATAGTTAGGATTAAAACAAAATAAATTTGTTTTAATTTATGATTTCTTTTTCCTTATTTTTGTTAGATGAAAATTGATCTTAAAAAGAATATCCAAAATCATTTTTCATGCTTGAGTGGATTTTGTGGGAAATTCCATTTTTTTGGAAAAATGTTTTTCAAATGAATGTTGATATGGAATCTTTTTCTATAATTTGTTTTTTCAAATCATTATTAGGTTTTGAAAAGATTATTGAATCCCATGCATCATTAGTATGGACCAATATTTTAATCCCTTACCCCAGAGACATTCTAAGCCATTTAATGCATATTCTTCATTTTAATAACATTCTTGAGTGTCTCGAGTCATGTAGAGAAACCAGATATTTCCTTGATTATTTTTTAATCCATAAGATTAAAGTATGGAACATTCATGATAGAGGAAATCATTTATTGAAAAGCCCTTTGTATAATTATCCTCTATTTTTTTACATTTTCATTTTATCATTATTAAGCCTCAGAGACCATGAAATGCGTGTTAGGTAGCCACAATACAAGATAATTTGTCCATATCTGCACATATCTTGCGTATATTCTTGTTTATTTTTAGCAAGTGTGGGTGAGAGGGTGTTTCCATGGGAATTATGGGGAGGGAATCATTGTTATGGGTTGATGTAAAGGGTGCCTACATTTTGCTAGGGCAATGGGTTCACAAGCCATATTACATCATTGTTTTACACATGTTTCACTCTTAATCTCAAAAACACTATACAAGAAAATAGTTCTGTTCATTGAGAAAAATATAATAAAAGAAAAAAATGGAGAAAAAAGGATGTTTACTCATTATTATTCACTTTCTGTTTGTGACCCACAAAAATGGACAATGGGGAGAGTGATTTAGAGATGATACACTTTGTGAGGGGTTGAGTGTGTAAATTAATTGTGAACAATTGCTGAATTTGGACATTTTTTGTACAAAAGAGATGAAGCTCTTCTATTCTGCCTTATATTTCTAAATATTAAATCCCAGCAACCCTTGAACCTCAGTATAACCTGTTAGAAGTCCTTCGGAGTAGCACACTAGTTTTTTCCAATAGAGAAATGAGAATCGTAGCAATCATATCATAAAAGTACATGAAATCTGGGAAAAGAGCAGAAATCCACATTCTTATGTTCCTTGAGTGAAGAGGGAAAAATTTTAGGTGAGGTAGGTTGTGACATGTTTCATGGGTTAACAAATTATGTTCAACAAAGTTGAATGTGAGAAAAGAAAAATGATTGGAAAAATGATTCAATAACAAAGACATGATGGATTTTATTTCAAAAGAATCTTGGATTTTTTCACACCTTTGATTTAGGAATGGGACATTATTAGGATATTATACTTTTCCCAGGAGTGCAAATGTTTTGGTGTGGGGGTGTGATCGTACCACAATTCACTATTTTATTTCACCATTATACCAATGTATTACACTAGTTTTGTATTGAAAATTAAAAGTATAATAACAAATTTCACTCAATGTTTGATTCAATTATTTTGTGTATAATTTTGTCAAAAATAGAAATGTTACATGTTTTGATAATTATATTGTAGTTGGAGGTGATTTGGAGGACCTATAATGAAGTCCAAAAAAATGGGCCGATATTCACATGATCCAAGCACACCAATGGACTAGAACACATACATCTACTAAAACGTATATTCAAATGGGTGAAACTTTGTGGACCAGTCTGAAATTTAATTATCCCAATTTCATCTGAACGAACCGAATCCTAATTCCTTAATTAAGATGCCCATACAAATAGATCATTTCAATAAAGTGGATCTGGACAGGGTCAAAACTAAACCTCTGTATTTTGTCAATATATCTTTTTATATTCCATATCTAGAAGCCAACATTGACATGAAGGTATACAAGGTGTCATCCAACAACTCTATAGTTTGGTCAAATGTGATTTAATAATTTATGACTCGCCACAACCATGGACCAAGAGGATTAATGAAATCAGGGTTCCCAAAACCACTTCCCACTTTTGATATAAATTGGCACCTTGGGCACCCCATTTGGGAGTTCGAACTTGAGGAAAGGTGATAGCATTTTGGAGTCCAAAAGGAGTCCTCCCAACAATATTTAATGTTTTGTATAATATTGGAAGTTCTACCTCAATATCTTTCTCTTCCTCCCCTCCCATGTGTTTCTAATCCCCTTGTGATCACCTGGGGAGGAACGTGATGTAATCCTGAGCTTCATGTTTGTATTAATTTGAATTATCTTTTAAATTCCAGGTTGTATGTTGTTTTTTGTCATCATCTTTTTTATTTAATTGAGTTATATACTGGTATGTTATACTCAAACTCAAATGATCAGGTTTGGCGTACCCTTTCATGTGAGGTCTCACACACGGTTCATCCCATTTTCTTCCACCATTCAATTGCATTGTTTGTGTGGTTCGTATTGGCAAATTGAACTCACATAAGCACTATCAAGGCCATATATATTTATTTCATGGTATCAAAAATAGATAACATAAAAACCTTGATAGCACATTGAGTTATTTAGTGTGCTCCCTTGGTTAATTTAGGTTATGAAGTCAAATAAAAATCATCCAATCATCGGCGGTGTTTGGGGAATCATTGTGTGTTTTCGACTGAACCCTAGGTGGTATCATAGTATAAACTAAAATACATTCTGGTTCAAGTTGTTACAAACGAGGGATTAAATGATCATAACCCTATAACATGAAGAGATGAAAGATGAACATCATGAGAGTACCCCTAGTTGATCACGCTTAATTAATTATGTCAATTTCTATTTTGTTTTATCACTTTAATTTTCTATTTCCATATTCAATCATCAAACCCACAAGTTTTGTAAATCATTCCCCTTTTACTTTCATAATCAATCTCCTCTTTTTAAATTAAGGAACTAAGGCTACGTCAAGAGATGTCCTAAGGTTGCTACTATACTGCAGAAATTTTAGTTAAAAATAAACATCTAATTTGACGCGCTCGACAACACGATTAGTAAGTGCAAGTAATGATCGTATTTAGAAATTAGGTAACAGATCAATCTGAACATCCATTTTTCCATTGGAATACCCTTTATCTCCATTTACCCCAATATATTTCTTAATTCCTCTAATATTATTCTTATACATTTTGTTATATGTTATAAAAATATTTATCTAGTTCAATTAATCCTTATTTTATGGGGAGATACATGTTATAAAAGGTTCCCTTCTCAATTCCTCTCGATAATAAATCCCAATTAAAGGTAAATTCTCCGTTCCTCACCAATTTTCTTTTAAACTTATTAAACTATGTTAAGACACCTATATTTTTATAAAATAACACATTTTAACATGAAAAACTATTTTAGTCCATTTTTTGTTTTATGAAAACAATTATTCCTTTATCATCTTTAAACACTATTTATTCTTTTCCCTAAAACTGTAGTAAAGAGGAAGAATTCCAATGATACCTAATCATTATATTTACTTGTTGTACATCATTTATGATGATCTATGATTATGTTCAGTTATGATTTTCAATATATGATTTAAATCCATTATTTCATGGATACCATTATGATACAATATTTGTTTATGTCCTATGATATGATTAGGATACCCATTTCCTTCCACGGATAACCCATATGTTTTTTCATTAGGTTTGATTCTTTTGGTGGCACACATATTCATGTGCATGTAATGTTAAGTGCACATAGATAGTGCACCAATGCATTTTATAATATTTTAGTCTCATGATACATAATTTATAGGATTAGGGAGTAAACCAAATTTATTATTGGACATTGTCGACCATGTTATATAGTCTTTGAAGTTAGCTATGAATCTTGTTTATGTCAAGTTATATGTTTCTACCAAATTCGAATATTTATATGATGAAATGATTCCCTGATATATATGTTATTATTCCACATATTTATTCATGATCCATTGCTTTTATGTTATACATTCTAACTCAGGTTCTATGCTTTACTCCAATTATTATTCCCTTGTTAGGATTTTTAGATCCTCCCATTGTTAATGTATTTCCCATGTTATTCTATTCAGTTATAGGAGCGAAATGGGAGTTAGGATATCATAATGGATATTATATAAAATATTTTATTTCAGTTTAGTTTATTATTTTCTAATCATCTACCTAACCTTCAAAAGACACAAGATAACATGATCATTGGTTTCTATTTTTCTGAATATCATGAAATATTACGTATTAAAGGATAGTGTCACTATAGATGGTATCTGAGAGCGATCCAGTTATTTTTGTGGATTGAACCCTATAAATAATTATATCATAATGAATAGCCAATATTGAAACATAAGGAATCAAATGTTAGGATATACTTTTCATTTATAAGTTATACCTTCTATGTTTATGGTTTCCTTATCAAATTCACAATAGATAATTATTAAAGAACCATAATTGGTTTTGTTTTCTTTAGTTAATAGGGGGAATTTGAGAACCGATGCCAAAAATCAATGTGATAGGAAATGTAATGAGTTATCAAATGAGATTCCAAAGCTAATTGGAATGAGAGACTAGAAATTCTTGACAATACTAGCTCAATTGGCTCAATTTTTTATTAAAACATGAATCACATTGTTTTGTAAGACCTTGAAATATGATATTTTAAATTTAGGAATCCTTGTTTCTAGGTGGTTTCAATTGGATTTATTCATTGAACTGGAAACTTCCAGCAGTTCATTATCCAAAGAGGAACTTTTTTCCAAATGTGGGCATTCATTATATCTTTACCTTTACTATACTTAAGAAAATGCATTGGTCTAGAGGATGGGAGGTCGGACTCATCACACCCTTTTGGGGGGAAATATTGTCTACTTCGGGACTCTCTTTGAAATTAAAATATTTTTCATGAATCCATATTAATTCACCAAATTTATCATAAGTATCCATGGGAATTTAGAATCACCTATTTAACATGTGTAAAATTTTAGAATTATCAGTATGTATTCAAGTTTTTCCATCAATGTTATCCTCTAATATACCGATTAGAGATTCTTTTATTCATCATTTATGATGATACTGGTTTTAAGCCAGTCATTGGGGAACTCTCGAGTTTATTTTCATCCAGGGAGTTGAAGGTTTGTTTTGATCATGGGATCGTGCTCATAAAATGAGCTACCTATGTATCCTTGTGAAAGGAATTAGAACCATCGTAGTTCAGTGCCAGTTAATGGAACACATTATACCTTTTAAGGTCATGTGATAAGGACCTCAAAGTGGATGGTGCTAGTTGAAACATAGTGTGGGACTTATGCTGATGCAACCAAATGAACATGGGAAGTATATGGGTATTCAAATAAGATCAAACCCTATTGGGAATATGACCCAAAGAGAATAGGGTTGATTTTAAGTGTTTAGTTTGAACCTCAAGAAGGCTTCCTACGTATCCCATATGGATGGGAATCAAAGCCCACATAGTTTGATGAATCTCATAAGAGAGTATAGTCCTCTGAGAGAGTTGAGTTTGGGCTTACTTCCTGAAAAAGGATGCCTTGATGATTTGAAGATTGAATTTGAGACATGTTTCCTAAGGAGGATGCCCAAATTGGGGGAATTAGGGTTGTATTTCTGAGGAGGATATCCAATGAGCTCGGGCCCTAAAAGGGATTCCTACGTATCTTATTTTGAATAGGAATCAAAGTTCTCGTAGTTCATTCCAATGAGTGTTTATGCACATGTTGCAACCATCACATATCTCTAATCTCATGTGAGTCCTGATCGGTGTGAGAAACACGAGGATGCGAAAGATTCAACAATGATATTCACACTTCCAAATTTTTCATCCATGTTGATAAAAGATGGCGCATTGACCGTGGAAGAGGGCGGGGTGATGAGACTTCCCTCTGTTCTATTTACATTTGACAAGGGTCCAATGTAAGGAAGAAGGGTTGAAGTTGAGGGGCTTATAACAGGATGGATGCCATATTGAAATTGGTTAGGGATTACTCCTAAATAGGATGCCCATTTAGAATTTATTTGGCTTACTCCTAAGGAGGATTCCCATTTAGAATTTTTTGGGGCTTACTCCTAAGGAGGATGCCTTTGAGGTTTAACCTGGAAAAGAAGTTTGGTGAAGAGGTTTGAGGAGTTTCTTGAGGATTGAATCGACTCAAGGTACTCGAGGAATCCATAAGGAGAGTCAAAAATCATAACATGTGAAAGTAACAAAGAGAAGTAAGTCGACTCAAGGAACTTCATTGAGTGTGATGGAGTGTCTCAGATCATGGTATTCCAAAGGTTAGAAGTATGGCCGCATAAAGGGCATAATGGACTCAAGGTGCGTCAAGGAGCTCCACGTAGGTGCTCCGTGAAGGTGCTCTGCGCCGCTCCATATGTTCTAGACCCTGATGGGACTTTGAACCACATTTCCCCATTTAATTATCTCTTCTATCATTTTTTAGAGAGATACTTGAGAATAATTGGGGGATCGTGGCAAAAGTGCTATGAAATGGGATCTTTGGGACGTCTTTAAACTTTTTCCGTCTCTGAAATGGGGAGCCCAAGGGCTTAATTTATAGGCAAGGAGGGGACCTGGTCGAAGGAAAGTTTTCCTCTCAGGTCCTTCACATAGGTCCTCCACATAGGTCCTTATCATAGGGGTTCCTAAATTGTACTTCTACGCAGGTCCTCTGCATAGGTCCTCCGTGTAGGTCCCTCAGGTAGGTCCCTTTGTGAAAATTTTATCTGTCTTCTAAATGCCATAACTTTTTATCCATAAGCCAGTTTTGGCTGCGCGACCAGTAAAATTGAAGGTATTGAAAAGATATAAACTTCTTGATATTGTAAATATACCAAGTATTCTTAGATTAAACTTGGAAACAGAAATTAATGTGTCCACACCTTTTTTTCATTAATCCTGGGAATCCACTGCCTACTTCTTGATGGGGAATCATTCCACATATCCGTTGGTATGGAGTTGTACTTTGGCATGTAGAAATCCATGATGAATCTTCTTACTTCATAGTAAAATCATCTTTACCCATACATGACAGTTTTATTCTATGTGAGAATCATATTTCCACTCTACGTAAAAGTGCATGAAACACATTTCATGGTGTCAACACACTGCAAAGAACCTCCTTCTTTTAAGAAAGAGAAAGTTGTGGTTGAATAATTTATGAAAAATTCCAACATTGTTTAGTGGATACTATGATACCCTCATCGTGTAACAAACGACTGACTCTATTGAGAAGATATTCTCTATCATTCAATGCTTATAAGAAGAGAGATTCATACTGGAGGGCTATCATTTAGACGAGGAAGCTGATCATGGATGGAAACTAATCAATAACACAATATATAAGGTGTAAATTGAATAAATTTATTGGGAAGGATTCAAAAAAATATATTTTAATAAATATTTCTCCTGAACTATCCGTATTAGTATATATAGGGAGTTCCTAGGACTAAATAAAAAGGAATACATGTCTAACATCTAATATGAGGTAAGCATCAAAAAGTCTTTCATGATAAAACTCTGGCTTTTTCATGAACACCAGAATCACAGTAGACCACTTCTTTAGTGGATTAAAGCAGACTCTATGAAAATATTTTGAAATTAATGACTTTGAAAACTATAGGGAGATTGGCCATTGATCCTTAATTATTGAAATATAGGCCTAAGACTCTCAGTGGACTCATGGGCATGTGGGAAAATGGAAAATGGATTTTCATATGGGATTATCATCTGATAAATCCCATGAAAGAAAGAAAACCCAATATCCTACATTTAAAAAATATGTGAATAATATTCTCATAATCTGTATAATGTAAACCAAGAGATTCTTAAAATGTGGAGAGGGGGACCAGAATAATTATTGTGGAATGTATTTGAAGAATCCCACTACTATGGATGACAAAAGTAAGGTACTGATAAACAATCATTCTATAACATAGTCTTTCAACTACATGGAACATCATAATTATGCAATCCAATTCCTTAATCCAAGGTTTGTCTAAGGAAATCCACACAAATAACATTTATGATAGACATAAAGGGTATATTCTAGTAATAATGCAGAGGTGTAGCCAAAAAATGATTCGGTGACATGTATGATTATTATTCGTTCAAGAATAGAAAACATACTATTTTATTTTGGTTTTATTAATTTTTTCAAATCTTAAAAGTGCATCACATCATTATTTTAAAAAAAATTGAAATAAATGAATCTTTTTTTATTTAGATAGTTATAACTATACATTAAGCATAATTTTTCCACTTCTATGATCTTCATTTCAAAAAAGTGGTCATCAATGGTTGTGATCAGTAATTTATTAGGAGTCTGATGAAACCAACATGTTTTTTGGTGAATACTAACATACTATAATGAATAGTAATATGGCCCTTATTAATATTACATTTTTTTTAATATTTTAATCTTTTAAGGTCATATGATAACGAGATATTGATTAAATTTTCATGGTGTTAAAAAATGAGTTATAGTTTTAAAATTCTAATTTTTAAATAAATTATGATTTTATTTAAAGTTAAATTAATTATATTTAGAAAATTATTTTCAAAAAATTGATTTCATTTTTGAGTTATACTCATCGAAAAATTGTTTGGGTGAATGTTTTGTATTTTTATGAAATTCATGACTTTTAGATGAATACTAAAATATGATAAATTATGATAAATGGTAAATAGTTGTTTTGATGCATCATAGGTGATAAAAGGATGATGTAATAACATATTGTTTGAACTTACATTCCCTTATTACTATTTGGGGTCAGTTGAATCAGGACTATTCATTGTCTTGAGAAAAAATATCAAACTAATGATTAAAATAATGTAAAACCCCTCCAGTCCTCTACTATAAAAACAATCCTCACCCCCTCTCCCTCTCAAAACTATAAATCATTGAGAATTGTATATTTTATAACTAATATCCTTACCTTTTATCTTCCTCTTGTACAAGACCTATTTCTCTCACCTGAAGTCTATAACCAAATTCCTTAAGGGGGATTTGAAGGAGAAGAGAGCAAGAGGTAAACATCATCTTCCTTATTTTTGTATTTTCTTTTCAATTCGATTTGTTTTATTATCCTCTATTCTCTTCCCCTTACCTAAGAGGCATGAAATCTCAAGAATATTATATATTATTCTTGTTATCATTTCTATGTAAAACATTCCTCACCTTTATTCATCTTCTCCCCTCTAATTAAAACATTGTTCGTGATGTGTTGTTTTACCAAAATCATTGGCTATATGTGTGAAATTTACTTTAATTCCATAAAATATATTTGTAAAACCATTTTAATTGTTGAAATAGAATGTATTTTTTATTATGTAACCAATTTCATGTTATTTTATTAACTTATATGCATTAAATTAATTTATATATTGAAACAAGTTCATGATTATTGAGGAAATGCAAAAAATGATCTAAACAAATATCATTAATGTTTTATCTAATGATTCATATTTATTTATGATAACAAAATGATTTGTGGAATCTATTAATAATTTGGTAACTTATGAGTTCCATTTCAATACACTTTTGTAATTTCATTTCATTATGACAATAACATCAAGTACAAACCCTCCATGGAAATCATGTAAAGAATTCATCAAAAACAATGAAAGTATCACAATATTAATAATTCATTGGTGAAATGATGTTATTAAATTATCATATAAGGTTCTATAAACATGAATATGTTTCTATGAGATATTAATAAAACCCATTTAACCATTATACATGAGTTTTTAACAATTTTTATGTAAGACAAACCCAAGGTAAGGTAATTCTTAACCCAATTTATATTCTCTGTGTTATCCTTCTACATCATTCATTAGGCAGTATTATGATTATTTGTGTAGTGAATTTTTTTATATTATATTTTTTAATGTATATTTACAGTTTATATACATATTCATTTCATTCTATTAATTTATCACATAAATTATATGAAATTTGAAAGGGACATTCCATTAAAAAACATCATTTGAAATTCAATTTTACCAAATTCAAAAGTAATGTTTTTATGAAATTATCCATGTTTAATGATTATGTTCCTATTATTGGACGTTGACTATGATGAATGGTGGGAACTATATCTCTCACCATTGAATTGTGTATGTGTAAGTTGGAGGTCCACCAAATGGTTACTCCATGTGTAGCTGCGATGGTTACACCATAACGTAGCCATGATGGTTATATTATAAGGTAGCGGTGAGGGTTAAAAACAATAAGGTAGATGAAGTGGTTACAATATAAGTATGTAATTCCCAAATATACCTTTGTGGTTCTATTTCTGTTCTTTATATTTTGTGGAAATCTTGTGGAAATATCATGTTTCACATAGTAAGCTTATATGGGTGATAAGAATGTCTTTTTGAAAATGAAATCATACTTTACAAGTACTCATGGTTTAATGTTTTATTTCCTTCTTTTTATGACCCTTAATGATATTTTTATTCTCATACCACATTTTTAAATTATTTTTATAGGTTATAAAGTTGTGTTAGTCAAAGAAATAATCCAAGAAAAATGTTAGGAAAATTTATCAAAGAAAACATGTTTGATTTGAAAAGTTTTATATTTTGGTAAAAATGGATACTGTTTTTGTTGTATCCACTCTGAAGAAATATGGAATTTTATGTATGTGATATAACCCAACTCACTAAAAATCTAAAATTTAAAATATCCTCAATGTGAAATGATGTGAGTTATTGACTAACATTCAAGATTATGTAATGTAATAAGGCCATGTCCTTAATGTTGGTATCAGAAGATGGTTTATATAACATTATGGGTTAGGATGATGTTAAAATAATACCATAAATGATTTTTATTTTATGTATCATTTGAAATTATATAGAATTTAAATATTTCGATATCTCGTCGACTAAGAAGTGTTTTTTCATAATGGTTTTCCGCAAAAGAAATAGAGAAGATGACATGGAGTGGCACTGAAAGAATGATATCTTTCCAAATCTACTACCCAGAAAGGTAGGGATTAGAACCAAGTAGTTTTTGATAGTAATGGATCAGCTATCATAGGTAATAAATGGTGGTGGAATCCATGTAAGGGAACAACCAGAGCTACCATTGAAGAATATGATAATAGTGGACCATTTTATACCACAACACCATTTCTCTATCAATAGATCTCATAACCAAGTAGTAGTTGAAGGATGGATTAAATATTCCTAAAATATATTCGTTGTTATGGGATATTTAGATGATAAAACGGTAAGTCTTTCCATTTATCATTTTGGAGGTGAAGCTGATCAGTGGTGGTCAATGTTCAAGAATATCAGGGATAGAGAGAAGATTGATGCCTTAGATCAAGATGAATTTAAAAGTGTTTTCCATGAAAAATATTTTCCTAAGGTGGTGATCCATGGGTGGAGGAGAAATTAGTTGAATTAAAGAAAAAAGAGGAAGACTAAATGGCTTTGTATGAACCGAATGTAACAACCTAAACTTTTTTTATTGAAAATTTATCTTGATCAAATTAAAAGTCTTATTATGTAAAATAGTTATATAAAATGTGAACTTCATTGGTTTTATGTTTTTGGATTTTAAAATACCAGTACAAATTTTTACCATTTCTAATATAGCCTTTGAAAAGTGACCACATGATTAATATAAATATAGGCCTTTAACAAATCTATTTTACTTAGACAAAAGAAGATATGGCCTTATCTAGTAGACTTTCCCCGAATGAAGCCCAATTTTCAGAGATCAGAATAGAGGTGGCATCATTGGAATTCACTCTTATCCAATCCCAATCTGAGATTCAACATATTAAGCTAGAACGGAACCGCCTATGGGAGAATTGGAAGTTGATACAGATTGCCATCTGAGCGACATTATCTGTGCCACACTAAGAGTCGATCACCATCACACACCTTACCCTTTGGTCTTATGGGGGTGTTATAAGGGGTTATGTAACTAGACCATTGAAATATAATTATGTTCATTATTTTTATAGAGAATATAAATACATTTTATTGTTGTTACATTATAAATATTTTTAAAATCATATAATGAATTTTTAGTTAATATTCAATTAAAAAATCTATTTTGATGAATTAAGGGATTTTTTGGAATTAAATAATATTTTAATAAATATTATTAAAAATTTAATTTTTATTAAATATTATTAAAAAATTAATTTTTATTAAATATAAATGACTGTATAATTTTTATGTATACAATAATGATTTTTATTATGTTTTGAAAGTCGTTTTTATCAATAACCATGATTTTTTTTATAAATTTTAGTTTATATTTTAAAAGTAAAAATTTACATATTTATAAAATTATTTTGATAAAATGAATATTAGTTTTGGAATCAGGATTTTGAAATTATCCAATGGTGTACTATTGAAAATTGTATGAGCCAGTCGATTTTTTTGGGTAAAAAATAAATACCATTTAAATATATAATGTGTCTTATGACATCATTATGTCCCAATAGTGATGTAATAAAATACAATAAACATTATGTTTAGAAAATATTTGTTTTAAAATTAAAATAATTTGATTTTAGTTTTGTTTGACTTATTTTACAAAGCCTTAGTGGACGCTCCACGACTTATAAAACATTCTATCTTTTTAAAATGATTTTCTTGAGAGTGTGATTCACCGCCACATAAGAAATCCTAATATTATATGATGTTTTTCCATTGTAATTATAAAATATTTTTTTCCACTCCCATTTTAATGAAACCATGGGAAAAAACGATTGCATGTTTTGTGTTTAGAACTAGTTTAATGTGTGGTGAACCAAACCTAAATAATAAAGAATTCCCTCGCCTTTTTTATATTGACCCACCCAAGATCCAACTTCCTCTTCACTAAAAGACTTTTTAGTTCTTCAAGCCCTTGCACTCCTCTCTCTCTATAATCCCCCCAAGGTTCCCAAACCACCAAAGAAGCATCTCTCAAGCCCCTCCCAATCCTTTGGGATTACACTTCCAAGTAAGGGATTCCTTCAGTTTTCATTTTATTCATGTTTTTAATATTTTTATTCCCTTTTATTTTCAATTATAAATGTCGGGGTATAATTTATAACCTCTCCCATACTTCCATATTTATTTTTACATGATGGTATACCCCTTTCTCCCTCATTAATGACTTCCATGTACACCCGTTACCATGCCTAAATTCCGTAAGGAATTTCTCTCTTCTCATTTACAATCAAGAAATTATTTTGTATTATGAATCTAAACACCATTAATTATGTTGGGAAATGTATCTATATGACCCCATTACATTCCATTTCATTTACATATTATGAGACACCCCTTTCCCTATCATCAACCATTTTTACAAAGTCTTATGTCATGCCATTATGCTGCCAAAATGGCATCGTAATTTTCCAAGAAAAAATCATTGTATGGTGAATACCTTGCCCATTTATCTATCATGAGTATTCACCTTATGAACACTTACTTATTTATGGAAGAGTTTCTTGTATGAATTAAACATTCCATTATCATGGAATAAATTATGAGGATTAATGAGTCAATGATTTATGATCTTGTGGCACACTTATGCCTGAAATGAATTGTTTAAGAATTGTGTGCCCACATAGCACTACAATGCATTGAGTAAAGATTAGTATCATGATATGTAAAGTGCAATGGGGTTTTACTCAAGATAATTCAAGTTAAATGAGGTTTTACTCGTCCTCCATGTGCAATGATCCTTGGATCATGCTAATACCATATTAAGTGTTGTTGCCACATTTGCATGTCATGATAATCCTTCTACACCATGCATTTATGTTCATGTTTCTCTTATTCTCCATTGATATGAATATTTCATAACATGTATTGTATTTTTCATGTTATGCCTTCTTTAATCCCTTATTTGTCTTTATAGCTCACCCTTTTCTTATGCATGTCCTCGTGTTATCCCATGAAATGCTACGTACATGGAAATGTAGAGGTCGTGTGAAGGAAGTTTTCAATAAATATATTTTCTTTCATGTTTTAAGTCGTTATGTAATATTCCTAAGCTCCAAAGACCATAGCCATCCTGATCTTCCTTGTTGTATCAAGTGAATATTTTATTTAATAAATCATGTTTTAGTTTGAAATAAAATGTAGGGTTGTTATAGAGAACTTCACCTCACTTGCGAGGTATGCTCCAAATTTTATTTGGGATATTGATATAAAATCAACCATTTTTTATTAGTATTGGTGCCAAGGTATGGAATAGAATTGTTATCCTATGAATTAAATTTTTTTAAGAATCTTGTTTGATGTTCTGAGAGGGTAGAAATTGAGTATAATAATGATCAAAATCACTTTCAAAATAAAGAGAAGAAGGTGTTCAGTTGAAAAGAGATGGGTAGGAATCAATCAAAGAAATATGATGGTAATAAAATCAAGTTTCCAGTTTGTAAAAAGTGTGACAAAAGGCACCTTGGGTAATGAATTTCAAAACTGGGAAGTGTTTTTAATGTGGTATGTTTAGACATATGGTCCGAGATTGTAATGAAAATAATCCAAAGAATAATCATGATAAGACAACTATAATGTGTTTTAAATGTGGTGAGATGGTTCAATATGAAAATTCCTACCCAAAGAGAGATCTCAATAATGCAATGAACCTTGAATATAAGAATAAAGGTGTAGTTAAATCTTTTACGACAATGTCAGCATATGTTAGGCCAACCAATGAAGTGGTATCATTTATATTATTTGTTTGATAATATTTTTCTAAATTATTATTTGATATAGGGTCTGAAAAATCTATTATTTATGAGGAATTTTCTCTTAAATTAGAAATATCCCCACAACAAATGAGACAATAAGTCATTTTTAAAACACTAGAGAGAAATTTTATTGAAGAAATTCATTTTAAGGATCTATTTACCATTATCTATGGAAATAAATTACCTTAAAATCTGGTTTTTTTACCTTAGTAGAGTTTGATGATATCATGTGAATGGATTGAATTTATGTTTACCATGATAATATTGAATATAGAGATAAAGAATTTGTTTATTCATAAAGAGATTCATTTTTCAAACATGAGATGACCCATACAATTGACAACATATCAGGAAGCTAAAAAATGTTGAAAGATAGAAATGAATTTTATATTTCTCATATTGTTGAAAATAAGGGAACTATTCAAATTAATGATGTGTCTATGGTAAATTAATACCTTGATGTTTTTTCTGACGAGCTACCCTTTGTCATACCTAATTGGGAAGTCAAATTCAAAATCGACATAGTTCCTGATGCAAAGCTAATTTAAAAACCCCTTACTAAATAATTCAAATGGAAATTTTAGATTTGAAAAATTACTTGTATGATTTTCTTGATAAAGGCTTCATTATCCATTTCACTTCACCATGGGGTGCCCCTATTTTGTTTTTTAAAAAGAAAGATGGTTCTATGAGACTTTGCATTGATTATAGATTGTTGAATAACATCACTATTAAAAACAAGTATCATTTGCCTCATATCGATGACTTGTTTGATCTAATATAGGAAGTTCGGTACTTTTCCAAGATGGATTTGAGATCCCAATATGATCAGCTAAAGGTGAAGGAGGATGACATATCAAAAATATATTTTTGTACTAGATATGGGCATTATGATTTTTTAGGCCATTTGGGTTAACTAATGCACCTACTGTATTTATGTATTTTATGAATAGAATATTTCATGAGTTCTTGGATAAGATTGTGGATGTGTTTATTGACGAAATTATAGAATTTTATAATAGAAAAGAGGTTCATGATAAACATCAATGGGTTGTTTTTCAAACATTAAAGGAAAAGAAATTGTATGGAAAACTCAGAAATTGTGATTTTTTGTTGCAAAAGATTTATTTTCTTTGGCACATTGTAAATAAAGATGGAATAAATTTTGATCCATCAAAAAAATTGGTTGATGAATGGACAAGTCCTACAAAGGATACATAAATTTGTTGTTTCCGTGGATTAGCAGGTTATTACTAACAGTTTGTTAAAAACATTGCATAGTTATCGAGTACACTAACTAAGATAACATGAAAAGGGGTTAAATATTTTTTGACATAAGAATGTGATCTTTGTTTTTATGAACTGAATAAGAGATTGATGAATGCTCTAGTTTTGGCCTAGCCATCCCGAAATGGTGATTTTGACATCTAAAGTGATTCTTAATTTAAGGAAATTAGTTGTGTTCTGCTGCAGAATGATTAGGTAATTGATTATGATTCAAGACAACTAAAACCCCATGAGTTAAATTATCCCACACATGATTTAGAATTTTAATCTATGATTTTTTATTTGAAAATTAGGAGTCATCATTTGTACGGGGGAAAATGTCAAATATATACTGACTATAAAAGTCTAAATTATATATTCACTTAGAAGGAATTAGACTTTCGTTAGAGAAGATTCTTTGAATTGATAAAAGATTGTGATTTCATGATCAATTACAATATAGGAAGAGAAAACAATGTGTAAAATTAATTGAGTCAAAAATATCACATATCATTAATCATGTTACCTTTGGAACATGGTCCCTTGATTAATGATTTGATGACTTTTTGTTTTAATGTTTTTCATTTAGGAAATACATCTGTTTTGTTTCAGGTTTTAGTGTTTTTTTCGTTATCAGACATAATTAATCAAGATCACAAGGGAGACCATGTGATATAAAAAGAGGTAGAATTGGTTAAAATGGGTATGTTAATAGAATTTAACCTTGGTAAAGATTGTGTGTACCTTATGATTATCTATTTAAAAAATATTTATTAAATGAAGCTCATAGTTCACCATTTTCAATTCATCCTGACATTACTAAGATGAACAGAGACTTTTGAGAGTATTAATGGAGGGATGGAATGAAAAGAGATATTTTATATTTTCTATGAAATATTTGACATGAAAACATGTTAAATTAGTTGGATTTTACTAAAGGGGATGTTTCTTGCATTTACCAGAGCTAGAGTTGAAATGAGAAAATATAACAATAGACTTCTATTTTGGGAGTACCTAAGAATTATCAAGGTAACAATGTGATTTGGGTTATTGTTGATCAGATGACTAATTTCTCACATTTTCATACTACTTGAGATACTATGTCTTTAGAATAGCTTTCTTAACTATAACTCAAAGTGATTTTCAGGTTACCTAGAGTGCCTCTTTCCATTGTATCTAACCGAGATCCAAATTTTCCTAATAATTTCTGGAAGGGACTTCAAAAATAATTGGGTATTGAATTTAATTTTAGTAAAACATTTCATCCTCAATCATATGGGTAGATAGAATGAATGATTCAGACATTAGAGGATATGCTTTGATCTTGTTCGGTGGACTACCCGGGAAGTTGGGATCAACATCATTCTTAATTTGATTTTTCATATAATAAAAATTTTCATTCCAGTATATATATATATGGCACATTTTGAGGAATTGTTTGTGAAGAAAATTCAAACTCTAGCTTTTGAAATGAAGTTAGGTAAATGATGATGATGGGACCAGAATTAATAGAATAAGTGGATAAGAAAGTGAAGATGATCCAACAACACATGAGGGTATCTCAATTTTGGAAAAATGTTATGCATAAAACTGGAGGAATAGTAATATTAATAGTATTTTAACCCTTATGAATAATAAATGATATTATTATTTTATTTTCATAAGGTTATATGATAATGAGATCGTGATTAATTTTTCAAGGTGTTAAAAATGAGTTATAGTACTAAAATTTCTATTTTTGAATAAATTTTGTTTTTTTAAATTAAATTTATCATATTTATAAAATTATTTTCAAAGAATGGATTTTTTTAATTTTAAACGTCGAAAAATGGTTATGGTGAATTTTTGATATTTTTATGATATTCTTGAATTTTTTATGAATAATAAAATATGATAAATTACGATAAATGCTAAATACTTGTATCACTGCATCATAGGTTATTCACATATGATGTAATCATACTTGGTTAAAACTCAAGACACTTATTACTATTTGGGGACACATGAATCAAAACTATTCATAGTCTTGAGAAACAATATTGAACTAGTGATTAAAATAATGTAAAACACCTCCTCTCCCGCACTATAAATACCACCCTTAGATGCCTCTTCCTATCACACCTATGATGAATTGATAATTATCTATGTTCTTACTAATATCATTCCCATGTATTTGTCCCATGTCCAAGACCCACTGGTCTCAGTAAAAGGCCAAAACCAAAGTCCTTAAAGAGGATCTAAAAGAGAATAAATCAAGGGGAAAAAAATCCCCTTTCTTATTCTTTTTTTGTTTTCAATTCATTTTCTTTTCTTATATTATATTCTTTTCCCATTATAAAAGAGGAAGGAAAGCACAATAGTCTTATATACTCTAGATGTTATCATGGTTAGGGAAAAAATTCTTCAACATACTTCATCTCCCCCCTCTTATAAAAACATTGTTCGTGATGTGTTGTTTTACCAAAATCGTGGGCAATGTGTTTGAAATTTTCATTAACATCCACAAAAACTATTTGTCAATCCATGGTAATGGTCAAAGTAAAATTTAATGTGTATTATGCAACTTATATTATGTTATTGAATGAACATATATTTATGAAATTAATTTATCTATTGAAACAACTGCTTGATTATCGAGGAAAGACAAAAAATGATCTAAAAATTATCATTAATGTGATATCTAATGATTCATCATCATATTTGATAAAAAATAATTTTTTAAGAACTGATTTTTTTTCAAGTATGGAATTATGATTTTGGGTGTTTTGAGGAAAAATAACTAAATGAAAATTTTCTAAGTACACGTCGTGTTATCCGGAGTACACGTCGTGTACTCGGTTTCCGCCTATAGCCATGTACTGGCCATTTAACATCCGAGTACATGGCTATGTAGTTGACCTGGAAGACTGCCTAAATTGAGGTCCAGTTTAGGCTAGTACATGGCTTGTACATTAAATAAACACATCATTTAATTTTATTTTTATTTGTTTAATTTGAGCGGGGTCACGTCTCATCTGCAGAACGCACTTCTTCTTGTCGTTTTTCATAAAGGAGAGTGACGAACGAATAAAGAAGTTTGAGATCCTCCCATTCTCCCATTCGATATCTAATTGAGACACCTCAAAATGAGTTGAATTCCCATCGGTGAGTTCTATCATTCCCTAGATCCTCGGTTCATGATTTCACATATCTCATGAGTTATCAAGGGATGAATTTTTCAACCTTTTTGTAGATCTACATCATTCTAGGCCGATTCAAGGTCCTATTTTAAAAACTCTTCATCATATGACATTAAAGTAGGTGGTTTGTTCCTGTTTTTGATTGTATTTGGATTATATATGCCTAAATTGTGAAATACCCATGTTAGGGTATTGCGTGTATTGGAATTTTGACCCTATTTAATACCTTCTTGGGGTGGTTTGATTGGGAAAGGGTAAAAGATTATCCATAAGGTATTATACCTTATTATGGCACACACGATATGTGTGTTCCTCTGATTGACTGTTTATAGCTGTTTTTTCTAGGGTGACTATGAGGCATACCTTGTTTCCATGCCTTGAATTGTGTCAGATGAAGTTTTCCTGATTATATGATATGAATGTGTTTCACATTGTGAATGTTTGACCAAATGGAATTGAATGCGATAGATTCCCAATGCGCGGTCAGTTATGTGTGAATTGTAGTTACGTTGACCCATAGGAATTGACCGTGAGAGTTTCCAGTTGGTAATATACTAGAGGGGATAGACTATGAGAGCTACCCATAGGGGAATTATTAAAGGAATTTTGGATTTTAGGGCGTTTAATATGAGAGCATCGAGGTTGTCATTATAATTTATTGTTTCTATACAGACCAAGGGGCTATTTACTGTGAGATCTAGCAAAGTGGTCATTTGTAAATGACTAGTGGTATGTGGGACCAAAGGGGTTATATGTTGCGAGATTTCCCAGAGGGTCAATATTTATTTAATTGATGACATGTCGAACTAGAGGGGTCATACTGTGAGAACATTCCTATACAGTTGCTTATGAAAGTTTGAATGGTTTTGATGAGTCAGCAAAGCCAAAACACAAGCTTCGACTCAGTCGTAATTGATTGTTTAGATGATCTTATGAGATGTCTATTTGTTATTATTATGCAAGGGGATAGAGAGATTAGGCTAGATTCAAAGGATACATTATTCAATGGACTGAATAATTAATAAATGTAAATGAATGTAATTGTAAACAATAGTATTTTTTAGTTTTGAGTACTTCCTTGTTTACTTCTTCATTTGAAACATATCTTACTATATATATTCACTAACAGTTATGAACATATCTTTTGGTAATTTTCTACTGGGATTAATCTCACATCCTATCTGGGTCATGCTTTTGGACCCAAAAAGATTATATGGTTGTAGGTATATATAAGGGAAATCACCCTTCTTCATCTGGTACTTGATTAATGTTAGAGCTGGAAAGCATGGGACAAAACCGAGGGTTGCCATGATGTTGGAGTTTACTTGTTTTTATGTTTTAATATGGTTTTTGTATTGTTTTTTAGCATTGTGACTCATTTGGATACTATCCTAGATACATGTGACATGCATCATTTATATATTCTCTAGTTTTTATATTACTATCAGTCTTCCGCTATTTAATTTTGTTGTACTGTATTACTACTTATAGTATTGATTATTAATTTTAGTCTGCTGTGTATACTCTACCAAGGAGGGCATAGTTTAACCATTATAACATAGTGTCTCTCACTGCTTGTTGGTAGCCTTTTGCATTTGGGGAAATGTGCTTGAGGTTTTGTGACCAACTAGGTTTGGGGCACCTTTGGGCGACACCTAGAACCGAGACGTTACAAATTGGCATCTGATGGGTTTCTTTTATACGTTGTCTTAGTTTTTAGATCCTATTAATAGGGATATGAAGGAACATGTAGATGTTAATATGTTGTGACCAGGAGTAGCTAACCCATGTATAGGTAAAATCGAATTTACATCGAATATGGCAATTTTTCTAGTTTTTTAATTATTACATTTGATTTAATTTTACCGTTGGGTGATGTAGTTGTTTTTTTATATTATGATTTATATCATTGGGGTAATTTTTCTATTTCAACCCAATGAGATGAGGTCATTCCATCTTATGCATCATATAGGCACTTGATATAGATCACATGTCATGCATTCTTGTCGCATCATTTAGGATACATTACTGATTGCTTGATTTTGTGATTGATTTTGTGATAGATATGCATATTTTTGTGATATATTTCATGATAAAATGCCTAAAATTTTGATAGTGTATTATAAAATGTAAAGTTTCACTTGGATGGATGCTAAACATTGGTCTCTGAGATTCTATGAGCACTCTTGGATCAGAATTTGGTGGATCATGTTTGAACTATAATTGAATTTTGTCAATTTATGATACAAATAAGGATGAAAAACATTGATTTGTGGGAGTATGGGCTCTCAGATGTCATAATTTTTCAGGACATGGATAAAAAAATTTTGTTTTTAAGGGTTCTAGAGGAGTTTCAGAGGCTTACTGTCCAGAAACCAACACAACACGTTGTGTGGTGTAATGAACACACACCATGTGTTCTTCTATTCTGTAAGAACTAGTTTTTCTAATGTACATTCAATGTAATGGGAGTACACATTTTATAGTTCATGGCCTTGTAACTGACTGTGTGTGCAGATACATGGGGTTGGAAATCTTTCGGTAGAACACACTGTGTCAAGATTATACTCATCGTGTTTTAAAGAACTGTGTACCCGACTATGTGACCAATGACACAAGTGGATGAAACAAAGGTTGTACACACAATGTCATGCATGTACACGCTGTGTAGTTACCAACTGTGTGTCTGGACATGTGACTAATGACATATGTTGATGTGACATAAGTGGTACACACTGCGTGTAGGGTGAGCACACTGTGTAGTGTTACACCGAGAGAGAATAATGATGTTCTAGCCATGTAGAAGAACCTGGGATGTAGGGAAAAATTAAATTACACATTGTGTCATAGGAAGAACATGTCGTGTGTATGGGGTGTCACATGACCAGGTTGGTAGAGGAACTTTCCCATGTTTAAATCATAAGGGATCACATTTTGTAGTGTTTATATATGTCGTGTAGCACAGTTTTGTAAATCTTGAATGCTTTCCTGATCCTTTTCCATTCTTGAAATTATAAGTTAATATCATTTATAATCTTTTATAGATGTGTGCAATTGACCTTGTAGATTAATTCCACTGAGACATCCTCTAGTAGTATGCCAGGTACAGGGTGTTGATCAGCCCCAAGAAATGGTACACCAAGGACTACCAGCATATCCTCCTGTCATGACCATCTAACCACCAGCTGTTATACTGGATGAAGTTGCTGATGCACAGTTCTATGAAGGATTTTTGAGGACATAACAAACTTTTAAGAGAGTATAGTATCCTGCCCCAACTACGGCAGAGTTCATGTGGGAGTTCTAGGAGCAAGATCCTCCCACTTTTTCAGGGTATGGAGGACCATAGGATATAGAGTCATGGTTGGAGGCTATGATTTCTATCTTTGAGCATATAGAGATACCTTCAGAGAGGAGGGTGAAGCTTTTGACTTACATGCTACTTGATTCTTCCAAGAGTCGGTGGGATGTTTTCTCATAGGTGGGACGTCATCGAGATAAGGTTTGGGAAGAGTTTTAGAGTACATTCTATGATTACTTCTACCTCGAGACTTTGATGGCCGATCGAGCCCATGATTTTATGAATTTGGACTAGGGAGCTCTTTCATTTATGTATTACTCATCAAATTGCATAGTGATTTAGTTTTTTACACCTTTTTTGGGAGGTGACGAGTTATATATGGTTTGATGATTTGAGGTTGGTCTTATGTATGACATTTGATCGCATGTGAATGTTTTCTGGATAACATTAGTGACTGCTATAGTAAACTAGGTGCTGATTTGAAAGCACAGTCTTAGGGAGTTGGTAGCTATGATCCAAGGCGGTTAAGAATCCAGGGTTGTTACTCCTTCGACATATAGTAGGAAGGGACACAAGGATATTTCACGCGATGTTTATTCAGGTAGCTAGGTGGTATGATAACACTATGAGAAGAGTGGGCATAAGAGACCACATTGCCTGAAGGACCCATTTATGTGCTGATATTATGGAAATATGGGCCATATTCATCATTTTTTCGGTGTTCTAAAGAAACAGCATGTGATAGGGGTTCTGCTATGAATCCACATTCAAAGGAAGGACTACCATGTTCGCATTAGTCCGGGAATTGGAGTTCGTCTGACCATTCAGTCTGAGGAGATGGTCATGGTTGTGGTAGAAATACGGTAGGTATCCAATGAATATTTGGTGGATCAGCTAAGGGTAGTTAGGTAGGATCATATGGTCACATTACAGGCCATACATTAGTAGTGGAGCAGACCTAGTAAGAGAAGGATCTCGAACCCTCTACGGTTAGAGGTACTATTCTAGTTGCCTCTGTTTTAGCTTCTTCTATTTTTGATATATGGCATTCCCATAATTTTATCTCTATTTCCATTGTGGAGATCCATGGGCTCTGTATCTTCACTTCTGATGATGATATTAAGTTAGACAATCCGTTGGGGATTAAAAATGCTAGTGTACGTCAGTGCAAGGAGTTCCCTCTTGAGGTTGGTGGGTGTTAACTTTTATGGGACCTCTATGTCTTAGAGATGATATGCTTCGATGTCATTTTCAGAATGGACTGGTTGGTCCCCTTTCAGGCCTTTATTGAAAACTATCACCACAAGGTGATTTTACAATTGTCAGAGGGTAGGTCTTTTATACACAAAAGAGAATGAAATGTCTAGGAGAGCAGAGCTGGACCCAAGCATCGTGGGTTGGGAGGAATTACAGTCTAGATTTCTCATTTATATCTGGATGACCATGGGACTTCATTGATGGAAATTAAATCAATGGTGGATCATTTCAGGGATGTCCTTACAGATGAATTTTCAGGTTAAATTTCAGAGAGAGATGTATATTTCACTATTGGGCATCTTCTAGGAAGGCATCAGTGTCCATTCCTCCTTATAGGATGGATACACTAGAGTTACAAGAGCTCAACATGTAGTTAGAGGAGTTTAATAAAAAGGAATTATTCTTACCTAGTACTTATCCATGGGGTTATTCTGTCCTTTTGTGATAAAGGCATGTATAACCCTCAGACTTTGTGTTAATTATCAGAAGCTGAACCAGTTGATAGTTAAGAACTGTTATCATTTTCTGAGGATTGATGGTCCCTTTGACCGGCTTTGATGAACCCAGGTGTTCTAAAATATTGATTTGAGATCTTGTTGTCATTAGTTGTGTGTTAGACTATCAGATATACCTCTTACAAACTTTCAGAATAGGTATGGTTTATAAAAGTATTTGGTTATCCCGTTTGGTCTCCCGAACGCACAGGCAGTTTTCATGACACTGATAAACTGAGTGTTCCATCCTTACATGGATTATTTTTGGTAGTCTTCATGGATGATAACATAGTGTACTCTCACACTCTACATGACAATGACACCCATATTGAGATCATATTAGTACATCGAGTGAGCATCATTTATATGCTATGATCTCCAAATGAAACTTTTGGATAGGCCGACATCACTATTTTGGTCATGTAATCTTGGATACAGGAGTGTCCGCAGTCCCCTAGAAATTGAGAGTATTAGTTTCATTGGAGCATCTGAACAACGTCTTTGAGGTATAGTGTTTTCTGGTGCTTTTAGATTACTACATACACTTTATACATGAATTTTCAATCTTAGAAGCTCCACTCATGGGCCTAATTATGAAGGGTGAAAATTAGTTTTGGACAGATTCCCATGATGCAGTCGTTAAGGAGAAAAAAGGGAGATTGAATTCATTTCTAATATTGATTTTTCAGATCCATCCAATAGTTACACCATTTAATGTGATGCATCAGGTATTGGGGTAGGAGCAGTGCTTATTTAGGTTGATGGACTAATTGTGTATGGGTCTTGGAAGTTGAGGCCACATTAGAGGAATTATCTAACACATGATCTTGAGTTTTCTGTAGTTTTGAATGTCTTACATTATTGAAGATATTATATTTTTGAAGTGAATTTTGTGGTATTCACTAACCAAAAGATCCCCAAGTATATATTTACTCTGTGTGATCTAAATTTAATACACCGAAGGTGGGTTGAGTACCTTTAGTCTTTTGAATTTGAGCTTCCCTATATTCCTGGGAAAGGCAATGCAGCGGTTGAGGCGTTGAATAGGAGAACTTAGATACATGCAGTTTAGGATGCTATCAGTGAGTGGCAACTTATAGCTCTGTTCTCAAAGATGCATTTGGAGGTGCCCGGTAGACAGGGGTAGACGTTTCCTTCTTCAATAGCCGTAACTTCTACTCTACTAGATTGAGTGAGAATGAGAAAGCTATCAGATTCCGAAGGCCTAGTCTTACCAGAGAGTGTGTCAAGTGAGGAACCTACACTTGGTTGGACCACAAACGAGGATATGGATTTTCATTTTCATGGATATGTATGGGTTTTAGCAAACATATGTGAGGAGTTGTTGCGATATTTTCATTCCTCAGTTTGGGATGTTCATCCGTGTGTCACAAAGATATATTGTGATTTACACCATCAATATTGGTAGCCAGGTATAAAGAGGGATGTAGTTTTTTTTTTTGAGAATTTCAACCTCTCTGTAGGTTAATATGGATAATCAATGACCATTAGAGATTTTATAGCACTTACCCATTCCCGTGTGGAAGTGTAATGAAGTCGTGATGGATTTCATGATGGGTTTACCGAGGTCACCTCGAGGGAATGATATTGTTTGGGTTTCTATTGAAAGACTCATAATGGATAAATATTTTCTACTGATTATGTAAAACATAAGTTTTGATGATATTGGAAGGTTTTACATTAGATAGATCTTATGTTTTCATGGGGTTCCACAATCTGTTTCTTTAGACAGGGATTATCAGTTTACTTCTCATGTCTGGATGAGACTATAGATGGATTTGGGTATGCATATACTTCTGAGTACAACTTACCATCCCCAAAAAGATGGCCAATATGAGCACACAATTGATGTTTTGGAGAACATACTTCGATCATGCATCCTAGATTTCAGGGGCTCTTGGGAGTGAACATAATCCTGTAGAGTTTCCCTACAACAATAATTTTCTGGAGATGATTTGGATGACACCTTATAAGGCGTTGTACCGTATGCCATGGGATCACACCTATGTTGGCTGGAGGTAGGATAGACAACTATGATGGCACCACAACTTGTCGAGGAGATGACTGAAAAGGTGGAGTTACTTCAGAAGAGGATTTCTACTACACAGTATCAGTAGAAATCTTATGCTAATAGATGTAGACGACCTCTTGAGTTCAAGGTCGGAGATCATGTTTTCATACATGTCACTCCGAGGTTTGGCCACAAGAGGATTACGAGACAGGAAAATCTTTCACCGAGATACGTTGGGCCGTTTGAGGTTTTGGAGAGAGTCGGGCAAGTTTCTTATTTGTTGTAGTTTCCTCAGAGGTACCAAGATATGCATGACGTCATTCATGTTTCTCAGCTATGACATTACTTTTCCAAACCATCTTATGTTTTTTAACCCGAGGAGGTTGAGTTAGAGGTGGATGCATTCTTCGAAGAGCACCCTATTCGGATTGTGGATCACATCACAGAGGTTTTCCATGGCCGGTATTATGACAACCCTGCTTTTATTACAAACTTATACATGATTTATTACATAAAATTTCACTTGATAGAATAAAGAAGATCGATAGAATTAGTTTCTTTGGGGATTATGATCATTACATAAAAAATTAAAACATGAAATACAACATCTTTATTGAAAACTACCTTTACATGACTACTAAATTCCCTCGTACTTAGCATTGCATGGGCTAACCTGAGGACATGCATAAGAAAAGGGTGAGCTATAAAGCCTAGTAAGGGAATACAAATGGAATAAAATGAGAAGTATAATACATGTTATACATTAGGCATATCAATAGAGCAAACGAGAAACTTGAACATAAAGTCATGATAAAGCATGATAATCATAACATGGAAATGTGGCAACAACACTTAACATGGAATTAGCATAAACCAAGGCTCATTGCACATGGAGCATGAGTAAACCCCCATTGCACATGAACCATGAGTAAAAAACTCGTTGCACTTGAATTATCATGATTCAACACTCATTTTACATGACGTATCATGATACTATACTTTACCCAATGCATTGGAGCGCTATAAGGGCACACCCTTCTTAAATATTTCATTTCATGCATAAGTGTGCCACATGGATCATAAAACATGGATTCATAAAACATAATCATTTATTCCATGATAAAAGAATGTGGAATTCAAACATGAAACTTTATAATCAATAAGTAAATGTGAATAATGGTGAATACCCTTGATGGAGAAATGGGTATGTTATTCACTACACAATGACATTGGCTTAGAAAATCGGTGAGCTTTCGGCAGCGTAACGACATGACATAAGAATTCATAAAAAATGGTTGATGAGAGAGAAAGGGTTTTATCATCATATTTAAATGTAATGGACAGTATGGAGGTTATATAGATACATGTCCAAACAATTGTAATGGAATTTAGATTCATGATACAAAAGTATTGCTTTAATGTAAAAGAGGAGAGAGAAGTTCCTTTCGGAATTTTGGCATAGTAATGGGTGTACATGGGAGGCATTTAATGTGAGATAAAGGGGTCGCCCATCATTAAAAAATAATGAGGTTAGTATGAGTGAGGTGCAGAACTACACCCCAACATTCATAATTGAAATTAAAAGTCAAAACAACTTAAAGAAAATTGTACAAAAATGAGAATGGAAGAAAAAACCCTTACTTGGAAGTGTGCTTCCATAGGCTAGAGAGAGGCTTGTGAGAGGCTTATTGGGAGCTTGGGGCACATTGGGAGGATTCTAGAGAGAGTAGGGTAGAGGTTGGCTGAACTCCAAAGGCTTTGAGTGAAGAGGAAGTGGGAGCTTGGGTGGGATTATATAGGAATGGTGAGGGAATTGTTTATTATTTAGGTTTGGGACCCCTTCTATTAATTTAATCCAAACCACAAACCATCCCATGGTTTTTGCCCATGGTTTTTGGCCAAAGGAATAGGAAAACAATATTTTATAAGGCCAAAGTCCGAAATGCTTAAAATAATGAGGTTGCTTATGTGGAGGTGAGTCACACTCCAATGGAAATTAATTTAAAAAGACAAAGGGTTTGATAAGTCTTGAGGGGTCCATTAATGCTTTGAAAAGTAAGTCAAACAAACCCAAAATCACATTATTTTAATGTTAAAACATATCTTGGCCAAACATAAAGATTATAGTATTCTATTACATCAATATTGGGTCATTATGATGTCATAAAACACATTATATATTTAAACGGTAATTAATGTTTACCCAAAAATTTGACTTTCTCAGAAAGTTATGAAAAATTAACCATTGGATAATTTCGATGTCCTGATTGAAGAAGTAACATTTATTTTATCTAAATTATTTTCTAAATATGTTAATTTTCACTTTTAAAATAAAAACTGACATTTATCGAAAATTCACTGGTTTTGACAGAAATGGATTTCAAACCTTAATAAAATTTATAATTGCATTCATAAAATTATAAGATAATTTATATTTAATAAAAATAAATTTAATAATAATAATAATATATTATCAAAATATTATTTAATTCAAAAATCCCTTAATTCAATAAAATATAATTCTTAATTAAATAATAACTAAAAACACTATTTGTACTTTAAAAACTATTTACAATGTATCAATAATGATAAGAAGGTATATTTATTATTATATACAAAAATAATATACATGAACATAGTACTAAATATTTGTTACATAACCCCTTAAAACAGCCGCATAAGACCTAAGGGTAAGGTGTGCGATGGTGAAAGACTCTTGGGGTGGCTCAGATAACATCGCTCGAGTGGTAATTTCTATCAACTTCCAATTCTACCGTAGACAGTCCCATTCGAGCTTGACATGATGAAGCTCAGCTTGGGCTTGGTCAAGAGCTAAGCCCAAGGATGCCACCTATTTTCCAAGCTCTGAAAAATGGGCTTCATAGGGAGCAATTCTACTGGATGAGTCCATCACTTCTTTTGTCTGAGTAAATTGAATTTGTTAAAGTCCTATATTTATACTAATCATGTGATCACTGTTCAACGTCTATTTTAGAAACTATCAAAATTATTAACATAAAACCAAAGAAGTTTACATTTTATATAAACATAAAAAGAAATTTAATTATATCAAGAGGGATTTCCATTATTGAAACTTTGGGTCATTACAATATTCCCCGATTAAGAAATTTCGCCCTCAAAATTATCCTTTTCCCACACTAAAATAGATGTGGGTAACTCAGCTTCATCATTTCATCTGATTCCCAAGTCGCTTCTTCAAACTTTTGGTTTCTCCACAACACCTTGACAAGGGGCATTGTCTTATTTCGTAGAACTTTTTCTCTACGATCTAAGATCTTCATTGGTAGCTCCTCATAAGAAAGATCATCTTCTAATTGTACCACCTCATAAGAGAGTACATGTGAGGGATCCGTTATGTACTTCCTTAAGGGAAATACATGAAATACATCATGTTATTTGGCCATGGTAGGTGGAAGTTCTAGTCGATAGACCACAACCCCGACAGGATCAAGAATCCTGAAGGGGCCGATGTACCTTGGACTTAACTTCCCTTTCTTTCCAGACCTCATGAACTTCTTCCACGGAGATATGCGTAGAAACACGATGTCTCCAACTTTAAACTGAAGGTCTCGTCGACGATTATCTGCATAACGCTTCTATCAACTCTGAGCTACCTTGATATGCTACTGAATGGTTTTCACCTTCTCCACTATTTCCTCGACCATTTCGGGTCCAAGCAGCTTACGTTCACCAACCTCATCCCAACATGTCGGTGTTCTGCACCTTTTCCCATACAGGGCATCATATGGTGCCATTTGGATGCTCGAGTGGAAACTATTATTATTAGAGAAATCAAACAAAGGAAGATGTTGATCCCATCATCCTTTAAAGTCCATTGAGAACGCTCTCAACATAACCTCAAGTGTTTGGATAGTCCACTCGGATTGGCCATCAGTTTGAGGATGATAAGCCGTAATGACTTTCAGTTAAGTATTCAGAGTATATTGAAGACTCTTCCAAAACATAGAGGTGAATCTTGGATCTCGGTCAGACACAATAGATTGTGGTACTCCATGAAACCATACAACTTCCCTGATATATATTTGTTCCAGTTGATCCAATGAGTAATCCTCCTGAAGATCAATGAAGTGTGCAGTCTTTGTAAGGTGACCCACAACAACCCAGATTGCGTTGATGCCTTTGGATGTCCTTGGAAGTTCGGTGACAAAGTCCATGGTGATGTTCTCCCATTTCCATTTTGGTATGGGAAATGGTTGCATCATCCCCTTAGACTTCTGCCTCTCTGCCTTCACTTGCTGACACACCAGTCACTTTGATGTATATTCAGCGATCCCTTTCTTCATGTTATCCCACCAAATGTTTTCCTGGAGACCTCGATACATCTTTGTGCTCCCTGGGTGAATAGAGAAATTTGAACTATGTGCATCATCCAAAATTTCCTTCTTCAGCTCCGGAATCGATGGAACACATAGTCTTTTCCCAAATCGCACAATTCCTCTTTCATTAACATTAAACTCCAAGGATTTCCCCTTTTTGATAGCTTCCACTTTTTTCTGAATTCCCACATCATCCTTTTGAGCATCCTTTAACCTTTTCAAAATAGGTGGTTGAGAAATCATTTGTGAAAGGATTGATTATTTTCACTTCTTTATGATTCCCATGTCCATCTTCATCAATTCTAAGAAGATTGGATCCTTCTCAATTCTCGTCATTGATAGAATCACTAGGTCCTTTCTACTTAGGGCATCTTCCACCTGGTTCGCTTTCCCAGGGTGCTAATGGATTGAACAGTCATAATCCTTGATGAGCTCTATCCATCTTCTCTGGCACATATTAAGCCCTTTCTATGTGAATATATATTTAAGACTCTTGTGGTCAATATATATCTCACATTTCACTCCATAGAGATAATGGTGCCAGATTTTCAAGGCAAAGATCACAGCCTCCAACTCCATATCATGCGTTCAATAGTTTCTCTCATGGATTTTCAACTGCCTTGAGGCATAGGATATCACTTTATCATTCTGTATCAGCACACAGCCTAAGCCTTTCTTCGACGCATCAGTGAAACCCACAAAAAGTTCCCCACTTGTGGGTAATGTGAGCACAAACGCAGTGATAAGCCTCTTTTTCAAATATTTGAAGCTTTCATCGCATTCATCACTCCAAGAAATCATTACCCCCTTTCGATTTATGTTGGTAAGAGCATTGGACAATCGTTATAAATTTCACAAAAATCGTTGATAATATCCAGCTAACCCCAAGAAGCTACGGATATCCGTTACCGATGTTGACCTCGTCCATTCCTCAATTGCATCTGTTTTGGAGGGATCCACAGATATACCATTTCTTGTGATGATATGGCCCATGAATGATACCTCTTTCAACCAGAACTCACACTATCTGTACTTTTCATAGAGATTCTCCTTGCGCAAAGTCTCTAGTACAGTTCTTAAATGCTCCTCATGATCCTCCTTGGTTTTGGAGTATATTATAATTTCATCTATAAATACTACCACAAATTTGTCGAGGTAATCTCTAAATACTCTATTCATCAAGTCCATGATGATTTTTGGAGAATTAGTGAGTCTGAAAGGCATTACTATGAATTCATAGTGCCTGTATCTTGTGCAAAAACCAGTCTTGGGGATATCTTCCTTCTTCACCCTTACTTGATAATATCTCGACCACAAGTACACCTTGGAGAAGTATTGTGCTCCACGCAGCTTATCGAATAAGTCGTCAATTCATGGGAGAGGATACTTGTTCTTTATCGGGATTTTGATGAGCTCACGATAATCGATGCAAAGGCACATTGCCCCATTCTTTTTCATGACGAAGAGGACTAGTGCACCCCATGTTGAAGCTCTTGGGCGTATAAACCCTTTATCCAGATTCTCCTGTAGTTGTTTCTTCAGCTCATCATGCTCAACAACAGCCATTCTATATGGAGTCTTGGATGTGGGTAATTCCCCGGGTATAAGTTCAATTGAGAATTCAACATCTCTTCTAGGAGGAAGACCAGGCAGTTCCTCGGGAAACACTTCTGCAAATTCCCTCACAATAGGCATTTCTTCAAAAATGGTTTCTTCCTTGGACTCAATCATCTGAGCCATATATGTGTGCTCATAGGGTATTAATATCCATTCATGGGATGATGGAGCTAAAGGAGATTCATCTTCCTCCTTACACTTGTAAATAATCAGGGGTCGATTCTCCATATAGAGTGTGATTTCCCTCTCCCGACAATTTATGATGGCTCTATATAAGGAAGCCAATACATGCCAATAATTGCATCAAATTCCAACAGAGGGAGTATGAAGAGGTTCTCCAAGAAATTCAATCCATAGATTATAACAGGGGAGGACTTATATTCATGGGATGCAATGATTTCCCCATTTACCGTACTCACCGAGATCCTCAATCCCATAACTTGTGGTGGTGCTGGGATTGTTCTAATAAACATTCGAGATATAAACGAATGTGTGGAACTTGAATCAAAAAGTACTTTAGCTATTCTTGAATGAATAACTAGAGCACCTATCACCACTTCGTTGTCAGGGTTCACTTTGGAAGAAGTTATGGCAAAAACTCTTCCTTGCTGCCTTGGAGGTTGTCGGTTTCCTCTGAAAACCCTTGGATTAGGGCACTGATTTGCAAAATGACCCGGTTCGTTGAATTTGTAGCATTGAACGATGTGTTGAGGATAGAACAGAGAATTCCTATCCTTTTTCGCAGCCGCAGGTCTTTCTTGCTGATAGTTAATAGCTAGGTTCCCTTCTCTTCTACATATGAAGAATTTCCTCATCCCCTTAAGGCAATTTCTAGGGTGCTTCTTTCCACACTTTTGGCAAGTGGGGTGCTGGATCTTCATAGCACCATTGGATTTATCCATCAGACTTCCAGCATTGAAGTCCACCTTATGCTTATTTTCCCCATGATACCCCTGTAATTCACTGATCTCCATTTCGACCTTGAGGTCACATCAGACAATTTCCTCATAGCTGTAGAAGTCACGGATCGCTAATGCTTCTCGCAGGCTAGGCTTCAGCCCACCAAAGAAGTGGTCAACTTTGTATTCAGGGGTAATGAAAAAGCCGGAAGCATATCGTGCAAGCCTTGTGAAGTTATCCTTGTACACTCCAATAGATTCTTCATCTTTTTGCTGGAGGGAAAGGAAGTCCCTTTCCATCTTAAGCTGTAGGGTGCATGGAAAATATTTATCGAAAAACATTTTCCAGAAATCCTTCCATTCCAACGCCTCGATCTCCTCATCAGGCTTCGTATTTTTTATCAACATCCACTATTGATCAGCTTCACCCTCCATACGATAAGCTTCCAGGAGAACCTTCTCTTATTCAGAACATTGAAGGATGGAGAAGATATTTTCAATGGAGTTGATCCATTGTTCAGCGATCATGGGATCAGATGATCCACTAAAAGAAAGAGGCCTTTGTCTCATGAAGCTCTCGATAGAAACTTGTTCTTTCTTAGGGGGGGGGGGTTGAACGTTCCTCTTGACCCGTGTTTCTATTCAAAACATGAGTTATCTAAGAGAGAAGCGTGACAAAGTTCTCGATTCCCGCTCCCATTGGATTGGGTATCTCATTAGTACAGTCATCACACTGATCTTCACAACGGTTGTTAGACAGAGTCCTCCTATTACCAGCCATTGGCTGGAATAAATGGAAAGTTAGGGGTAACAAATAAAGGGTAATCCAAAGATAAATGTTGATGACTTATAAATAAACATTTATTTCCTTAACTCATGAGTCTATAGGATTCAATCTAGGCTTTTCATGATCTACTTTCTAACATATATTCTTAGGGGCATTTTTTATTAATCTTGTGAATTTATCAAAACATTTCCCCCGAAAGTGTCGTAACCAAGAGTGCATCAATGCCCGTTGTCGTGCACCAGTTCCCGTTCGAGTCTAGCTCAAAGCGGTGTTTTCGGGTTTTACCCCTACGATGCATCTGGGCTAGAGCTGCCTCTACCTGCTCGTATCCAGACAGGGATATATTTATTTGATAAACCACTTACTCAGTACATACCAAAACATAGGGATGTTTTTATTATACTTATTCTTGTCTCTAAATATTTACTAGGTTTTTTTAATCCTAATCCCAAAAATAACTAAACCTATCCTCTGATACCAACTATGACAACCCTGCTTTTATTACAAACTTAAACATGATTTATTACATAAAACTTCACTTGATACAACAAAGAAGATCGAGAGGTTTAGTGTCTTTGGGGCTTAGTATCATTACATAAAAACTTAAAACATTAAATACAACATCTTTATTGAAAACATCCTTTACATGACCACTACAATCCCTTGTACTTAGCATTGCATGGGATAACCCGAGGACATGCATAAGAAAAGGGTGAGCTATAAAGCCCAGTAAGGGATTACACATGGAATAACATGAGAAGTACAATACATGTTATACCTTAGGCATATCAATAGTGCACAAGAGAAACATGAACATAAATTCATGATAAAGCATGATAATCATAACATGGAAATGTGGCAACAACACTTAACATGGAATTAGCATGAGCCAAGGCTCATTGCACATGGAGCATGAGTAAAACCTCATTTCACATGAAGCATGAGTAAAACCCTCATTTCACTTGAATTATCATGATTCAACACTCATTTCACATGATTTATCATGATACTATACTTTACCCAATGCATTGGAGCGCTATAAAAAGCACACCCTTCTTAAACATTTCATTTCATGCATAAGTGTGCCACATGGATCATAAAACATGGATTAAAAAACATAATCATATATTCCATGATAAAGGAATGTGGAATTAATACATGAAACTTTATAATCAATAAGTAAATGTGTGTAAAGGCGAATACCCTTGATGGAGAAATGGGCATGGTATTCACTACACAATGACATTGGCTTAGAAAATCGGTGCGATTTCGGCAGCGTAACGGCGTGACATAAGAATTCATAAAAAATGGTTTATGAGAGAGAAAGGGTTTGATCATAATATTTAAATTTAATGGTAATTATGGAGGTTATATAGATACATGTCCCAACAATTTTAGTGTAATTTTGATTCATAATACAGAAATATTGCTTGAATGTAAAAGAGGAGAGAGAAGTTCCTTTCGGAATTTCAGCATAGTAACGGGTGTACATGGGTGGCATTTAATGAGAGAGAAATGGGTATCCCATAATTAAAACATAAAGAGGGAAGTATGAGGGAGGTTCAAAACCATACCCCAACATTCATAATTGAAATTAAAAGGCAAAACAACTTAAAGAAAATTGGACAAAAATGAGAAAACAAGAAAACCCCTTACTTGGAAGTGTGCTTCCAAAGGCTTGAGAGAGGCTTGTGAGAGGATTATTGGGAGATTGGGGCACCTTAAAAGGATTCTAGAGAGAGTAGGGAAGAGGTTGGATGAACTCAAAAGGCTTTTAGTGAGGAGGAAGTGGGAGATTGGGTGGGTTTATATACGAAAGGTGGGGGAAATCTTTATTATTTAGGTTCGGGACCCCTTATATTAAATTAATCCAAACCACAAACCATCCCATGGTTTTTGCCCATGGTTTTTGGAAAAGGGAATAGGGAAAAAATATTTTATAAGGCCAAAGTCCGAAATTCTTAAAATAATGAGGTTTCCTATGTGGAGGTGAGTCACACTCCCATGGAAATTAATTTAAAATGACAAGGTGTTTAATAAGTCTTGAGGGGTCCATTAATGCTTTGAAAAGTACGTCAAACAAACCCAAAATCACATTATTTTAATGGTAAGACATATATTGGCCGAAAATAAAGATTATAGTATTTTATTACATCACTATTGGGTCATTATTATGTCATAAAACACATTATATATTTAAACGGTATTAAATTTTTACCCAAAAAATTTAGTGTCTCAGAAAATTATGAAAAATTCACCGTTTGATAATTTCGATATCCTGATTCTATAAATAAAATTTATTTTATCTAAATAATTTTCTAAATATGTTAATTTTCACATTTAAAATAAGAACTGATATTTATCTAAAATCCACGGGTTTTGACAGAAATGGCTTTCAAACCTTTATAAAATTTATAATTGCATTCATACAATTATAAGATAATTTATATCTAATAAAAATTAATTTAATAATAATAATAATATTTTATTAAAATATTATTTAATTAAAAAATCCCTTAATTTAATAAGATATAATTTTTAATTAAATAACAACTAAAAACACTATTTGTACATTAAAAACTATTTACAATGTATCAATAATGACTAGAAGGTATATTTATTATTATATCCAAAAATAATATACATGAACATAGTACTAGTGATTTGTTACATAACCCCTTAAAACAGACACATAAGACCTAAGGGTAAGGTGTGTGATGGTGACATACTCATGGGGTGGCTCGGATAACATTGCTCGAGTGGTAATTTCTATCAACTTCCACTTCTCCCATAGACGACCCCGTTCGAGCTTGACCTGATGAATCTCAGCTTGGTCTTGGTCAAGAGTGAAGCCCAAGGATGCGACCTCTTTTCCAAGATCCGAAAAATGGGCTTAGAATGGAACGATTCTACTGGATGAGGTCATCGCTTCTTTTGTCTGAGTAAATTGGATTTGTTAATGTCCTATATTTACACTAATCATGGGATCACTGTTCAATGACTATATTAGCAACGATCAAAATTCATAACATGAAACCAAAGAAGTTGACATTTTATTTAAACATAAAGATAAATTTAATTAGATCAAGAGGGATTTCCATTAATGAAACTTTGGGTCGTTACAGGTATGTTCCATTGGAATGGGTGTTATGGAATCACTAGAAAGTTTAGGACCCGACATGGGAGAGGGAGGTCGACGTACGATCACAATGGCTAGAGTTGTTTTATATTTATTATTCACCACCAATGAAAGGGAAATTTAGGGACCAATCTTTTTAAGGGGGGATGTTGGTAAGTACCTAAATCATCTTTTTAGGTTTTGGCTATTTTTGATGAAAAAGTATGAAGTTGATATTTTCTAATTACACTTCATGTACTCCTGAGTACACACCATGTACTCAATTTCCACGTGTAGCTATGTATTGGTCTTGTAATGGCCAGGTACATGGATATATAGGTGACATGGAATACCACCTAATGTGGGGGCTGATAGAGGCTAGTACAAGACAAATACATTAAACGAACATGCCATGTACTTTTCTTTTTTATGTGATGAATCAGAGCGGGGTCACATATCATCTTCAGAACACACTTCTTCTCCCCCTGTTTTATATAGGATAGTGAAGAGTAGATAAAGATCTTTTGAGATCCCCCCATTCCTCTGTTTGATATCTAATTGAGACACATCTGGGTATGTTAGATGCCCACCGGCGAGTTCTCTCTTTCCATAGATCGTCTCTTCTTGATTTCTCCACTCTCATGAGTTATCAAGGATTGATTGCTTTTACCCTTATCATAGATCTACATTGTTGTAGGCCGATTCAAGAGGCATTTTTCATGATTTTCCATCGTACGACATCAACATAGGTGTTCTGTTACTTTCTTTGACTGTATTTTGATTATATATGCTTAAAGAGTGGAATGCCCATTTTTTGGTATTGTGTGTTTTGGGATTTTTACCATATTTAATACCTTCTATGGGTTTTCTGATTGGGAAAGGGAAATTTATTATGCATAATATTTTATACATTCTTATGGGACACCCCAAGGGTGCATTCCCCTGATTGACTATTTATGGTTGTTTGGCCAAGGGTTGCTATGAGGTATACCTTGTTTCCAAGCCTTGAATTGTGTAGGATGGAGTTTGACTGTTTATTTGAGATGCATGTGTTTCACATTATGAATTCTTGAACAAAGGAAATTGAATATGAGAGATTCCAAAATTAGGGACATTTATGTATAAATTGTAGTAATATTGAACTAGAGGTATTGATTGTGAAAGGGGTTGGGTGGCCATAGACCAGAGGGGTTAGACCGTGAGAGCTACCTCGAGGGTCGTTATTAAAGGAATGTTTTACCTTAGGGAATTGACTGTGAGAGATGCCAGGTGGTCATTATAATTTATTTTTTTATGCAGACTAAGGGGGTATTGACTGTGAGAGCTACCCAAGTGGTCATTTCTAAATGATTAGTGCTATGTGGGACCAAGGGGGTTAGACTGTGAGAGATTTTCAAGAGGGTTATTTTTTATTGAATTGATGATAAGATGAAATAGAGGGGTCAGATTGTGAGAACATTCTCAGAGGGTTGATTATAATTGTTTTAATGATTATGATGAGTCTTCCAAGCCAAAGAACAATCATGGACTTAGTCTTACTTTATTTATTCAATAGACTATTTATTTTTCTGTTTATTATTATTAACGCAAGGGGATACAGAGCTTAGACTAGATCTTATGGTAACAATATTCAATGGATTGAATAATTAATAAATTTCAATGAATGTAATTGGAAACTATAGGATTGTTTACATTTGAGTACTTCCTAGTTTCTAGATTCATTTTTATACTTCATTCTATATATATATTCATTAACAATTATGCACAAAACTTTTGGTGTTTTCTAACAGGGATTCATCTCACACCCTGTTTGGGGCATGCTCTTGGACCCAAACCGATTATATGGTTGTGGGTATAGATAAGAGAAAGATACATTATTCACCAGGTACTTGATTGTTATTGGAGCTATGTATACTCAACCAATAAGGTCAAAGTATCCCTATTATCACTGTGTGTTCCTCGCTGCTATTTGGCATCCTCTGGCGTTTGGGAAATGCTCTTGAGGTCATGTGATCAATCGAGTTCGAGGCACTTTTGGGTGGCACACGAATCCAGGACGTTACCAAGTTGTTGTATCATTCAATTTTATGGAAACATATGTGTACCATTTTATGACAATTTTGGAATTTCATTTCCATATGGCGATAATAACAAATACAAACTGGCCATAAAAATCATGTATAGAATCAACCCAAAACAATGGAAAGAACAAAATACAAATAATTAATGGATAAAACGATGTTATGAAATGATCATATAAGGTGTTATAAATATGAATATTTTTATGTGATATATTAATAAAAACATTTTAACCATTTTATAGGTTGTTTAAACAAGTTTGAAGTCAGACCAACCCGAGGTAAGGGAATTCATAACCTAATTTCTGTTCATTGGGTTAACCTTCTACATCATTCATTATGTGGTATTAAAATTAATTATGTGATGTTTTTTTGTTTATATTAGGTTTTATAATTTGTATTTATATTGTATACACATATTCCTTTTATTATATTAATTTATCACATCAATTATATGTCATTTTTATGGGAATTTCCATTAAAAATCCTCTTTTATAATATTATTTTACAAAATTCAAAATAAATGTTTTTATGAAATTATACATGGATTATAATTATGTTCTGATTTTTGGGTATTTTTTATGATGAATGGTGGGACATGTATCGCCCTCCAATGCATCGAGTATGTGTATGTTGGAGGTCGGTTGTTTGGTTTCTCCTTGTGTAACTATGATGGTTACACCATAAGGTAGCCATGAGGGTCACATTGTAAGGTATCCATGAGGGTTTCAAATCATAAGGTAGTCACGATTGTTAAAATATAAGTATGTAAATCCCCACGATACTTATATGGTTCTATATCTATTCTTTATGCTTTTTAGAAATCTTTTGGAAATATCATGTTTGACAATGTATGTTTATATGGGTGACAAGTATGTCTTTTTTAAAATGATTTCATACCTTACAAGTATTCATGGACTAATGTTTTCATTCCTTCTTTTTATATCCCTTAATGAGCTTATTGTGATCATCCCATGTTTTTAAATTATTTTCACAGGTTGTACGGTTGTGTAAGTCAATGAAAGGAGTAAAGTTAAATGGTATTAAGACCATTCAAAGAAAAGATGTTTTATTTGAAATGTTTTATATTTTGGTAGAAATTGATAATATTTTTGTGGTATACACTTTGAATAAATGTGGGATGTTATGTGTGTGATATACCACAAATCATAATAACACTAAAGATGAAAATATCCTCAATGTGAAAGGAAGTTAGTTCTTAACTAAAATTCAAGATTATGTAATGTAATAAGGCCATGTCCTTATAGAACATTTCGTAGAACTATTCAAATACAACATCAAAATATGATGGTTATGTTATCTATGACAATAGGTAATGGGGAATGTATTTCATATAAAGTATATAAATCATCCCTAATTAATATATGTGGACTAAGCCTCCTAGAACATCCCATGTTACTTAATTTCGTGGAGTTTCATGCTATATTGAGCATAGATTTGATATATTTAAAAAAATAAAATAAAATAATTTGAGAAAGGATGTCATCTTCACATCCTAAGGAATCATTCAATTATGGAAAAGTGTAAGGTGGAGTATGAGTCTTCATCATAATAATATTCTCAATTATATATATCATTACATTATGTGTGAGAATATATTTCACAAATGATCCTAACAAAGGGGAGGATCATTTTTGAAGTCATGCCCATTTTGAGGGACTATACAGATGTGTTACCTAAATAATTTCATGGTATTCCTCTTGGCCTAGAGGTTGGGTAATAAATTTATGTTATACCTGAAACTATACCAATATCAATTACTCCTTACAAGATTTCCACCATTGAGTCAAGGAACTGAAGAAGTAGTTACTAGAGAAACTAGACATGGGTTTTATATGCCAGATTTCTTTTCCATGGGGTACACTAGTCTCCATCATATATAAGAATGGTGGATCAATTTTCCTCTTCATTGACTATCATGTGCTAAAATAGATCACAATAAAGAGCATGTATTACCTTCAATAGATAGATAAATTATTTGACTAACTAAGTGGGTCCAAGTATTCTCTAAGGTGGACCTTCTGTAAGGATATCCGAAATTATTGGTGAGGAAAGGATATATATTCCCAAGACTACCATTTGAACGAGCTATGGAAATTATGAGTTCATAGTGATTCCCTTCAAACTCACTAATGTTCCATCAATTTTCATGTACTTAATGAATATTTTCTTTAAATATTACCTCAAACAATACGTGGTAGTCTTTATACAAGATATTATGATAAACTCAAAGAGAAAGGAGAGGATAATTTTAATAGTTTGACAGAGAATTTAGGTAGGGAGAAACAATATGAAATGTAATTAAATTTGTGTTATGGACGGTGTATGTATCATTCTTTGGTCATATTTTCACCAAATAAAGAATATATGTGGACTCTTATAAAACAAAGGAAATTGAAAACATACCTTTAATAACATCTATAATATATATCCATAATTTCCTTGTAGTATTTTTGTATTATCAATGATTTCTAGTAACTTCTCACAATTTTCAAACCCACAAACCTTCTGACTCAAAAGGGGGTAATGCTTGTATGGACCAGTGAATATGAAGCCTACTTCAAGGAGTTGAAAAATTGACATATCAATGCACATGTATTTATACTACCAACAAGTGGGGAACTCTTTTTGGTATATAGTGATACATCAATGAATGTATTAAGAAATTTATTTATGAAAAAGGATAATGTAATAGCCTATGTTTAAAATAAGCTGAATGTTCTTGAGAAAAATTATCAAGTGCATGATCTAGAGTTGGTGTCTATGATCATAGAATTTAGTTTATTTGAAATTAAATTTATGGGGAGAAGTTTGAGAAATATATTGATAACAAGAGTCTGAAATATATATTCACACAAAGAAATATTAATATGAGACTACAAAAATTGTTAAAATACATCAGGGATTATGATTTCTCAATTCACTAGCAACATAAAAAAGAAAATTATGTGGTAGATTATCTAATTAGAAAGGATTATATAACTTTATCAATGATGATAATTGAGAAGGATCCAATATTATTATACTATAAATGTATGGACATGGGAATCAATAAGATAGTTATATCATCATTCATTTCAGAAATGATTTCTCAACCATCAATTTTATAAAAGATAAATGATTCTCAATGATATGATGGGGAAATTCAAAAATATTTAGATGCTATATGAAAAGGTAAATCCTTATATTTTAAAATTTATGAGAAAGGTTTCATTAGATTTTGGTCATGACTCTGGGTACCATCCAATCTAAAGATATATAATGATATTATTAATGATGCACATAGCTCTACCATCTCTATTCCACTAGGGAGCAAATATATGTATCGAGATCTCTGAGGGTACTGTTGGGGTGAAAATTTGAAGAAGGAGATTTCTGAATATGCACCAGAGTATCTGGTATATTAGTAAGTGAATGATGAAAGGAAAAAGTATAAGGGGATAATGCAACTATTACACAAACCTACAAGGAAATTGGAAAAAATTATTATGGTCTTTGTTAGTGGAATTCCAATTTCACCCATATAAAATAATTCTATATAAGTCATTGTGGAACATCTTTCAAAGAATGATCATTTTAAAATGTTTTTAGTGGACTTATCACTCCACAAACATACACAAATATACATCATAGAAGTGGGGAGGCTACATGGAGTACCACTATCAATTATATCTGATCATGACCCAAGATTTGCCTCCATGTTTTGGAAAAGTATCTAACCATATTTAAATATTGAGTTGAACTTTAATATGAATTATCACCCCCTAACTAGTGGCCAATCTAAGGAGACTATTTAGACATTGAATGACATGTTGGGAGCATGCTAAATGGAATTAAAAGGAGGATGTGATCAGTATATTACACAAGTCGAGTTATATTAAAAAATTAGTTTCCACTCAATCATCCAAATGGCTCCATAAGAAAACAATTATTGGAAAATATGTGGAATAAATTCATGACGGGATGATGTTAATGAACATAAGATGTTGGGACCTGAAATTGTGAAGGAAATGGAAGGAAGGATGAAGAACTTACAATAGAATATCCAGGCTTCCCAAAGATGATAGAGGAACTATATAGATAATCATAGATGTCACATTGAGTTTGAGGTCAGTGACAAGGTATTCTTTTAAATATCTCCATTGAAGAGAGTTCTGATATTTGGAATGAAAGGAAAGCTAAGTCCCAAGAATATTGGCCAATTAATGATTATCGATCCTTTCAAAGTTGTGTCCTGTCAAATAGAACTTAGAAAAAACATGTATCAAGTAATTGATGTATCCCATGTATCCCTTTTATGGAAGTACATACCTGATACCTCACATGTAATGAACTCGTATGATGTATATTTGGAAAATGATCTCTCATATTAGGAGCATTTGGTGATGATTTTTGGACCATAGATACAAGGTTTAATGAAAAAAAGATCAATCAATTAGTCAATGTAATATAGAGAAACCACAATTATGAAGAGGTGATATAGGAACAATATGAAAGAATTAAGAAAACAATCTCACCTTTTTCATATTAATATGTAAAACAAATACTAGATGAAAAAATTTCATAATATTGGAAGAATCTGATAACAATTTTTTAATGGAATTTAATTCATAATGAAATACAACAAATAAATAAACCAATTAAAAATTATTCTAGTAAATGAGGAATGATAACTTATAGAAAAAATAAACATATAATAATGAAAAATATTACAACAGGGAAATAAATAGAAACTATGATAATACGAATGGGAAAATTTGGATCCACTCGATCCACTAGAATAACCACAATCATAAAAAAAGATATAGAAATAAAACATAATGTTAATGATAAAATATCCATTTTGAAGATGAAAGTAACTATTCAACCATAATATAAAATATATATGAATTAAGAAAAAAATGAAATAATAGGTATTTATAGAAATTAAAGAGCATATGCCATTGGAATAGTAACATAACTATCAGAATAGTAACATGAACGTTGGAATAGTAATCAGACCATTAAGAATTGTAATCGGGCCATTAGAATAGTAGCTTCACCTATGAAAGTTTAAATAAAATTGATGTATCTTTTAAATTAAAATATGATATATTTATGTCATGGTATAAGTAAATAAACATTTTTAAAATGATAAATTAAGTGTTTGTATTTTTGAAAAATGTAAATACTTTTTTTAAAATTATAAAATTTACACAATATTTTAGAAGAAAAGTTATTTTCATAAAAAAAATATTAATATGTTTATATTACATTGTATTTTAATTATAATATAATATTATGGGAACTTTATTGGTTTTCCAAACGGTCATAAAATTTATAATAACCTTAACACATGTATCTTTTGAAGAAATGATTATTGTATTTAAAAATTGCATTAAAAAATTTACAAAATATGTTTTCATAAAATGGGTTTAATTTTTGAAATATATACATATAAAAAAGGTTATGGATAATTGTTAATATGTTTCTAAAATAGTAGAATGTTTGATGAATAGCGAAGTACAATAATTCTCAGTATAGACATTATTAGCTAAATACTAGAATTTTTGAGTAATTAATGACATAAGAATGATATAATAACCCATTAATTCCAATGAACCTCAACTATTTACATTATTTATACATAGTAATCAACACTATTTATTGTATTGATCCAAAATAATAAACTAATGAATATAATAATAGAAAACACTCTCTCCCCCTACAGATTCCACCCCTCACCATCTCTTATCCTCACACCAAATAATCCTTGTAGCTAGTCAATATTACACCTAGTTATATTATAAATCATAATCACTATGTCCATGATCTCATAGTTTCAATAAAAGACTAATCCCAAGTTCCTTAAAGAGGATTTCAAGGAGGCGACATTCAAGATGTAAAAATCATCCATCCTACTATTTTAATTTTTTTTCCTTATCTTATCATTTCCTCACCTATACTATCTAAATTTGAATGATAAATCCATTTTAATATATATATTGTTGGTCAGAGTCGATACTCAAGAGGGCGGTGAATTGAGTTCTAATTAAAAATTTCTATTAAAAACTTTTGGATTAAATTCCCCCAAATTACATATAAGTTAAAAAGTAGTGAATTTGTAAAGGTTATGAATTTTCAATTAGCTTCTCAAAGATTGATTAGTTATCAGTCAATTTAATCTGAAGATTAACTTGACTTGTGAAACTAACGTACTGGCTTAAAAAAATTACAAACACTTGCTAATTTAACTATCAGAGTTACTTTAAAACAGATTTGAATTTAAAGTACTTAGCAGCATAATATAAAATATAGTTTGAAATAACACAGCAAGGTTAACCAAGAGTTTTAGTCTCAAGCTGAGACTTAGTCCTCTCAAATAGTTTATATAAACTTATAATCCACTCCCTGGATATGGGGTAAACACCAGTACACAGACTGTCCAGGTCCTAAGACCTCTACCATAGTTGTTCGTGTGAAAAAATAACACACAGGCTATCCTAGTCACACTCGACCTCTACCATAATTCATAGTGGGGGTATTTTAGAAAGTTTGAGTGAGTATTGAAAAATCCTTTAGTTATTCTCAAGAGACACTGTGTGTTTCACATAAATAGAGACACACACACAGTACTCAAAATGTAAGTAAATGAATCACAACAGAGTGAATAATATTTGTGATGAGTTTAGAATGCTCTGTGTGATAGTAATGAAGCTCTAGACTCTTTCCGGTTTGAGTAGATGAGGTTTTTGAGTCCTTTTGGGATTTCTTGAGAAAATATAGTGTCGTAGTTTCTCTTCCAGACTCCTTTGTGAATGAGGTTTGCTCGAGGTTATAGTAGAATATGTAGCTCAGCACTATGCCCCGGCTTCCAGAAAAAGTTATTTTCTTTTTGGCTTGGGCATACCTTGGTGTATCAACCTTTCACCCCTGTGTCTCCACTTTTTCACCCACACTCATATGTTCTCCATTGGTCTTTCTTCTTATAGGACATGTGGCCTGACAAAGAGGATGATTTCCTCTGCAGGTACGAGGTACGGTTCCCTGAAATTCAGCAAAAAAAATTTAATTAATAGCAAATTCATTAAAAGCATAAATATGACCGTTTTTAGATAAAACAAAGATAAGTAGAGTTAAAGAAATGATAACTGTTATTCATCAGTAGCTCATTGTATCAGTGTGCTTTCAACGGTGGACTTGTGTCTATAGGTCTTTTGTTGCATTGGTAGCTGTCACTCTGTGTAGCAGTAGTCTCTGTGTATCAGTAGAAGTTGTTGTGGTAGCTTCCACGTATCAGTAGCTTCATTGAATCAGTAGCTTCGATGTGTCAGTAGCACTATCCATTGGTAACTAACTTATACCGTTAGCTATTTTATATCGGTGACTCAGTCTGTTTGTATCAGTAGGCTTGTACCAGTAGCTGTCTGTCAGTAGCTATGTCTATATTGGTAACTTGCCTGTACTGGTAGCACTTTTTATAAAAAGCAGACTAAGTCTATATCGGTAGACTTAGTGTATCGGTAGCTCTGTACCGGTGACCTTGTGTCATAGAACACTTACTCTAATGGTAAAATTTGTCTATCAGTATCTATCGGTACTGGTGACCTTTGCATATCAGTGAGCTTTGTAACGGTAGACCTGAAGACTTGGTCTATCAGTGACCTAATCACTTAACATTTATCTATTCTATACAAGATATTTCCAGATTAAGTTAGAACAATTATAAACATAGATGAACATTGGAAAAACATATTCCAATGATAATTTTGATATACTTATTAACTCAATATCATTATGAGATTATATTTAATATAAGAATAGATATTATTTGAGATTATCAAAACATATTAAAGCATAATTGGGATTATCAAAACAGGAGAGATCAACAAATATATATATAATAATTTTACTTGGTTAATGGAATATCCATCATCAAATCTATTCTATTCCCCTTTTATTCTATGAAACTGAGAATTTTATCTGTGATATGTCTTTTCACTTCCTTCGTTAATGACGAGTTTCATTTTCCATTTCCACCTTCAAGGCTGGGAATAAAAAAATTATTGTGTTTCAAAAATATTTTAATATGTATTTTATAACTTTTTTAAGGTTTTGAAACAAAAATATAGACATACTATTTAATATAGTGAAACTAGTTCACGATGATAAAAAATTCCAAAAGAAATAGAAAATTTTAATAGACATTTTATCAAATAAATCATTATAATATCATAAAAATGATACATGGGAACATTTATTATTATTTATGTTCATTAATATCATATAATTTAAATTTTGGGGGATTACTCCCATTTTACAACATCATTCATAATTATATACAAGTAAATTGACCATGAAACCATGAAAACCAATAGTCCAGAAATAATGAAATTAAACATTATCACTCATTGAAATGGACATAAATGAACTTAATAACATCTTTCACCCAATTAATTTTTTAATTATTTTTATATAATTTTTATAGTTATTTTATACTTTATTAACATATGAATCCATTTCAATTTATCCTTCTTTTATGGGGAAATACCTGTTTTAAAAGGTTTCCTCCTCAATTTCTCTTGACAAGAAAAACATGATTAAAGGAAACTTATCCATTTCTCACCCATTTCAAGTAAACTTCATAAAATATTTTAAGACAAAAATATTTATCATAAATCTCTAATTTTATCAAGAAAAATTACTTTAGTTTTTTTTATGAAAACAATTATTCCTTTAACCTCTTTAATGGCTCTTTATTTTCCCCTAAAAATGTGTTAAAGCGACACATTTCGGAATAAACCTAATCACTATATTTACATGATGGAAATAATTTATCATGATCTATGATTATTTTACCTTATGAATGTAATAGAATAACTTAAATCCCTTCCTATATGGATACTTTTTTTATACTCTCTTTTTTTATGCCTTGTGTAATTATTTTGATACAGGTTTCCCTCCATGGTTAACGCTTATATTTATTAATTTTGTTTGATTCTGTATGTGGTATACATATTCATCTACATGTGATGATGGGTGTTCCCATATATCACTAAAATTCCTTAGGAAATGTTTTAGTATAATGAGATGTCATTTATGGGATTAGGAAGTAAACTTAATCCATTACGGGACGTTGTCTACCGTGAGATACAGTATTAGTAGTTAGCATTGACTCGTGTTAATGTCATGGTTTATATTTTTACTAAATTGCAATATTTTTATGATAATATAATTTCTTATTCTATATGTTATTACTTCTAATGTTTATTCATGATCCATGCCTTTTTAGTAATGCTTTATAATTCAAGTGATATGTTTTATTCCCAGGTTTATTCCCTAACTGAGATTTTTAGCTCATAATTTTGATTATGTATTCCCCAGGTTATCTTATGCAGTTATAGGTCCTCAAAGTGATTTATCCGATCATAATAGATATTATATAAAATGTGTATTTAATATTAATTTCTTGTTTTTTTATCACTTACCCAGTCTTCTAAATACACTAGACTATTTTATCTTTAGTTTGTATTATTCTTAATATCATGATATATTACTTGTAAAAGGCTAGGGTCACTATACAATTTTTATAAAAAATATTTTCAAAAATAGTTTTAATATTCCAATATGATTTTTAATTTCATTGATTCTGAATTTTATGTTTTAAATTTTTTTTAAAGGAATCGTTATTTCCTTTTTAAAACATGGAAAATTTTAATTTTATCAAAATTTTGAAAGGAATAAATTTTTAATATGTACGACAAATTATTTCCAAAATATTTTATGAATTTACAATTTTTTAAAAATTGATTCTCAACGAAAGGATAATTTCTTCAAGAAACATTCCATGTGACTATTATTTCAAAAATTATATCCAATATAAGATGAAATACTTTGATATTACTTACACATTAATGGATATATGAACCCAAGAACCCATTTTTATTCTATATATGGATGGTTTATTTTTATGAAGAAAAGAAGTTTATGGAACCCATTTATCTTCTACAGATTATTTGGTGATAAGATGATTATAAAACCCACTTATTTGTTCATGAGTTATTCATTGTGTAAATAATGAAATGGTTTTAAAAATGCTTTATTTTTATGGTTTCTGATATACTGAATGGATTATGATTTTTTGGAACATGTATATATGATTTTAATCATGTGAAGGGTGGTACCTATATATATTTATAATGCATTGGGTAATGATTAATGTTATATGAGGTCAAAGGGTACCCCAGAGGTTGTCCCAAGCTCGAAAGAGGTTATACAAGAGGTTATCTTGAGCCTTAAAGAGTGTACATGGGAGGTTATCCAAAGCCCGAAGTATGTACATGGGTGGTTAGACAAAAACTAAGTAGTTATGAATGTACTGGTGGGTATCATTAACCTAATATTTTTTATGATTATGTATAATTCACAATTCCATGTCAATTTCTAATGTTACTCACTCATGGATCATGTTCTTTGATTCCTTTATAATTCACGTCTCATGATCTGTCATGTTTTATGCCTTGTCTCATGATTTTGATCATTTATATGTATGGTATTGTTTTTAAATGTTATTTTCATATTGTAAAACCCTTATAATCATTTCAGGCTTATGTGATTATTGATATCTCACTTTATTACCCTTACTGAGCATCTGAGCTCACCCTTTATTATGTTTCCTTTCATCGGGTTATGAAGGATGGTTTTAAGTAGGGTGTGTTTGTAAAGAGTAAAAAATGGGAAATCATTCATGATATATATTAACGATCTCTCACCATATTAGAATATTGTTTAACTAGACTCAAAAGACACTAAAATATTACAGTCCTCAAGAATGTGCTTATTTAATTTATTGAATATCCATATAAAAAGATTTTATATATATGTATGAAAATACTAGGTCATTATAAAGAGTATGTTAGTAATTGGATTTCTTATTAATTTGAAAAAATATATTAAGATTTATATAAATAACGAATATTATCTAACATATCTTTATATGTTGAAGATTATAATAGAATAAGATAGGAAGTGAATTTCTAAAAATATATCTATTTTGGATTATAAATGTGATAAATTCTAAGATATATTTATACTTAAATAAATATTGATTAATAATTTATTGAATATGACTCTAAAATATGGGATTCAAGGATGCATATACATTAGAAGATAGAAAATAATCTTAGTGATCTAAATAAATAACAGCACTTGAGAGGTAAAAAAATTAATGAAGTAAAATAACTTTTATTTCATAAATATATCTAAGCACTGTTGATATAGATTATCTATAAAAAGGGTTTAATAAAAATGATAAATATTATTTTTTTACAATAAAGGAATTATTAGTTGATATCATTTGATAAAATATATATTCCATGAACTGAGGATGATGTTCAATGCTTAACATTAAACACTTACTTGAGGATTGATTAATAAAACCCTTCCAGAGATACACGATGTCTATATATGAAAATAATTTTCTTGAAGTGCGTCATGATGAGAAAGATATCCAAGATTCTATGATGAACCTTAACATAGAGAGTGCTCTGAGCCCTGATGGTTTCCCAGACTCATTATATAGGGGTTCATGGGAGGTGATTAAGGATGGTTTTATTCTCGCTATATAGGAATTCTTTTACGGTGGCTCTATTCCAAGGGTGTTGGTTGCTACAACTCTGGTCATGTAGTCGATGATCAAAAATACATCCTCCATTTTTGACTATAGTATGGTTAGCATGAGAAATTTTCCATACCAGATTTTATGAATCCCTATAAACTCATGGTTGTACATACATGTTCCTCGATAGGTTTATTTTGAGTAGCATTGTTTTGTTAAAGTCCTGCCATCTCAGGGAGCAGTTTTTGTAGCCCATGAAATGATTTGTGATATTAAATTTAAAACTCATGGTTCAAACATCGATTCAAAAATATATATGAATAAATATTATTATTGAAGGAAGTTGGGTTTATCAAGAGAATTATTAAAGCTATGGAACACTCCTCAAGGGCTACAGTCATTCTATTTAGATACTTCAGCTGGTCCCTTATGGTGGTTTCTTTTCTGTGTAAGACACATGGTTTTTCAGGGGTTTATATGGTCTCAGACAAGGGGATACCATTTCCTAGACTATTTTCATACTCATGAAAGACAATGTAGGTTAACCTATTAACAAGATGATTTCCATGGGCGACCTTCTGAATATAGTAAGTAAATGAACCAGCCTATTATATATCACTTGATGTTTGTGGATGAAACACTTATATTCATTAGTGATAGTGGTAGATCGATTGGTGGGATTTTCAAAATCCTAGATGAGTACAACTACTAGAGTGGGAACCTTTTCAATTGATCCAAGAGAAATATATATATAGGTCAAATGTGGTGATAGATAGTAATCCTCCCTATGTGACATGATAAACATGCAGAATGGTCTGTTACCTCATGAATATCTGGGGTCTCCAATCACTCTTGTCTGGGCTCAAATTAGGTATTTTGATATTATTATCATGAAGATTATAAATTGGGTACTCAACTAGAAAAATAGTTTTATATGCATTAGTGGTAGAATGACATTAATCAATGGTGTCTTATCAGCTATTCCTGTGCATGATTTCTTGGATAGAAATGTTCCCAAGGGAGTTAATACATCTATTGAAATAATCTAGGATTGTTCCATATGGGATGAATTATCTGACGGGAAGCATCACTGTACCTCATGGAATACCTTGGAAAGACCAGTTCATGTGTGTGGGATCAATGTGAGGAGTATGTTGGAAACTATATATTGCATGAATGAAAAACATGCATGGGTGGTTCTGGAAGAGTGTACGGTTTAGGGAAAAATTATGTACTATAAAGTTGGTGGTTATGTGGAGGGATATAAATCCCATGTATCAGCTTTATGTTCCTTGATTCATGACTTTCTTCTTGTCATTCAGAAAAATTCTCGATGGATTCTATAAAAGGTGGAGATTTCATTATAGAATCATAATTGGGGGCATGATCATTGTGTTATAGGTTTTCCTGGTCCTTAAATCTCATTTGTGGAGGATATTATGTATCATAGCTTCATAAATGATATTCTAGACAATGAAAAAATGAGTTTATTGACACCATTGACTAAAATTCAGATCTTAACAGATGTGAGTTCACTGCCTCTAATTTGGGGTTATTTTCCTCTAAGAATTTATGTCAGATCAATATTCCTCGGAAGTAGAAAGACTCCTGGAATAGTTTGGTATGGTGTAAAAAAGTTCCTACCAAATTCATCTTCCTTATATATAGGATTAGGAACTAGGATATTCCCACAGATATTAATGTGAGGAGGATCGGTATCACCCTGGTCTCTAGATGTCATTACTGCTCATTGCATTGGGAGGATGACTCTAATAATATTTTCATTGATGGTTAGTGGGATATAGTTGTCTGGGAAATTTTTGGAGAGTTTTCTAGGATATTTTCCTTGGATCCCTGAGTTGCCTCATTTCAGGAAATATGGTTCCATGGGATGAATGATTCATGACCCTAAAAATATTCAAGCGTAGTGATGGGTTACTGGTGTATCTAGAATGCCTAAATAAGGCCAGGTTTGAAGGCATTGTTAATACAGGGAGAGATGTTTTCACAAGAACTATATCCCTCATGATTAATTTGCTTAGAAATTTCAATGATTGGCATCATTCCCCCTCATTGAGAGCCATACAGGTGACTGAGCCTTTTATGCATCAACATATTTCTAGGTTGAGAGGAAACTGGGTAAGTTGGTCCTGCTAGCCATGGGTTACAAACTTTATTTTGATGTTCATGTATCTTAAGGATCATGTTTGTTGGATGGGTGGTTCAGGACTATAGGGGGTGTTCTGCTGGATATAACCTCCTCTTATGGGAGCGGAACTCCATTAGGGCAAAGGCCATGTCTATGTTCATGGGGCTCAAGTTGTGTTCATTGAAAATTTTCCCCCAAATCAGGTTGAAACTGATTTCAGGATTATCTATGATTCCTTGCATTGTAAAACATCCATTCCACTGTATACAGACTATATCGTCAAGAATTGTGGAGCCAACCTCAATAACAGTTCCACACATATTGTTCTTACATGGTAGGAGGGTAATAAGGCGTCCGCCCATCTTTCTTCTATGGTAGTGGTAGATCTAGAGACCAATTTTACGTATTTTTTCAGCACAATTCAAATAATATCGGAGGGGGATAATTTGATTAGGGTAGACCAACTTGGTCACCATTACTTTAGGCATCCAGAGTCTTGTATTCTTTGTCCTTTCCCATGTCCTTGTTTTGTTAGGGACTTTAGTTATTCTGTTAATTAAAAATGCAATATTTAATTAAATAATTATTACACCCTTCCCATTATATTTATGTGTATTATTTTTTCAAAATGGGAAGCAATAATTAATCTTATGTGCTCAAGATGTAGTTAAATAACTCTAAATTTATTTTAAATGTGAATTTAATGTTTTATTAGGAATTGTTTTCAAATTTTATTTAGGTGTTCTTATCACTGTTTCTAATTTGAATGAAGATATGTTTTGTTGATAAAAAGTTTATTTAGATGTATATGTATTTTTATTTTTATTATATTATGTTGTATAATATATTTATACAATTTTAGGGGTAATTTATTTGATTAATTTATAAATATATTTTACATAAAATAAATTACTGAAACTGAGGGGTAATATCCCAAACTAATATCAACTCTATTACCAAAAAAAGTACATCACCAGCATCTCTATAATTCCCTATTACCTTTCTATTAGGTATGTTATGATCATTATTTTTGGATTCCATCTATCATTTAGAAAATATTCTTATCCTTGAATTGGGAGGATACATGTAATGGTGATGTTTGGAATTTGTTGATTTTTCAGGGTTTTTATTGACTTTTCTATTATTCATTAGGTAGTTACATGACATGTAATAATGATTCATGATGTGTAATGTTGGCCAGAATCATCCGATAATTTGAATTTAGAGTGAGAGAGTTTACACATCATGTAAGGATTACACATTGTGTAATGTGGAAATCTAGTTTTTAATTAAAAAGGTGATTCAATTTTTTGGCATAACATAAAATGAGAGGGATTCATGACGTGTAAAATATTATACACCATGTAATCCCCATATTTTTAGTATTTATAGTTTTTGTGAAGGTTTTTGGGGGATCATTTATTTTGACTTCTACTATAGTCTAGTGCTGATACCCTAATATTTTTTGGATGTATTCTTTTCATCTAGATCAATCCATTCAGCAATTGACAAACATGTTTAGGTGCTTCATCTCTCCAGGAATGAGATCCTCTCATATTCTCACTTAGTACTGGTTGTGGTACCTTTAATTGTTGTGATTGGTAATTAGATGGTGTTTTATATCAACTATTTTCACTCTCTAGACATGCCTTGTCATTTGAAGGAATATATTATGGTTTCCAATCCTTTTTATCAATGGTAGTATGGTTTTCTAGGATATTGAGGTAGGTGGATCTATTAAATTTTTCTAATTTAATTAATTTCATGTTGTTCTTATTAATTTCTTGATTTTTGAATGGTAATTTCATGTGTTGAAATTGAAAAGGGAATGGGTTCATATTTAAAAAAGAATTTTTTATTTGAATTTTTTTTTCCTTGATTTGAAATGGAAAATGTATTTCCAAACCATTAAATAGTTGGTCTTATATTTGAAAATATCTTTATTAAAAAGATAACATGTTTTTTTAAAATAATTGACAAACATTGCACACCGAGAACTGTGGGTAAACTGATATAGATACATGAGTAGCCTTAGTGTGTGTGACCCCACTAAAATTTTACCTTTTACATATTGATGGTCTATGGAAATCCTAAATGTTTGTTTAGATCCAATATTATGCCTTGTTTTTCTTGTGATGTTTTAGAATTTATTTTACCCTAGGCTAGAGCCTAACTGGAAGGTACATTGTTGTCTATAGCTGTTTATTTCATTTTAGTTTATTTCATATATATTGGATCACAACTATATTTATATTTTAGAATATTTAACTACTTGTTTCTAACATTGGAAGACCTGGAATGCAATTTCTGAAAACTCAAGTATTATTTGATAAAGGATTTCAAGTAGGTTTGTTTGTAATAATTAATCTAAAATTGTTTTGTTTTAAATATTGGACATATATATTCTTTTTATTTGAAATTGTATATATATATTTGGTAGTATCCTAATGGGATCTGATACTCACACACTACTTCTACTTGTGGGTGTATATAGACATAGTTTTGTAGGATTTAGTTAAAGGGAAGAACTATTTGTAACATTTATGATTATCTTTATATTACTTTTTCATTTTTGGATAGTTCATAGACAATGTTTCATAACATGGAGACCAATTTTTCTAGTTTTTTCATACTTTCTGGGGTTTTATATTTGTATCAATTGTATCTCCATTTTTTTTCACAATGTATACAAGTTGTATTTTTTTCTTATATATGATACTACATCTATTATCTTTATTTTACCTCACCATGTGATGGTATGACATAGGTGACTGGTCTGGTTGACCCTGGATGGTCTATTACAATGTGGTATCAGAGGGGTTACTTAGTCTGATGTATGTATGAATCACCTGAGTTGGTTCTGTGTTCGGGGTATATAAGAGTGAGATCATTGCAATTTGGATAGTAGGTATGAAAACGTGTCCTATCTAGCTCACTCCCATGATTGAATCCATGTTTCCTTGGGCGGTAAGAAAATATTTAATAAGTTAAAGACTGAGTGTTTATGTTCATTTGAATAAATTTAATCGGAATTTAATTCAAATTAACTTGTCTATATTATATGAGGACAAGGTATATGAAAGGTTATCTGAATAAACTAAATAGGGATTCTATTTATATTGACATGTTCCTATAAAAATGTGATGGGCATTTGTGTTATAATTCATAACTCCTTCAAATTCTCAATACTTTAAATCTTGGTTTTAATTCATGATTTTTGGTTTAATGGTTTTGTAATTTTATCATGGATGGTTGGTTATTGTCTTTTGTTTAATTGATAATTCCTTCTATAATAGATCTTCCAAATACAGGAGGGTAAGTCTCTAGAAAGGTTCTATAGGCAGACACTCCAACGGAACCTTATCTGGTTGAAGTAATGATCTTTACCATTCAGACTCTAGGGTCAGTGGATGCAGTGAACAAAGGATGGTTAGTTGATCAGGGATCATAATTTACCATGAAGAATCCAAAATTCTTCCATGGGGAAAAAGGGACTCAAGAGTTAGATGAGTGTATTGAATATATTAATAGGATCTACCAATTTTTTACAAACTCTTGAATATTCTTAGGTGTGTTTATACTCATATATGCTCAGATTACCAGGAATAAGATGGTGGGAATCGATAGTGCAAGCTATGTTTCATAAAGGAATTACTTGGGTTTCATTCAAAATGATTATAATCAATATTTTTATACTTAGACATTAAATGTAGAAAAGACATGGGAGTTTTTGATATTAGAGTAAGGGGGAGTACTTTTCTAGAATACACCACAAAATTTGCTCATTTGGTGGATCTAGAAGCAAAGCATGACAATAATGATTCCTTGAAGGCTTTAAGGATCAATATGGGGCATATGGATGATGTTCGGTCAATGATTTGTTTTCCTCATGAACTTTATAGAGGTAGTGGATAAGGCTGATTTGGCAGAGGAAAACATAGATTTAAGGACAAAATTTGGTAGCACTTTAGTGGGTGCATCATTTAGAGATGATTCTTCTTCAAGTCAAGAAAAATAGTTCTTGAGTGGTCGGTTTTCTCCAAGACCAATTTAAAGGGATTTTGTTGGGTAGAAATAGGTTATCTTCTACTAGTATGGGAGGCATGGTCATACCAAGACCCATTGTATGGAGTATCTTAGAACATGTCCTCTTTGTGGGTGATCTTCCCTTATGAAGTGTTTTTGTGATATGTTGTCCCAAACAAGTAAGACAAGGTCCAATTTCACTAAATGGTAGTAGTTTCATTTTGATGGTTTCAAGGGTGGTGGGTCTCATTCTCCGGATAAGGGGGATTTCCAAGTGGCTAATTATGGATTTCTTTATTAAGTTGATTTTTTTTCTTGAAAATTCTGAAGTAGGTCTAGCTATTGATAGAGTCATGGGGTTTATTTCATCTCATATGGTGTTAGATTTTTTTGATACAGGTTCTACCCATTATTATATTTCATTAAAGTTGTTTTAGATGCTGGTCTTTCATTCAGAGCTTATGTCATTCTTATTGGATCATTCCATGTCTTTGGGAAATAGGTTCGAGAAAGGTTTAAATGTCTGGCATGTCAGGTGGTGATATGAGACTTCTTAGTGAATGATCATGATATCTTTGAATTGTTTATGGGAATAGTTTGAATGATTAGTGTGAAAGACTATATATAATTTTACCTCCATCAGGTACAAATCATATATACTAATAGGGTCACTCATGTATTCTAGGGTGAGTGGGACTCAAGATTGAAAAGGGTAGGGAAGATTATTCCTTATACTTGTTTAATCTATTTATTTTTTTTAAACTTTTCTTGATTTTTTTAACCCGTTATTGGGAGTCTAGCTACCTAAAATTATGTGTGCATACCATAACATCTTTCAAGATTATTTTTATGGTTACCCACTATAGAGAGAGTCCATGTTTACAAATGACCTATTACCTAGAATGATGACAATTTCAATGACATTATATCTAATGGAACTTGCTGAGTTTGTAAAAATTGAAGTCTAGTTTAAGGAATTGGTCACACGAGTATTTTCCTGTAATATTCTCTAAAAAGGCAGAAAAAATACTTTTACATTGTATTGAATATAAGAGGTTGAATTGGGTGACCATCAATAGAAATTATCCTTTATGTAGGATTTTCGATCTCTTTGATCAGTTGATGGGGGATCATTGGATTTCCAAGATTGACCTTTGGTTAAGGTCCTAGTGGTTGAGAGTCTAAGAAGAGTATATACCTGATAAAACTTTTCAATGTTGATATGGGAATTTCAAAATTTTGGTTATGCCATTTGGTCTCACTAATGCTCCTGTGATATTCTTTCTTTTGATGAACCAAATATTTCATCGATTCTTAGAACCCTTTGTTTTGGTGTTAATAGTTGATATCAGGGAATACTACAAGTTATAGTAAGAGCACAAAGATCATTTGGATATAATTTCATCAAACATTGAGGGAACATCATATGTATGGTAATATTTCCAAGTGTGAGTTTTAGATATGAGAAGTGATGTTTTTAGGGCATGTGATATCTAAGAGGGGTGTCTCAATTGTTCCTAAAAAGGTGAAATCAATTTTGTCAAGGGATCATCCCAGAAATATATTTGTGATTCAATGCTTCTGGGGTTTGGTAGGTTACTATAGATTGTTTGTTTAAGAATTCTCTAAGATATATCTTTTATGAAAGATTTAACCCATAAATTTTTTGTCTTAATTAAACAAAAATGGTTAGATATATTTTGAGGAGTTGATGATGAGGTTATCTTCATCATCCATTTAAATTCATCTAGAACTAGGTTAAGATTATGATGTTTTCTATGATTATTTTGGTAGGGGTTTGCAATGTGTCTTGATATAAGGGAAACATGTTGTGGATTACGACTCTCTATGTAATTCCCTCACAAGAATAAATAACCTAAAGTGGATCATTTTTTGACATCTGTTATGTATGTTCTCAACACATGATGTCACTATCTCTTTGGAGAGTAGTTTTCATTAAATTCTGATGGTAAAATCTTGAAGTATATTTATCCTAGATAAATATGAACTTGAAACAAAGACACTAGGTTGAGTGTCTTCATACAATTATTTTTTATATCATTTATACCCTTGAGAGAAGGAATGTGGTGGCTGATGAATTGAGCAAAAAATAACCGACACAAGACATAAAGGAATCAGTTGAATAGTGGCGTCTGATGATTTTTCTTGTCGAGATGTGATTGGGAGTGGAGGAGTTTGGTGGATAGGTTTTTTTGGATTTGATGAATGTTGAATCCAAATTTTATGATCTTGTTCTACTTGAGTACATGACAAAAACTGAGCTATGGAAGTTAGGATAAATCCTAAATGGTGGGGAGGCCTCGTGAGAGTAGTCTTTGTCTCCTAGTAGATCTTTGTGATTCTATAAGATGTGTTTTATTTTGTTTAGATATGATTTTATAGATAGTGTACTCTAATCTTGTTGGTCTATGCATGCTGGTAATGAAAAGTGAGCCATGATTTGAGATTTCGGTGTTGGTGACCAGTGATGTGGCCATCCGTTGTAGATTTTGTATCACGATGTCTCTCTTGTCAAAGAGTTAATGTAGAACACTAGAGACATCCAGATTTGTTTTTTTACTTTACCCATTCCAATATGTAAGGGGGATGAAATTTCCATATATTTTACTATTGGATTACCATTTAGATCTATTGGGAATGATTCTATTTTTGTGGTTATTGAAAAACTCATTATATCATCACAGTTCATTCCAATAAAGTTAATGACAAAAGTGGAACAGTTTGGGGACATGTATGTATGTGATATTGTGAAGATTCTAGGGTTCCCTCTATAGTTGTTTCTAACAGGTACTTAAGGTACATATCCAGGTTCTAAAATGGTTTCTAGAAGAAATGGGTTCCGAATTGAAATTTAGCATAGATTATCATTATCAAATGGATAGAGATACCTGGAGGGCTATACAAGTTCTTAGGGATATTATCGTGGCTTGGGACCTTGATTTTAGTGGATCTTGGTATAGAATTATGAATTTGGATTAGTTATACTCTAATATTATTTATCAAGATCCAATCATGATGGAGGCATTTATGACTTTTAATGGAATTATATGTTGATCTTCCTTGTGTTGGGATTTGTTGAGAGAGAAGTCCTTGATTGGGCCAAGGGTCATTAAAGAGACATTAAAGGTGTTTTAGTTGATTCATAGGCATTATATTATTGAACAGGGTTGTCAGAAATGTTGTGCACACCATAGGTGTCGTCCATTTGAATTTGAGGCTGTAATCTGGCCTTTCTCAGAGTTTGATCTAGATGGGACATTATTATTTGGGTAAGAAGGTTAATTTGGAAATGAGGTATGTGGGACCCTTTGAGATTATTGAGAGACAATTTAGGGTGGATTATTGGTTACTATTACCCTTTATCTTGACATTATACATGAAATGTTTTATTCATCCCAATTGAGGAGGTATATAAAAGATACTTCCCATGTGATTAGATTAGAATATGGTTTTAATGATCCTAATACCACTTTAGTTGAGATATCGGTTCAGATTAAAGATCACCAAGATAAGGTAATACATTGGAAGATGATTATCATGGTTTGGGTACTTTAGAAATATGGATAGGATTGAAATGAGATGTGGGATAATGAGTCATTGATGAGGCAGCAGTCGCCTACACATTTTGTGGATCCATGATCTTGAGCTATTTTTAGGGAAAGAATTCTTTTATGATGGGTAGATTGTAACTCCCCATTACCTTTATTTCAGGTATGTTCGGATCTTTATTTTTTTATTTCCCTTTTCAATGGGTGAATATTCATGTCCTTGAATGTGGAGGGTAACTATACTGGTGAAGCAAAGGATTTATTGGTATTTTATATTTTCCATTGACATTTATGTTGTTCACTATGTAGTTACATGATGTGTAGTGATTTTTCAAGATGTGTAATACTACTCAGACTCATCCCATGAGTTGACTTCAAAGTGTGAGAATTTGCACATAATGTAAGGGTAACACATCATATAATGTGAAAATCTATGTTTTAATTAAAAATTAGTTGTGTTCTTCATGTTAATAAAAAATGAGAGGGATTCATGTTGTTTAAAAGACTACATTCCAGGAAATTACCCAAGTAGTAGTTTTTAGGGTGCTATGGGGGTGTTTGAGGGCTCAAATTTTTTTGAAGCCTTATCCTCTATGCTAGATCTCTTACCCTAGCTGTTTTTGGGTGTCTTCCTTCCACCTGGATCGATCTGTTCAGTGATTGATCAATAGGGTCTGGAAATTCATCTCTTCGGGCAAGCATTCCTCATATATTACCTCAAATAAGTGTCTTCAAAACGTTTAATTGTATGGATTATTTATTGAATGATGTTTTCTATCAATCATTTTTAGTCTCTAGTTGTATCTTCTCTTCCAAAGGAAGATATTTTGGTTTTCGATCCCTGTTGTCAAAGGCGATTAGATTTTTTCTCTTAACGTAGAGAGATCATTTAAATTATTCTAATTTCATTAAATACTTTTTTATATTAATTAATTGAGATTTGAAATGGAATTACATGTGTTGAAATTGAAAATGTGCATGGGTTCATTATTAAAAAGGGGGGTTTCATTGAAAAGAAAATATCCTTGATTCAAAATTGAAAATAGATTTTCAAACCCTAAATAAGATTGGATTGGATTTATAATTATTATATAAAATTGTGAGAATGGTTTTTAATATAATAATTTAAAAAAATTTCACAACAGGAACCTTGGGTACATCGATATAGAGACACAAGTTGCCTTATTTTGTGCGACAGCCCTAGGAGGTAAAATCTTATATGATGATTGTCTATGGTAGGCCTCAATGTTTGTTGGGATATGACTTTACACCTTGTTTGTCTTGTGAGTGTCTAGTATGTATTGTTCCATAGGCTATATCCCAAATGATTGTTGAATGTCTATTTCTGGTTGTTTATTACATGATAGTTTATTAAATGGATGATCTACCAATGTAAATTTATATTTTGGTATCATTATATGATTGTTTTTATATTTAGTGAACATGGAATGTAATTTTTAACAAATAAATGATTATTTGAAAAAGTATTTCAAATTTATTTATTTATAAAACTTCTTGTAAAACATTTTTGTTTTAAATATTATTCTTGTGCATTAATTTTAATAGAACTTGTATAGATATTCTGGGTTGAATCCTACTAGGATCTGTTGCTCACACCCAAATTTTTCATGTGGGTGGTTGTAGAATTTGATTTGTAGGATTCAGGTAAATGGAATTTATTTCTCTTGTATTCAGGATTCTCTTTAAATTACTATTTTATTTTTGAATTGTATGGAGGTGATGTTTTGTCACATGGAGACTAGTTTGTCTAGTTTTGTCATACTTTATGGATTTTTATTTTTTGGATCAACTATATATCCCGTAGTTTCTTTTTTTTAATTTGGTCATATGTATTTTTTTTATATACATTACTATTTTTTAATATTTCTTTTACCCACCCCATGATGGGTTGACTTCAGTGACTATTCTGGTTAACCTGGTATGGTCTATTATTGTGCCAAGCATGATCCCCAATCTATAAAAATTTTAAACTATTTATAAGTGTTTATAATGAATATATAGTGTTTTATTTAACGTCAATATATTCCATTCATTGAATAATAATTATAATAAATATTTTATCATGTTATAGTAGAATTAACCATCATATTAGATTATAAAAAAAGACCATAATGACCCTTAAAGGTCCAAAAAATGCAATTCATTATTGTAAGGATGATTATGAGAACCGAGTAAACCTTGGGAGAGACATATACATATCACATGAAACTAAAATAAAATCGTTAATATTATAAATCATATTTTCCTTAGTTGAAATACCTTATTCCCTTTTAAATTCCACACTCTATTCCACAACTCAGAAAATTAACATCTTCAGATTCACAAAACTGTATCTAACTCTAATAGAAAACAAAATATTTTATAAATAATAACACCTATAAATATATAGGGTATGATTTTGAAAAAATTCAGTGAGGTAACTCCCTTTACCAAAACATCGAGCACAATATAATAGGTATACATGTAAAATAGTTCTATCCACATAAATTTATAAAAACACCATAATATAAATAGTGTTCCTTCATGAATATATTTTCTCAAATATAGGATATATAAAATAAAAAAAATATTAAAAAAATTATAATGTTTTTATGAGTACTATAATACAAAAAAACAACATTGATTTATAATAAGAATAAATATTTGTTCCTAAAACACTCTTCATTGTTCCCCCCTCCCCTAGATATAAAACATCATCACTGGTAAACTAATAATAAGGAAAAATTTATAACCATTTAACTATTCAATACCCCATCATGGATCTCAATGTAAAAAACCACTGATCAATTACCCACCAAGGATCATGAAATTACATTATAACTGGTGAATTTACAACATTTTATTAAATCATATCAATATCATTGATAAATTACCCATAAACAATTAAGGTGTTGTATTAATGTATTTATATATTTATTTTATACATCTATATTGTGTGAAACTCACTAGATAAAATATAAATTTGGTAATGATTCCATTGAGAAATGAGATTTCAAAAGAAACATGATTACAGGACTAGAGTGCTTAATATTGGTTTCCCCCATCATTGGCCTAGTTCATGAGGGTTAAAATAATTGAAAAATTCTTTCCAATGATCTCTGTTGTCATATTAAATTCCAAGTAATTAGGAGATCGATTCATATGTAACTTTATCTCTAATGGATTTTTTTAAAAAAAAAGAATCCTGGAAAGAAATTCTAGTGCTATAAATGAAACATAATATAGTGACCCATAGTTTACATAAATATATAGTAATTCAGAATTGTAGTATATTAATTACAACATATAAAAAACCAATAACATGGCACTATATATATTTGACTATTTAGAAACTAGGAAACATAATCATGTGGTTCATAAAAGATCTATATTGTCTCCTATTTATTTCACCATAACTAGACTACTTTTTGGTATATCATACTTAATTCCCTTCTTCATGACCTTGGGAAAGTAAACATATGAAAGGGTGAGTTCAAATTCTTAGTAAGGGTAAACAATTGAAATATAAATCATATCATATTCATAAGACCAATAAATTTTAAAAACATATCCTAAATATAAAAGATCATAATATAATGTCATGGGATAAATCATAAATGTTCAATGTAATACCAATAGTAATAAAATAAGACATAAATTTTTTTGGAATACACACATAATTATATAAAATCATTTCATATTAGTCAAGGCTTATTCCCAAGACCATTATAGTGGAGAAAGTGCATTACTGAGTTGAGTTCACTCCTCGTTCCAGCCCTGTATTATTGAACTGGATTTACTTGTCGATTCATTCATGTATATCTCATGTGATATAAATCATTACCCAATGCATTGGAGTGAGGTATAGGTCCCACCCTTTCATAATGAAACCATTCTTATGTGTTCCACAAAAACATAAAAACATATACCATAAAAACCCCCTTGAAATAAAATGGGTGTCTTAAACATCATTCAATCATAAGATAACACATAAGTGGATTTAATATAAATAATTACCTAATTTAAGAATTCAAATAAATGTAATAATATGTATAAAAACATAAAACTGGGTAATATTAGATGGAAAATAATTATGATAAATCATGTGTGCTTCATTTTTTAGGAAAATGTAATTTCTTATTCAAAAACATTTTCCTTCCTCAAAATAACACCAAATGTTAGAAGAAATAATTTTAGGGGAAATTAAATTTTTAATTACATAGAGACTTGTGTTTTGGCCATGTTAGACTTTGGAATATTCCTAGGAATAAGTCCAGATCTAGGCGCGATGACGACATGTGATTCCGAGGCCCGGTGTGCCTGAAATTAATTTTATAAAAATATTAAGTATTTTTATACTATGCGCGAGGCAAGAACGAGTTATCTCTTAAATGGTAGCTTGGATAAAAAATACGGGGGCACGGTTGCGTCTGGGGCATGCTGTTTACCTTAGGCGGGGTGTAAAATTTGCGGGCGTGGGCCTGCTGTGAGAGATGTCACCCAAGGGCAATATCGTCATTTTTAAATAATGACTTAGTAATTTTTATCACTAGCGTTCTTTTCGAATAAATTTTGAACAATTTCTCTGAATGGAAATCTGAGAATTCTGTTGAGTTTTAAATGGGGTGTTTTGCCTAGGGGTGATATAAAATTGGCGGGCATAGTGGTTTCAGAATCTGTACCCGTCGGTAGAGTTTCAGAGAGTTTATAAATTCCACTTAAGTGTTGGAATTAAGGGGAGAACCCCTTTTCCCTTCTCTTTATCTCTCTATAGAATGTTATTTGGCATTATTTGGCATTCTTCACCATTCTTATTAGGATTGAAGAGCGAACTCTGGTGGATCGATGTTGGATCGCAGCAGGTGCGTCGCCAACGACGAACGACCGAATCAAAGTAGGCTTTATGTTGATTTTTTCGATCCTTCATTGATTTCTTGTGTTTTCAAAAAAATCTTCATTTAAATTCTATAATTTTAGAATTAGGAAGATGGCCAAAAAAATATGGCCATCATCTGAGCCCCGTTCTAAATCCTATTCTTGAGCGTTCTTCACCCGTTCTTCAAGGTTTGACCCAGTAATTTTTTGGAACTTCAAAACCTTGACGAATCAATGAGCGGAGGATACTTCTGTGAGACCCTCATCACCATGATCATTAGTAGGCCTGTGTTTTTTTATTTTGGTTAATGTGAGTAGTCCCGGTAGTCCACGATAGGGGCCACCGGATCACTGCCGGTGGCGGCGTGCGACGGTCGCGGTAGGTGGCTCGGTGACGAGGTCCAGAGTGGTAGCGCGAGACTTCCGATGGGAAGCGTTGACCAGAGGTGCTTGGTGCGGAGTCAGTAAATTTCAGGGTTATTCATGGTGCAACAAGTCGAGTTGAAGCTTAGAGGGGCCGATGCGGTGTGGCAGTGTCTGGAGGAGGAGCCGAGTAGGTGGTCAGTGCAGCATCGAGCTTCGGGGGGGCTGTTCGGAGGTAGAGCCGGTGGAGATTTGGACCGCAGCGTCGGGTGGAGCTGCCTGGTGCTAGTGAAAAGGGGGGAGTGGTGGATTCTGCCTATTGCAATCAGCCGGAAGGAGGAGCTCGGGGCGCTGACCTCGGGGTGGGAGCCGCGGAAAAGGACCTGCGGTATGCGGGTCCTGCTGGTGCGGCGCGCGGACAAAGTTCGGCTGCTTGGATGGTCTTTTTGGAGGAACCTGACCTGAGGGGTCTAGTGGTGTTCCAATAGTCCTCAAGCATTGGGCTGCGGCGAGCTGGTCTGGACCCATGGCTGGGTCGCAATTCGGCGGTCGAGACCGGGCCGGCCGGGGTGGACCGTCCCGGTTGGGGCCCTTGTGTTCAAAGGGGCGTAACTTTTAAACAGTGCCTCTATTCGGCGTGCCGTCTGTGGATATAGGTTAGTATCCTTGAGAAGAGATTCTTAAAATCGGTTTAAGGGTTTTGGGGTTCTATTCTTGAATACGGGTGAACTGAAATTATTTAATTTAATAATAAGAAATTGTTATTAATGGTAGAAATAGACATACCTTGCGAACCGGACATCCGATGGACGCGCCGTTAGCAGAGGCATGATACTAGTTCTTGTGTAGACTTTTCGAGATAATCCTTTTAGTGTTCGGGCTAAAGACAGGTTACAATCCCCATAGGGCCCGGTTTTCATGTTTTATTATGAAATTTCACTTTTTCACCCGACATCTGATTGGAGTGTTTGAACACTCATTTCTCCATGCTTTTCGGAGGGGATTGTAGCAGTGAAATCTGCCCACCAAAATTTAGGGTCGAGGTGTGGGCCCCATGATGCGTCTACCAAGAGTATGCTTCGTTTTCATGACTTATGCTTCACAAGTCCATTCGGGGATAATGAATAGACTACATTGCGTGTTTTTTTCTCATAGATCGCGATGGCGGCATCAGTATAGGCCTAGGTGGTGCGCAATGTGGTGATGATGCCATTCACTTGGGTTAGGGACGTTTGGACCAGCAGTGGTTGAGTGTACTCCCTTGTTCGTTCCAATGAGGGTTTGTGTGGAATTACTACATCAGTATAGGTTTGTGATCCCCTTGATAGGATGAATTTTTGTTAGAGTTGTGGCATCCATCCAGTGGGTTCGGAGTGGGATCCTCTAGCTACGCTTCCCTAGTTCGGGTTCTTGGTATCGCTGTGGTCGCTTATCCACGGCCGATGATCCCCTATCTAGCAGGTTAATCCCCTAGGGTTTGATGAATCATCTGGAATATGATCCCCTATGTTGTGGGCCATGCATAGTAGGGTTGTGGAATTGTTGGTTATATGATCCCCTACTCAGCATGTGGTTTATAGTAGGGCTGCAGCATCATTGGCTATACGATCCCCTACGTAGCTTATGGTTTCGGTAGGGTTGGTGCATCGTCAGTTCGATCCCCTAAATCACGAGTTATACCAGATAGGGTTCTAGTTTCTTCATGACCACCTTTACATGGGTGAAGTTCCTCTATCTGAGTGACGTGATCTGTGGAGTGCCAGATCGGGTTGTAGTGTCCGCTAGAGGATCCTGGGTGTGATCCCCTATCTGTGAGATCTACGAGTTACTGGAGTGGGTTTTTGTATCGCCTAGTAGACCCTAGGAGCGATCCCCTGTCTGAGGATTTTGGAATTTCCATTGTTTCAGCGTGAGGTTCTCAGTGATGATATTTGATGAGATTATATCTCTCAAATGACTGTCATCTGGAATGACAGATCTCGTAGAGTGTGTTCTCCTAGTTAAGTACCTATTGCAGGTTACCAGGTCGAAACCCCATGAGTATTGGTGCATGTTTCAAGTATATCTGGATGCTCATGGTATATGTATGGTCATATACATGAGTGTATGTTCATGGGGTATATATGGGCATACACCTAAGTTGAGCTGAGTAGTCATGTTTAGCCAAGGATGGTCTTGAGGTGGAGTTTCTCTCTCGTTTGGGTTCCCTCTTGCTGGGATGAGATGATTGTTTCCATTTAGTTGCTCCCTCTTATTTTAGGGTTTTTGGGGTGCCTACTGGGTATTTTATATACTCAACCATGCATGGGCTTTTCCATCACATGTTTCTGTCTTCTGTAGACCACAGGCCTTTCGATGGTGTTCCAGGAGGTCCCGGAGCAGGCAGAGCGTAGTGTGTGGGACCAACTGGGGGGTTTACTAGAGCTGTGTTGAGGAGCTTACCAACATGTGATTTTGGGGGAATTCTTCCTCCTTCTGAGCATCTTGGACACTTTTGTAGTTTTTCTTTGGTGGGACCTATGTTTCCCTCTTTTACTACTGTTTCACTCTGGTTTGGGATAAATATATGCATGCTTCCCCTTTTCTGTTTTTTTATAAATATCTTCATTGTTGCATGGAGGTGTATGTGGGAGTGTGCGTACAGGTACCTTAGTCTATTTCCTCCCGTGAGTTTGATAGCATACTCGACACTGGTCTCCATCCCCTGGCCTTTTGAAGGCGGGCTTGGGGAGTCACGACTCAAGCCCCATTGGGTCGGGTCATGATAGAGTGGTATCATTGGAGGTTCCACATTTGGGATCTCAGAGCGTAGCAATTATAGTTGTGAGTTTGAGTTGGGTTTCATAGCGGAAGTGTCAAGATGTTTTGAGTTCGTCTTTCAGGCCAGGGACTCCAGTGTTGGTGCGACGGTCGATGTATCTATTCACTAGGACTCTGATAACCTGCATATCGACTCGGGAAATTTGGACACCAGTTACATGGACATAACCGTACATGATTCTTATAGGACTGGGTTTTTTGGTTTCCCTTTTTCTTGTTGAGTAAGCTATCCAGATTTAATTTTTGACTATGGAGCATCTTGATTGTATTTCAGGATGCCTCCACGATGACAGCTAGTGAGGGTTCCACAGCGGGATTGTAGTGATGATCCACCCCATGTAGATGTTGTAGACCAAGGTGCAGGTTCTAAGGTTGCACCTCCATGTGGTCCACTAGTTGAGCCACCACCTGTCGAGCAGTTGGTAATGCCGGAAGTGCAGGATGAGGTTCCACGTAGGCTGAGTGCACTAAACGAGTTCCAGAGGCAATGACCACTGAGGTTCCGTGGAGATCCAGACCCCCAGGCAGCTGATGACTGGCTTGAAGTCGTCACCTGAGTTTTCCGCCTGGTGAGGACACCTCCAGATCAAATGGTGGTCCTAGCGGCCAGCCTTCTGTATGGTTCGGCTGGGTGATGGTGGAGCATAGTGATGTAGTCCCATGATGAGGATACTCTCACGTGGGTATAGTTTGATCAACTCTTCAGGGAAGAGTTCTATCCAGTGACGCTGAGGTTAGTGCGTATTCAGGATATCTTGCAGCTTCGGCAGGAGGGCATGACTATGTCAGAGTACTCAGTGAGGTTTACAGACCTGTGGTACTGAGGTCAGTGTGGATTCATATGTTTCATAAAAAATTCATAGCCACTGAATTCAATATGAGTTTTCATATGTTAGTTAAAATGATTCGCACTAACCTAACAACTATCCTCTAATGGTAATTTTATAATAATGTCATATGACGGTTCGCTTAAACTCATGACTATATAAAAAGAAAGCTACTGAAGAAAAAAATATTTAATGAAATTATTTCATAAATAATATACGGGTGTTACATTCTACCCCCATTAAACGGAATTTTTCCCTCGAAATTAATCACTTTTGAAACAAACAGATGAGGATACTTCTCCATAATTATATCCCTATGTTCCCAAGTAGCTTCCTCAAATTGGTGGTCCCTCCATAAAAATTTAACCTACAGAGTGGTCTTGATTCGTAGTACTTTTTCGCTATTATCCAAAATCTCTATCGTTTGTGATTTATAAGAAAGGTCTTTCTCCAGAGGTACAACTTCTAAGCTTAGTACAACTTAAGGATCAGGTGTGTAATCTCTCAAGAGAGATACATGGAGCACATCGTGAACTCGAGAGACATTTGGTGGAAGCACCAATCGGTAAGCTAACATCCCAACACAAACCAAAATTTCAAAAGGATAAATATACCGAGGGTTTAACATTCCTTTATTTCAAAATCACACTCTTCCATGGATATATTCGTTGGAACACTTAATCCCCCATTCCAAACATTAGGTTTTTTCTTCAGTTGTCATAATTAATTATTTTTCTAATTTGAGATGATCATATGTGTTTTTGAATATATCTGACCATTTATTCCATTTCATCAACAAGATCAGATCCTAATATCTTTCTTTCCCCAACTTCATCCCAACATGTTGGAGTTATGAACTTCTTTCCATAGAGGGATTCATATGGAGCCATATGAATACTATGGTGAAAGATATTATTGTATGTAAATACTACCATTTTTATGTTTTTATCCCATCCACCATTTAAATACATAGATCAAGATCTCAACATGTTATCTAGAGTTTTAAGTGTCCTCTTAGATTGAACATTTTTTGAGGATGAGAAGCAGTGCTGAAACAAAACATTGTATCTAGATCATACTGAAGACTTGTCCAGAACATTGAGGTAAACCATGGATCCTGGTAAGATATAATAGAAAGTGGCACTCCTTGCAATATTACAGCTTCCATTAAATATATCCTGATACAGTTATCAAGAGAGAAATCATTACTTATAGAAAAAATGTTTTCCGACTTCATAAGTGGATCAACTATAACCCATATAGCATTATTTCCTTTAGATGTTTTGGGAAGTTCTTTGACAAAGACTATAGTGATGTTTTCCCATTTCCATTCCGGTATGGGCAGTGGTTGCAACATCCCCTTATACTTCTGTCTCTCACCCTTAACTTGCTAAAAAACCAAGAATCAAGAGTCATATTTGACGACATCTTTTTTGATTCCATCACACTAAAAGTACTATTTAAAATACCTATACATTTTTGTTCTTCTATGGTGAATAGATAATGAAGAGAATGAGCATAATCCAATAGATCTTTCTCTAATTATGGTATAGGAGGAATAAAAACCTGGTTTTAGAACCTTATTATTTCATCAAAATCAATGTTTAATTCAGGAACATTTATCACCTTCTTTTGTAGCTCTACATCTTCCTTCTGCGCCTCTTTAATATTCAGTTGTATAGATAGTTGAACATTAATTTGGGAAAGATAATATTTCTCCCCTACCATTAAAATTTCATGATCCATCCATTGAAAATCCATATATATTGGATCTTTCATGATCCTCATGATGGATAAGATGGTATGGTCTTTGGGACTCAAAGCATCTACCACCATGTTCTCTTTCCCGGGGTGGTAATGTATTAAGTAGCCGTAATCTTTAAAAAACTCCAACCATCATCATTGGTTCATATTTTGATCATTTTGTGTGAAAATATATTTCAATATTTTATGATTTGTATAAATATCAAACCTTTAGCCACAAATTTAATGACCCCATATATTTAATTCAAATATTACCGCATCTAACTCAAAATAATGAGTTGGGTAACATTGCTCATGGATTTTGAACTGTGGTGAGGTATAAGCTATCACCATATCATTTTTCAGGAGACCACATCCCATACCCTTCTTAGATGAATCACTTTAGATCACAAACCTTTCTCCACTACAAGGTAGTGTGAGAACAGGTGCACTGGCTAACCTTATTTTTAGCTTGTTGAAATTCTCTTCACAATACTCCATCCAAATGAACTTAACTCCTTTGAGTGTCAACTTGGAAAGTGGATTAGATATTCTTGAAAAAAATTCAAAAAACATTGATAATATCCAGCAAAACCAAGAAAACATTAGATCATAGTTACTATTGTTGGTCTCGACCATCAATCAATAACCTCTATTTTTTCTGGATCCCCAGATATCCCCTCTCTTGAGATTATGCGACTAGAAAATGAACCTTTCTAATTCCTAAATTCATACTTGGTAAATTTGGAATCGGTCTTCCCCTTTCTTAGGGTTCTCAGTATAATTCTCAAAGTGATATTTATATTCTTCCTTTTTGTTTGAATATAGAATAATTTCATCTATAAAGACTACGACAAACTAATCAATATAGTCGCTAAAGACTCTATTAATTAGATCCATGAAGATAGTGGAGGCATTATTATGACAAAAGGCATCACTCTAAATTCTTAGTGTCCATACCTTGTACAGAATTCTGTCTTTCAAATATTCTCTTTTTTTACTCTTATTAGACGATATCCTGAATGGAGATCAATATTGGAAAAGAATGGAGCTCCGCATATTAGTCCAAATAATACATTAATGCGTGGAAGAGGATATTTTTTCTTAGTAGTGATCTTGTTATGTTACTGATAATCAATGCAGAGTCTCACTGATCCATATTTCTTCTTAATAAACAGAATATGCGCTCCCCAAGGTGATGCATTAAGGTGTATGAATACTTTATCAAGATTCTCTTGGAGTTGGTTCTTCAATTCCTGAAACTCAATTGGGGCCATTCTATAAGGTGTCTTTGATACACGAATATCACCCTGTATGAGTTCTATTGAATACTCAACATTACAATTTTGTGGAAGTCCTAGAAATTTTTCTAGAAAGACATCATCAAACTCCCAAACAATGGGTGTATTTTTAATCATGAGTTTCTTCCAAACAATTTTAGATAAATAAACTTTATTTTTTTGTAATCAAAACCCATAAGATGGATGAAATTTATAAATGATGGTTATATTTTTCATTGCATCGATAGATGATCATAGATTGATATGGAATATGAAATGTGACTTCCCTTCATTGGAAATTTGTATGAGCTCTATATAGAGAAAGTAAATCAATTCCAAGAATCACCTAAAATTCCACTATAGTTAAGAAAACAATATTTTCTAGAATCACTTTCCCACAAACATCAACCGATGAAGAATTATAAACTTTTGGTGTGACTAGTGTGCCATTATGAGTTGCCACATCTTACTCAACATCTAAATATTGAGGTAATATGATGATACACATATAAAATTATTTAGAAATAAAAGATTGGGTGGTTCTAGAATCAAATAAAACATTTTTTACTTTACCGTGGATGGAATGTGTACCTTTCACAACTTCATTATCATACTCCAAATTTCTGATAGTGATTTCTTGTGACATTCCTTTATCTTTTACCATAAAATTTTATCGAGGTCGATCATCATCAATAACCCTTCGATTAGGACATTTATTGGCATAATAAACTGTTTCCTAACACTTGAAACATTGAAGTGTAGGAGGTGAGTTTTGTGTAGCCTTTTAATTTTTTTCATCATTGGACATCTATTTCCCATCATGTCAGTATTCAATTACCCAATGACCTAATTTTCCAAACATAAAACATATAATATCCCCTTTAATACAATTCCCTCTATATTTATTTCCACAATTTGAGCATAAGGGAAAATTCATCTTTTTTGCAGTATAGTCTTTAGATGTTCCTTTGAATTCCATTTCTCTTTTATTATCAAACCCATATGACTATAGGGTTACAACAATCTCATATCAACCTCGAGAGCACATTGAAAAAATTCTTTGAATCTATCTAAGAACCTTATGGCTAATGCCCTTCAGAGACTTGGTTTTAAGCCACTAAATAATTGATCAATCTTAGTCTGGGGTTGGATAATAATTCTAGATGCATACCTTGCAATTCATTTAATATTTAATTCATAGGAAACAAAAAATTCATCATCCTTTTACTTAAGTTGAAGGAAATCCTTATCAATCTTTGTTCAAAGAATACGAGGAAAGTACTTATTGAAAAATAATTTATTGAACTCTTCTCATTCCATGGACTCGATTTCACATCTTTGCCTCAAATTCTTGATAAGATTCGACCATTGATCAATTCCACCTTCCAAACGTTATACTTAAAATAAGACACTATCATGTTTAGAACATTTTAGTATGGAAAATATCTTGTCTATGGTACTAATCCATTATTTAGCCACTAATGGATCGGATGATATGCTAAATGAAGGTGGAAACTGTCTCATGAAAGAGTAAACAAAATGTTCTTTCCTATTTTTATTGTTTGGATGTTTTTCATGATCTATACATAGATAAAATTGTTTCATCATTGATACATGATTTTATATTCTAGATTCTATAACATTTGGATGTTCAGGGGGATAATTATTGCATTGCCCATCACAATCAGCATTAACATGGTTCTTTCAGGATTGATTCAGTGACTAAAAACAAGAATCATAGTGTGAGAAACACTAATCTTAATAGGAAAATCACATAATCAAGAATAAAATTTCAATTTATGAAACATTAGGTTTTATCATAGTTATTCATGGTCATTTCTAAAACACTAGGATTGTATCCTATACTTAGACATATCCTTAGAGTTCTCAATAAGGCTTTCTAAGCCTAGTTTCCATATTTAACTATACCTTCTCTCTGACACCAAATATAGTTTTCCATAATTTAAAAACAATGATATTACTTCAGAATTAAATTATATTCATTACATCATAAAACAAAAACATGTTAGGACCTTATAGGTATAGTGTATTTTAAAATTGGGAAACATAAAAAAATTGTTCATAAAACATCTACATTGTCTCCCATTTATATCATAATAACTACATTCATTTTTGGAATATCATACATAATACCAATATTCAATACGTGGGGGAAATAAACATTTGAAATGGTGAGCTAAAATTCAAAGGGAATAAAAAAGAAAAATCAATAATATCATATTCATAAGATCATAACATTTAAAAATCTTGTCCTATATATAAAAGATCATAACATCATGTCATGGGATAAATCGTAAAGGTGACATGTAATCCAAATATTCATAACATAAGACATGAAATTTTATGGAATACACACATAAGCATATAAAATAATTTCATATTAGTCAAGGCTCTTTTCTAAGATTATAATTGCAGACAAAGTCCATTACAGAATCGAGTTCAATCCTCGTTCCAGCCCTGTATTACTAAATCAAATTTACATTCCATTCCAGTCATGTATATCTCATTAGATATTACGCTATTCATTTGAGGGATATATTTGTCCCACACATATTATAATGTAACCATTATTAAATGTTCCAAAAATACATAAAAACATTTCCATAACATAACCCAAGAAATAAAATGGTTTTCTTCAACATCATTCCATCATAACATAATCCATAAATAGATTTCATAAAAATAATTCCATCATTTACACAATCAAAAAAAGTAACAATAGGTATATAAACATTAACCTATGTAAACTTATATTGAAAATAATTGTGATAAATTACATTAGCTTTATTCTTGAGGAAAATATCCTTTCTACTTCAAAAATGTTTTCCTTCTTCAAAATACCACTCAAAATTAGAAGAAGTAATTTTATGGGAATGTAAAATTATAATCTTATAGAGGAACCATAAATTAAATAATTCATTATTAAAGGGTAAAAAACCATTCATACCGTACAAGAAAAAAAACATTATTCGTGTACTTTTATTGAAAAATTCAAAAAGTACCTCATACCGGAAATGACAAAACATTCCATTAAAACCATTTAGTAAAATTTACCAAAGGGTAATATTTAATTTAAAAAATCAATTAAGGATATAAATAATATTTTTAAATACATATTTTGGATACATGGACATGGGTGATAAATAACCCCCAGTAAATCCTTTCAAATAAACAATCTTGGATAAAAATGAAATTTTCCAATTTTTCCCTTACCTTAGGTCCGATTTGCATCACATGTATTCAAAAAACATGTATAATGTTTTACATAATTTCACTGATTTATTCTAGGATCACAATAATTTTTAGTATGATCATATTTTTATCCTAAGTTTAGTAATATTCCATTGTTACACATTATTCTGGAATCAACTGCTTTATGTTCATATTCATGTTTTGTCGGATAAGTTATTATTCATATTTTTAGGATATTGTTATATTATTAAAATCGTGTTGTTTTTATAATATATATCAAATTTATTCCTTCAATTCATTTTTATAATCATGTTTTAATGAATATTATGTAGAACGAATCACATCGCATCGTGAAGATGGTAAGCCGTATGCACGCACAAACAACTATATCATTCCCATAATTGTTGGTTTTTATTTGAGTGGATGGTAAATAATATCTCATAATTATTATAATTTTATAATAATAATTTATAGTTATTATTTACACCATTATATTCATGCATTTAAGGTTGGGTTGGAAACAGATTACCCCACAGCGTGGAGACGGTAAGCCATATGTACGCACGCGCGGTGATTTCATTTTTCATAGGATGGATAGAACTAGAAAAATAATTGTTTAATATTTATATTAACATATCATTAAATGTTTGATACAAAAGATATTAAATTATAATGAAACAAATAATGAAAAGTATATAGAATAAGAAAGAAATTTGAAATACTCGGTAGAAGAGATTACTTCTTCCTCGACATGCCTCTTTAAAATTTTCACTTAGGGCACTAGAGTTGGTCATTGTAAAATACCATAACCTATATAATGGAAATTGGGATGTTTATAAGGAAATATGGATGGATTTTTATAATCATTAATGCCAAAAATGAAGTGAAGAGGTGAGGGAGGAGGTTCCATTTTATAATTGAGTTGAGGGTCACTTTTGGAAACTCAAAAATAGTAATTTATAATAAAATCAAACAAAACGTAAAATCCTCCAAAATTTTCCAAATTAGAATATGAGATGTGATAGGGTTGTAATGTAATTTACCAATAAATTTTAGACAAGATTTTATATCAATTTAAGCATTATCATTTTAATTAACACATTGTTATTTTAATTATTTTTAATTATGGTATTAACATTCTAAATATTTCATGGTTATAAATATTTAAATACATTATGTTAATTAGAAAGAAATGATATTTTATGAAATTAAAGACCTTATAATTATCACTTGGTAATTATTAAACTATATTTATGATTTTTAAATATTTTAATTAAATGTTATTTTTATAAAATGTCAATACTGTCAATTTTGAAACTATTCATTTATTTAACATTAAATAAAATTAAAATAGAAGATAAATTAAAAAAAAGTTTTTATTACACTCCTAAAATGTCATAGTAACCTAAAAACTTTGTGTAAAAATTTTATTAGTTCACATGTTATTACGTTTATATTTTTAAAACAATTTATTTGAAATTTTTATTAATAAAATTATTTTTACATCACATTTGTTTCATCATTAATGTTAATTATTTAATGTTTAAAATTATCAATAAATGTATATGATGTAGTTAATTATTTTATAAATATGTAGACTATCTATAGTCGATATTATCTCCTTGTGATCCATATACTAACTTTAATATACTTATCTGAAATGAGATTGTTCCATTTTGTCACATTCATTAGTTTTTATTACATTCATGTCATATTCATAGGTAAGTTTCCATAAAGTTATTAAGTTTATAAAGATAGATGATAAGGGTCGAATTTAGTAATCTAATTGGTTTTTATAGGTTTTAAGGTAATTTTATAAAATTAATTTTACACTTAATTATCCAATTTACCTTTAACCATGGTAATAAAAATAATTAAAAAAGTTACTACTTATAATTCCCAAAAATAAAATTATCCTATTAACATAATTTGTACCTAATGATTATAACCATTTAATACATTTTTTTAATTTTAAAACACACAAGTAACAATAATTATGTTAAAATCAATCCCATTCTCGAAATTAGAGAACGAGTCTTTTAAAAGGTAAGACATTGCAAAACATTGATAAGTTTTTACATATGAATTCAGTGTAAAATTAATTTCAATGACCTTCATAACATTAAATTATAAAAATATATTATATTTATAATTTAAAACCATTCAGTATTATAATTTAAACATATAAATTGTCTGGATGAAAAAATTTGTTTTTAATTAAAATTTATCTTATATTTTACCATTCATGAAAACATGAATGTTATCAGAAAAATATCATAAATTTATCCAAAGAAAATTTTTATATCCCACTTCAAACTGACTTGTTCATGTTTTCATATAAAAATTATTTATGTGTAAAAACTTTTAATTTAAAATGGGTTCTCCATTAAAAGGTGTTAAATTAACTTTTTATATACATAAAATAGGGTTTTATTCTTAACATATGACTAACATATCCATTGGATGAATATAAAAAATAGTTTATTATAAATATAAAAAACATATATCTCAATAATTTCATTACCAAAAGTAATTCACTCAAAATAAAAATAACTAATTGATTTATATGTTTCATAAATAATTGATAGTAATGAATCCAAAATGCATTTTCATTGGTTATTTATAATTATTTCCACTAACCTAATAGTTAGGATATAATGGTAATTTTATAACAAATTTAATCTCACAGTTCATTTAAACATAAAAATTTCATCCAAAGAATGCTACTAAAGAAAAAAAATTATTTAAAGAAAATATTTCATAAAAATCATCTAGGTGTTACATTCTACGCCCCATAAAGTGAAAGTCACCCTCAAAATTCATCACCTGGAAATAATAGATGAGGATACATCTCCATAATTATATCCTCAAGTTCCCATGAAGAATCTTAAAATTGGTGGTTCTTCCATAAAACCTTAACCAATCTAGTGGTCTTTTTTTATAGAACATTTTTGCTACTATCTATAATCTCTATTAGTTGTTCTTCCTAAGAAAGATCTCACTCCAGAAGTATGACTCATGAGTTTAGTACTTGTGAAGGATAAGGTATGTACATTCTTAGGAGAGATACCTGGAACAAGTCATGAATATGATAGATATTTGGTTGAAGTGTTAATCGGTAAGGTACCATAAATAAAAATCTATATTATCAAAAGGACTAATATACCTAGGGCTCATCTTTCCCTTCATTCCAAATCTCATTACTCTCTTCCAGAGAGATATCTGTAGGAACCCCTTAACAACCACATCAAACTCTATGTCTTTTCTTTAGATGTCATCATAACGTTTTTGTCGACTTTTAGATGTTCTTATGTGTTGTTGAATAGATATGACCTTTTCTTCCATTTCATCTACAAGATTAGGCTCTAATAGATTTCTTTCCCACAACTTCATCCCAATAAGTTGGAATTTTGTACTTGTTTCCTTAGAGGGATTTGTGAGGAGCCATCTGAATACTCGAGTGAAAGCCATTATTGTACGAAAATTCCACAAATAATAGGCGTTGATCTCAACTACCTTTTAAATACATAGAGAATGATCTCAACATGTTTTATAGAGTTTTAATTTTCCTCTCAAACTGACTGCCTATCTGAAGATGATAAGAAATTATGTAAATTAAATCTGTATCCAGAGCATGATAAAGAATTTTTCAAAACATTGAGGTCAACCTCGGATTCCGATCAGATTTAATTGAAAGGGGTACTCCATTAAATCTTACCACTTCCTTTACAAATGTCATAGAATGAAAACAAATATATAAATCCTTTCTAATAGCAATGAAGTGTGCCAAATTTTTAAGGGGATCAAGTATAACCCAAATAGAATTATTACCTCTGTATATTTTTGGAATTTTGATGAAAAAGCCCATAGTGATGTATTATATTTTCCATTATGGTATGGGTAATGGTTGTAACATCCCCTTAGACTTCTTTATCACAGACTTAACTTGTTGACAAACCAATAATCAAGAGAGATATTCGGTGACATGTATTTTCCTGCCATCCCACCAGAAGTGGTCTTTCAGATCCCTATACATCTTTTTACTTCTATGGTGAATAGTGAATTATGAACTATGAGACTCATCCAATTGCTCCTTCTTTAATTCTAGTATGTGAGGTATACAAACCCAGTTCATGAACCTTATTATTTCATCACAATCAAGATTGAATTCAAGAATATTTTTCACCTTCTTTTATTACTCCACATCTTCCTTCCATGCCTCTTTAATCATCACTTGTATAGATGGATGAAAATTCATTTATAAAAGATATGAATTATCCCATTCCATTAAAATTTCAAGTACCATCCTTTTTAAATCCATAAATATTAGATCTTTCATGATATCCATCACAGATACGCTGGCATGTTCATTTCAACTCAAATCATCTTCCACCTTGTTCACTTTCACAGGGTGGTAATGTATTGAATAGTTATAATTAATAATAAACTCCAAAAATCTTATTTGGTGCATAATTAACTCTTTTTGTGTGAAAATATACTCTATAATTTTATTATGAGTATAAATATCACACCTTTGACCATAAATATAATTCCTCCATATCATTAATGCAATGATTATTGCAGCTGTCTCCAATTCAGTTGTTGGGTAATTTTTCTCATGGAATTTCAATTGCAATGAGGCATATGTTATCACCATATCATTTTGATTGAGATAACATCCCAACCCCTTACTGGATTCATCACTATAGATCACAAACCTTTTCCACTATAAGGCATTGTGACAATAGTTGCACTAACTATCCTTCTATTTTTCGCTTTGAAATTTTCTTCAAATTCCACCTTAAAAACAAACTTAACTACTTTTTTAGTAAACTTGGTGAGTCGATTAGATAATATTGCAAAATATTTCACAAAAAGTCAATAATAACCAACCAATCCATGAAAAATTTGGATCTCAGTTACTAATTTTGGTCTCAACCATCTTTCAATACCCTCTATTTTTGCTAAATTTACATATAACCCCTTATCTTGTGGTTATGTGAATAAAATGAATCTTGTTTAAGCCAAAATAAAACATGGTAAATTTGGCACAAAGTGTCTCCTTTCTCAGGGTCTTCTGTACAATTCTCTTTTGATCTTCATGTTCATCATTTCTCTTTGAAAATATAATAATATTGTCTATAATGAATACTAGAAACTGATCAAGATAGTCTCTAAAGACTCTATTCCTTTGATCCACAAATATAGTGGGTGGATTAGTAAGACAAATAAGAATCACTATAAATTCATAGTGTTCGTACATTATATGGAATGATATATTTGGCATATCCTCTTTTTTTTCCTTAATTAAGGATATCATGAATGAATATCAATCTTCAAAATGTATTGAGCTCCATGTAGATGGTAAAATATGTAATAAATACATGGAAGATGATATTTTTTCTTGATAGTGATCCTGTTAAGTTCTCAATAATCAATACAACATCTCATTTATCATTATTTCTTCTTAAAAAATAGAACGGATTCACCCTAAGGTGACACACTTGGGTGTGTGAGTTATTTATCTAGAATCTCTTGGAGTTTCTTCTTTAATTCCTACAACTCAATTGGGGACATCCTATAGGGTGTATTTTTAATAGGTAAAAAACCTAGAATGAGTTATATTGAAAACTCAAATTCACTATTGTGTGGGAAACCTAGCAATTACTTCATAAAGACATCATCAAACTCCTATAAAATGAGTGTATTCTTAATCGTGAGTTTCTCCCTAACCATTTGAGATAAATAACCTTCAATTATTTATATAAAAACCTATAATATTGATGATATATCTATCAGAAGGTTATTTTCATCCTTACATTGATATATGATCATTGATTGATCTGGAATTTGAAATGTGACTTAACTGCCTTGGAAATTGATATAAGCTCCATAGAGAGAAAGAAAATACATGCCAAAAATCACATCAAATTCCACTATAGGAAGGATAACATGATTTATAGGATGCACTTTCCAATAAACATAAATTGAAGAAGAATTATAAACTTTTTATGCGACTGTTGTTCCATTATGAGTTGTCACAGCTAACTCAACGTCTAATTGTTGAGGTAAAAGGATGATAAACATAGAAAATTATTTTGAAATAAAAGAGTGGGTGAATCTGGAATTAAATAAAAAAATTTCTACTTTGTATTTGATGATAAGTGTACCTTTCACCACTTGATTATCTTACTCCACATTTCTGATATTGATTGTATGTGTCATTCCTTTATATTTTGGTTTAAATGTTTGTTGACATAAATCATCATCAATAACCCTTGTATTAGGGCATTGATTAGAATAATTCCCCATTTCCTTTCACTTGTATCATTGAAGTGTATGAGGTGTATTATGTGTAGCCTTTTCATTTTTCACATCATTAGACATCCTTTTCCCATCACATCGGCATTCAATTTCCTGATAACATTCTTTTCTTCACATACAATATTTAATAGCCCCTTTAAAAAAATTACCTCCATTTTTCTTTCCACACATTGAGCATAAGGGAAAACTTATCTTCTTTTTAGTGTGGTATTTTGATATTCTTTTGAATTCCATATTTCTATTCTTATCAAACCCATATGATTTGTGGGTTACTCCAATCACTATCTCAACCTTGAGAGCACATCGATCAATTTCCTTATAGCCATTGATGTCCATTATGTCTAATTCCTTTTAGAGAATTGGTTTTAATACAATAAGAGTTGATCAATATTAATCTCAGGTTGGAAAATAATTCTAGAAGTGCACCTTGTAGGTCTTGTAAAATTTTCTTGTCAGGTAACAAATGATTCATCATCCTTTTTTCTTACGTTGAAGGAACTATTTCTCTATATTTGTTCAAATAATATGAGGAACGTATTTATTGAAAAATATGTTCTCAAGTTCATCCCATTACATGGACTCAATTTCATCTATTTTTCTCATATTCTTGATAAGTTCCCACCTCTGATCATCTTCACCTTCTAAACGTTATACTTCTAAGATGACATTATCATATTCAGAAAATTGAAGAACTGAAAAAACCTCTTCAGTGGTACTGATCCATCATTTAGCCACCAATGGATCCAATGACCCATTGATTGAAGGTGGGATATGTCTCAGGATAGACTCAACAGAATGTTTCACTCTTTTTATCCTTTAGAAGTCTTTCATGATTCATATATTGAGAAATTTGTGTTATCATTGCTACGCGATTTTGTATTCCATCTTCAATAACATTTGGCTTCTCAGGGGGACAATCATTTCTTTTTCTGTCACATTCTCCATTAACACGATTCTTTTGGGTTCTAACCATTGTCAGAACCAAAAAGAAGAGTGTTAGAAACAGTAATTATAATATGAATACCCCATAATCAAAAATAAAATTTCAATTTACGACAATTTAGGTTTTATCCTAGGTTATTCATGATCATTTCTAAAATACTAGTACTATATCCTATACTTATACATATCCTTAGGGTTCTTAATATGTATTTCTCATCCTAGTTTCCGAAGGTTATCTATACCTCTAATCTGATACCACATACAGCAACAAATACTTTCCATACATTTATATTACTTTAAAATTGAATTATATTCATTAAAAAATATAAAAACCCATTATAGGACCATATAGGTATAGTGTCTTTACAAACTGGGAAACATAAACAACTAGTTCATAAAACATATACATTGTCTCCCATTTATTTTATCACAGCAAGACTCATTTTTGGAATATCATACTTAATAACTTTCTTCACGACATGGGGAAAAGAAATATATGAAAGGGTTTGCTCAAATTATAAGAAATGGTAAACAAAGTAAATATAAATCATATCATATTCATAAGAAAATAAAATTTAAAAATCTTATGTTGCATATAGAAGATCATAATATCTTATCATGGGATAAATCATAAAAGTGAAATTTGATACCAATGTTCATAAAATAAAACATTAAATTATGTGTCATACACACATAAGCATATACAATCATTTGATATTAGTCAAGGCTCACTGCCAAGACCATAATAGCAGATAAAGTCCACTACTAAACCAAGATCACTCCTCGTTTCGGCCCAATATTACTGAACCAGATTAACTTTACATTTCATTAATATATATATCATGTGATATAAATATTTAACCAATTCATTAGAGGGATATATAGGTCTCAAACATCTCATAAATAATCCATTATTATTTTTTCCAAAAACACATAAAAATATTTACCATAGAATGACCCATAAAATAAAATGGGTCTTTTAAACATCATTCCAAAATAACATAATACATAAATATATTTCATAATAATAATTACATCATTTACAAAATCCAATAAATGTAATAATAGGTATAAAAACATAAACTTATATAATCTTAGATTGAAAATAATTTTGATAAATCACTTGAGCATCATTCCAATGGAAAACATCCTTCTTCTTCAAAAACATTTTCCTTCCTCAAAAGAAAAAATAATTTTAAGAGAAATATTTTTATGGTAAAGTAGAATTGTGTGCTTGTAGGGGATGATTCAAGGAATTAAATAATTATTAAGTAAAATAACATTCTTCTTGTACTTTTTCTGACATAGTCAAAAACTACCTCGGACCGAAAACGATAAAAGATTCCATTAATACCATTTAGTAAATTTAAAAAATGTTTAAAACGGACTTTAAAAACTTATTGATGGATATAAAGAATATTTTTAAATACATATTAAGGAATCATGGACGTGTAGGATAAATAACCCTCATTAAATACATAGGAGTAATCAATCTCGGACAAAGATGGGATTTGAAAATGTATCCCTTAACATAGGTCTGATATGCATCTTATGTATCTAAACCTACTATATAATGATTTAAATAATGATATAGATTTATTACTATATCATAATCATTTTTTTGATGATCATATTTTTATCCATTTGTTAGTAACATTTCATTGTTACTCAATATTAAGGTATTAACTGCCTTATGTTCTTATGCATGTTTTGTCGGATAAGTTATTATTTCAATTATAAGGTTATAATTATATCATTTAGAACATGGTATTAGTATAATATATATCATATTTAATCATTCAATTCATTTATAGAATCATCCTTTAATTAATATTCTGTATAATTAATCACGTCACACTGTGGAGATGGTACATCGTACATATGCATGGGTGATGATATTTTTCCCATAATTTTTGAATGGTATTGAAGTGGATGGTTTAGAATATCTCATAATTAAGATAATATATTAATAATCATATATAGTTTTTATTTAAACCATTAGATCCATTGAAGTAAGATGGTGGTGAAAAATAAATTACACCACGACGTGCAGATGATAAAACATACATAAGCAAGTGCGGTGATTTCATTTTTTCTAGCATTGATAAAAGGTGAAATAGGGTTATTTAATTTTTATAATAACATATCAATATATTATTAATATTTATTTTATTACTTTATAATGAAACAAGAAATGAAGAATAAGTATATGAAGAAAGAAATTTGAAAGAATTGTTACAAGGGATTACCTCTTCCTCGACGTGCCTACATTAAAATTCCTCTTAGGGCACTACAGTTGGTCTTTGAAGAATAACATAACCTCTTAAATGATAATATTTATATTCATAAATAATAATTTAAGTTAGTGGAAGAGCATGAAGGCTCAAAATAAAGGGAAGAGGTGGGGGAGGAGGGTCCCTTTTATACTTGAGGTGAGGGGCACTTTTGGAAACATCGAAAATATTAATTTAAAATAAAATCATACAACACATAGATCCTAAAACATGTCCCAATTTAGAAGATGATATGAGATAGTGTGGTAATATCTTCATAAAATAAATTTTAGACAAGTGCTTATGTCAATTTAAGCATTATAATTTTAATTAACACTTTGTTATGTAATTTAATTTTCATTGTGGTAAGAACATTATAAATATTTAATGGTTATAATTATTTACATATATGGTGTTAATTGACCCTAAATGGATATTTTATGAAATTTTAGACATTAAAATTATATTTTTTTAATTTTTAATTTTTTTTATGATTTTCAAATAATTTAATAAATTTTATTTTTATAAAATGTCCAAAATGTCATTTTGTCCACTATTCATTTATTTGACTTTAAATAAAATTAAAAAAAAAGATAAATTCGAAACAAAATATTTAATACACTCATAAAATTTCCTAGACACATATAAAATTCCTTTATCAATTTAATTAGTTAATATTACATACCTTTTAATATTTTTAAAAAAAATTATTTGATATTTCTATTAATATAATAATTTCTACATCACCATTGTGTCATCATTATTTGTAAATATTTAATCACTATAAATTGAAAATAATTTTTTATGATGGATTTAATTCTTTCATATTTCGATATAATATCTATAGCCTATATTATCTCCTGTTTATCTATATATTAAATTTAGGGTACTTATATAAAATGAGATTGTGACATTTTGTCACATTCGTTAGTTTTTATTACATTCATGTCATATTCAAAGGTATGTAGCCATAAAGTGATTAAATTTTGAAATATATATGATAAAAGTTGAATTTATACTTCCTACAGGAATTTTACAAGTGTTAAAGATATTTTATAAAATTATTTTTACCCATAATTATTTGACTTACCGTTAACCACGGTAATAAAAATAATTCTCAAATTTACTATTCATAATCCCAGAAAATAAATGTAGCCTACTAACATAATTAGGACCTACGGATTGAAAATATGGAATCTATTTTTAAAATTTCAAAACACAAATTTTTCATTAAATAATTTATAATTAATCTCGTTGAGGAAATGAGAGAACTAGTCTTTTAAAAGATAAAACATTGTAAAAGATTGAAATGTTTTGGCAAATGAATTCAATTTAAATTTAATTGTAATGACCTTTATTATACTAAATGGTAAAAATATATTCTACATATACTTTAAAACCATTAAATATAATTTAACCATATAAATTAGCTAGTTGAAAAAAAATTTGTAATTAAAAGTTAGATTATTTTTACTATTCATAAAAACATTAAAGTATCATAAAAATATAGGAAATTTATCCAAATTAAATACTTAACATACCACTTTAAAAAAACATATTTATGTTGTCATATAATATTTATTAATTTGTCAAAATTTTAATTTTATATGGGTTCTATATTCAAAGGTGTAAAATTAACCATTTTTGAACATCAAGTATGGTTTTATTCATAACATATGTCTAAAATATACATTGGATGAATCTCAAAAATATTTTATTAAATATATAATACATATAAATCTCATTAATTTCATTACTAAAACTACATCACAAAAAAATATCCAATTGATTTACATGTTTCATTAATAATTCATAGCCAATGAATTCATAATGCATTTTGATAAGTTAGTTATAATTATTCAAACTAACCTAAATACTAGGATATAATTGTAATTTTATAATAAAGGAATACCACGATTCATTTAAATTCATAACTGTGTTCAAGAAAGCTACTGATGAATAAAAATTATTTAATTAAAATATTTCAAAAAAATGCATCCGGGTGTTACACTAGATATCCAAAAGGTGAATGATTTGAGATTGGAAATTAAGGAATCAATGAATAGAAACCACATCAATAAATACATAAACATTTTATGTAGTCCATTTTATACCATTGAGATAGATGAGGCCTCTTCACAACATATCCTGATTAGGGTCAACCATACTATTGTTTCTATTTAGGTTTTATTTAATTACACAAAATTAAATGTGTTTGAAATGGAGGTTATTTTTCATTCCCCATCATCCTTTATCTTGGGAAAATTAGTTTGGTTCCTTGGGAATTATTTGGAAGGCCATCGATAAATCATGGATTAGGGGAGGGGGTTTATTTGAGGAAGGGAATGAGTGACTGTAAAAATCTCACAACACAGAAAAAATCAATGATGTGGGATACATATGACGAAAATTTATAGGGTGTAATAACAAGAAAGGTAACCGAGAGATATTGATTTAGATGGATTGATACCTATATTTCATATAGGGAATGTATTCATTTCCTCAAGTGAGTGTGATACATAAGGGTTGATCCCTTTCTGATCACATACCTTTAATGAAAAAACATAAAACAAATCAAAGATCCAATAATCACTTCTTCACTTAAATTAGGTGGATATAGGACATTCACACCTTAAAATGACAATGTACTTCATGGAGATTCTCCATGTAGGGTACACATGTGTTTGTGTCACGAACCGCCTTCACCAAGATGAGGGAACATACAAAAAATTGTCTAACCTTTATTTCCTCAAGTTGAAGGGGAGATAATGACCCCGAGTCCCGCCTTCAGTAGGACCTAGATTGGAGACTAGAACAAAGGGTATAGAATCACACGTAATATGGAAGACATTATACATTTTATTTAGTAGGATCGTGAGATAATATATAAAAAACCCAAAAAAAATTATAACTGAAGGTAAAAGTAAATCCAAAGCCCATTTCTATATGAATGTTCGAAGATGAACTCACACAAAGTATAAGAAAAATTTTAAGGGAAAGTATCAAAAGAAAGGAAAACAACATCAACAACTGTCCCAACGTCTGAGCTAGTATAGTCCCACATGGTCCACAATGTCCTCCTAGAAACCATAAAGTAGTTTTATATACGTAGGGTGAGTAAATAGGTATACATAGTAGAGAAAACTAATAGCTCTCATGCACAAGTGGGGAGTCATTTTAATGCCCATTGAGAAAGTAGGGGTAACCAAAACACCTAGCTAGAAGACTATCAACCTAACCATACTAAGGCACAATCCCCAAATAATGCAAGCCGGATAATGTAATATTAATATATCATCGATATTTGGGTACCCCACACCGCTTTCCTACTTGTTATTGGAGACTTACTATGCGTCACACCCCCCTGCTATTTTCACTGCAGTCCCACTACCACCCCAACAACAACCTTATGGGACATCTCAACTACCTATCTTACCCACAAACATCTGGGCTATAACAACCATTTGTAACCACACCTGAAGACACCGGAGCCACCATAACCATCCTTAACGACACCCATAGACACCTAGGCCAGAAAAACTACCGCAGCGCCCATATAGAGCAGGGCCTCATCTCAATGACACTTGGGAAACAAACCCACCCACACACACCAGGGCCAACCACCAAAACGTACCATGCCTGAAGAGTCTTGGGATATAATGGATCTCATGCAATCACAAACTTCTCGAAGAGTCTTGGGATACCCAGGAGAAGGAGTAGAAATGATGATAACAATCATCCACTCATAAAAAAGTTAGGAAAAAACACCATCCCCCATAAAATGGGGGTGTTCATCATAGAGTTATCAACATTGGTGGTGTGCATATAATAAATAGAAATACAAATTTCCACATATGGTTTAAAAAAAATTCATCCCATCCTAAGTGTTCTAAAACCAGCCTATACACAAACACCCTCATTACTATTCATTCATGCACAAAAGCACAAAATCCACACCTAGATTACCACCCATTTTTTGTTATCATGTTCATGTGATTCCTTTTAAATATTCAGTCACTACCAAAAAACTAATAGGAACATAAACAAGTTAACACAACCCTGGACTGAAGGAGAAAACCTCCAAACAACAATTTAAGAATTCACATTCTGTTCTCTAGCAATGTCACATCAACAAAGGGGATCTGTGAGATCATTCCCAGTACTTGAACCATGAAAAGCCCCATCAAATGACCCCACATTGACTCAGATCCACAAACAAACAAATGAACACTAGGGTATCTCATCCCCATCCACGTCACCCCACAAGAAAAAAGTATAACAACGAAACTTATTAGCAGAACATAGAAATAGAGTTTTCAAATTTAACCTCGCTAATTATCAAGTTCCTTCTTTCTATTTTGTTAACTGGGTGATCAAACAAATATTCTTATTCATTGGGAATCCATTTAATCAACCAGGTTTACATGATAAACCAGTTTCCATGTTACATCCATTCAATCAAAACCTTATCAAGAACAAAGTGGTTCATTAGTGTGCATGAAATGAACACCAATGACCATTGTTTTCAGTGGAAATAATCCCATAAAATTTACAACATATAAATTAAAATAATATAGTACGACAACATCATTATCAAACACACCCCTTCATTTTTGAAATTCCATTTATTATCTTCATTCAGATTTGGTTTCATCTACTCTCTGAGAAAACATTATCATACCCACCTTTCATGATACATAGTTAATAGAGACAAAGGAAAACCCTTCTTGGATAACCAACTATCGAATTTTTCTCCTTGCACCAAGAACTAGGGATGAATGAATTATAGAGGAATAATATCGAGGTATCTAAGGCTTGACATGAAGTGTTCCAACATGGGTGCATGAATTATCTTAGAAGGAAAAATTCAGGTCCCTAAGGGAGATCTGAAGGAAAAAAGGAAGAGAGGTTTTCGGCTTAAGGAAAGCCAGATCATGAAATCAAGGAGATGATTTTGAAGTACCTAAAATTCAAATCGTTTCTTGACCACACGGTTGGGAATCTTCATGCATTGAAATTAATCGATATTTAATAATTATCCTTGGAGATGGTTGAGATAAATGGTGTGAGTTAATAAATATATTTTTATCATAGAAAAATGTGTAATGGGGAAAGACTGTAAAACATGACAAAGGTATGACACTGAAGAAAAAGTGGCCACATGTTTTGGAAACTTAAGGGTCGCCCGACTATTGGGGTTTTAAATCCTCTTTTATTGGATTTAGATGGGTTTGAAAAGGGTAATAGAACCCTTTGAAATCCAAAATACATTATTGGGGAAAAACTGGGAGGTCCTAGAAACAAAAATGACCAACCGTTAAGTGAGTCACTGTCGCCCTGGCACTGTCACCCTAGCCCAATTTCTCTGGCATCGTTGTCGCGGCACCGTCAATGTGGCACCATCGTAGTGGCACTGTCACTGTTGCACCATCACCATGGCATTTTCACCATCGCACCGTCGCCATGGCACCATTGTCATGGCACCGTCGCTGTGGCACCGTCTCTGTGGCACCGTCGCCTTGGCACCGTCGCCCCATCACTATCTCCCAAGAACCATCGCCCAAGCACCCTAGACCTAACACCATCGCCCTGGAACCATCGCTGATTGGTGATATAGATTAACCATCGGTGCAACTGATAGCCATCCATTCCACCGACGTTCACTTTTACCACAGATGCTAATTAGTGCCACTAATGCCCATGGTTCCACTGATGCTTATCGGTTCCACCATTATTCTAACCCTATAATTTGGAAAATTATTTAATGAGTAACTGATGGTCCCCCAGACACTCCAAACACATGAAATTTGGAAATGTAATGGACCACGAGGGTCTGGGCCGTCACATCAAATACCTCTCAAAATATTCCCATCCTCAAGAATTCAAGAGTAAAACCAAAGATAATAGAGGGGTCAGAACAACCACATTAAAAGATACCTCTCAGGGAACAATAACACCCTGATGATTCTCAAAATCCAAAACAAACCTTGACATATAGGAACACCTCTCCCTCATCTATCTCCTGAACAATTACAGATGCACGACTGATCTCCTCCCTGAAGAAACCACACAAACATAGAAAGGCCTCACAATCCTGACATATGGTCAAGGTATTTCTTTCTCCCATGTCAAGATACTATCCTTTTTGGGTGGCATTGACTCTCTCACATATATTTAATCACATCCACCATAATGCGTCTCTATTAGGGATCGGGTCCTCCTCTCCCCATGGTCAGGAATTTCCACACACATTCAGAGAAAAGGGGAAATAGTTCATTTAATAGTTAAAAATTTCAATAACTACATCATAGTCTTGTATAAAACTACATAGAACAAAAAAAAATAGATTTGGGTACTAGGCATGCATATATGCCTCCCTTTCGAAGGTACTATTTTCAAGGCCACCATTCCTCCATAACACACATAATAAGGGAATGGTTCATCCACTAAGCACATTCTCCTCACGATCCTCAATCCTCACTAGGTGCTCCACGAACTTCGCATCATCCTTGATATCATGCTCTCCCTAGTCTAAAACTTCTGAATCATTAAGTATATACCAGTGGATCAGAGACACATGGAAGACGTCATGGATCCTTAATAGCGGTAGTGGTAGTTCCAGCAGGTAATCCATTTCACTAACCCATCACAACTCCTTGAAGGGTCCAACGAACCTAGGAGAAAGCTTACTCCTCCTAGAGAACCTCTATTTCCCACACCGATGGGAGACCTTTAAGAACACATTTTCCCAACCCAAACTCCAAGGGTATCCTCCCATGGTTAGTATATGACTTCTTCTGGTCCTGAGCCACCTTCATCCTTTTACACAAAAGATAGACCTTCTCCGTCGTGCTTCGTACCACCTCCAGGCCAAGAAAACTTGCCTCCCCAACCTATGTCCAGTACATAGGTTAACAACATGACCTTTCATACAGGGCTTCGAACGGAGCCATGCCAATGGTAGAGTGATAGATATTTTTTTAGGAAAACACTACCATAGGAATGTGTCGTACCAACAATACCTTGTAGTCTAAAACACATTATTGTAGAATATCATCGAATGTCTGGATGGTCTTCACTATCTACCTATCTTTCTGGGGGTGGAATGTTTTGATAAGTCATAGTTGGTTGCCAAAATAATGTTTCAACTCATTTTATACTCGTGAGGTAAACCATGTATCTCAATCAAAGAATATGGACCTCAGTAATCCATGCAACTGCACCACCCCTTCCACATACCGTTGTGCTAAGGCATATACCAAACTCGACTCCTTGAATACCAAGAACTGACCTGATATCGTCAGCCCGTCCAATACTACCCATATAGAATCAGAGCCTCCTTGAAACCTTGGTATTCCCATGATGGAATACATCTAGATTCCATCCCACTTCCACTCAAGGACATCTAAAGGCTGAAACATACCTCTTAGGACATAGTGTTCAACCTTCACCTACTAACACATAAGGCATTTTGACACAAACTCCACCAATACTTGTTTCACCCTAGGCCACCAAAACTGACCCCAAGCACTAGTACATCTAGGAAACTCTTCGGTGTACCACCATGGGTGAGTTATGTAACTCACCGAGAACTATCTTATCCATCATCTTCGGGTAAAATGAATTCCCACAGAAATTCATCTAATTCAGAATATCTTCTAACCATCCTCCGAGAGCAATGCCTTGGATAACACGATCACACATCACATCGACCTCTAATTCCACACATTGAGACTCCTCCACTTACTGTGCCTAGGAAGACTACACCGTCATCTGGTACAGAAAGCCTCTACAGTCCTCCACTATGATGCTCAGATGTAATGAAGCCAACTCCTCCACCTCTATCCAAGCTTCCATAGATTCCCAAATAGCTTCCCTCTGTGACTTCCTTCTCATAGAATCAGCCAAAAATTTAACCTTTCCTAAGGTTTAGGAAATATAAACGTCTTAAAACTAAAGAAACGCCATCCACCTCCACTTCTACATGTTCAGGTCATACTGGAAGAAGATAACCCCAAGATCTTGTGATCTATGGAGAACTAGAAGAATTCCCAGATGAGGTAATGCTGCCACATCTTTGGCGAAAACAAAACTGATGAAATCCCTAGTTCATGGGTGGAATAGTTACTTTCGTAAGGATGTAACTGCCTAGACACATAAGAGATCACTACCTGCTACTGCTTCAGCACACACCCCAAGCCTAGGTTGGAAGCATCACAAAACACTTCAAATGTTACCCTTACTTTGGAAACCTTAGCACTGGGGTACTGGCCAGCTTCCTCTTTAGATAACTGAAGGCTGATTCGCACTAATAACTCTAATAAAAGGTTTGGTCCTTCTTTTTCAAGGTTTTTAAAGGTGCTGCAACCCAAGAGAAATCAGGAAAAAATATCTAATAGTATCCTTCCAGACCTAGGAAACTATGAATCTCTATTGCATTCTTGAGTAATTCCCAAGAAACAATAGCTTATACCTTCAAAAGTTCCACTGCTATTCTCTTTTGGGACACCACGTGTCCAAGGAAGTGCACCTCTTGAGTCCAGAACTTGCTCTGGGACAACTTCATGTAGACCCGGTGTTGTTTAAGGTCCTCTAAAACCATCCATAGATGATCAGCATGATCCTCCTCTGATCATGAGTAAATCAGGATGTCGTCGATAAAAAAGACTATGAACCAATCCAGATTTTCCTAGAATATGGATTTCATGAGCCCCATGAACACAACTGGTGAATTCGTAACAATGAACAACATGACCATGAACTCAAAGTGCCCATATCTACACCTGAAAGCAGTCTTTGAGATTTCACCCTCCTTTAACCTCAACTGGTGATATCCCAAATGTAGGTTGATTTTAGAGAACCAACATGCTCCCTTTAACTGGTCAAAAAGGTTGTTGATCCTCTGGAGGGGGTAACGGTTATTGATCGTCACTTGATTCAGCCTTTTCTAGCTGATACATAGCCTGATACCGCTATATTACTTCTTTAAGAACAAGACTGGTGTTCCCCAAGGTGACACACTCGATTGGATAAAAACCTTCATCATAAGGTCATGAAATTGGATCTACAACTCTCATAACTCGGAAGGCGCCATATGATAGGGATATATTGAAAACGGATGGGCATGGGGTTGCAATTCTATCCTGAACTCAACATCACGTCGAGAGGGTAGTGTCACCACATCCTTATGGAAGACATCCAAGAAATCTCTAACGATCCCTAGGACTTACACCATATCTATGTCTACCGACACCATTGGTAGTTCAGCTAACAAGGAAATAAGGGGCTCCACTTATCGGCTGCCCACCGGGCAACCCTGCTCACCAATGAAAGTTACACGCTAGCTGCCCATATCAGAAAAAATGACCCTTCAATGGATGCAGTCGATAACGCAATACATTGAGAACAGTCTTCCAATGCCTAAAATGACATCATATGGCTGCATCTATAGAAAAAGAAGGTCTCTATTGGACTGATGTGGCCCCAACATCAGTCTCTATTCCTGATTAACATAGGACAAGGTGGTCTGACCTCTGACTGGCGTACTCATTAACAGGGTAATGATAAGTCTTTCTGCATCTAGACCAAGAGCATGGACTAGACAGGGTGTAATAAAGGAGTGAAATGATCCTAAATCAAACAAGGAACATGAAAGAGTACTAAGAAATCTGATTGTAACTAAAAAGACCTCTGGGCCCTACAAAAATACTACCTATGTAGTGTGCAACTGCCCACACCTAGCTCTTTTACCCCTCAGTTGTCAGCTACCTCCCCAACCACACCCTGATAGAGGCCCCTAAGGAGAACCCTGAGGCTAGCCTTCAGCTGCAACATCTGCTCTCAGAGGAGTGGGAGCTGGAAGTCCCTACTGCAGCTGCTGAAATGGAATGGATGGAAACTGCTGCTGTAGATATCGGCGTTGAACCTTCCCACCTCCACTATAATTCATTCTGTCTAGGTACTGATTCTGAATGTTCCCAGAACTACTAGAGAAAATAATCTTGGTCCTAGGCCTCTAGGGAAAGGGTGAGGACCAGAAGATTGAAAATTGAATTGCTGGGGCCTACTCCCCACCGGCCAAAACTGTAATGGCCCTAATGTTGGAGGCTTGATGCCAACATCCTTCCCGTTTGATAAACCCAACCTACTCCCCTTTCAAAGCACACCTCCAAATGTGTGAATCCTCTCCATCCCTTCAACCTTCTTTGAGATCTCCAAGTATGTATATAGAGTGAAGGGAGTGACAACATACTATAGAGAAGGTCGGAGTGCCTCCTCTAAATGTCTCACCCAAGACTCCTCATCCAGAAAGAGGTCTGAAGGAAAAATAAGTAGATCCATGAACATTACCCCCAAATACCTTACTTAAATGCTCACCTACTAGTGGGACATTAACTCATGCCTCTTCTTATCCTTCATTTTTTAAGAGTGGAATTATGCTTGAAACTCCCTCTCGATGTCAGTCCATGAATCCTTAGCCTCCCTCTTCTCCCCAAGGTAGCGTTTCCACCACTGACGTGCCGCTCCCCACATCTGGTTCAAAAAAAAAGGATCCCAGAACTCATCTAGAGCCCGGATCAAGATGAAATCTATCACCAAATCCTCGAGCCAGATTTCTATCTACACGTCTGAGATGCTACCCTCGTACTTCCCAAGGGTCTACTGCTGAAAGGCACGAAGCATCTTCTGACACTAGTTTTCCTCCTCCCCAAGATCAATCCAATAATGGTCAGCGAAATCAACCTTATAGGCCTTGATTTACCACACTACTTGTTGATTTATTTTGGGTTCTATAGCTACAAGGTAAACAAGGAATGCCTAGTAATGAGTAGTGTAGAAGATCTCTTTTAAAAAAATTATTAAACATGTTATTCATTTTAAAATCCAAAAACACCTAGAACACACATGAACACAAGTCATTATGACGCATTTATCTTTCCTAGGGTATCTAAACTGTATTCAGTGTAGACTCCCTTGGTCATTCAGTAGGTCTAGAGTCATTGCATCGGATCATGGGGGGCACTAAAATCCGAGGTTCTAGCTGATATTCCCTGGCCAATTTCACACAACAAGATTTCATATCACTATTTCCCTACCATACCATGAAATCCTCACTATGCCGAACCCTGAGGTCCATCCAATCTCTTAACCACCAGGTCTGATGTAACACCCCAGGTAAATAATGAATATGAAATTTTCATATTTATCCATATTTGTGAATAAAATATTGATATGACTTTAAAGGGGACGCTATGCTCGATGGCGTACCCAACACGCAACAATGAGTTTCTTGGAAATCTTACGTTGCACTCTAATAATAAAATAATATTATGGTAGTTAACATGTAGCCGTTGTAATGACGGGAATGGATAGAAATAACTAAAATATGATTATATATGTTCTTAAATGTTTTTACATTTATAAAATAAAAGATAAAGGCTTAAAATACGGAAAGAATTCAATTTTAGGCGTATATGCCCTAGTTTTCACTAAAAGTTCACTTATCGCCTTTTGATGGAGAACCGTAATTAAATATAGTTTTGATCACTCTTATACATTCTTTTGGACCAAATAAAAGTCTTATTAAGAATTGGGACATCAAATTTTACTTTGTGTAATTTTTTGGTATTTTTCCGATAAAGTTCATTTTTTAATGAATAGTGTAAAATGTTGTGTTTTAATTCAAAACCCCTTTTTAATCTAATTTATTTATATGATTAGATAATATTTTTAATTGGTTTTAAAGTAAAATTAGAAAATATTTTTACCATTCAATCCAATAGTGGTCGTTGGAATAAATTTCACTTTGAAATGAGACTTAAACTAGTGTCAATCTTTTGATACTTATTGTTTTATAAAAACACGGTATTTGCGCTGACAGCGGAAATTAATTATTAAATTAATTAATGTGACTAATATGTTTTGAATTTTGTAAAACGGACTTCATTTTTGAATTCGTAATATCAAATATAGATTAGGGGGATGTTTTGGTATTTTTCTGAAAAACTCCAATTTTTGATGAGTAGTGAAACCACTAAGTGGTAATCAAGCAAACTGATTTTTCAGTTAAATGAAAGTTTACCACTAATGTGTATTGAATTTTTAAAATCCGACATACATGGTTGTCATTAAGAAGTAAAATTTTGTTCAATGAGATTATAATAATTTTTTGGTGAATAGTAACTTATTAAGTTCTTAATCGCGATTAGAGGTAATTAGTGTAGTTTAAGGTAAATATAATGTTTTAATAATATTAAATGAACTTGACACATGTACTAACCTCATTGGATGTGTAATGGCCGACCAAGACAAGCCATGGGTCACCTTGGGGACCCCATGGAGCCACTTTGGTTGGGAAATGACATAAATAACTTTTTATTTAATGTAAAAGTAAAAATGACACAAACATGATATGTTTTACTAAAACAATTTTTAAGTGGGGTTATACAAGTCATCTTTTTGATTATAAATATTAATTGGAAAGATAAAAAGATTTCCTACATCATTGTATTTTTTTTATAATTTTTAAACATTAAATAAATTAAATTATTTATGACATAATAATGCTGCAGCGATGACATCATTATTTGACGATTTAAATAAAATGGAAAGATAATGTAAACTCTATGAACTACACATGTACAAAACCAATTGTATGAGTGTATTTCGAATCCTTATCACCATATCCACGAATTATATCAATGTGGGACCTTTTAAAACCGAAACACATTTTCAAATAAAGTAATATTTCTTACTTTCCAAAAGTGCCCCTCCTCTCCTCTTATAAAAGGCCCCCACCTCTACCTCATTTCACACACTCCTCAAGCCTTTGGCTCGGCCAACCCCTGCCCATTTACTCTCTCCACATCCCTATCCTCATCCTAGAGTATTCCCTTTGGGAAGAATCCTTTCAAAGTAAGCCTTTAGGCTCAAATCAAAAGGAGTTACACTTTTAAAGGTAATTCATTCTCTCATGTTCATTTGTTTTATTTTGCTTCTCCAACCCCCTAAACTCTTTTTATTTATTTCTTTTGTAACAACACCAGTATATTAAATATACTAGGATGTTGTTATAAGATTTATTAGAGCTACACTCTCACACAACTACATCAAATGGTTAAAGAACATACGGTTTCCGTGGATGGCGAAATTCTGCCTCCCGAAATGATGATTGTTCAATACTCATTTAACACCTTCAAAGGTGGCCATTATGATGCCACTATTTTTATATATGATATATAATATGTTTATGTTTTCCTTAAGCTTATGTTTTTTTCATTTTGGGCATACCTTTATGGTTTCCATTATGGGTAAATGCGATATCTTCATTTAAGGAAGTGCGGACTACCGCCCCCTCAAAGTGATTTGATTCGTTAAATACCATATGTGGGACGTATAAAGGATGGAACTATGATATTATATATGATATTATACTGGAATTATAATATACTTTTATATCATTATTATTCCATTCTATAAAATACGAAATAGAAATGAAAGTAGCGTTCATGCGTACGTACGGCTTACCGTCTCCATGAACGGTGCATTTCATTTCTTATCTATAAATGATTATGTAATGTTATAAATGAGTTAATGTACTGGATATATATGACATATATGATATATATATCATGAATACAATTCTGGATATAATAAACATTTTTCCACATGAACAACATGTAATTGTAAGAAGTCCACTTTCGACTTAAGAACCAAATATCGGCAAAACAAATATTATTAACATAAATGATTACATAATGTTTATGGCATGGTAATAAGTGATATAAAAGGAATAATGAACTTTAAAAAGGTTCTTAATGAAGTAGAAATTAACTCAAGTTTATTATTCAGGATATTAAAGAACGATCGAGTCAAGTCGGACCCGAGGTAAGGGATCCTACTCCTCTCTTTCTTTTTAAGTATACACTTTTATGTAATTCCTTTTAAAGCTAATATTTCTTGTTATTGGGATGATATTTTATATTACATTTACTGTAATTTTTATGTTCATGTGATGAGAGACCCTATTCTCTCTCATCAAACCATTTTGGGAGTTTTGAGTGGCGCCGTTAGGCTGCCGAACTTTCGTAAGAGATCTAACCTCTCTCTTTCTTTTTAAGTACTCTCCTTTGTGTCACTTCTTCTAAGCTCCTATTTGTTATGTTGGGGGATTTTATTTTATATTACTCTTGCTGTAAATTCTATTTTAATATGATGGGATACTCTATTTTATCTCATCAATCCATTTTGGAAGTTTTAAGTGGCGTCGTTAGGCTGCTGAGTTTTCGTAAGGGATTTTTCATCTCACTTTTATTCTCGTGAGATTTATGCTACATTTGCCACAAATTCCATTGAGTGGTGTATGTACTGCCCATTATTCTACTCTTTGTGTAATATACATTCATTTATGATTATTTACATCAATGATCTATTGTCCTTCTTTCATGGGGTGTATGTTTTGAAAGATACCCAAGTCGGTAAGGGAACCTTTAACCCTCCTCTTTTTTAAAAGACTTCTTTTGTTGGGTCTTTTAATTTACATATTGTTATGTTGGGATATGTTCTCATATATCCTTATTGATGTAAATTTGATGTCCAAGTGATGAGATACACTTTTTATCTCTCATCAATTCATTTTGATGTGATGCCGTTAGGCTGTCAAGGGAACTTTTTGACCCAATTTCGATTTCTTTGGGTTCAACTTGTAATCATTGAATATGTCATCCATTGAATATGTGTGATTGACCTTTTATTGTTTTACACATAATATCAAATTATATTGGGTGTATATATATTTGTCACACATATTTTTGAGATTTATTTGTCATTAATTTAAGGATACCTTCTTTATAAGGGATTTCATCACATTTGACATTTCTATTGAGGGTTCATTGTTGTTATGCACCAATTCACTCTTATATGGTGTATATACTGTCCTTTGGAGTATTATATCATGAATCCTTTTATTCTCATGATATTATAAAGTTCTGACCAAATGTTATTCCTCGATTATTGTATTCAGGTGTCTCTAATTTTGGTAAAACCCCTTTAACCAAAACATCGTTTTAAATGTTTTAATTATTTGTTCTTATTAATATCCATGTTTTAAAAATGGTTTTAAGGATTTATTTATATGGATATTAATGGTTTAAAATGTTAAAAGCTTCAAGGTGGTATGGGACACTTTGATTCAAAAATCTCTTTATTAGATGTTTTAAATGGTTTTGAAAATGGTTTCTTTTTGAATGGATTCATTATTTCAATATCCAAAAATGTTATATTGTGATTGAAATGTGGAAATGTTATGTTTCCTTTATTCATGTTTTATGTGATACGATTATGTTATGGTTCTTGGGTATTGTTAAGAAGAACGGGTGGTTCCGTGATAAACTAAGGGCGGGTGAGCCCGATATAGCTCTCCAATGCATTGGGTAACGCGAAGGAGTGAAACATTAAGGTTTATCCGAAGAGATTTAGGGAATATACTGTGATGGGTATTCCAAACGTAACCAAGAGGGTTACTCCCTATGTAAGAATGTTATGAATGCCTCAAGTTACCTTTATGTCTTATGTTTTCTATGATTTATTCATGGTTTGATGAGGTATGTTAAAGTGCCTTTGTTTTATGGGTAAAGTATGATTTCATTCTTATGTATATATGAACTCATGTTTCCTTTCCATATTTTTATAACCCTTACTGAGCTTTTTATGCTCATCCCAAGTTTTTGAAATGTTTTTCACAGGTCGAGGGAAAGGTACATGATGTGATTATAGTGTCAAGGATGTGTCAAGAAAGAATCCATGTTTTATATTAAATATGTTTCCGTTGATGGGAAGAATGAATACTGTCTTTTATGTAACCACTTTGTTTAAATATGGAATGTAATGAAAGTTTCATGATCTAATTCTCTAAAACTCTAAACCTGAAAAGATCCTCAATGTGTAATATTGTAATAACTCAAGATTAAGTAAGGTTTAAGGCTGGGGCCTTATAGTTGGTATCAAAGGTTGGTTTAGATAACTTTAGAGGTTAGGGTATTCTCTAAGCATAAGTGACTTTACGATAATGGCTAGGATTTTAGAAAGAGTCCTAGTTTTAGATAAAGTGAATGAGTAAGTTTATCTTAGTGTTTACCTTCCTCATTAGTACATGATGGTTTTGTTGATATACTCACACTGACATTTCTGTTTTTAGTGAATGGCTGGATCTCGCAGGCACCAAAGTCACAATTGGTTTGAAGGAAACTATGGTGGTTCTCTGATTAAGAGACTCGATGAAATGGGGTACTCAATGAGGAAAATCGTGGTTGTTCTAAACCAACTATCAAGGATTCATGATCAACCACATGAACCTTGGTATGTTCTATAATGAATCATGTACGAGATGACCAATCGATGTGGAAGTTCAGGTAATAATTATTAAGGTAACCATTAGGGTTTATATGATACTTAATTTTTAGGTAATTATGGGTTACTCTATGATATGATGGAAAATGAAAGGAATGAGATAAACTTGAGGTTAAAATATGTTCTGATTATTCTTGAAGATTTTATCACTTTTTGCGAAATGTTTTAAGAATTATATAGTTTTGAAAAAAGGACAACACGCAGACCGTGTGACAACCCGTCGCGTCGGACAAAGCTGCGGGAATCGAACCCACAACCAAAGTGCGACTGGTATTTATCGCCTACCACTGGACTACATGAAGTCCCTGGTTAGTTTGACTGATTCATTCTAGTTATATGATTTTATGAATTAAGAGTAAGTTGATTTTGGGTTATTTAGGAAAATGATTAACCTATCATGGAGTATATGTGATTAGGTTAATTACTTTTCAATACGGGACTTTAGGAGAAACTGATGTTGTTTGGAGATAAATGTTACGATTTACCTTGGAAGACTATGTGACTAAATCCTTCAAATATTTGGGTTTCAATCTTAGTTTGGTTTACTTTGAAGAATTTTATGGACAAATTGATTATAGAATGGTCCTCGTTGAACTTTGGGTTTTGTTGGACAAATTTTGGAGGTTAAGAATAGATTTTGTTTTTATAAAGGGTTATCCTTTTCTGGATTATCTGATCTTGTACTAACCTTTTGGTTTTGGTTTTGGTTAAAGCCTAAAGAAATGAGAAGTATATAGTTCTCTTTTGTGGATTAGGTGATTCTCTAGAAGTTGATTATAGTACTCTTAATGTGAACAAGTCTTCCTAAATACTCGTCTTCTGGAGAAAATATGAGTTTGATTAAGGAATCTAATAAAAGTTGAAAGTCAACATGATAAGTGATTATGTTTCCTTATGAATAAATTCCTCAATAAAAAGTAACTTAAAACAAAAATGTTGTCTATTAACTTTTCATACTGGGGAATCGAATACCGTTTAACCCATCACAAGTTTGTGATTTTCTCATGGTTAACTTTCTCCTAAACATGTTTTCTATCACTCTCCATGAGAACATGAACCTATGTTTTCTCCTCCATGTCCATGTTTTCATACTTGTAATCCTAGTATGGGTTAACTCGGGTGACCTTTGTACTTATCTTTCTTTATTTTAAAGTGATTTTTTACCGACTCTTGTTCCGATGTGGGACTTTCAAGGATGTTTCCAAGCATAATTTTAAAATTGCGAGGACTCAATTCCCAAAAGGGGGGAAGGATGTAACACCCCAGGTAAACAATGAATATGAAATTTTCATATTTATCCATATTTGTGAATAAAATATTGATATGACTTTAAATGGGACGCTATGCTCGATGGCGTACCCAACACGCAACAATGAGTTTCTTGACAATCTTACGTTGCACTCTAATAATAAAATAATATTATGGTAGTTAACATGTAGCCGTTGTAATGGCGGTAATGGATAGAAATAACTAAAATATGATTATATATGTTCTTAAATGTTTTTACATTTATAAAATAAAAGATAAAGGCTTAAAATACGGAAAGAATTCAATTTTAGGCGTATATGCCCTAGTTTTCACTAAAGGTTCACTTATCGCCTTTTGATGGAAAAACGTCATTAAATATAGTTTTGATCACTATTATACATTCTTTTGGACCAAATAAAAGTCTTATTAAGAATCGGGACATCAAATTTTACTTTGTGTAATTTTTTGGTATTTTTCCGATAAAGATCATTTTTTAATGAATAGTGTAAAATGTTGTGTTTTAATTCAAAACCTCTTTTTAATCTAATTTATTTATATGATTAGATAATATTTTTAATTGGTTTTAAAGTAAAATTAGAAAATATTTTTACCATTAAATCCAATAGTGGTCGTTGGAATAAATTTCACTTTGAAATCAGACTTAAACTAGTGTCAATCTTTTGATACTTATTGTTTTATAAAAACACGCTATTTGCGCTGACAGCGGGAATTAATTATTAAATTAATTAATGTGACTAATATGTTTTGAATTTTGTAAAACGGACTTCATTTTTGAATTCGGAATATCAAATATATCTTAGGGTGAAGTTTTGGTATTTTTCTGAAAAACTCCAATTTTTGATGAATAGTGAAACCACTAAGTGGTAATCAAGCAAACTGATTTTTCAGTTAAATGAATGTTTACCAGTAATGTGTATTGAATTTTTAAAATCCGACATACATGTTTGTCATTAAGAAGTAAAATTTGGTTCAATGAGATTATAATAATTTTTTGGTGAATAGTAACTTATTAAGTTCTTAATCGCGATTAGAGGTAATTAGTGTAGTTTAAGGTAAATATAATGTTTTAATAATATGAAATGAACTTGACACATGTCCTAACCTCATTGGATGTGTAATGGCCGACCAAGAAAAGCCATGGGTCAACTTGGGGACCCCATGGAGCCACTTTGGTTGGGAAATGACATAAATAACTTTTTATTTAATGTAAAAGTAAAAATGACACAAACATGATATGTTTTACTAAAACAATTTTTAAGTGGGGTTATACAAGTCATCTTTTTTGATTATAAATAGTCATTGGAAAGATAAAAATATTTCCTACATCATAGTATTTTTTTTATAATTTTTAGACATTAAATAAATTAAATTATTTATGACATAATAATGCTGCAGCGATGACATCATTATTTGACGATTTAAATAAAATGGAAAGATAATGTAAACTCTATGAACTACACATGTACAAAACCAATTGGATGAGTTTATTTCGAAGCCTTATCACCTTATCCACGAATTATATCAATGTGGGACCTTTTAAAACCGAAACACATTTTCAAATAAAGTAATATTTCTTACTTTCCACAAGTGCCGCTCCTCTCCTCTTATAAAAGGCCCCCACCTCTACCTCATTTCACACACTCATAAAGCCTTTGGCTCGGCCAAACCCTGCCCATTTACTCTCTCCACATCCCTCTCCTCATTCTACAGTATTCCCTTTGGGCAGAATCCTTTCAAAGTAAGCCTTTAGGCTCAAATCAAAAGGAGTTACACTTTTAAAGGTAATTCATTCTCTCATGTTCATTTGTTTTATTTTGCTTCTCCAACCCCCTAAACTCTTTTTATTTATTTCTTTTGTAACAAAAACAGTATATTCAATATACTAGGATGTTGTTATAAGTTTTATTTGAGCTACACTCTCACACAACTACATCAAATGGTTAAAGAACATACGGTTTCCGTGGATGGCGAAATTCTGCCTCCCGAAATGATGATTGTTCAATACTCATTTAACACCTTCAAAGGTGTCCATTATGATGCCACTATTTTTATATATGATATATTATATGTTTATGTTTTCCTTAAGCTTCTGTTTTTTTCATTTTGGGCATACCTTTATGGTTTCCATTATGGGTAAATGCGATATCTTCATTTAAGGAAGTGCGGACTACCGCCCCCTCAAAGTGATTTGATTCGTTAAATACCATATGTGGGACGTATAAAGGATGGAACTATGATATTATATGTGATATTATACTGGAATTATAATATACCTTTATATCATTATTATTCCATTATATAAAATACGAAATAGAAATGAATGTAGCGTTCATGCGTACGTACGACTTACCGTCTCCATGAACGGTGCATTTCATTTCTTACCTCTAAATGATTATGTAATGTTATAAATGCGTTAATGTACTGGATATATATTACATATATGATATCTACATCATGAATACAATTCTGGATATAATAAACATTTTTTCCACATGAACAACATGTAATTGTAAGAAGTCCACTTTCGACTTAAGAACCAAATATCGGCAAAACAAATATTATTAACTTAAATGATTACATAATGTTTATGACATGGTAATAAGTGATATAAAAGGAATAACGAAATTTAAAAGGGTTCTTAATGAAGTATAAATTAACTCAAGTTTATTATTCAGGATATTAAAGAACGATCGAGTCAAGTCGGACCCGAGGTAAGGGATCCTACTCCTCTCTTTCTTTTTAAGTATACACTTTTATGTCATTCCTTTTAAAGCTCATCTTTCTTGTTATTGGGATGATCTTTTATATTAAATTTACTGTTATTTTTATGTTCATGTGATGAGAGATCCTATTCTCTCTCATCAATCCATTTTGGGAGTTTTGAGTGGCGCCGTTAGGCTGCCGAACTTTCGTAAGAGATCTAACCTCTCTCTTTCTTTTTAAGTACTCTCCTTTGTGTCACTTCTTCTAAGCTCATATTTGTTATGTTGGGGAATTTTCTTTTATATTCCTCTTGCTATAAATTCTATTTTAATATGATGGGATACTCTATTTTATCTCATCAATCCATTTTGGAAGTTTTAAGTGGCGCCGTTAGGCTGCTGAGTTTTCGTAAGGGATTTTTCATCTCACTTTTATTCTCGTGAGATTTATGCTACATTTGCCACAAATTCCATTGAGTGGTGTATGTACTGCCCATTATTCTAATCTTTGTGTAATATACATTCATTTATGAGTATTTACATCAATGATCTATTGTCATTGTTTCATGGGGTGTATGTTTTGAAAGATACCCAAGTCGGTAAGGGAACCTTTCACCCTCCTCTTTTTTAAAAGACTTCTTTTGTTGGGTCTTTTAATTTACATATTGTTATGTTGGGATATGTTCTCATATATCCTTATTGATGTAAATTTGATGTCCAAGTGATGAGATACACTTTTTATCTCTCATAAATTCATTTTGATGTGATGCCGTTAGGCTATCAAGGGAACTTTTTGACCCAATTTCGATTTCTTTGGGTTCAACTTGTAGTAATTGAATATGTCATCCATTGAATATGTGTGATTGACCTTTTATTGTTTTACACTTAATATCCACTTATATTGGGTGTATATATATTTTTCACACATATTTTTGAGATTTATTTGTCCTTAATTTAAGGATACCTTCTTTATAATGGATTTCATCACATTTGACATTTCTATTGAGGGTTCATTGTTGTTATGCACCAATTCACTCTTATATGGTGTATATACTGTCCTTTGGAGTATTATATCATGAATCCTTTTATTCTCATGATATTATAAAGTTCTGACCAAATGTTATTCCTCGATTATTGTATTCAAGTGTCTCTAATTTTGGTAAAACCCCTTTAACCAAAATATCGTTTTAAATGTTTTAATTATTTGTTCTTATTAATATCCATGTTTTCAAAATGGTTTTAAGGATTTATTTATATGGATATTAATGGTTTAAAATGTTAAAAGATTCAAGGTGTTATGGGACACTTTGATTCAAAAATCTCTTTATTAGATGTTATAAATGGTTTTGGAAATGGTTTCTTTTTGAATGGATTCATTATTTCAATATCCAAAAATGTTATATTGTGATTGAAATGTGGAAATGTTATGTTTCCTTTATTCATGTTTTATGTGATACTATTATGTTATGGTTCTTGGGCATTGTTAAGAAGAACGGGTGGTTCTGTGATAAACTAAGGGCGGGTGAGCCCGATATAGCTCTCCAATGCATTGGGTAACGCGAAGGAGTGAAAAATTAAGGTTTCTCCGAAGAGATTTAGGGAATATACTGTGATGGGTATTCCAAATGTAACCAAGAGGGTTACTCCCTATGTAATAATGTTATGAATGCCTCAAGTTACCTTTATGTCTTATGTTTTCTATGATTTATTCATGGTTTGATGAGGTATGTTAAAGTGCCTTTGTTTTATGGGTAATGTATGATTTCATTCTTATGTATATATGAACTCATGTTTCCTTTCCATATTTTTATAACCCTTACTGAGCTTTTTATGCTCATCCCAAGTTTTTGAAATGTTTTTCACAGGTCGAGGGAAAGGTACATGATGTGATGATAGTGTCAAGGATGTGTCAAGAAAGAATCCATGTTTTATATTAAACATGTTTCCGTTGATGGGAAGAATGAATACTGTCTTTTATGTAACCACTTTGTTTAAATGTGGAATGTAATGAAAGTTTCATGATCTAATTCTCTAAAACTCTAAACCTGAAAAGATCCTCAATGTGTAATATTGTAATAACTCAAGATTAAGTAAGGTTTAAGGCTGGGGCCTTATATCTGATACCATTCTATCAAGACCCTCCTTCACCAAGATGAGAGAAGGGACATCAAATTTCTAGACCCATCCTTCTTCAAGTTTAAGGAGAGATAATGACCCTGAGTCATGCTTTCAATAGGCCGCAGAGTGGAAACTACCACCAAGGGTATATAATCAAACATAATATGGAAGGAATCACCCTTCTTATTTAGTAAGATATAGAGATAAGATGGTAAGAACCAAAAAAACTCTAAAAATTAAGGTAAAAGTAAAGCTAAAACCCATTCCCATAATCATGTTCAATGAAAAACTCATATAATGTACAAGAAAACTCCCAAGGGAAAGTAACAATATAAAGGGAAAAAGCCACAACAAAAGTCCCAATGTCTGAGCTAATACGGTCCCATGTAGTCCCTGAAGTCCTCCTAGAAACCTAAATGATTTTCTATATACATTGTATGTGTATACAGGGATACTTAGTAGGGAAAACCAAAATCTCTTGTGGATAAGTAGGGATGCATTCTAATTCCCAGTGAGAAAGTAGAGGTATCCAAAAATCCTAGCAAGGAGACTATCCACCCAGCCTCATCAGGTCACACTCCAAAAATAACACAATTCAAGATAAGTAATAGTAATAGATCATCAATATTTAGGTACCCCACACAACATTCTCAATGTTTATTCGAGACTTCCTAAGCATCAGACCTCTCTCACCATTTTTACTACAGTCCCACTACCACCCCAACAACAAACTTATGGGCCACCTCCACCACATATCCCTCTAGAAGACACCTGGGCCACCACATCCATTCGTAACCACATCCACAGACACATGAGACCCCACAACCATATATTATTATGCCCACAAAAACCTGGGCCAGAACAAATACCACCATGCCCGAAGACACCTGGGCCTCATCCCGAAGAAACATTGGAAACAAACTTTCCCACACACACCTAGGCCAACCAATAAAATGTACCATGCCTAAAGTGTCTGGGGCTATAATGGACCTCAGGACATCACAACCTGCCCAAAGAGTCTTAGGCTACTTGGGAGAGGGAGCATAAAGAATGCTAACAACTATTCACTCATAGGAATGTTGGGAAAAACACCATCCCCCGTGAAATGGGGGTGTTCGACCATAAGTGATCAATATGGATGGGATGTGTTTAAGAAATACAAAAAAAATTATATATAGTTGAAAAAAGATCTAATCTCGGCGTATGGGTTCTAAAACCATCCTATACACAAACACCCTCATTACTATTCATTTATGCACAAAAGAACAACATCCAGACCCAAAGTACCAACCATTTTTTGTTATCATGTTCAAGTATTTCCATTTAAATATTCCTTTACTACTGAGAAACTAACCTGAACATTCACAAGTTAACACAACATTGGACTGAAAGTGAAATAATACAAACAATAATTTACACATTCACACCCTATTCTCTTGCAATGTAACTTCAACAAATGGGATCTGTGAGATCTCTACAAGTACTGGACCAAACCAAGCCCCAACACATGATTCCATATAACCTCATATACACAAACCAAAAACTTAACAATAGGGTATCCCATCCCCATCCATATAACCGTACAATAATCAGGTAGAACAACCACACTTTTTATCATAACATACAAATAGAGTTTTCATGTTAAACCACAAAATTTATCAGGTTACTTATTTATGTTTGGTAAACTAAGGTCATAAAAAAAGATTTCTTATTCATTGGGAATCAATTTAATAACCCATGTTTATATGAATAACTAGTTTCCATGTTACATCCATTCAATCATAATATTATCAAGAAAATTGATCTTCATTAGTGCATAAAAAGTACCACCAACAACCATGATTTTCAGTGGGCAGAAGCCCATTCAATTAAGAATATATGAATGAAAATAAAAGTGTACAAGAGAATCATCATCAAACACAACCCTTCATTTTTAACATTTTTTACTATCTTTGTTGAAATTTGGTTTCATCCACATCGCAAGGAAACATTATCATACCCACCCTGCTTGATACACAATAAAGAGAGATGAAGGAAAACCCTACTTGGATGATCAATGATCGATGTTTTCTCTTCTCTCCAAGAACATGGGATGCAAAAATTGAAGATGAAGAACTAAAAGGACTCCAAGGTTGAGTGGGAAGTGGTCCATCACAGGAAGATGATTCATCTTACAAGGAATTTTCCACATTCACAAAGATATATCATAAGTAGAAACGAAGAGATGTTCTCGGCTTAAGCAAAGGCCATATCCTAAAATCAATGTGAAAATTTTGAAGTACATAAAATTTAGATCATGGCTCGACCATGTGGTTGGGAGGTTTCACACATTATGATTAATTGAGATTTAATAATTATCCTCAGAGATGGTAGAGAAACAATTTGTGACCTAATAGATATATTTTTAATAGAGAAAAACATGTAACATGTAGAGACTATAAAACATGACAAAGGTGTGACACTGAGGAAAAAAAGGACCACGAGTTTTGGTAACTCAAGGGTTTCCCAACTATTGGAGTTTTAAAACATCTTTTACTAGATTTAAAAGGATTTGAAAATGGTAATAAAACACTTTTACATCAAATGATATGTTACTGGGGAAAAACATCAAGGTATTGGAAAAATAGGGAAGGACCCACCAATAGGTGAGTCATTGTTGCCCTAGCACCATAGTTATGGCACCATACCCTTGGCACCATCGCATTCAAACCATCACCCTTGCACCATCACCCAGGAACCATCACCATGGCACCACTGCTGTGGCAATGTTGTTTTGGTACCGTCACCATGGCACCGTTACCCAGACATCGTCGCCCTGGCGTCGTCACCCTGGCACAATTGACTTGGCACTGTTTCCCGAGAATTTTTTTTCTAGAACTATTGTCGTTGTACTATCGCCCTAACACCATCACCCAAGCTCCATCACCCTGGAAACATTTCATTGGAACTATCACCGATTGGTTCTATGGACGACCCATTAGTGCCACCAATGTTGATCGGTGCCACTAACACAGATTGGTGCCACCAATGCTCATCAGTGCCACAATTCATCCAAACCTGAAATTTGGAAATCCCATTAACGAGTCACTGATGGTAACCATGATACTCAAAACACCAAAAATTTGGAAAAGTAATGGACCAATAGGGTCCGAACCATTAGTGTTTTTCATCAAAACTAACATAGATACCTAAATGAATATCTCTTAGAGTGGAAAACTAGTATAACCCTGGTGCACAGTAGTAAGGAGAACATAAAATATTAAATTAAGAAACTAGAAGATAGTATCTATAAATGTTGGTAAGGGAGACATTTTCTATCCATTATAGTAAAAAATAATCTCTATCCAAATACTTCTCAAAATAATACTAATTGTTTGAGATAGGTCTATAGACATATTTTTGATAGAGGGGGAATAAACACTAATTTCTAGACATGTGTCATGGAGAATAAGTTAATGGGGAGATGGAACATACAACTCGATTAAGACTCACATACCAGTGATGTTGAGGTTGAGGGAAATATAGATATACCATTATTTAAATATTTTATTTCCGTTGTGAGTCATAAAATTGAATATTGTGTGAGATAATAATAATAATTTGATACTAATAGCTATATATAAGGCAATGAATAAAAAGGAAATAGTGTATATTCTAAATCTATATAGTCCTCCTAGAGTGAAGGGGTTCTCAAAATCATTCTACTCAGATGACTGAGAGATAATAAATGGTTTTTTGATGGAGATATGAAATATTTATATTTATAATATTCACTATTTAAAATGTCATGTTCTTACATTTTTATTCTTATACTAAATTCTATAGATCCAAATTCTATGAATCACTACAGGACGATATACATGGAAAACATTCCTTATAAATTTTAAGGCATTCATCATTGATAAAATGATATCCTAGATGATTTAAAAATTGATATTAGAGGAAAACATATATTTATATATGAGAGAATTATGATGGAATATATTCGGATGACATAATAAAAAATATTTGATATCAATAAGAATACCATCAGTTCTAATATAATGATTAATGTGGGCATGGTCATGGATTATGATGAAATAAAAAAAATTACATATTAAATGTAATAAAATGAATTGGATTATCTATTTTTGACAATGTCAAACGAAAAAATTATAAGAGAATAAAAATATATTCAATTAAATATAAAACAAGAAACATAAATCATGAACAACCCACACATTATATTTCTTTATATTTAATCTCTTTGATAGCTTGCAGATCACACAATGATGAGTTTAAGTTACTAGTATTGCAGTATATCATTATGACCAATACATTAAAATTGTGGGTATGAATATTACTAACTAAATTATTATAAATATAGATATATATATATATATATTATAAATAAAATAAAAATCATTTAGAATGAAAAGAAATGTTTTTGAAAAAATGATTATTTTTCTAAAAGGCAATTTAGTAATTTTATAAGTACATAATTTAAAATAAATTTTATTCAATTTTATAAAACATATTAGTTAAAATGAAGATAATTTTTTAAATCATAACATCAATATTATCTTTGGGTGATTTTTTTTATTTTTTTGAAAAGATTATTTTTTCAATGAATAGTGAAAAGTACTAATTGTTTTTTAAAAACAACCATTTCATTTAAATAATTAACAAGGTTAAATTATATTTTATATTATATTTAAAGAAAAAATAGTTTATAATATTAAAATATAACTAATTTAGTCCATTTTAATAAATTTCTTATTGAAAATTGATATTAAAACATTATATAGTTATGTTAATTATCTCTTTTAAAACTGTCTTTTTTTCGCATCTATGGCTATAATTTTTAAATGGAATCTTCCATTTATGTGAGTTTAATTTGAAATAATTGATTACATATTTTTTATAATATAAATATATAATATCTAATATGTTTAGCATAATTTTTACTATAATTAATTGTGAAAATATTAAAAATTAATTACAATGGTTGAGGTAATTTTTTTATTTGGGGGGATAAACAAAACATTTTATAGTTAAAATTAACTAAAAAATGTATTAAACATATTTTATAGAAATATTTAGACTTTATAATTCATAAGGAAATATAATAATCCATTCGGACCCCTTTTACATGTAAAAAAATCTTTTACACGTTTTTATTTTAAAAAATTACTAGTGTGCAACCCACCTCACTTAAAAAAGTTCACGTCCTTTCCACTGTTATTCGCACCTTAAAACCCTTTTGTTCTAGAATATACCTAGTTAAAATAGGTTACCAACTTACATACCCTCACCAATAATGATTTGGTTTTTAAAAAATCTATTCTAGGAATACTTTAGGCGTAATCTAAAAGGGGTGGTCTGAGAAGAGGTAAAGTTCCTAACCTTACATGTTTGTTTTATTTTTTCTCTAAAATCCTACAAGTTTTATTAATTTATGATTATATAAAAACCAAAATATATCCCATATAACATAATTTTATTATGTTAATGGTATGGCCTTTATCTATCTTCAATTCCCTCAAATGGGAAATGATAATGCCGCTCGTGTGTACAGTGGACTACCGTCACACGAACTGATATGACACTTTTTCCATAAAAAAATCACACGGTGTTGTATAAGTATGAATAAAAATATTATATATAATATTTGGAATATACTTATATATATGGATTCATTATATCACATATAAATTCTCAATTTCCATTCTGTATGGGATAAGATGACATCACTCGTGTGTACGGCGAATTGTCGTCCAATGAAAAGGTGTGACTAATTTTTCACTAATGCATAACTAGAAGGTAATAACGATATATTTAATGAATACATGTGATATATATGAAATAGATTTTATATTAAGGTAATATAAATCATTATTAATATATCATTTTTTTCATTTTTTTCACTCACTAAAAGATGATAACATCATTCATGTGTGTATAAACTACCACCTTCTCGAAGTGAGGCGACTGTCTTTTCATCACCATACCACATGGATGATATATATAATTATAATAAATAATATGGTATAAATGATATTATGATAATTATATAATGTTTAATTATAACTTAACTTCTTTCCATAAGGATCATTTGAAAACTGAAATATTACTCATGCGTAAGTATGTCCAATTATCTCCACGATCGAAACATACTAATTTTCTCAAAAATAATACTTCATGATTGGGTATTATTAATGTATAAGTATGATAATTATTCCATGATTATTATTTTGTATACGATGAAACAATATAATATTGAAAATAATTGTAACTACCATAATACCAAATGAATGAGAAAATACGGAAATTAACACCAGAAACAATGAAGACAAAGAAATGTTATTAATGAACTGCTACTAATATGTTACATAAGGAAAATATATGATATTATAAATATTTATACAATTAAATTATAATTTAATAACATTTCAAAAACCACTAATCATGTGGTTAATGCATGTTCAAAAAACTGGAAGTGTCAGGAAAGGGACTTCAGGTCAATTTCCCTTCATTGAGGCATATTGTAATTTTATGCAGCTAATTTATTTTATCTGTTTTATATACTACCCATAAAATGTAATATTATTATTCCATAATATTTTATAGTTTTTTTATTTTTAATTTGAATCATTTTATCTAAGGATATTTGAGTTTAAAATTACCACGTTGTAATGAATTTCATAACTCAATTTCATTTTGTTGGTTTATATTACTTATTCATTGTTTTTAATATTATAAGATAATTTATATAATTTATTTTTATTATCTTATATTTTATTTTAAATTTTTTATATTTATTTACATTTTAAACACATAATTCATCCATTCATTAATTATAACTTCAATATTATGATATTTATAAGGGTTTATCTCACAATATCATTTTAATTAGGATTATTTACACTAATCATTCCATTGAGGAAATTATTTGAAAATTTTATAATAAAACCCATTAATTTTCATATCCTTAGTTTTTTCATGATTTTTCATGTAATAATACACATTTTCCACTATTTAGTATTCTAAATGACTGAGACAATGTTATTATTAATGTACTAATTCATTTCACTCTACGGTCGTAAATATTTTTTTCTCATAAAATCATGTTTTAAAAATATGTTCTTAAAAATGTTTTTAATAAATTTTAAAATGATTTATTGAAAATATTTTTACCCAAATGGACTTTTTCCATTTTTTTGAAAATAATGTCCTCATCATTTTAAAAATAAGGCCCTTTTCGATTTTATAAAAAAAATTGAAAAGAATATTTCTTTAATGGTGCATAAGATAGATATAATTAACCACTATAATAACAACTCAATGATTTAAAGATTATTTTATAAGTTTTGAAGTTCATTTTAAAATAAATGTATTTTCAAAATATTTTTTAAACATTTTATTTTAAAGAAATATATATATTCATAATGGAATAGAAATTTTAATTTGGAATGTTTTTAAAGAAATTTTCAAGGAATTTCTTTTCATCAACTACAACTACCCTTTATATTACTTATACTACACTTGTGATATATTGTTCCGATACTATAATTATTATTTATATTGATAGTTTGGGATAATATTTTTCAATTATAGTATTAAAATTTACATCCTTGGCTTATTTTTTTAGTTACCAACTTTCCTCAAAATTATTCACTTTTCTGTTATCATTGGAAATTAAATGTACCCTATGTTTACATATAATTTACGAAGGATATTTTTATTTATTAAAACATATATAATTTTTACATATGGTATTCTAAATTTAATTTTTTTAATATGGGAAATATTGATAAATCTGTATTCTTTACTCAATAATGATATTTGAAGATTAAGAACATTTGTCAAGAATTAAATTTATTATTCAATATATGAGAAGTTATTTGTAAATGAAATGATGGGAGGAGCTTAGAATATATACCCCTAGATTAATAGATAATATCCAGAGGATAATAAATTTTCTACAGTTAAATGGGTTCAATATGTAATTTAACCAATTTTATGAAATGTGTTGACTGTAGAGGTATCATGTGCCTTATAACTTGATGTACAATGATTAAGCATTTCCTTCATTATGAATTAAATTATTATTATCCATGATATTTTTCTATTATGTTATATCTCCATGAATTTAATTATTATTTTATTAAAAAAGGCCATTTTTTCAGTTAGTTACCCTTATATACAGATTATTCATTATCTTATTATTTGTGATATATTCATAATGAAATTATATCTTGATGCATTTAGTTTGGATTTTATTAATTAAATGTCATATTTTTAGGAAATTCATCTTTCCATATTAATTATTACTTACTATATCATGAGTTTCATGTTATTTAAATGCAATATGTGTCAAGTTATTTACTTGTCCATATTGAATATGTTTATTTATTCATGATATTTTCCACTGTACGAAACCCTTATCAAGTATTTGACCTCACCCTTATTTTGTTAACATTCCCAAGAATCCCTGAACTGTAAAATAATGAAATGGAAGGATATTCTAGAGGGAATAATTATATTATGGAAAAATAATTATGTTACATTTTTTATATTAAAATATAATATTTTAATCATGCATATATCTAGTATTACAAGACTAATAAACTATTTATCCATTTGCGATGTGATTCCTATCATCTTATTCAAATTTAATAGAGTAGACACTGGCTCCAAGATACTAGGGTTGAGGTCACTACAGTTATTTTCCAAGTAAGTATAGTAGAAATATTGAGAACTAGCATTATGAAAACATTGATGAATGGACATAAAACTATAACAAACATTGAGGATACGTATATATAAACATCCTAATGTTTTGGTAAGGAAGACAATAATTAGTTTTCAAATAAATTAATCTATGAATGGATAGTTAAAATGGACATGGTTCTATAATAGTTTTATGTAGGGTAATAACTCAAAAATAGAAGCATTGGGATTATCTCGGTCATCCCCTTGTGAATGAAAACGTGTCTTACTATGCACCTAGATTTACAATATTAGAGGATATTCTTTTGATAAATCACATTTTCATTAAAAAACATTTTTAAGGATATGAATAGATAACGAAAATTAATGGAATAGGTCAACCCCAATATTTTTTTTTCAAAATAAGGTTTATTTATTTAGACATACTATAAATGATTATATGGTTTTCCCACTATGATTATTGTTTCTCATAGTAAGTATTTTGGTTTTAGCTAATGGATGGAATCCAAATGAATTCTTTTAAAATTGAACATCATGGTCAATCTAGTGACAATTATAAACAAAATGGGTTGATGAAAGAAATAAATGAAATCTTGATTATTTCTAATTAATTTTCTTGATATATAATTAATATCATATATATTAGCCAGCTCTTGGACTCACCAAATAAGAAACAGATCTTGCTTTCATGGAGCTAGATTGGTGGAGACCATAGAGGAAATAGGGATCTATTTCCATCTTATGAGAGAAGTGTAAAGATACACCTAGGAATGTGTCTCTATGTATTATTACAATTCTTAATATTTGTAAAAGAAGGTAGTAAAGAAAAAAAATTCCGAGGAAAAATGAAGAGTATGATGGACGGAAATAAATTTAATCATAGGGATCCATTTTTATGTTGTTTTATATATTCAATACCTGGGTATTATTTGAGTAAATACCCTATTCTAAACATTAAATTTTAGTAAAAAGAAGGGATTATTTTGTAATAAAAATCATAAAGTATTTATTGGTATTCCATAATTATATTATACAAGTATTTTTAACAATGGTATTATATTTATAAGAATCATGAAACAATTAAGTATTTTCAAAAATTATTATAGAATATTTGACATCATACAAAAAAATACTTATGGATACTGTCATGGGTCTATGATTTTATGGTTGATCATAAGTTCTAAATCATAAAAAACCTATTTAAATTTTTTTTATGAATACTAATTGATTAAGTATATTCTTGGAAAATATTTATGTTAATACAACCCATTGGTTTAGTATATCTTATAGTGAAAAAAGTTATTTATGGAAGAATGCCTTACATTTTTGGGAATTACATCAAAGGAATTGGTAACTATTATGGTTTATCTTCTATATAATTTTGAGGTAATTATATGCTATTACACTTAGGTAATATTAAGTTAATTATATTCATATAGATTTAGAAAATAGGTAACATGTATACTGGGTTAAAACATGTTACACCTGATAATGAATGTTGGGATTGAACCCACAATCGAAGGACGATAATCATTTAGGGACTACCACTATCCAATATGATGTTCTGATTAATCTTTTCATAAGTTATTTAGTGAATAAATATTAATGATGGACCGATGGTGTTACTATGGAGGTTTATTGATTAATTAATTATATTAAATAACATGCGCTAACCATATCGTTTTCAGAAAATTGTTAGCAACATATAGAAAGACTTTTCATTATTTTTTAGATCCTATAACCTTGTAAAACTGAATATTTGTTGTTTAGGCCAAAATAATTCATTTTTAATATTCATTTCTCAGAGTTAGAGATGAATTAGAAGTTGATCAAACAACAACTAATGGATGAAATTGAGTTTATGAAATAGAAAGGTACTAAGTAATTATATATCGATATATTATTAGACAATAAAATAATTACATATCTTTTAGAAAAGGATATTAATTTTTTTCTCCTATTACATTTAAATCTAATGAATCAAATCTTAGAGTTATGGTTTTGAGGTCCTTAACATTTTGTTGATCATTCTCATTCTTATGATCTATGATCTCCATTAGTATATATAATTATTTACACTTTTATTTTGTGTCCGTATCTTTGGATATCAACGATATCATAATTAGAAATATTTTTATGTGCTATTAAATAGGACCTTTGTACTTGTCTTTATCTATTATTATGAAGATACTTTTGTAAATATTTTTATGATATCAATTTTCATCAAAATAATTTTCAAATATCAAACCCTTCACCATCGAGATCATCTTTATGATTAAATGAAGAAATTTATTTATGGTTGGAAGAATATAAAACCCTAAAATTTTTAAATAAAAAATTTATTTGATAGAGCATGCGACACGTAACTCCAGAATTTAAAAATGCATGAAATATATTTATCAAAATTTAATCTATTTTTAATCTTACGAAACACACAACCCTGAGTCTAATTAAACCATAATATAGTATATTGTAAAAACCTCACAAATAAATACGTGTGTATGAATAATAATAAGTAAATTATGAATATTATTATTATCAGAATTTTATATATAAAATTATAATCATTTAAAAGAAAAATAAGTGTTTTCTAAAAAACTAAAATTTTATAAAAAACAATTGCACATGTTTTGTACACATAAAATTTAATTAAATTTAACCACTTTAAGAAAATTTATTTATTAAAATGAAATTAGTTTATGAAATCACAATATCAAAATTATCTTAGGGTTCTTTTTTTGGATTATTCGGATTATTTTCATTTTCCTATGAATATTTAAAAGCAATGATTTGTTTTTAAAAATTATATTTTCTATTAAATGCCATTAAATAAAAAATATATTTTAAATTAGATTTATAGTTAAATTAGTTCAATTATATTAAAATTTAACTAATTTATCTAATCTAATTCAATTTAACATTTAATTTTGATACTAAAACCTTTGATATTGTTGGTAATTTTTTTTCAAAACCCACCTTTACATCACCTTTTTTGATATAATATTAAATTAGATTATGATATTTATGAAAATTGAATTAGGAAATATATATATCAAATATTTTTATTCACCATAATTTATATTATATAATAATTGAAAAATATTTCTGAAGAAAATAATTAGTGAAATAGTAGAAATTAATTAACATGGCTAAGGTAAAAATGGTTTTATCGGGGGATTAACTACAGCGACGATGGTTAAAATTTACTAAAAACATATTTAAAACCTATTTTTTAAAAATATTTTTAGACTATATTATATAATTATATAGAATAGTTCATTTTACCCATTTTTCATGTAAAAAATGTGTTCACAACTTTTTCTTTTAAAAAATTAAAAGTGTGCTACTCTCCTAACTTATAAAAGGCCATCCATATCCCCTCTTCTTTACACATTCAATCAATTTTATTTTATACATTAAATAAAAAAAATATAAAAATTCCATTCCATTATACTACAATTTTTTTCTTCTTCAAAAATACATTTTGGGAATGCTTTAGGTATAACCCTAAAGAGGTGGTCCAAGAAGAGGTAGCATTCCTAACTATGGGTGTTTGTTTTATTTATTCTTCTACCTAATTTAATTATTATTCATTTATGATTATATAATAAAAAATATATCTATAATATACTTATCTGTTATTATTATATAGGAATTTGTTGTATTAATATCCTCTTCCCTCGAATGGGGAATGATAATTTTTCTCGTGTGTATGGAAGACTAACGTCACGTGAACAAATGTGACATATTTTCCATCAACAACTCTCATAGATAGGTACGAAGGTGGATATAAAGTATATAGATTATATTTATAACATAATAATACTTCTATAATAATAATATAAATATACCTTTTTTACATTCTATTCCATAGGGGATAAGACAACGTTAATCATGTGTTTGGAAGACCACTGCCTCACGAAGTGATGTAATTCATTTTTCACTAACACAATACATGGAAGGTAATACTGTAACATCCCAAGTAATTAATGAATCAATAGATATTTTTATCTATGTCTATTAATGAATTAGATAGTGTTTCAGAGGCTTAAAATGAAAATAAATCCAATCTTAAGCATTAAATACACTAATATTTCTAAAAGATTGTTTTATTGCCTTTTGATAGAAAACCATTTTTAAATATATATTTTGACAATTTTATAATCTATGCTTTTAAAAATAAAATTATTATTTATTATTGGGACATCAAAATTTACTTTGTGTGAATTTTTGGTATTTTTCCGATAAAGTTCATTTTTTTAATGAATAGTGAAAATGTTGTATTTTAATTCAAAACCTTTTTTTAATCTAATTAATTTATAAGATTAGATTATATTTTGAATTGGTTTTGAATTGAAATTATAATATATTTTTACCATTTAATCCAATGGTGGTCATTGGAATCAATTTGACTTTGAAATTGGACTTAAACTAGTGTCAATCTTATGATACTTATTATTTCATAAAAACACGCAATTTGTCATGACAACGTGAATTAATTATTAAATTAATTAATGTGACTTATATGATTTGAATTTTTTAAAATAGACATCATTTTTGAATTCAAAATATCAAATATATCTTAGGGTGAAGTTTTGGTATTTTTCTAAAAAACTTCAATTTTTGATGAATAGTGAAACCACAAAGTGGTAGTTAAAGAAACTGATTTTTCGTTTAAATGAAACTTTGTCACTTATGTGATTTGATTTTCAAAAATCCTACATACATGGTTTTAATTAATAAGTAAAATGTAGTTCAATGAGATTAAAATAATTTTTTGGTGAATAGTAACTTTTAAGTTCTTAATTGCGATTAGAGGTAATTAGTGTAGTTTAAGGTAAAAATAATGTTTTAATAAAATGAGATGATCTTGACACATGTACTACCCTCATTGGATGTGTCATGGCCGACCAAGACAATCCATGGGTCAACTTGGGGACCCCATAGAGCCACTTTGGTTGGGAAATGACATAAATAACTTTTTATTAAATGTTAAAGTAAAAATGACACAAACATGAGATGTTTTACTAAAACAATTTTTACATGGGGTTATACAACTCAGATTTTTGACTATAAATATTAATTAGAAATATAAAAATATTTCCTATATCATGATATTTGTTTTATAATTTTTAGACATTAAATATATTAAATTATTTATGACATCATGATGATTCAGCAATTACCTCATTAATTAAGGATTTAAATAAAATGAAAATATAATGTAAAATCTATGACCTAAACATGTCCAAAACCTATTTTATGGGTTTATTTCGAACCCTTATCACCTTATCCTCGAAAAAAATCAATGTGGGACCATTAAAATCTGAAACGCATTCTAAAATAAAGTAACATTTCCTTACATTCAAAGAGTGCGCCTCCTCTACTCTTATAAAAGGCCCCCACCTCTACCTCTTTACCCACACTTCCAAAGCCCTTGGCTCGGCCAAACCCTGCCCATTTTGTCTCTCCACTTCCCTCTTTTACTCCTTGAAGCCTCACTTTGGGAATAATTCTTTCCAAGGAAGCCTTTGAGCTCAAACCAAAGGGAGTTACCCGATTTTAAGGTAATGTCTTCACTTGAGTCCTTTTGTTTTATTTTGCTTCTCCAACCCCCTAAACTCTTTTTATTAATTTATTTTGTAACCACTCCAGTATCTTCAATATACTATGATGTTTTTATAATAAGTATTAGAGCTACACTTACACACACCTACATCTAATGGTTAAAGAACATACTGTTTCCGTGGATGGAGAATTTCTGGCTCCCGAAACGATGATTGTTCAACATTATTTTAACACCTTCAAAGGTGGCCTTTAAGATGACACTATATTTGTATATGATATATAATATGTTTATGTTTTCCTTAAGATTCTGTATCTTTAATTTTTAGCATACCTTTATGGCTTCCATTATGGGTACACACGATAATTTCATTTTAGGAAGTGCGGACTATCGCCCCCTCAAAGTGATTTGATTTGTTAATGCCATATGTGGGACGTATAAAGGATGGATTTAAAGTTATTTTATATGATGATATACTAGGATTATAATATACCTCTATATCATTAATATTTCTTCCCATTAAAGTATGAGATAGGAATGAATGTAGCGTTTATGCGTACGTACGGCTTACCGTCTCCACGAACGGTGCATTTCATTTCTTATCCCCAAATATAATGTACTATTATAAGTACATATATATAATGGATATATATGATGTATGTTACATATAAATTATTAATATAATTCTGGAATAAAAATATACATACCTCTCATTTAGTTTTAATTCCATTAATATGACATAGAAATGAAAGTAGTGTTCATGCGTACATACGGCTTACCGTCTCCATGAACGGTGCATTTCATTTCTTACCTATAAATGATTATGTGATATTATAAATACATGTATATTCTAGATATATATGATATATATGATATCCAAATCAGGAATGTCATTCTGGACATAAAGAACCTTTGACCACACGAACAACATGTAATTGTAAGAAGTCCACTTTCGACTTAAGAACCAAATATCGACAAAACCAACATTATTAACATAAATGGTTACATAATGTTTATAACATGGCAATAAGTTATATAAAAGGAATAATGAACTTGAAAAAGGTTCTTAAGCAAATATAAATTAACTCAAGTTTATTATTCAGGATGTTAAAGAATGATCGAGTCAAGTCAGACCTGAGGTAAGGGACTTCGTCTCAATCTCCTTTTATTGAGGCATATTTCATTTTATACACAACTTTCTTTTATACGGTGTATAAACCCCTTTGACTTTTACTTTTATACAAAAGGAATCTTTTTCTACGAAGCGTTTTACAAAATGACAAAAATGAATGATTCTTTTAACGTACAAGGTGACAACGAACTTTTCCACCGCCGCGAGTATTATTTGGTCTTTGGCTTCCTGAACAAGCCATAATGTTTTTTTAAATGAAATAAATACCATATACTCTTTTATGTATTTTGGTATTGAAAATGGTTTTTATAATGGATTTGTTATGTCAATATATTTGAGTGATATATTGTGATCAAAGTGTGGAAATGTTTTCTTTCCATTATGTTTGTTTTATGTCTTATGATTTTATAATGGTACGTTGAAATTTGACGGGTGGTTACTTGATAAACCATATGACAGGTGGTGTCGTGAATACCAGGACGGGTCGTTACGTTATAACCTCCTATGCATTGGGTATGGAAGTCGGCCGTATGGATATTCCATTAAGTATGTATGGAAGTCGGCCGTATGGCTATTCCATTAAGTGATATGAGTGGAAGTTGACCGTAAGGTTATTCCATTTAAGTATGTTTATGTCCCAAGTTACCTTTATATGTTATGTGTTCTTTATATGAGTTTTATGGTAATCTTTGGTTACAAAAGGGTAGGTAATGATATTTTATTTTGTGAAGAGTTTTTACTACTTCATGAAGGTGAAGGTATTACTTTGATAAAGTATACATGGTTTACTTGATGTTTGAAAAACTAACAGTTTTCATTCTTTGTGTATCCCTTACTGAGATTTTTATGCTCACCCCAAGTTTTTTTGAAATGTTTTTCACAGGACTTAATGTTGATTAGGGTCAAGGATGGGATCAAGGGAAAGTCGGGCTATCTAAAACATGGAACTAGACATGTTTCTTTTTAAGAGTTTTTATTTTATGGAAACAAAGTAGAAGTGTCTACTTTGTAATCTTTTGAGATGTAATAGTTATGTCCTAATTCTCTAAAACTCTAAACCTAAAAAGATCCTAAATGTGAATTATTCATTTAATTCAATATTAAGTAAGTTTTAAGGCCGAGGCCTTATAGTTGATATTAGAGGTCGGTTTAGACAACTTTTGGAGTTAGAAAATTGTTAAATTATAAGTTAATTTATGGTATGACTGAAATGATATAGCATTTAAAGATTACCATGTTGCTTCGCCTAAGATATTTCTGTGTTCAGAATGGTTTTCCACAGAGGAAACAAAGAAGCTATGTTGGGACGACATCAGGAGGAAGAAAACCGTCCAAATCAGCAACCTGAGATGGTCGGAATCGAAACTGAACAGTTTGTTGTAGTGATGGTACAGTTGACTCAGGCTATAAATGGTGGTGGTATCCATGCACGATATCAGCCAGATCAACCGCATAGGAACATGTCAGTGGTGGAACATTTCATGAGGCAACATCCCCCATCATTCAGAGGATCATCTGACCCCGTACAAGCTGAAGGGTGGATTAAAGCACTGGAGAAGATTTTTGATGTCATGGGGTGTTCAGAACATCAAAAGGTTAGTCTTGTTGTTTACCGTTTTTAAGGTGAAGCTGATCAGTGGTGGTCGATGGTGAAAAATATCAGGGATAGTGATGAGATTGAGGATCTTCACTGGGACGAATTCAAAGGTATATTTCTTGAGAAATATTTTTCTAAGGTGGTTCGTCTTAGGATGGAAAAAACAGTTCCTAGAATTGAGGCAGGAGGATGATTTAGTGGCTGCTTATGAAGCAAAGTTCACTCGATTGGCAAGGTATGCTCCAAACTTCTTACGAGATCTTGATAGTAAAATCAACCATTTTTACTCTGTATTAAAGCCGAAGTATCGAAGGTCGTTAGCTTCTCGTGAGTTCAAAAGTTATGAAAAACTTGTTCGATGTGCAGAGAAGGTGGAAATGGAGTTTGCCGATGATCAGGTGTTCTATGAAAAATAACAGAATAAGAGGTCCAGTTGGCAGGAAAAGGGGAAGAATTCATCAAAGAAGCTAGGAGGTAAGAAAACCAAATATCCATCCTGTGAGAAGTGTGGTAAAATGCATCCTGGAGAATTTTTATCCAAGTCTGTTAAGTGCTTTCGGTGTGGTAAGTCTGGTCATATTGCTCGTAAATGTAAGGAAGATGATCAAGCAGGCAATGAAAAGCCAGCGGTAAGAAGTCTTAAGTGTAATGAAATGGGTCATTATGCAAATGAGTGTCGAATGAAGAACTCAAACGGGGGAAAGCATCCAGACTACAAGCAGAAAGGGGTGGTGAAATCCTTTGCAACAACCTCAGCAGATGTTGGGCCATCGAATGAAGTGGTATCAGGTACACTGTATATTTGTTCAGATTATGCCAATGTGTTGTTTGATTCAGGGTCTACACACTCTTTCATTTCTGAAAAGTTTTCTAGTAAATTGGAAATTCCATCTCAAGATATGAATCCTGAACTTATGGTAAAAACACCCGGAGGGAACGTTGAGATGAAAAGGAATTATGAGAACCTTCTTATCCTTGTGTGTGGAAAGAATCTAACAGAAAACCTTATTGTTTTGCCTCTAGTAGAGTTTGATGTTATTTTGGGGATGGATTGGCTTTCTGTTTATCATGCTAAGATTGAATGCAGAGCTAAAATGGTTTCTTTTCAGAAAGATTTTCAGTTTGTGTACAAGAATGAACCCTTGCTTTTGATAACATATCAGGAAGTTGAGAAACTAGTAAATGATGGAAATGAATGTTACCTTTCACATATTGTTGAAAATAAAGGAACTGTTCAGATTAATGATGGGCCAGTGCTAAATGAGTATCTTGATGTTTTTCCTGATGAGTTACCTAGTATTATTCATGATCGGGAAGTTGAATTTACTGTTGACTTAGTTCTTGATTCTAAGCCAATTTCAAAACCCCCTTATCGAATGGCTCAAGTTGAACTTTTAGAGTAGAAGAAATTGCAGGAGTTATTAGATAAAGCTTTCATTTGACCTAGCACATCACCATGGGGTGCTCCTGTCTTTTTTGTTAAAAAGAAAGATGGCTCAATGAGACTTTGCATTGATTATAGGGCCTTGAATAATATTACTATTAAGAACAAGTATCATTTGCTTCATATCGATGATTTGTTTGATCAGCTCCAGGGAGCTCAGTATCATTCGAAGATTGACTTGAGGTCGGGGTACCATCAGTTGAAATAAAAAGAATCAGACATTCCGAAGACTGCGTTCCATAGTAGATATGGCCATTATGAATTTGTAGTTATGCCTTTTGGGTTATCCAATGCACCTGCTGTATTCATGGACCCTATGAATAGAGTTTTCCATGAGTTCTTGGATAAGTTTGTGGTTGTTTTAATTGATGATATTTTGGTGTTTTCTAAAAGTAAAGAGGAGCATGAAAGTCATTTAAGGGTTATCATGCAAACCTTAAATGAAAAGAAACTATATGGAAAATTCAGCAAGTGTGAGTTTTGGTTACAACAAATTTCTTTCCTGGGTCACATTGTTTCAAAAGATGGCATAACTGTTGATCCTGCTAAAACAAAAGTTGTCGAAGAATGGCCAAGACCCACAAATGTAACCGAGATCTGTAGTTTTCTTGGTTTAGAAGGTTACTACTGAAGGTTTGTTGAAAATTTTTCATGGTTATCCAGTCCAATGACTAAACTAACTCGGAAGGGTGTTAAGTTTATCTGGACAAAAGAATGTGATGATTGTTTTAAGGAGTTGAAAAGAAGATTGGTGAATGCTCCAGTTTTGGCACTTCCTTCCAGGAATGGTGAGTTTGTTATATACAGTGATGCTTCGTTGAAGGGACTTGGATGTGTCCTTATGCAGAATGATTAGGTAATTGCTTATTCTTCAGGTCAGTTGAAAACTAATGAGGTAAATTACCCTACACATGATTTGGAATTAGCTGCTGTTGTTTTTGATTTAAAAATTTGGAGGCATCATTTTTATTGAGTAAAGTGTGAAATATATACTGATCAAAAAAGTTTAAAGTATATATTCACTCAGAAAGAATTGAACATGAAACAGAGGAGATGGCTGGAATTAATCAAGGATTATGATTGTACAATTCATTACCATCCAGAAAAAGAAAATAAAGTGGCTGATGCTTTGAGTCGAAAAAGTAATGCTTCATTGACCATGCTACATTTGGAACGAGATTCTTTGGTTTTTTATTTGATTAACTTTGGCATAGAAGTTGTTGGTGCAGGGAGTTCTTCTGTTTGGTTTCAGGAATCAGTGAGATCATCCCTATCAAACAGAATCAAGCAATCACAGAAGCAAGACAGTGAGTTGCAGAAAAAGGTAGAGCTGGTTCAGAAGGGTAAGTTTCCTGAATTCAACATTGATAATGATTGTGTTTTGAGGTTTGGGAAGAGATTATGTGTCCCTGGTGATTCAAAATTGAAGAATGGGTTTTTATGTGAGGCTCATAGTTCCCCATTTTCAGTTCATCCTGGCAGTACTAAGATGTACAGGGATCTGCGGGAGTATTACTGGTGGGATGGAATGAAAATAGATATTGCTGATTTTACTGTGAAGTGTTTGACTTGTCAGCAGGTTAAAGCAGAGAGGCAGTTACCGAAAGGGATGCATCATCCTTTACTAGTGCCAGAGTGGAAATGGGAGAATATATCCATGGACTTTGGTGTGGGATTATCGAGGACATCTGGAGGTAATAATGCAATCTGGGTTATTGTTGATCGCTTGACTAAATCTGCTCATTTCCTTCCTATACAAGATAATGTTTCCCTAGATCAAATTTACCATTTGTATCTTAAAGAGATAGTCAGGTTACATGGAGTTCCTCTCTCCATTGTGTCCGATCGTGATCGCAGGTTTACTTCTAACTTTTGGAAAGGCCTTCAGAAGTCGTTGGGTACTGAATTAAATTTTAGTACAGCTTTTCATCCTCAATCAGATAGGCAGTCAGAACGAACAATTCAGACCTTGGAGGATATGCTACGAGCTTGGTCGATGGATTATCAGGGAATTTGGGACCAACATCTTTCGTTGGTTGAGTTTTCTTATAATAACAGTTTTCATTCCAGTATACAGATGGCACCATTTGGCGCATTATATGGGAAGCGGTGTTGAACTCCAGCATTTAGGGATGAAGTGGGTGAAAGGAAGCTGATGGGACCAGAATTGGTAGAAGAGATGGCAGAAAAAGTTCAGTTGATTCAGAAACACATGAGAACAGCTCAGAGCAGGCAGAAGAGTTATGCGGACAACAATAGGAAGGATATATCTTTTGAGGTAGGTGATCATGTTTTTCTCAAGGTTTCTCCCTGGAAAAGTGTGATGCGATTTGGTAGGAATGGAAAGCTAAGTCCAAGGTTCATTGGACCATATGAAATTCTGGAGAGAGTTGGATCAGTTGCATACAGAGTGGAATTACCTCCGAGTTTATCTCAGGTACACAATGTTTTTCATGTTTCGATGCTGAGAATGTATATGCCAGATCCATCTCATGTTTTGAGTCCAAAAGTAGTTCAGCTGGAAGAGAACCTATCTTATGAGGAACAAACGGTCCAGATTCTTGACCACAGGGAGCAGGTGTTACGGAATAAGTTGATTCATCAGGTAAAGGTTTTGTGGAAAAACCACATGATTGAAGAGGCAACATGGGAATCTGAAAATGCAATGAGGGATAAGTACCCCCATTTATTCGATAAGTAAATAAATTGTGGGGACACAATTTTCTAAAGGGGGGAAGGATGTAACATCCCATGTAAGTAATGAATCAATAGATATTTTTATCTATGTCTATTAATGAATTAGATAGTGTTTTAGAGGCTTAAAATGAAAATAAATCCAATCTTAAGAATGAAATACACTAATATTTTTTAAGTATTGTTTTACTGCCTTTTGATGGCAAAACATTTTTAAATATATATTTTGACAATTTTATAAGCTATGTTTGTAAAAATAAACTTATTATTTATGATTGGGACATCAAAATTTACTTTGTGTGAATTTTTGGTATTTTTCCGATAAAGTACATTTTTTTAATGAATAGTGAAAATGTTGTATTTTAATTCAAAACCTCTTTTTAATCTAATTTATTTACAAGATTATATTATATTTTGAATTGGTTTTGAAGTGAAATTAGAATATATTTTTACCATTTAATCCAATGGTGGTCATTGGAATCAATTTCACTTTGAAATTGGACTTAAACTAGTGTCAATCTTTTGATACTTATTGTTTCATAAAAACACGCTATTTGTCATGACATCAGGAATTAATTATTAAATTAATTAATGTGACTTATATGATTTGAATTTTGTAAAATAGACATCATTTTTGAATTCATAATATCAAATATAGCTTAGGGTGAAGTTTTGGTATTTTTCTGAAAAACCTCAATTTTTTTATGAATAGTGAAACCACTAAGTGGTAGTTAAGGAAACTGATTTTTCGTTTAAATGAAACATTGTCACTTCTGTGATTTGATTTTCAAAAATCTGACATACATGGTTGTCATTAAAAAGTTAAATGTGGTTCAATGAGATTAAAATAATTTTTCAGTGAATAGTAACTTTTAAGTTCTTAATCGGATTAGAGGTAATTAGTGTAGTTTAAGGTAAAAATAATGTTTTAATAAAATGATATGATCTTGACACATGTCCTACCCTCATTGGATGTGTCATGTCAGACCAAGACAATCCATGGGTCAACATGGGGACCCCATGGAGCCACTTTGGTTGGTAAATGACATAAATAACTTTTTATTAAATGTTAAAGTAAAAATGGCACAAACATGAGATGTTTTACTAAAACAATTTTTACATGGGGTTATAATAGTCCGATGTTTTACTATAATTATTAATTAGAAATCTAGAAAGATTTCATACATCATGATATTTTTTTTATAATTTTTAGACATTAAATATATTAAATTATTTATGACATCATGATGATGCAGCGATTACCTCATTAATTAAGGATTTAAATAAAATGAAATGATAATGTAAAATATATGACCTACACATGTCATAAACCTATTGTATGGGTGTATTTATAACCCTTATCACCTTATCCTCGAAACACAACAATGTGGGACCATTAAAATCTGAAATGCATTCTAAAATAAAGTAACATTTCCTTACTTTCCAAGAGTGCCCCTCCTCTCCTCTTATAAAAGGCCCCCACCTCTACCTATTTACCCACACTTACAAAGCATTTGGCTTGGCCAAACCCTACCCATTTTGTGTCTAAACTTCCCTATCTTACTCCTTGAATCCTCACTTTGGTCAGAAGTCTTCCCAAGGAAGCCTTTGAGCTCATACCAAAGGGAGTTACCCGATTTTAAGGTAATGTCTTCACTTGAGTCCTTTTGTTTTATTTTGCTTCTCCACCCCCTTAACTCTTTTTACTCATTTCTTTTGTAACAACTCAAGTATCTTCAATATACTAGGATGTTGTTATAACAATTATTCGAGCTGCACTTTCACACACCTACATCTATTGGTTAAACAACATACTGTTTCTGTGGATGGCGAATTTCTGCCTCCCGAAACGATGATTGTTCAACATTCTTTTAACACCTTCAAAGGTGGACATTAAGATGACACTATATTTATATATGATATATAATATTTTTATGTTTTCCTTAAGCTTCTGTATTTTTTATTTTGATCATACCTTTTTGGCTTCCATTATGGGTACACACGATAATTTCATTTTAGGAAGTGCGGACTACCGCCCCCTCAAAGTGATTTGATTCATTAATGCCATATGTGGGACGTATAAAGGATGGATTTAAAGTTATTATATATGATGTTATAATGTAATTATAATATAACTCTATATCATTATTATTTCTTCCCATTAAAGTATTAGATAGAAATGAAAGTAGCGTTAATGCGTACGTACAACTTACCGTCTCCATGAACGGTGCATTTCATTTCTTATCCCCAAATGCAATGTACTATTATAAGTACATATATATAATGGATATATATGATTTATGTTACATATAAATGATTAATATAATTCTGGAATTAAAATATTCATACCTCTCATTTAGTTTTAATTCCATTAATATGACATAGAAATGAAAGTAGCGTTCATGCGTACGTACGGCTTATCGTCTCCATGAACGGTGCATTTCATTTATTACCTCTAAATGATTATGTGATATTATAAATACATGTATATGATAGATATATATGATATATATGATATCCAAATCAGTAATTTCATTCTGGATATAAAGAACCTTTTACCACACGAACAACATGTAATTGTAAGAAGTCCACTTTCGACTTAAGAACCAAATATCGAAAAAACAAACATTATTAACTTAAATGGTTACATAATGTTTATAACATGGCAATAAGTGATATAAAAGGAATAATGAACTTGAAAAAGGTTCTTTAGAAAATATAAATTAACTCATGTTTATTATTCACGACGTTAAAGAACAATCGAGTCAAGTCGGACTCGAGGTAAGGGACTTCGTCTCAATCTCCTTTCATTGAGGCATATTTATTTTATACACAACTTTCATTTATACGGTGTATAAAACCCTTTTACTTTTACTTTTATACAAAAGGAATCTTTTTCTATGAAGCATTTTACAAAACGAAAAAAAGGAATGTTTCTTTTAACGTACGCGGTGACAACGACCTTTTCCGCCGCCGCGAGTATTATTTGGTCTTTGGATTCCTGAACAAGCCGTAATGTTTTTTTAAATGAAATAAATACCATATACTCTTTTATGTATTTTGGTATTGAAAATGGTTTTTATAATTGATTTTTTATGTCAATATATTTGAGTGATATATTGTGATCAAAGTGTGGAAATTTTTTCTTTCCATTATGTTTGTTTTGTGTCTTATGATTTTATAATGGTACTTGGACATTTGACGGGTGGTTACATGATAAACCATATGAAGGGTGGTGACGTGAATACCAGGATGGGTGGTTATATTATAACCTCCAATGCATTGGGTATGGAAGTCAGCCGTATGGATATTCCATTAAGTATGTATGGAAGTCGGTTGTATGGCTATTCCATTAAGTGATATGAGTGGAAGTCGACCTTATGGTTATTCCATTTAAGAATGTTTATGTCCCAGGTTACCTATATATGTTATGTGTTCTTTATATGGGTTTTATGGTAATCTTTGGTTACAAAAGGGTAGGTAATGATATTTTATTCAGTGAAGAGTTTTTACTACTTAATGAAGGTGAAGGTATTACATTGATAAAGTATACATGGTTTACTTGATGTTTGAAAAACTAACAGTTTTCATTTTTTGTGTATCCCTTACTGAGCTTTTTATACTCACCCCAAGTTTTTTTTGAAATGTTTTTCACAGTACTTAATGTGGATTAGGGTCAAGTATTGGATCAAGGGAAAGTTAAGCTATCTAAAACATGGAACTAGACATGTTTCTTTTTATGAGTTTTTATTTTATGGAAACATAGTAGAAGTGTCTACTTTGTAATCTTTTGAGATGTAATAGTTATGTCCTAATTCTCTAAAACTCTAAACCTGAAAAGATCCTCAATGTGAATTATTCATTTAATTCAATATTAAATAAGGTTTAAGGTCAGGTCCTTATAAATACCGATAAACTTAATGATTATTTGTGATATAAATATCATAATTAATACGTTTATTTCATATTTAACATTCTGATAAGATAAAATATCATTGTTTTCTTACATTTTGACATACTAAAAGACGATAACGTCATTCGTGTATGTGAGGACTTCCAACTTCACTAAGCGACTTGGATCTCAGTTCATCACCACTTTATATGGTTGATATATATAATTATATTTAAATTAAGAAAATGGTATTTAGGTTATTATTATAATTATGGTATAATGAAATATTACTTACCTCATTTCCATAATGATCATTAAAAAAATAAAATGTTAGTTATGCGTTCGTGCGACCTACAATCTTCATGATCACAACATACATTATTTCCCAATGAAATATTTAATGATTGGCCTTAAAGGTATAATTGATTTACAAATATTCTTACCATATCATTTTTATTATTCATTTTATGAAGAGACTATATAAATTGCAAAAGAACCCGAACTTTCATGACAATGCATGTAGGAGAAAACGAGGCAATTAACACCCGAAACAATGAAAATAATAAATGATTATCGATGAAAAGGTGAAAATATGTTATATAGTGATCATATATGATATTATTAATATTAATTTGTTCCATTAATAAGTTATTTACAAGTTTAAAACCACTATACAAGAGGTTAAGTCACATTAAACCAAAATAAGTCATGAGAGAAGGGACATTGTGTCAATTTCTGTTCATTGATGCAAATTTTAATGTTATATACATAATTTATTTTATATTATGAATATAATGACCATGAAATTTAAAATCCTAATACAATAATAATTAATTTTTTTTTGCTTTCATTTTAATTATTTCAACAAATGGTTTTTTTCTTGAAAATTAAGTAGTGGAAATGAATTCTGTTACTCTATTTATATTCATTTTGTTCTATTAATTTTTCATTATCTTTGATCTTCTATGATTGTTTTTGAAATAAAACTTTATTATATAATATTTTATTTCCACATGTTATGGGTGTATTTACATTTGAAACAAAAAATTGATTCATTGATTAATCCACAATTCAACATTATGATCTTTGTAAGTGATTATTTTACCATATTATTTTAATCAAAACTGTTTATGATTTAGTTCCCCTGAAAAAGAATAATTTATAATTGTATAATAAACCACTGTATTGTTATTATACTATATTTTTCTAATTATTTTTTCATGTAATATAACCATTTTCCCAGAATTTTGTACTTAAATTTATTGATAATTTGTTTTTTTTCAAAATCTAACTTCATTTTTCTCTTTAGTCAGAAATACTTTATCATTCAAAAATGTTTTTTAAAACTTTATTAAATAATATTTGTATTCCTTTTAAAAATGATTTATAAATGACATTTTTACACATTTTGAATTTACACAAAATATTTTCAAAGGAATTAAAATCTATTTTTAAACAAATACCTCTTTGAATTTTACCCAAAAAGTGAAAGTAATATTTGTTTTATCATTTAAAACCTGAAAAAGATTTCCTGAAATCATGGACACAAAACTTTTTAATGTTTATTTTATGTATTATCATTGTTATTCACAAAGAAAACTATTATAAAAATATTTTATTAACTTTTGTTAGAAAAATATATATATTTAAAGTGAATAAGATATTTTCCTCAGGAATTTTTTTCAGTATATTTTTTATGGAATTTGTATTCATCAATAATAAAAATCTGTCATTTTACATATACTCCACTAGAAGTATGTTGTAATGATACCATCAATATTCTTTTTATGGATTTATTATTATTATTATGATAGAGGATAGTATTGAAATTCACTTCCTGGATTTATCTTGGTATTCATTAACATTCCCTTGAATTATTCACTTTCTTTTGATCACTAGATAATAAATTTACCCCATGTATCCATATTATTTATCATTGATATGTTTATTTCCTAAAACATATATCATTTCTACATATGATTCTCTATATTTAAAGATGTCTTTTTCTTTTGGGAAATAATGAAAATTTGATATTCATTACTCAATACAAATATTTGATGGTTGAGAATATTTTTTATGAATTATACATATTATTCGATATTTGAGGAATTTTTTGTTCAATAGTGATATCTGGGGATAAAAATTATATATCCCTTCAATTATTTACTATTCTAAGGAGTTGAATTAGTAATCTAGTAGTAAACGAGTTTTTACCTATTGTTTTACACCATCTTGTTATTGATCTTGATGATAGAGGTATCTTGTTCCAAAGAACATAAAATCCAATGACTAATTACGTTCCGATATTAATAAATCAATTATTTTTATCCATGATATTTTCTCAATGATATTATCTATGGATGCATTTCGCCATCAATTTATTGATTAAATGGAATTGATTTTTTTTATTTACCATTTCATGGTGATCATCTATTATCTTGTCATCAATGAGATTTTTGGAGTGATATTATCTATAGATGTATTTCCTTGAAATTTTATTTACTAAACGACATGTGTTTTTAGTTATTAAACTTTTCATATTTATTATTCTTTATATTATTATGATAGTAATGTTAATAAATGTAATACCTATTTAGTTATTTACATTACCATGTTGATTATGCCTATTGGTTCATTATAGCTTCCACTGTACATTGCCCTTATTGGGAATTTGAAAAACCCTTATTGTTTTACTTTCCTAGGAATCCATGAAGTATTCTATGATGATATGTTAGGATATTTTAGAGGGAATAATGATATTCATGAAAAAAATTATTTTGTTCTTTGTATATTGTAATATAATATTGGAATCATGTTTGTATCTTCTCTATCAAGACTACTAATCTATTAAGATATTCAATATGAAATTCCTTGTATCTTATACTAATGTAATAAATTATACCCTAGATTTAGGCTACTATATTCGGGGTTGATATAGTTTATAACATATTCTTCATATTCTACTCATCTCCCTCGTTCACTATTTAACTCATGGGAAAAAGGTTTGGTTTATTCTTTTTATTTTCTTGTTTTTGACTGGGTGGTCCTATATCGCTCATTTTTTATCTCATATCAACATTCCCACAATAGTGGTCTCAAAAATTTAATTTTTTTAGGAAAATTCATCAATTTTTTATAATGCGCATTATTTTTTTGGAATTTCCTATATCCACTTTTTGGTTGACATGATATTTCACATCAACATGAAATTTTGTTCTATCCTCATGATTACTAAAATCACTTTTAAGTATAGAATATGGACATAGAGGAGTATAATCCATGGAAAAGGTAGTGTAATCATATCTAATACACAAAAAATTTGGTGATCTAATCTCATAAAGGAACTACCAAGTACAGTGGGATTTTTTTTTACAATGGATAACTTGGGGGAACCATTGTCGCTAGAACGAATCCACATAAATCACTTTTAAGGTGTCCTTAAAATGAATTATCAGGGAAATAAATAATTGGATATTCCATTTTACTTGACGTGGATATTGGATCATAATATATAATATTCTTTTTAATTATATCCCCAAACATGTTCTCTTAGCTAATAAACTCCCCTATGAAATCATTTGTGATAAATAGAACTCAATAAAATCCATTATATAGGACTAGAACAATAAGGGGAGTTCAAATATTCATATTGGCTAGGTATAGACAAAATATATGAAGTGGGTGGAATCATATTTTTTATCTTCTTTGATACAATTAACTACATGTCGAATAAGATGTATTGGTAAGTCATATAAGTGAAATATCTTTAGACTAGTAAGCTTTATGGAAATTATGAAAAGTACCAATATTATTGGATGAAACTGAAATGTGTTTTATGACCTATTTGTATCACTACACATGGGTACCTGTTCACCATTTAAAAACATTAATGATAAATAATGGGTTATGGTGATATCCATTTTTAAAATAATAATGGGTACGTAATTATCCTTTTCATTACATGTTTACTATTACCTAAAATAACATTTTATCATTCTAATGGGCTTCCTATATTCATAAACTAAGACCTAAACATTGCGTAGAAGTCTCTTTTCAACAACATTCAGCAGGTTGTAAAACCAGAAAATGTGTGTCCACCATATCTACATTAGGCGCCTTCAATGATTCATATTTTATTAATTTTAGTCATGCATGAAAATCGGTTAAGGAATGGGTAGAGATTCTGTGATGAAAAGATATCAAATATATGTATGGAATTTTGTTTTAGCGAATTCCGAACTGTTGAATTCCCACCTATAGTCGAGTTTGTGAAAGTAATATATGTTTACCTCTATGAAGAATAAGAACAAAAAAAACTAAAAGTGGAAACTCATTCCAAAATGATATTTGATGGGTAGAGGGAGAGTATAATATGTAAATTAATTAGATGTTCTATGAGAATAGTGGTTTTAGGAGATTCTATTCATTACATCCACTCAATTTGGTTCCATAGGTGTCATCATACATCGATGGAAGAATTGAAACACACCATCATATTTACTTTTGTTAATGGGGAAATTTGGATGAAAATGAAGGAGAGGAAGAATTGATGAAGATTATTTAATTATATTTATATGAATTTTATCATTATGTATATCATCACTAAGATGAAAACCTTGATTAAATAGAGTGAGAAGTAATCTTTTATTAGAAGAATTATACCTCAATGTATTGAGCGTAGGGTGAGTGACAATAATATTCTTTATGGATAATGTGTATGATAGTTTCCACCAAGTATAGGCCTGAAGAAAAAAATTGTTCATTATATGATCAATAAGTCATGGGAGGTGATATAATAGTTTTTTATATGAGGAGATCTATGGGGATAAAATTTAGAAGCTTCTATGGTCTTAGTAATTCCAATACTACCAAAAAAAGATATAAACTCAATTGAAATCAATAACTCATGTTTTATGACATTATATTCAAAGTTGGGAAATTTGGATGAGCCTTAATAAATTTAAGTATTACTAGGAATCTCACCACCTCAAGGTCTCTTAACTATGAAATCTGATCATGAAATATAGACTAACATACTTCCTTCCAAAGGGTGATATGATGAAAACCAATCCATCTACTCCAGTATTGGATCTATTACTCCAAGTTATAATGTTATTTTTAGTGGGTTCCACTTACAATCCACCACTTCCGTCATCTAAAAATATTGTATGGAAAAATATCACCTCAGAATAATATTTAGTTTAATCTGTTAATGTATTATAATAATATTTGTATTAAATGGAATTATAGAATTCAAATTAATCCCAAATAAAAAAATATATCCCATGAAATGTAATTGAAATAACACGAGTCATCACTCATATAATTCTCCCATATATTATGTTTATGTAATATTTAAATACTTTTAATATTATTAAATATTTAATGATACTCATTAAGTACTAGAACTCATAGACAAAATATAAATAAACTATTTTAATAAGGAAAACAATTATCTATAAAATATTATTACAGTATCGCAAACATTATTTAACAAAACATACATATTAGAAAATTTAAATTCATCCTTTATATAATAAAACACATATTTAATTGAAACAAAATCAAATTAAATCGTACAATTAGTGATCTTATAAAAGTGGAATAGATTTCTTAAATATCTTACCCTATCATGTAGTGTGGTCTTAAATATTTATCATTTTGAAATGGCTGTGAATGGAGATGTGTTGTATAGTTAATTTGATTTTAATTAAATTTTGTACATAAAATTTCATTCAAAATTTATATGTATATAATATTATTTCCATTTCATTTGAAAAACATAATTTTTTATATTTTATTAGTGATGAGAAAACATTTTTGTGTTTTCGATAATAATTATTAGTATGAATTTTACGAACAAATAAATTAAAAGATATTAATGTGACCATAATAAAAATAAAGTTCCTATTAAATAATATATGTACAATTTATATGGTTAAAATGAAAAAGAGATGATAATGAATTCATGGATTTATTATGTAATAATATTTTTTAATTAGATCCTTAAATTTCAATGTAAATACCTTATTAATGATGATTTGAGTGGATATTTATAAGTTTCATAGATTCCATAATATTTCAAAATATCAAAATAATATGTTCTAAATAAAATTTAAAAAATTGATTTTTTAGGTTATGTTAATTAATATTGATATAATATTATTTATTAGAATAATTTTTGTTATTGAAGATGAATGAAAAAACTAATCCATTGATTTGAGAATGTTCATTATATTTTATATTATTAATCCTCATTATAAGAGATGTTATTCAAAAAAATATATTTTTAATGAAACATATTATTATGGTAGATTTTTCTAATTATGAAAAGTAAATGATTCCTGAGATAGATAAGAATATTTCAGTGATAATTTTTTTATGTCAAAAAAGATTCAGACTGGTCAGATATAGATCTTCGAGAGTATCTTGATGAAGATAATATTATTTTACTTGATAAAATATATAATTATAGGAATTTATAAGTAATATCAAATATTTATTGGATATTTTTAATAAAATTAAAATAATCTGTGTCATAGTTAAGAGCAAGTTTCATAACACAATCGACCATTTCTAGTAATCTAAAGATATAATTTTCAATACACATAATATTTTAAGATATTTTTCTAGTCAAAATATTTATTAATTTTCAATGATTTTATTTAATTTGTAAATTCATTTTAAAAAATATCTCCTGGTACCATATTAGTATTTTTTTGGGTGATTGTGTGAGTTGAAAAAAGACAGATGAACAAGATTTAGTATGGTTGGTATTTTTATGGAAGACACATTGAAGGTGGTGGAGTTTCCTAGTGTTTTCTAGATTTTGGTGCCTCAAAATTAGGATTTTAATAGAAAATGAATGCATTGTGAATATCATTATTGCAGAACCAGAGACCATCTAAAGGAGTTCACCTACCGTAGTTCACATACAATGAATCATGGGGTTTTGGTCAATATATTTTCACAGTTGTGCTATGAAGACTGTAATGAATTTACACAAAATGATGAAGGAAACATTGAAAAGGAAATATTTCTGAATATCAGTGTTATATGGACCACATATCATGATATAAGAACCTAAAATGAGTTTTATATTTTTCATGTGAGGTTGGGGATTTGACACTTCCACAATGTGTGATAAGATGTTCCAGCAACATAATAGGATTGGTTCATGGGGTTCTTTTCATTTCTCAACTGTAGGTGGTGAATTTATTCTACTACAAAGGGATCATCATTTACTAATGGAAGGTTGAGGCTTAAGGTGGGATTCGAATGATTAAATGCACCATTCACACCACACAGTAATTTTTTGGTGATGGCTATACCACAACAGAGTTGTCAATAATTTGGATTTATAGGTTTTTGGGATCTATTTACATATGTAAATACCCCTAATCATATCATTAGGTAGATAAAAATTCATTCGATAACACCATCACTTGAAGAAATCAACTAAGTGAAAAATGTGGTCCACGGAGAAGGATGTTGTTTCTTGGAGTCCAATTCTATAATGGATTTGGTTTGTCAAGAAGGAATTCCACGAAATATATTTCACAAGGAAGGATTCCATGAAGGGATAGTTCAAAAATTAGGATTTTTTTTGAGGAAATGTAGCTTGAAAAGGACGGGTGAACTACGAGGTGTTATCTATCCATGAAGAAAAGTCTGTTTGCAAAATAGAGACAGATCATGAAGCTTTCTTAGTAAATGATGCTAGGTGGTTCTTGAAGATGGTGGTATATGAACATGGTTTTAAAAAATGTAAAATAATGTTTTCAAAAGGCCCTTCTACAAGGAAATCAGTGCACATCTATAGGTCAAAAATATAAATTCATGGAACACATGTATGTGAAACTATATTCAAGGTCTAGTGCAAGGGGATATGTGCCCAAATTACCTAGTGAATAGTATCACTATGATATCTGAATTCTAAAGGAAAAGAATATAGAGGATTTATATATTCATACAAAATTTGATGAATGAGTTTATTCAATTCGATATTTATGGTAATTAAAGGAAGGCTTCAAATATCTTCGAGATCTTTCCAAAGAGAAGGCAATATCTATTTCTATAGTAAAGATAATTCCATTCCATTTATTTGGAAAGTGGAAGTAAAATATCCATATGTTTTAAAATAGGTGAAGGATCATCCTAGAACGAACATCAATAGACCATCTACCAATAATTTTGGTGGAATTCGTTGTTGACAGTGAAGGAAAAAATTTGTATACATTTTGTAAAGATCCTTTATGAATGATTTATCATAGGAAGAGGAAGAAGGTTATCCTTTCAACCAAAAATGATCCATGGAATGAAAGACTAATTGATTAACCCATGGGAAGTAGTGAGATATCCCTAAACATTGAAAAGAAAATTATCCTTGGAATACATGTTATATAATCTGACCCATGTAATGGAAGTGAGCCTTAGTGGATTTGGTACACTGGCACATTACCAATTGAATAATCCATAGACTTAGTCTAGTGAGGGTGAACCAAGTACAAACCTATATTCCATTGTGTTTTCTTTAATAAATTCAATTCTATGAATCATAATTAAATAATATTGGAATTTATAAGAGAAATATAAACTTTAAAGAACCCTCTCAGGGTATCTATGACCCTTTAAGACATAACAATTAGTATTAGAACATATTTTACTTTTGTTTATTTTTTTCTAACCATTTTTACACAAATCATGGAATTTTGTTTCAATTTTCACTTATCTCAGTGTTTCATTTAAAAGTAAAGAACTAAAAAAATTGAATGTTAGGTGGTATTCTGTAGTGTGTAAGTATCTACAAAAAAATTGTGATTCAGTTTAGGAAAACTATAAATACACTAAAGAATGTTTTGACTAAATTAATTAGTAAAGAAATATACTCACCCAATTATTCTATAGGAATGTGTACATATCCTGATATTCTAAATGTTGTTGAAAATACTAATGATGAAGACACTACAAGTTAGAAATAATTTGACATTTTCCAAAACACAAAGGAATTTGGATTGAATTTTCTTGAAGAAGATAAGTCTAACAATATCCCCACCCATGTGAAAGAAATTGAAGATAAAAAGATAAAATGATTAAAAAATTATTGTTAATCTTGAAAGATATCTATGATAGAAGAATAATTCCCATGATAAAGAATTGAAAAAACTGAAATATGATGAAATGGGAAAGAATATAGACTTTGATAAAATTGAAAATTTGAAAGAAAAAATGATGATCTTGTTACACAAATTTCTTAACTAGTTCATGAGAAGTAAATACTATAACAAGAAAATGTATTCTATAGTGAGTACATTTCTCAGATAAATTATAAAATAAAGTAAAATCTGACATGATGGATAATATCTCTTGGTAATTGGAATATGATAAGAATAGATAGAATAATATCAAGAGAGACCATAATGATCAACATGGATCAAGGGATAACAAGACTAAAAAATTGGTAGAGGAGATAGAAATATTCATGAAAGAATTGGATTAATGTAATTTCAACGGCAAGACCAAATTGAAGGATGTTTTTCACTTACTATAGGATTATCCTTCATTAGGTGATAATAAAATGAAAATAAAATATTCTACTTCAGAATAAAAACATGAAATGACTGTATCATCCTAAAGGACAAGCTGTTTTGGAAAATACGGTATTGGATATGACAAACCCATTCTAATGCATGAGTGGAAGATAGCCATGAATAGCTTTACAAATAGTAAAAATCTTGAAGAAACTGTAAAAATTCCTAAAATGGATTTTATAGGAATTAAAGAAAAAAATTTCTATTTATACAGGATTCATGGTGAAAATTTATGTTTTTAATGTATTGTAATATATTTCATAATCTGAAGAGAAAAATATTTCTAAATCTTAGAATAGGGATATGCTTCATGAAAAGTTTGAATGAGAAGTATCTCAGAAGAAAGTTGTCATTCAATGTGATTTTTTGAAAGACATGGAAACACTATGAGTATATGTCAAGAAGATAAAGGGACTAATGTTAGAAGAAGTACTATGGGTACATCATCATCTCATCTAAGAAATGATGAAATGATGTTTTTCATTAATTAAAGAAATTATATATATGCGCGAATCATTTTCATTTAGAAAGACATTATAGTAGGACAAAAGAAGGGATATAAAAGGAACCCAAAAGTAGATCCCAAACTAGGGTAGTGTATAATGAAAATGAATATATTGTAAAACAACATGATTAGTTGATCAATAGGTTTATTGTCTTAGGGGAATCACAAGGATATCAATAAAAGGTGTATCAATCACCTCTGATATTTAAATCGCAGAAACTCTCTTAGGATTAACATGAACAAACCAAGAAGACAAAATGGATGTTATGATCACGTTGTGAATAAGAATAATATAAATTCAGTGGAATAATTAACCCCAACATGAAAGGAATATTTGTACCAGATAAATGATAAAAGAAAATTGAATAAATAATTCCTTGGAAAGACTTCATGTCATGCCACATGGTGATAAGTGAAGGAAAGGGAAAGATCCCATCAATCAAATAAGAAGAAAGATAATATAAATAGTGTAAGGACTTCTTATCAATGAATTATTTTAAAAAAATGGAATATTGGTGGAGCATAAAATAATTAAATTTCTACTAATGGGGTTAGAACCCAAATTATAAAAAATTCCAAGCCAATAGAATATAAATATTATAATAATACTCAACGTTAGGGTAATGAATCATTAGTCATATATAAAAATTGGTTGAATTTGGAATGATAGTTGGAACATGCACAAAAATAGAACAATTTATTGCAAGAATGTATCAATGGGTTGATCTATTAGGATCGACCACAATCCCACTCTTGAGGATTTTATAGGTACCCCTCTCCCTATATGTTTAATGTTTTTCACATATTCTATAATTTGTGTGTGACTATGGAAGAGATATGATCCAAGGGGTGCGGGAACATAAATATCACAAGTCCATTAGTTGAATGTGATATTCAAAATTAGAAGAATTTAAACTCTTGAAATTCACATATGGTATCATATTCAACAAGCGGTGTTAGAAAAAAACCATTCATTTCAAATATATATCTAGAGGGGTTATGGTATACAAAAATGATATTATATGATCAAGATCCTATTGTTAAATTGATGATCTATTAAATATATACTTGAATGATTTAGTGGTTCCAAGTATCATTTAATATTCTGCCATTCATATGATGCCTCGGTTAAAAGTCTTATTTTTTCCTTTAGATAATATAGATTATTAGGTGAAGAAAATTTTTAAGGGAGACCTGTTGACAAGTATACTAGGTGATATATCCTTATCTAATAAGAGATTCCTTTTAATAATTGAGTGAATTCATGCTACTAGAATCTATGGAAGTATGTGACTGACACAGAAAAAATTGATGTTTATTAGCATAAAATCTTGTTTCCTATAAAGAGTTCCTACTTATTACGCATATAGGATCTTTCAATGACTCATTTCAAGGTGGTAATTTCACTTGATGAAAATACTACAATAGTGGGAAGCTATAACTAGAGAATATGACTCAGATCTTAAAAAGATATAAAATAAAAAATATTTCAATTCCAAGTAGATAAATGGATTCAAAGGTGAAATTACATATAGTTGACATAGAATGGTTGTGTTTTAATATCAGCCTATTGTTTCCCATGAGCTATATTGAAGTTGATGAACAAAGTGGTATATTAATTTCCATTAATCAAGATTTTAGAAAATAAAATAATATTGTGTGGCCCTCATGATATTTTAGATTATAGATAATCTAATGAATATAGATCATTGAGTAAGGGGGAATAAATTTTTATTTCAACAAAGACTCTATTAAATTCTATGAGAATGTGGGAGATAGAAGTGAAGTATATGATTCGTATTCAATGTTATAAATTATGGTTAATAAATCTTATAGAAAATCTATTCTATCACTCATGTACAAATCAGCATTGAAATTAAATATCACATCATCGAGATGAATGTGGAGCTTTAGATTGGGATGTTTGAGTGTGAGACAAAAAACTACAATCTATGGACTTTATGAAAAAGGATTTACCAAATAGTCATTTGAGAATCATTGAACGACTCTTGGAGTTTAGTGGATTCCATACACATTATGATTGTGGATGAGGGACCCCCTATACCTCGAGGTATGATGTATTTATCCTTGAACTAATGATTTTTTTCTTGACACTATTTCAGACCACCAAGGTTTGAACTATAGGGTTTTTAAAAAATGGGGATATATTGTGGAAATAAAATGGGAGAAAATTTATTATTCAATACAGGGGGAGAAGCTGATATGGGGAACAATGAGAGAGAGGGATTTTTATATCTGAAAATGATAAAGATGATCATTCAATGGTTATATATAAGGAAAAATGGGCATCATAATGATAATAGTTTAGTGGTTTTGTATTGAAGTGAATCATTTATGATCATTTCATACTACTATTGTTTCTCATACCCATCATGGATCATGTGGTTTTAGAGTGTGTGTTGAGTAAATCCTTGATCGATATCTGAATAATAAGAAGTGAATTTTGGAAGAATGTGATTTTGTATGAAAATGTGAAAACATTTCAACAAAAACAAATGGTGATATTATTGGGAAAACATATCTTAAGGTTCCTCTTGCTACATTTTGGGGTGATTTTGTTTGTTGAAAAAGATAGCTGATTACATTTTAGTATGGTTGGTGTTGCCAAAGAAGATGCATTTAAAGTCACATAGTTTTGCAGTGTTTTCTCAACTTTGTAACCTCTGGATGGGAATTTTTTTATCAAAATGGATTTACCCAAATAATTTGTGGCAAACAATAGATTATATAAAGGAGTTATCAGATTTATGTTCTTTTACCATAATATGTGGAGTTCGCAGACCACATAGCAGCATAACTACACTACATAGACCACAAAGGAAGGTATACAGAACAATGAAGGAAAATTAGAAGAAGGAATATTTCAACATAGTTGATCTATCAAATCCTCATATAATTATATGTGAACCACAACAATGTATGATGTTTTGTAGATAAGGGGTGATTTAAATCCACTACATATGGTAATGTGCTATGGGAACTGTATAAAAGGATTTGTTTATCAGAGGATTATTGTCTTTCGAGTGAATGTGTTGAATTTATTCTTCCATAAAAGGATCATATTTTTTGGGAGGAACGATGTGACATAAGGTGCAATGATAACGATTAATTGTTCTATTCATACCACATATCATGTTCGCAGAGAAGGTTATACCACAACAGAGTCATTAGTAATTTGGATTAGTGGGTTTTGTGGATCTATAGGCCTATATAAAGAACCCTGATTAGATAATTAGGTATATAGAAATTAATTAGATAAGATAATTACTGGAAGAATTTTTTTCAGTGTGAAATGGTTCACAGAGATGGGAGTGGTTCATGAGGGATCTGTTATGTGATTGAAGTTGTTCATGAAGGATGAATTCTATGAAATAGATTTTGGTTCCCAAGGGAGGTTTATATAAATGAATTTCTTAACAAGTTTTTTTTTAGGCACACTATCTCACAAAATAAATGTGATCCACAAGGTGTAATCCATCTATGAATAAAAGGCCATTCTGGAAACAAATGTGGCTTATAAGGCACTCATAGTACCCAAAGAAAGGTGGTTCTTGAAGAAGGTGGTTCACAAACTAGGTTGTTCATGAAGGAGGCTTCCAAAAAGGGAAAATCTAGTCCATTAAAAGAATTTTCCCAAGGAAACAAGTACAAAAAGAAAGTTATTTCATCTATAAGGTTAAAATAAGAATTCATGTAACACATACATGTGAAACTATTTTAAGGGCCACTCAAAAGGAGATATATTCCTAGATTACCAAGTGAACCATATCAATATCATATCTTAATTCCAATGATGAAGAATAAAGTAGACACACATCATCTGAATATATTTACAGAAGGAGTTTTTTCCCATCTATATTAATGTTAGTGAAATTAATACATGGAATTTGTTGGAGATCATTCAAAATATGAGGTAATTTATATTTTAATACTAAAGAGAAGTCTATTCCAGTTGAATGGAATGTGTAAGGGTTGTATCCACCTTTTTTCATCAATGTTAATGGGAATACTCTAATTAACTTCAATATATCATCTATATAAAATAGAGGATGCATTTATTATAGATAATGAAGATACCAACAAGTAAATAATCAGTGTGTGGATCCATTCCAAAGTTGTGATAAAACAAAGAGGATTAATGTGATCTTTTCCACCGGTAGCAAGCTGAAAATGGAAAGACTGAGCGAGTAACCCAAGGGAATTAGTAAGCTATTCCTAAACATTTTAAAGGGAGTGATCATAGGCATAGAAGTGTTCAAGCCCAAACCAGGTAGTAGTAGTGAGTTGTGGTTGAATTATCATATCAGAAACATTCCAATTGTATGCTCCATAGATATAGCCTAGTGATGTTAAACCATGTAAAAATCATTTTGTTTTTTTTGTGTTTGATATCTTAATTTACATTCTATAAATAATAATTATGTAATTTCATAATGGTTAATAGAAATATAAAGAATAAATAGAATACAATGTGACCCTTATAATAAAGAGGTTGAGATCCAGTGGGGTAGGAAGAATTTTTAAAATAATATTCATACCATGATTCACACCCCTCTCTGGGTATCTAGGTCACATTAGGACATAACATATATATTATAACAATATCTACTCATGGTATTTATTAAATAAATAATTGGTTTGAAATCAATTTTTATTTATTTATTAATATTAACAAAATCATTGATACTATATGAATTTTATGGTTATTAGAAAAATATTTCATCATTATTTTTTATTTCAGGATATCAGAATGCCAAGATTATTTATTTTTACAGATTTAAAAAATATTAATGAGTATAGTATGATGAAAGTATTAGAAACTAAGATTTATGGATTAAAAATTTATTATCTATGAATAAATAATTTTAATGTAAAAATAAAAATTAGAATAAATGAAAAAAAATATTGGTTGATGAAAATGAGTCTTTGGGTAATTCCTTGAAATAATAATTAGATTAATGACTTTTCACATAGAAAATATTTCCTATATTGAAAATTTTGATACAATTGGGTAATTTTTCTAAATATTTACACACTTGTATAATATCATAATTTTAATAATAAAGAAAAATATGATACCATTGTGAAATTTTAACATTCATATGTTACATTATTTTATAAGGACATAAGATTAATTTTGTTAAATATTTATGGGATGCCATTGGCATTTCTATATTTATGATACCTTTCCACCCTTTTTTGTATTATTCTATATAATATTATTGAAATCTCTATGATTTATCTTAGAACAATCACAACAATGTTATATCCATTCACATTGAAGGAAAAAAATTAAAAACACTTATAATATTTTTCATATTACTTTTTGTGTTGAATATTCTTAGAAAAGGATAATATATTTGGTAATTAATGGATATGTTTTTTATTAATAAATAAATTCGGTTTGAAAAAGGATCATTGCAAAAGATGTACAATAATGATCCCTTAATAATCCCCACACATAGTGTTGGAACCACAAATTTATTTATACTAAAAATTGTCTTGGTTCCTCTATTGTGTCTTTATAAGTGTTAGTATATGTTTTACACTATTAGTCATGTATTCAAATTTTAAATTGAAATTATTTATATTTTTTTATTGGTATGTTATTGAATCTTTATTAATTATTTGTTCATTAAAAGGAATAGTTCTTTATTTCTCTATAGATCCTATTGTCCAATTAGTTACTTTTGTCATCGCTTTAATACATGATCTCGTTCTCCACTTTGTGACTTTTCCAAACAATCTATTTAAGTCTCTTATTATATTAATGAAATGTTTAGGCGATCCTTATCATACCAATATACTAATATTTTTTGTTTATCGTTAGATCTTTTGGATTGTTTGAGGTAATCCAATTTTCTATTAATTGTTACCACTTAGACATGAGTTTATACTTTTCCATAATTTCCTATGATATATAATGAAACTACTTGGATAATCATGGATATGACTATTTTTAACATTTTTCCCCATATGCTGGAACTTCAAGAATATTTATTTTATTCTAATTTCATGATATGAATTTTTGAAACATGACATAATCATAGTCACACATTATATAAGGCCTCATACTTAAATATTTCAAATTCATGAGTTTTTGTAAATAATTTATTTTCTTTCAATTTGTGGATATTTTAAAGTTTAGATTTTTATATAATTAGTCCATAAATCATACATTGAAAAAACATATAGCATAAAGTGGGAACTTTCAATTATTAACCATTTTCTCCTAATACAAATTTTTTAAAATGAATTATAATTTAATTCATCGATAATTTTCACAAAAATAAACTTGACTTCTTCCATTAATATTACCATCCTTAAATACTATGACAAAAAATTAAAAACATGGGATGATAAATTTTTTTTGAAAAGGATACACAAAGATGACAAAGCATTGGTGCTTTGAAAACATAAAAACTTATATAAATTTTACATTTATTTTGAATGTTATTTGAACGTATGAAATAAAACATATTCACATGAACAACAAAAACATAAGTTTTTTTAAATAAAATCATTAAAACCCATAGAACTAAATTAAGAACCATTTGTGTTGACATAGAGCATCATATACATAAATCCCTTCAAACCCTTTTAATTAAAATAACCAAACAACTGACTTCCAAAAATATCATTACCCAATGAATTGAAGTACTACTTGGTCACACCCAATGTTTAAGCTATAATGGTATTTCCTAGTGCAATATAGGCATCCCCAATTTAGGCTATAGTGGGATTACCCAGAACTATCTGGGCAACCAATAGTTATGCTGTAACTGGATTACCCGATGTTATCTGAGACACCCCAAGTTAAAAAACAATGGGCTTACTATACACTATCTAGGAACACCCATTTCTTATGTATAATTACCAATTAAAATATAATGAATACTTGTTTCTAGCAATTTTTCATCATAAATAATTTAAAAACTCCATTTAAATCATAATAATATCATATTTGGATTTCAATATACCCTTTTCTTTTAAAAAATCATTTTGAATTCCATAATTCCCTTTTATTTTGAAAAACCATTTTCAATAATAAAATACCAAAAATAAGGAAAGAGTATTTATTTGAAAAAAAAATGAATGCTTTTAAAGGGGTATATAAATCAGATAATTGTCATAGAGGAGGAAAAGTCATTGTTTCTTTGTATGTTAGGAATAGAACATCTATTTTATCATTTTTCAAAATGTCCCATATAAAACATGTATTTGGAAACAATTGAAGTAAAGTAAAGACACATAAATGTACTAATATAAATACTTTAAGACCAAATAAAATTATTAATAAAATCATTTTTAAAACATGGACATGCAATAGAAAGATAGTTCGAGGGTAAAATATTTAAAGAGGATTTTTTAAAGGGAATGGACCATATCATTTTGGAAACACTTGAATCATAACCCCACAAAATATTAAATTTTAAATAAAGTTAAATATCATTATAATATAAAACATCATGTTATATGATGTCAAATAATAGTATATACTCATTATAAAATAGTATATCTTCATAACATCAAAATAATCTTCAATGAAAGGAAATTGAGACAAAGTCCATTTTCTTGAGTCTGACTTGTCACGCGTGTCATTTTCTTCTACAATGATAAACTTATAGTAATTATTTACATTATTTAGAACCTTCATCATGTTTATTAATAATTTTATTTCCTTTATTAACAATTTATATACATCGTCTTAATTAGTTTATTTTATGTTAGATGTTTTGACTATATTCAGGTTATGTGACAAAATTGAATTTGGTAGGTCGACTATGGTATGTGAAGTAATTATTTAAATATAAACATAATAATAATCATGAAATAATTATTATATGTATACATAAATTATAATTTTAAAATAATTCAAGAGATATGATTATGAAATAAGAACCAAATTTATGATCATGGAGACTATATGCCATACAAATTCATGAGTAATGTTCCATATTTTCAATGATCACAACGGAAAAAAGGTAAGAAAAAATTATATTTCCAAAATGATAATTATATAATAAATAAAATATTATTTAATTATATATAGTCATATATCATTCTTGTGATGTTTTGATGAATAAATAAGAGTCACATTCCTTTTAGGAGGTAGTAGTTCAGACATCCATGATTGATGTTATCACTTTTTCATCGTGTAAAAGGTTAAAATAAAATTATATGTTATATTATATAAAATATAATTATTTCATGAATATCATAATTATGTCTTGTATATCATAAATGATCATTTTAATGACACATATTATCATCAATGTAAAACATTATTGAAAAACATTTCAAATCTATTTGTAAGGTTGTAGTGCATCGTACACACGAGCGATATTATCGTATCCCCTTAGGTATGAAATGTTAAAATGATGTATATGATATAATAGCTATATATGTATAATTATGTTTTAAATTTCAAATATATATCATATATAAATTATATTTCCATCATTATTCCCAACCATGATAGGTGGTAATAAAAATTTTTACATAAAGTATTTCATTTTTGATTATAAATTACATAATATTTTTATAACTAAAGTAACTATTTAATAAATATTAATATATATGAAAAAATATATATCATTAACTAGGTTGTTACATCCTTAAACCTTTTAAAAATTATGTCCTCAAAATTTTATTCACTTATTAAAAAAGTTATTATATCATTCCCACATAGCAATTACATAATCTATTGTTTCCTCATCAACCATATAGTTATCTATAAGACATTAAAATTGTGAATCATATTATTCTGAAAAAAAATTCTCCTTGATGTCAAAAACCTAAAATTGTTTTGTTCTTCATATAAAATATTCATTTCCAACTAAACTACATTAGGGATTAAAACATGAGATGAATCTTGAACATATTTCCTTAACAATAAAACATGATACACATTGTGTGCCTAAGATAAACTCAGAGCTAAGACCACTCAATAAGAAACCTATACAACTTTTCCCATGATATAATATTTTATAATGGACTATGGACTCCACTTACCCACCTTACCAAAATTCATCACACATTTGCTTAGAAAATCATTGATAAATGCATGATCACCAACCTTAAAAGAATGTTATTTTCTCCTGTTATCTAAATTTTTTTTATGACTGATCTTATTTATCCTCATGTGTCTCCAAATGAATGGAAATTTCCCAAACATTTTCTCTGCCAAATCTAGTCCCATCATATCCCTTTGTCCTACCTCATCAAAAAAAATCCATTACCTGAAATATATTTTCATATAATGTGTCAGATGGTTCATTTTACACTGGAATGAAAACTGTTATTATAATAAAACTCAACCCAATTAAGATGTTTATACCAATATACCTTGAAATTTTATATCTATTAACAAATCATATAATCTAAGTTATGAATATCTTATTAGATTATGCATCATATTGGGGATGAAAATCAACACTGAAATTTAATTCAATACCCAATGACATCTGAAGTCCTTTAAAAAAATCATACATGAACCTAGGATCACAGTCTAATACATTGGAGAGAGGTAGTACATTTAACCTAACTATCTTATTTAGATACTTTGTGGAAATATAATCTAAATCTATTTTATCTCAAATGTGAATAAAATGTGAAGATTTTTTTATTATATCAGTAATAACCAAAATCACATTATTACCTTGAGAATTTATTGGAAATCCTACCATTAAATCCATTGATAAATTTCCCCATTTAAACTACGACATTAGGAAAGATTAAAGCATCTGCTCGGTAATTTTCATTATTCTTTAACCCACTAAAAATTAATACACTTCACAGTAAAGTTAAAATTATCTATTTTTATTCCATCACACTAGTATACTCTCGATGGTCTTTGTACATATTAGTGTGGCATAGATGAACATAAAACAAAGAACTGTGAAATTCCATCAACAACTCTTTCTTCAATAAGGAATCTCATGGGGCACATAATATTTTTCCAAATAAAAAAACATATTCTTCATCGATATTAAAATTGTGAAATTTACCCTTCTTAACATATTATAACTTTTCCAGAAAATATTGATCCTCTTTTTACGCATTATCGATTATTTGTTTCAAATTTAATTGTATTTAAATATGAAATAAAATAGAGGATTTCCTAGCATCCACATCTTCTTGGAGAAAAATCATCAAATCATTAACCAAAGGGTCATGTTCTGATTGTAACCTGGTTAATGTAGCATTACTTTTTCAACTCAAATAATCAATTAGTTTGTTTTATTTTCCCAGATGGAAATGATTCATGAAATAATAATCCTTTATTAGTTAACAAAATATTCTATGTCACATTTTCAATTTTTTCTATGTGAATATAAAATTCAATCTTTTGTGATTAGCATATATTTCAAACATTAATCCGTACAAATGATTCCCCTAATTTTTTAATGAAATAACCAAAATAGCTAATTTCAAATCATGTATAGGGTAATTTAACTCATGGGGTTACATATATAATAAAGCATAAGTAATTATCTAATCATTTTTCATTATATAACCACCAATTCCTTTCAATGGAGCATAACTATAGATGAAAAATTCATTATTTCTAGAAGGACGGTTCATAACTGGAGCACCCAAAATTTATCTTTTTATTACCTGAAAACAATCATTACATGATTTTTTCTATATGAACTTAACTCATTTTTGAGATAACATTGTTATTGGTATAAAAAAGAATGATTTTTTTGACAAACCACTAATATTAAACTAATAATCCCAGAAAACTTTGAACATCTATGATATTTTTAGGTCTTGGCCATTATTTGATAACTTTTGTTATAGAAGGGTCAAATATTTATTCTATCTTAAGAAACAAAATATCTAATGAAATAAATTATTTGAAACCAATATTTACAATAGATAAATTTCCCAAATTTTGTCTTTCTATTTTAATGTATTCAGAAAAACACTTAGGTACATTTTATGTTCCTCTTGAATTTTAGGATATACCAAAATTTCATCAATAAAAACAACTAAAACGTATCCAAAAAATTATGTAATATTTTATTCATAAGGTATATAAAAACATTTGTGCATTAGATACCCCAAATGACATAAACAAAAAATCATAGTACCAATATTTAGTTTTAAATTCAGTCTTCAGAATATATACTTCTTTCACATTCAACTAACTGTACACTGACCTAACATCAACCTTAAAAAAATATTATTTTCCACTGATATGATCAAACAAATCCTCGATATAATAAAAATGATAATTTTTGTTTATGATTATATTATTAAAGGCTCTATATTCAATAAAAATTATTAGTGAGCCATATTTATTTTTAACAAATAAAGTTGGAGAACCCCACGGTGAAGTGATAGGTTGGATGAAACAGTTATCTATAACTCATGATTTTTTTTCTGATTTCTAAATGTTCCAATTGAGCCATTCAATAAATAAGTTTAGAAATATGTGTTGCATCAAGTACTAAATATATTGTAAAATTAACCTCTTGATCAAGAATAAAACAAGGTAAATTATCTATATAAACATAAAGGTATTCATTTATGACTAACACATAATTTATTTGAACAATTTCTTTATTTCAAACAGTATGAGCTAGATAAAATTCATTATCACCTCTAATAATTTTTTAATCATCTTGTAAAATTATCAAAGGAATGAAATCACTGAACACTACTTTCATAGCCTTATATTGAATTTTATCATGATAAACTAAAATATAATCGATACCAAGAACGATATATAACTCTAATTTGGATAATTTAGCAATATTTTTAGGAATGGACATCTTGGTGATAAAAAATAAACTTGCTTAAAAATATAGGTTTCATTAATATTTCCACCCGATGTCAGAATGAAAATTACTATCTTAATTTCATGAGGTGATATTTCCAATTTGAATAAAAATGTATTATATATAAAGGAATACAATGATCCAGAATCAAACAAGGTATTGGAATAATTTTAATACACAAGTAACATATGTTTCACCACTTCATTCAACAGGCCAACATCAACAATAATAGTAGAAAATGGATTTTCTACACCATTACATTTTTACCATGATGATTTCTATCCTATGAATCTAAATTTAGAAATGAATTATCATAAGGACCCAACTCATTAAGACTAAAATGACTCACTGTTATATGGATATCATTTACCCTATTATTTGGTTCTTTAAGGGTCTTTTCTTAACACTCATGAATCCTGTGGCTAAACTAACCACATCAGAAATAGTTCCCAAATCCTGTCAAATATTTTTAGAAATTTAATATTCCACACTTTTAATATTTTTGGGGCCAAACTATATACTCCGTACCTAGTTTTTTATTCATTTCATTCCACAATGAGAATATCATACTGTTTTCATCATAAGGAACATACATGTCAATAAAATTCATCTCAACTTTATCATAAAAAATCAATTTCTCATAAGTTTTGAAATCTCATGAAGAAAATGATCTTTTTAAAATTATATTCAACTTTATAAAAATACAATTAATATTTATATCAATGTCCTGATGAAAATATGTCACATACATGGACAATGTTGTTATGTTTTCATATTACTCCACCACAAAATCATTATGTTTTATTCTCAATTCTAGGAATTTTTTCCCATCCAAACACAAAAAATGCGAAATCTTTATCAAGGAAACGATCGTTGAATGTTACCCACTACATGGAATCAATATTATCTTTATCTCTGATATTCTTAATGAAATACTTCCATGATATTACCCTTTGATTTTCCAAACATCCCATGATATTAAATATATTTTCCAATTCATTGTCATATCCCTCATATACTACATTATCAGATGATCCAACGAATGATGGGGGATGTTTCCTCATGAAATACTCTACAACATACATTTTCATTCTCGGTAGATTGAGTTCCTCTCTAGCACAAACACCACCACCATTTATTTCTTGTCTCAAAAGATCCATCACTGTGAAAATTTGTTCTGTTCTAATACCAACAATATTTTGGTGGTTACTTTTATGGATATTTAAATCTTAGTTCCTTTTGATGATATAATTCCTATTTTTTCTAAAAAGACTATTCTGATCATAAATAGAATAGTGGAACAAATATTTTAATCTTCAAATGCTATTACATTTTAAAATGACCATAAGGTAAAAAATTTCAAGGGAATTATATTAACATTATCCTAACCACTAAATTATCTAAACCGACCTTTGAAACTGACTATAAGGCAATGGAATTAAAAATTGCATAATATTCTATTTTAGTATAGAATTTACTTTCATTAACTTTGAAGATATTTGTAGTTTAAAATTTTTAGATTATTAGGCCATAACTCATATATTACAAAACCATATAACAAAAAGTTAACAAAACCAATTAGTATACTTTTTTCCATAATATAAAACGTTTTTAAAAAAAAATGATTTCATTTACACAAATTTATCAAAAAATTCATGTTAACTTATTCTATTAGCTTACCAATCCTTAAAAGCTATTACAAATTTAAAAATTTAGGATAATCAAAAAATGTTTAGTAAGTGATACACAAAGGATGAAAACCATTAGTCTTATGAAAACATGAAAAATCATAAATCTTTTACCTTTATATTCAATTTTATTTGAGAATATCAAATAAAACATTTTAAAATGAATTCACACAAACAATTTTTCTCAAATAAATTCATCAAAAACCCATAGTAAGTAATTAAAATAGATTTTGGATACCTAGATTACCATATACATAAAACCCTTTTAAAATAATTTTTAATTGAAAAAACCATATGGTATACTACAACATTAGTAATACCAAATGCATTGGATCTCTATCTAGGTGCACCCATTATTATGTTATTGTGGGAACACCTGACGGTATCCAAGCCAAGACAAGTTGTGATCCAACAGGCTACCCAGTGCTATATATTCCACTATAAGATAAGTTGTAATATGATTACTCAACACCATATGGGCCACCCCAAGTTAATCTATAACATTATTACCTGACACTATCAAGGCCCACCCAATTCTTATTTTTTATGGTAAAATACCAAATAATGAAGATAACATTTTTATGCTTGAAATTTTTCCTCAAAAATCATTTCGAAAAATATTTTAAAGTAACAAGAAAATAACTTTTGGATATCAAAATATCCTTTTCATTTAAAAATAAATTTTAAACACAATAATACCCTTTTCCATTGACAAACCATTTTCAATGCAAAATAATGAAAAATTGTAATGTTTTTTTCAAAGAAAAAAAGAAATATTTTAGATAATGATATAAATAAAACAAAGTTTATGATAGATTAAAATTCACTATTTCAATGTATTTTATGAATAGGGCATCCCTTTTATAATTTGTCAAAACATTCAATATAAAACATTAAAAAATATTCCTTTTTGAAAACAATTCAAATAATATAATGATACAAAAAATGTAATTTTTAAATATTTTACATCCATATTAAATCATTAATAAAATAATTTTTTAAACATGTACATGTAATAGAAAGAGTGTTTCAGTGAAAAACAAGAAAAGAGTATTTTTTTAAAGAAAAGATCATAATCACTTTAGAATCATTTGAATAATAACCCCATGAATGATTAAAATTTTAAAAAACATTAAATATAATGAAAATAGATAAATTCATGATATACTATGTCAATGTGTCAGTATATACACCTTATAAAAGACTATAGGTGCAAAAAATCAAAATATTCATCAATGAAAGAAAATTTAGACGACGTCCCTTACCTTGAGCCCGACTTGTCCAGTGTGTCTTTATCTTCCTGAATAATAAACGTAGGTTAATTATTTAATTTTTCATGAAAATGTTTCATGTTTAATATTACTTTATTTGACTTATTAACATGTTATATACAACTTCTTAATCAATTATTCTTATGTCTGATGTTTTGACCATATTCAACTTATGTGTTAAAACTTACTTTGGAATTTCAACTAAGGGAAATGAGGAAACTATTTAAACGTATATAAAAAAATAATCATTGAATAATTTTCATATTTATATATAAATTATACTATTAAAATTAATAATTAAATATGGGTATCAATAACTAACCAATGTTATATTCAAGGAGATGGTAGGTTTTATGTATGCATGAGTAATGTTCTTATTTTTCAATAGTCATTATGGAAAGATGTAATGTAACAATTAACATTATAGAATGATAACTATTTCATAAAAAACATGTTATTTAATTATATATATTTATATATATAATTATTCTTATGTGGTGATTAAAAAATAAGAATCACATCACTTTTAGGAGGCTGTAGTCCAAACATTTAAAAACAACGCTATCACTTTTCCGTGTGTGAAAAGGTAAGAATAAAATTATATATTATATTTTAATAAATATACTTATTTCATAAGTATCATAATTATTTCATGTAAACCATATATATTCATTATATTTTCCATTATTCTATTCTATTTTTCTTTTTACTCAAAAATGCTTCACATCGCTTCATGAGGTGGTAGTCCGTCGTACACACGAGCGACGTTATCATATCCTATACGATATGAAATGAATAAATGTAGAATATTATATAATGAATAAAGTTGTTTTATTATCTAATAAATATAATAATTATAATATATAAATATTATGTCAATCATTATTCCCAACAATGATATTCAGTAATGAAAAAACGAACGACTTCATTTCGTGATCTGGTAGTGCTCTGTATACACGAATTATGATTTGATTATATATTTTATGGATGTATGTGTGGTTTTATGTAATAAAATTAAAATAAAATCAAAATAAAATCATCTTAGTACATTTAATATAATGAGGTTATTATATTATTTTGGTATAATAATAATTGAAGGGGGTTGTGGAGGATGAAAAACAAAAACACATGTCGATGAACATTACTTATTCTTCAAGTAACTCGTCTTGGTTTGCACCAAAGGACTTCCTTGGTTGGATTTACACATAATGTAAGGATTGTATTATTATAGTAGGGATTTGGATACGTTATTTTTTTCATTTATTTTCCATGTAAAAGGTATTGAGAGTTGTGAATATAAGGGATGGGAGGAGGGGCTTTTATAAGTGTGGTGAGTGGAAAACATCTAAATTTTTTAAATTGGGATTTCCCCCAATGTTTGTTTTTCATGCTTAGTTGCTCCAATAATTCAATAAACACAATAATAGAAGATATAATGTTTAAATTTTTCTAGTAAATAGTTTCTTGAATATTTTATAGGTTATTTTTTCTCTTATGTTTAAATTTCAGTCACTTGGTAATTATCATTTTTTCCTTAACCATTCTGAATTATTTTAAATTTTTTCACAAATCACTTTGGTGAAAAAAATTATTTGAACTTTTTACATATAAAAAATTATTATTATAAAAATAAATTAATCAATTTTTTCAAATTATTTTCTTAGAAGTGGGAAAATTATGTTTAATATTAATCCCACAGAAGCAGTGAGACAACACATTTTTAATATGAATATTGTTTTAGAAAAAGATGATTCCATATTAACTCTATGAATTATAATAATAATTGTATAAAAATAAATTAATATTTAAAGAAACTCTATTATAAAATTATGACATAGGATTCCCCCATTAGGTTTTATTTTAATTAATTCAAATGGTGAAACATTATTCAATTGAAAATAGTTTTTTTTAAAACCCAACTATAATCCCCAAAACAAACTTATTTTAAAAAAATAATATAAATTTGATTATAAAATATTAATTAGAATAATTATAACTAAATTTTAATTATATAAATTAAGAATATTATAATTAAAATATTTATACAATTAAATTACTTAATTTATTAAAAATAAAAAACAACATTTACACAAATCTGTAAATTTTTCTATCAACTGAAAAATCAAAATTTTATGAAAACTAAAAAAATTTAATCCAAATTAAATGTTGATATAAGGACTTAAAATATGAAATTAATTTTGTCAAATTAATATTATAAAATTTAGAAATTAATCTTCTAAATATAACCTTATATGAAAAGTGTTGAATTTAACTATTTCCTTTTTGATTAAAAATTACATAATACTTTTATAACTAAAGTGACTATATAATTCATATTAGTAAATAAGAAAATGATTTATTCAAAAATAGAAGATATATTATGCTTGAAAATATTTTCCCTATTTATTTAAGCATTTTACACATATTTTCATCCATATATATCTACCTAATTGAAAAAATATCTAAAACACCCCACATTAATATTTTTAAAAATATACTTATTATTTTTGTTACGCGTTCAATGAATAAAAATATATAAAAAAGTTATATCTGGATATCCCAAAAATGTATAATATTTAATTACCGAGTTGTTATTATATTATTTTTAAATATATATTTTTCTCTTATTATTGATTGATAGTCACAAAATTATTAACATATGTTTTCTTATAAAAATATATATGTTAATAGAAGTTATGTATATTTTTGGATATAAATATTATAATATAATTATTATTTTCAGAATGTAATTTTTCATCAAATAAGCTGAAATTATTAATTTCAGTAACAAAAATATGGTATGATTATTAATATTTTTTTCATAATGTTATTTCTATAATTTTATTGCAAAAATGTAAAATAATAATATTATTTAATAAATGGACATGTAAAAGAGGAAAGAAGCCTATATTTCATCTCTTATGTTTTGAATGACACTATATGGGTGTTGTGGGTATCCTTTATTTCTCTCTTCATTCCTTAGATAAATCTATATCTCTCCCCCTAGAATCTGAAGGTATGCCCATTTATATTCTTCATCCTCATTATTTTCTTTTTACCCATCTCTGAACCTTATCATTACCAAGTGTTCTCTAAATGTAGAGTTATTTAATATATGGGTTTATCTATGTAAAGTATACGTAAACAAAATTAATTTTTCTTCCTATAAATATAATAAGGGACAACGTTTTTATCTTATTCAATCATAGTTTGAGCTTGTTGATTCATTTTAAGGCTCCCAAGTAAGTGTTTTCACTTCAAAGGAATCATTAAAATTTCTAAATATTCTGTTTTTGTTATTATAATATTGTAATAATGATTTATTTTGATAAAATGAGTGTATTACATGGCTAATAGCCACTGATATTTCACAATAAACCAAAAGAGGTAAGTGGCTATGTATTTCCCTTCATTTTGGTGAACAATACAGACTTGTAGTTGTTGAAATTGTTTATTGATATAAATGAGGGGTGTTTTGATATATATGGTGGGTAGAACATATTTTATAACAACATTTTTTATTTCTGAAAATGAATTAAAGAAAAATAATCATTATCATGAACCAATTAGCTTTCATATGAGGTGGCACACAATATGTTCATTTTTAAGAGACAGTGATGCTTTGATGTCTTTAATGAGATATTATCCAAAAGAAATCATATATTATTATTTGTCATGGAATATTATTTTTTTAATGAATGGGAACATTAATAATTATTTTTTTGGAAGATCTAATGTGATTAAACTAAATTTCATTATTTTATGTGTTATGAAAGCACTTCAATGGATTTTAGTGTGTAATTTTGATTTGATAAATCCATGTGAACAATAATAGATGATTGGTTTATTACTTGATGTTTTGGGTAGCTCAAAACCCCTATAATATAATTTTTTTCATAGGAATCATTTGTTACATTGATGTGAATGTAGTACAAGCACCAATCTGTGATTTTGTGGCACTCAACCTCGTAAATGAAATAATGATTATACCTCTATGGTCACATATTAGAGAATAGAAACACTATGGATATCAAAAATAACATTGATTATTCTTGATATTGGAAGTATTCTAGTTTATATTGGGTCATTTTCTAGTGGATATCTATTCAAAATTGGATATGATATTTATTTCTTGGTTTGTATTCTTCTTGGCCATAAATTTATTTGGGTCAACTCTCACGATGCTTGTTTAGTTTTATTAAATATAATTTTTTTTTATTTCAATGTGCATTACCTATACTTTAAATTTCGTGAAAAAAACTATATAACCTACATTTTGAAAAAAAAATAGTTTTAAATGAAATTATATCATGCTAATTTTTTACATAAAAATGTTATATTAATTATTTATTTTAAACTGGCATGTTATTATTTATTTTTAAAGGTTATAAATAAAAAATATGCGGAATCCATTAGGACTATTTCTTCACTCACTATATCAACACCTTCATGTGTATACATACCATATTCCTCAATATACATTGAAGTTATAGATAAAAACAACTCTTTTAATATGTATTGAACAATTGGTTTAATAATATTGAACTAAATGTTGTTTCTGATGATGGTGTTCATATGCTATGAGAAGTTAGTGATGCACTTATATAAATTTTATTTAGTATTATATCTCTTGAATTATATTTATTGTCATTATTTCGACATTTTGAGTTCAATCATGTTATATAGAAACTTTATTAATTGATATATGTGGCACCATTATTGTTTTCTCATTTATTACATATAGTTATTTTTATATAAATCATTATTATAACTAAAACATGATTCTCATGGAACTTGTTATCATCCTGTTAGGATTGGGGATAATCCTCAGTATTTTTGTTTGACCAGTCCTATTACTGAGTCAAGGAATCTGGGTTTGGATAGTCATAAAATGGTATCATAGTATAAATGAGTTTTAGGGTCTATGGTAAGTGGTTATTAAATCATTGGAACACGTGAATTAAAATATAAATAGTCATAAATTCCCTCTTTATTAAGGGATCTCAAGTTAATAAATGAGAACATATAACACTGATGACCCATTATCTCAGATCTAGTGCTAAAAACACATTTATTTTATAATGGATTTGATACAAATAGTTGAAAAAAATTATATAATTATATAATTACAACATAAAAAGGAGTTATTGTTTTTTACCTAAGAACTTTTATGTTTAGTGTTTTAAGGAATTATAATAGACTTTTGAATATTAAAACACAATATGTTTTTTATCCAAAATATGTTTTCTCAAAAATATAGAGAAATTAATATTTTTTAATAATTCTCCAAAAATCCCACAAAATTACCCACACAAGATAGCCTTCTAGAAAAAACCAACATAATAATTTATTTCATAAACTGGGGAAATAAATTAATAATAATGGTGACATAAAATGATCAATAAGGGCAAACATAGGCCTTAATAGTCGAAGATAATAAGTGATAATAAAATGAGAGTAAGTGAATGAGTATACCAAAAAAAGTTCATGGAGATAATACAAGAGATTCATATGCAACAAAACATGATTCCTAAATAATGAGTCTTAGAACAATGTTTTTGGATTGGAATAAGAAAAAATTCATATGAGTTAACAATCAATAACCATGAAAAATCAATGTTTTCCTATGAAAAGTATTATAACTCAAAGCCAAAATAAAAAAATCATAATGTTATTTTAGCATATTATATTCATAACCTGTATTCAATCATAGTCACATATAATATAATAAATTAAAATACTCAAATTACAAAATTATTTTTCTATAGAATTAATCATTACCCAATAAATTTGAGAGATATATCCTACACTTACCCACCATAAATTATAATTTCCAAGAAACATAACCTGATAAAAACAAATAGGGTAGGGATTTCACTATAAAATGGAAAAAATAATTTATCATTCCTTAAAAGATTAATTCACCAATGTAAAACAAACTCATTTCCTAATAATTTCATGATAACGAAAATATATGATAGAAATAAAAATAAGGTTATGGTATAATAAAATAATATATCTAGTAAATAATAATAATCATTAAACATTGTTTATATTTTTGAAAAATCCTTTATAAAATCTATATAATTATTCTTTAAATAACACAATGATATATTCTTCAATTTTGGTAACATTTTAAAACTTAAAATATATAGAATAATGGAAATGTTATTTTAATTGAAAAAATATGGAAATATTAAAATGAATCATTGTAAAAAAGAACATGCATATTTGTGGAAAAATTAAATCAATGGAAAATGTAAAAAACAGTTATTTGATACCTTAATTAAAAAATTAAAAAATTATTTGTGTTGAAAAAATTTAATAATATTGATTTTATAACCTTTGTAAAAAGTCAAATATGGTTGAAATTTTCATTAAGAAATCATTTATGTGTAAAGGCAACCATTATTGAATCAATATGAAGAATATAAATATAGAGGAAAGAGTGATAGGAAAAAGTATTCAGAACCTATAAAAAATGATTTAAATAGAACCACATTATATATTATTAAATAAAAATACCTTGTAAGAATGATCATAAAGAGGTAAATTAAATATGATGTATAATAATATAAATGTGATCAAATATTTCAAAGTATATGTTTATAAACTATATAAATAAATATAAAGGAATAATATATAATATGTTTCATATAAGAATGATTTTGATAGAAAAATATTATGTATTTGATGACCTATTCAACAAAAATCCATGAACAATGGAACATTAAAAAATGAATTTAATACCATGAATATATTTTTTAATTAAGATATTATACTAGTAGAATCAAAATAAATTTAATAAAAAACAAGATATATAACTATAAATAACTTTCATTTTATGAAAAAATATAATAATAATTTCTAGGAGAATTTAATCAAATGAAAAAAATATAAAAGGATACATGGTGAACAATATGAAGCATGTCCCCAGGAATTGAATTTGAGACTAATAAACTGTTACAAAGACCATAACATATGATGCATGAATCAATTCATGAAGAGATTATGTTAAAAATGTAAATCTACCTAAAACAAGTGAAATAGATTATAAAAAAATGGGTCACGTTAAACATAATATTAACATAACATTGTTAATGAGGAAGTGATATAACCCAAAAAATGGAAAATGAGATTAGAATCCTTGTACCTTAGACTTCCACTTAGCTGATCATTCTCAAATATCCCTATGTAATTAATTCAAATTTTTTTCTCAAATGAATAATAAACATATTTATATTTATTATATATTATATCATCCAATAAAAATTATTTATTATTTATTTATTATTCATTCATTGTTAAAATTATCAATTAGTTGTTAACAATTCATTTACCATGCGTGCTCCATCTTGGCTATTCATGTCCTTAATTATTTTTAATGGGATAATAACCTCTATAATTTTAATGATTTTTAATTCATATTTTGAATATATGTAACACCCTAAGATTCCACAGTACGCTTCTCTTTGGATAATATAATAGCTTGTGATGTACAAAACTTCTAGTTCTAACACACCACGACTAATAAATCTAGCCATTATGAATAGTGATAATCACTATTTGAAATAATATAATTTTTTTTTAAAATGGACTTCATTTTGGGATTCGGAATATCAAAGTTAGCTTTGGGATATTTTTTTAATTTTCCAAAAACTTTTAGTTTTTGATGAATAGTGAAAAACACTATGTTATTGTTTAAAACCGACTTTTTATTTAAGTAATTATTTATATTATTTAAATTTATTTTAGCTTAAAATAGATACATAATCCTTATATATGTTCAATTAAATTCATTGGAGTGATTTTATAATAATATTAGGCATTTAAAATTTTATTGTAATTTTTTATGTCTTTTACCCACCTTTTAGGCATGTTTGCGAATTTGCATAAAATGTAATTTTATCACTTCTATGAATTGGATTTCAAAAATCTGAGAGACATAGTTGACATCAGTAATTAAAATCAGATTCAATAAGATGAAAATAATTTTTGGGGAATAGTAACTATTGACTTTTATTTACCATGGTTAAAAGTGAATAGAGTAATTAAAGGTAAAAAATGATATTACAATTACCCTATCACATGTCCTAATTCTTTTGGATAAGTTTATTTCGACCAAAATAACCCTTATGAATAAAATATGATTCTTTTGGTCCACTTAGATTAGATTATGACATTTATTATTATTTTATTTAAAGAAGTGTTATAATTGTTTAATTCAATAGATAATGTTAGATATATAATTAATGAACCACTTGGGGTTCTCTTGGATTTTTATAGTAAGTTTATTAACCATTTTGTATAATAATCCTAGACTATATGGCAAAAGTAAAACTATTAAACTTAGAGATAAATATCAAAGATAAGGTCAATATGGTTACATAAACCTTTCTAAAACCAATTGGTTGAGATTTATTCGACTCATCCCTACATTAGACTCAAAATAAATAATTTTGGATATATTATAAAATGAAATGATTTTATAATAAAATAATATTTCAATATTTTCCTAAAGTGACCCTCACCTCTCTTATAAATGGGGACTTCTCTTCCTCTCAAAATCACACCAACAAAGACATTTGGATCAGACAAACCCTAATAAAATATCCTCCCAACTGCCCCCAATTTTACCTATAGGACTTACATTGATCATAAATCCAACCTAAGTATCCCTTTTCATCATCTCAAAAGGAAACATCTGAAGAAGTGGTAATAATTTCACCATATCTTTCAAAGCTATTTTCTTCTTCCACTTACTTTTTCATTGTTGTTTCAACACCATATTAATAACTCTAGTACCTTCTTCATACTATGATGTCATTATAAATATGGTACAACCATATGCATTTTCTATCCTTCCTATTAATGAAAGAGTCCCAATTCTTGCGTACGTATGGCTTACTATCTCCACGTCGTGGTGTAGTTTGTTATTCAACACATAATTATCTGGATGGGTATAATAATATGTATAATTGATGTAAATAATAAATATAAAATTTTAATGATTTTTTATATATTTTATACCATCCAACTACACATGACTGCACCATCAATATAATAGTACTATTTCTCGTGCATGCGTACAAATTACCGTCTCCATGAACGTGATGAGATTAATTCCCCATCGTAACCATTCAAGAATGAATTTCGTTTTATGATTAAAAAATAATGTTTAGGAACTTAATATAATTCAGTTTATGAATCCAATACATCCTATCTATATAAAACATGAATTATATAACAAAACATATAATAGAAAACAAAACAGTTAACACCCAAAAAAATGATACTACTTATGTATTATTAACAAAGAAATATTAGAAGAACATATATGATATCATATTTAACTATGTGGTTATACTATAATTTAATAACAATGATTTAACTATTATACAGAATGTTAATGTACCCTCAAACAAAGAATATTACAAGGTAAGAGTTGATTTTACAATCCCTTCATTATCAGAGGTTGTTTATACGTAAGTATCTACTTGGAACGCTTTATCATCCACATCCGTGTTTCTTAAAAATGAATTTTAAAACATTTTTACCATTTCTTACACTATGGGTTGAAGTCATTTATAACATTTTTTGACTTTTTATAAAAATTTTATAAAGAAATATTTTCATCATTTTCCAAACAAGTTCCTTTATAACCTTTTCGACAAAATTAAGGAAAAAATGTTTTTTTAACATATATGGAGGGGAGGCTATTTTCCTCCATTATAACACCTTTAAATCTTCCCTTACATGATTAGAAGAATATTTTAATTACAAATGTTTTCTTTTATAATTGTTTGACTTTTAAATTATTTCAAAATAAAAAGATATATTTTTCTCAAATAGTTTTGATTTCATCTTTGTCAGCATCCTTTGATGAATTTTGCACGTATTTGAAGTTGATTTATTATGGTATAATATTCTATATTTTATTGATGGTTTATGATATTTTTGAATGTGGATGTTATATTTTTATACTTTTCATGGTTTATGGTTAATGTACTTACATTTTATATGCTAGTTTTAATATGAATGTTTATATTGTGTTTCATCCTTTTCATATGAGGAATGCATTAGACTTAGTATATGATGGGTGGATCCCTCTATAACTCCTAGATGCATTAGTAGGTCTCATGAGACAAAATAGTGTCTTGGAACAAGGCCTTTAAAAAATCTTATTTTTGGTCTTGGCATCAAGCCTTGACTATGTGGTTATCATATCCAGCATTACGCACTTCTTCATTGTGAAATTGGCTATTAACATTACATGTGATTATTCGACTACTAGAATATCCATGTGAATAAATAAATGGAATTATTTGATTAATATTTTACATAATATTCTAATGTTTATGTTTAAAAGGATTTTTTTAGTCTTATACATTGCCTTAAATGATTATTCTTATTTAAGAAAGTTTCTGCTATATTGTTTTCCTTAATGAGAATCTTAGCTCACCACTTTTTTATGTTTTGTTTTTCTCAGGATGTGAAGAATTATATTGTGACTGACATACAGGGATAGGATAAGAGATATGAGTTTGTTCATAGGGGACACAATGTTGTTGTTTTTCCATTTAATGATGTACTATTAAAGTACTGCTTGTATCTAGTACTTCCAAGACTACTCAACTGATCGATCTTTCGAGATTTGATCACTTGTGATCATAAAAATGTTATTCTATAATGCACCAACTCTGGGTAATTATGGTCAAGGAGTTATAGTTTGTATCATAGGATGTTTTGTACAATCCATGGAAACTAGATTCAGAAAAAATATTGTTAGAGAACATTACTCTAAGATGGAGTTTTAAGATTAGTATAGAAAAACTTCCAAGAATTTTGGTAATGTAGAGATTTCAGGTGTTTTCCACGAAATAAATGTCTATCTGGATATGATCAAGTAAAGGTAGCTCCGGAACAGATGTACATATGAGTGAAAACTCTAACAAGGAGTTTCGAGCTTGACTCGGGGTATCCTGGTACACGACTATGGGCCTTCCTGCACTCTTGGCTAGGACACTCCTTTGAGATATGCTTTTGTTAATTCACATTTTCATTACAAACTATTATGAACTATTTATGAGTATATAAATCCTCAAATAAATAATTTTATGATTATGGATTATATCCATAAACTCTTCAATTTATGTTAAGTGATTTATAAATTAGGAATTATGTATTACGATTTATAAAGTAATCTAGTGTATGAATGTTTTTATAAATGGAACCTGGTGGAAGGAATGGAAATCATATCAATGCATGTAATCTAATTATAGATTACCCTCCTACTCAAGATTATTACAGTGGATCCGGTGATGCAACTAGTGCTGATCATCTCTTCACCATACTGGGACAACTCACTCAGGTTATGGATAATAACCTTACCCGTATGAAGCACTCTAATCCACAATGTAGAGGATCAATGTTAGACCGCTTCATGAGGCCACAACCACCAATAATAAATGGGAATTCAAATCCATTTGTATCTGATAAATAGATAAGTTCCTTTGAGAAAATAATTCATTCTTTGGGGAGTAGAAAAAGGGAAAAAGTATTCATGGTAGTTTTTCACATCATGAGAGATGCTAATCAATGATGTTCATTAATTCAAAACACAATGGAGGATGAAGAAGTATCTAATATAGAATATAGTGAGTTTAAAGTGATTTTGATAGAAAAATAAATTCTTCATGACCATCTAGAAGATATCGAAAGACAAGTTCTGAATCTAAGGAAAAAGGAGGATGAGAATGTCCCAAAGTATATGGTTAAAATTACAAGGATAGAAAGGCAATCAGTAGATTATATACATAGCCCAAGGAGTAAGATTCATAGATTCTTTGATTGGTTAAAACCATTTCTCTGTCGATCATTTGTTTCACAGTCCATCTCATTGTAAAAATTTATTTTCTTATATGCTATGAAGATATAATATAAATACTTTAAGTCTTACCACTTTGAAGAAAAGAAACAGAAGACAAGATTGGTTGAACACTCTAGAAATAGAAATAAGGGGAAGAATGGAAATATGAATTTCCATCTTGCGGTAAATTTGGGAAGAAGCACCTTAGTACATGCATGAAGGGAATGGGAGTCTGTTACAAGTGTGGTGAAAAAGGCCACCAAGAACGTGATTGCAAGGGAATGAAAGTGGTTGTTAATTTTGAATGCTAAAATTGTAGGGAAATGGTGAATTATGCCAATGAATGTTCTAAGTTCCAATCCAACCTACCTCAACAAGTCCATGGGAGCAAGGACAAGCTTTTTAAATCACTATTGCTGTGGTTGAATCTCTGAAAGACATGGTGGCATGAAATTTAATGGTTTCCTCAAGTTTATCAAATTCTATATTGGATTCTAGATCATCAGATTGTTTCATATCTTCCCATTTTTCATAGAAAATTAGATATTTCTAATTTTATTTAATAAGGAAATGTTTAGACAAAACTCATAAGGGATGTTTCATTACAATGTTGTTTTGTGAATTAGTTCCCATTATGACATAAAAATGTTCTTTATCGACTGATCTCATCATCATACCCATGATTTAATTTCATATAATCTTTAGTATGGATTGGATTTCAGACCATGATTTAAAAAAAGTTATTAAGAAGAATAAGGATAAAATTTTAGATGATGATAAGGAGTACCTTATCTTTAGAGAAGAAACATAACCTCGTGATTCTTAACTAGATCCACCCCCAGTTTCTCTACTAAATTAAATTGTTGGCGAGGAGGAGAATGAAATAACTATGGGTGAGGAAAGAATATTCTAATATAGGATGTACCTGTTTTACATGAATATGTTGATGTGTTTCAAAAGGATTTACCTAAACATCCTCTGGACTGAGAAATTGAGTTTTCCATTGATTTAATTCTGGGTTCAAGGCCCATATCGAAGACCCATTATAGAATGGACACTGTGGAGGTGGTGGAACTAAAGATACAACTAGAGGAATTGAGTAATAAAGGATTTATTATCCCTAGTGTTTCTCTATGGGGAGACCATATTATTTTTGTTAATAAGAAATATGGATCAATGAAGTTGTGTATTTACTATAAGGAGATTAATGCTGTAAAAATAAAGAACAACTATCCCATACCTCATATTGATTATTTATTCGATCAAATTTAGGGAACTCAATATTTTTCAAATATTAACCTTTGATCTCGATATCATCAGTTCTGTGTGAAGATGGAAGACAGTCTGAAGACAGCATTTTGTACCAGGTATGGGCACTACGAGTTTATAGTAAAGTATTTTGGACTGAATAATGAACCCTTTATTTTCATAAATCTAATTAACAGAGTTTTCAACCAATATCTTCATGAATTTTTATTGGTATTTATTGATTACATTTTATTATACTTAAAAATATTCGAACATCATGAAAATCACTTGTGCACTATTCTAAAACTTCCCAGAAGAAATTAAATGTATGGGATGTTTACAAAGTGTGAATTCAAGCATCATGAATTTTCTTTTCTTGGACATATTGTTTCTAAGGATGTAATTTCTATCAATCCTTCAAAGTGAAAGGGCATCCAAGAATTTCCAGCACCGACAAGTATAACTAAGGTACATAGTTTTATTAGTGTAGATGGTTATTATCGGCATTTCACCCATACTTTTTCCCGATTGGAAAACCGATTAACCATGATTACACATAAAGGGGATAAATTTGTTTGGACAAAAGAGTGTGAAGAATGTTTTGATGAACTGAAGAGAAGATTAGTAAATTCACTAATCTTGACTATACCATTGGGGAATTATGGGTTTGTTATTTATAGTGATGCTTGAAAAATAGGACTTGGTTGTGTCCTTATGTAGAATGATAGAGTTATTACCTATGCATCATGACAGCTAAGAATTCATGAAAAAAACTATCCTACTCATGATCTTGAGTTAGAACCTATAATATTTTCTTTGAAGATATGGAGACAGTATATCTATAGTGAAAATTGTGGGATATATATATATATGTCACATGAGTTTGAAGTATATTTTCTCATAGAAAGGACTCAATATATAAGAAAAGATGATTTATTAAACTACTCAAAGATTTTGATTTCACTATACACTACTTCTTGGGAATGGAAAATAAGGTGGGAGATGCTTTGAGAAGAAAGGATCATGGAGTTTTGAAGAAGATGAGAGTTTAATTGGATCTTATGATCATAGATCTAGTAAAGATAGATACTGAAATAATCATAGAAGGTGAAACATCAATACCTTTTCAAATGGTTGCAAAACCATCTTTACTAGTAAGGGTGAAAAGTTATCAGACTGATAATGATGTGTTTAAAAAAAATTAAATACGTGAATGATGAATGATTGATTAACATCATATATAAAGAGGGAAATTTGAAATTTGTGATGAGAATTTGTGTTCCTAATACACCTAATATAAAAAGGGAATTTTTGGATGATTCTCATAGCTCCAATTTCTCTATACACCCTTGTAGCACTAAGATGTATAGAGATTTGAAGGAAAATTTTTTGTGGGACAACATGAAGAGGGAGATAACTAAGTATGTGTCATGATTTATAGTTTTTCAATAGGTTAAGGATTAAATACAACATCCTAAAGGATTCCTTCTACCTGTTCTCATACCTGATTAGAAATAAGATGATATTACGATGGACGTTTTTCATGGGGCTACCAAAGACATCTAGAAGGAAGGATGTAATATGGGTTATTACTGATTGTATTACCAATTAATCACATTTTCTAGATATAAGAGAAAATTTACCACTTGAACATTTAGTAAGAAGATATATTAATGAAGTTTTAAGTCATCATAGAGTATCCCTATTGATAGTTTTTGATAGTGATTCAATTTTTACATCAAGATTATGGAAAAGTTTTTAGAAGGCCTTGGATAATGAACTTCATTTGAGCATGGCCTATAACCCTCAAATAGATGGATAATCAGAACGGACTACTAAAACCATAGAATACATGTTGAGATCTTTCTCACATTACTTTCAAGGTATGTGGGATCAATATTTCCCTTTGTTAGAATTTTCCTACAATAATAGCTTTCATTCAAGTATTCATATGGCACTATATGAAGCATTATATTGAAAGAGATGTCGTACACCAACATGTTGGGATAATTTTGGTGAATGAAAAGTCATAGGCCCAAAACATGTTGAGGAATCCATGGAAAAGGTGAAGGTTATCCAAACCCTAATCAAAGCATCTCAAATTAGGCAAAATATCTATGCTGATAACCAAAGAATGATTTGAAATTTCAAGTAAGAGATCATGTTTTCTAAAAGGTATCTCCCTGGAAGGGTGTTATCTGATTCAGTAAGAAGGGAAAATTAAGTCCCAAATTCACAAGACCTTTTTAAATTCTATAATGGATTGGATTTTTAGCTTATAATTTGGCTATGCCGTCCAGTCTCTCCAAATTTCATGATGTGTTCCATATATCATTGTTAAGATAATACCTGACCGACCCAATGATTGAAATCACCTTTTATGAAATAGAAATGGAACACGACATGATTTATTATGTAGAGCCTATCATGATTCATGATACTAGAGAACTAGTGCTGAGAAACTAGATGACTTGTCTGGTGAATGTTCTTTGGAGAAACCATAAGATGGAAGAGGCAATATGGGAACCCTAGGAACTTATGATGATAAAACACCCATATATTTTTATACTATAATATTCTAGAAATTTTGAGGATGAAATTATTTGAATGAGGGATAAATGTAACACTCTAAGCTTCCAAGGCACGCTTCTCTTTGAATAATACAATAGATTTCGTTGTACACAACATCAAGATCCAACGCACCACGACCAATCAAACTCGTCGATATGAATAGTGATACCCACTTTTTGAAATTTTATAAATTTTATATTTCAAAACGGACTTCATTGTTAGATTCATAATATCAAAATTATCTTAGGGTGATTTTTTGGTATTTCTCTAATAACATATAATTTTTGATGAATAATGAAAAACACTATGTTATTGTTTAAAACTGAAATTTTATTTATATAATAAGTTATTTTATTTAAATTTATTTTAGGTAAAAATAGATACATAATACCTATATTTTTTCAATTAAATTCACTTGAGTTTTTTATAATAATATTAAATATATAAAATTTTATTGAACTTTTTACAGTCTTTTACCCACCTTCTAGTCGCATTTGTAAATTTGCATAAAAAGTAATTTTACGGCATCATTATCTAAGGTTATTTATACAAAAGTATATATTAGTACCTCTTTATTATCCACATCCATCTTTTATAAAAATGTATTTCATAAAATTTTTACTATTTCCTATACTGTGGGTTAATGTCATTTATACCCTTGGTTGAATTTTTATAAAATGTTCATAATGAAATCTTTCCATATTTTTCCAAACAAAGTCATTTATGACCTTTTCAACAAAATTATGGAAATTATTTTTTTTATATTATACGGTGGGTGAGGCTATTTTCCACTGTTATAACACCATAAAAGCTTCCCTTACAATCTTATAATAATATTTTCAAAATAATTCTTTTGATTTATAATTATGTGACTTTTAAGTGATTTAAAAAATATAAATAGATATTTCTCTCAACTAGTTTTGATTTTATCTATGTCAACATCCTTTGATGGATTTTACAATTATTTTTAGTTGATTTATTATAGTACAATTTTCCATATTGTATTCATGGTTTTGTGATATGTTTGACTGTATATGTGATATTTTTATACAATTCATAGTTTATGGTCAATGTATTGAAATTTCGTATACTAGTTTTAATAAAAATGTTTTTGTTATATTTCAAAATTTTTATATTAGGAATGTATTGGACTTACTATGTGACAGTTGGAGCCCACTATAGGTCATCGATGCATCGGTAGGTCTCATGAAACAAAAATAGTGTCTCAACACATGGCCTTGAAAAATATCTTTTTTGTAGTCTTTGAACGAGGCCTTGACTATGTGGTTATGATGTATGGAATTATGTGTTCCATAACTATGAAATTTGCTATTGATAGTAAATGTGATTATTTTACTAGTAGAATATCTATGTGAATAAGTGAAATGGAATTATTTTATTTATCTTTTCCATAATATGATGATGTTTTTTTGTAAAAGGCTTGTGTTTTAGTCTTATACATTTCCTTAAATGATTATGCTTACTTATGGACGTTTTTTCTATATTGGTATCCTTACTGAGCATCCAATATCACCCCCTTCTTCTGTTTTATTTTTCCTAGGATGTGAAGATGTATATTGTGATTGACCTACAGGGATTGGCTAAGAGATATGAGTGTGTTCATAGGTGAGACAATTTTTTTTTTCATTTCATAATGTAATGTAAAACTTATGTTTGTATATAGTATTTCAATGACTATTAAACTGATCAGTCTTTAGAGATTTGATCCCTTGTGATCATGACAATGATATGAAATAATGAACTGACTCTGGGTAACTGGTATCAGGGTGTTACAATATATTTCTAGATAATTATAATCATTTCATGTAATATATGCTGATAGTTGGCATGGACCATAAAAAATCCATTTTGGTGATAATTGAAATAAAAAAAATATAATAATTGATATATAAATTCAAATATTAATATTAATACACTATATTATGAAAAAATATTTAATATATCATTTTTACATCTTATTAAACATATTTTTTAATCATTCATGATTTTTTATAACAATAATCAGGGAGGCATGAAAACCAACAAAACAATATAATGTTTTAACAATGGAATTACTAAGAATATGTTTTTTATAGTGATACAATCACATTTACATAGTAATAATTTTTTAAAAAACATTTTTTTAAAATGTTACATAAAATTCCATATAAGGTAAATTGATATGAAAAATGAAAGAGAATGATAATATGTTATTATTTATGAAGTGTCTTGGTATACTCATTTATAGCAATTATAATTAACCAACCCAATTTTGTAATAAATTTTATATATAATGTGAAATTTTCCATAATAGAATAATAATTATGTTATATATATTTATATATATAATATTAATTAATTAACTAATTTTTTATAACCCGCTATGTCAAGAAATGATGAAAAATGAAATACATTGTTCAAGGAGGACATAGATTCCATGTAATACCATCGACAATATCATTTTACAATAGTTGGGATGGAAATAAGGTAGAAAATTATTAATATTTATAGGAAAAAAAATATTTTATTTACATCATATTAAATCATTAAAAATATTTTTATATTCATCCCTGTGATATAGTGATGAAAAATTAAATATATCCTTTATAGAGGTGGTGGTCTTCCCAAACCCAAGAGAGATGTATTTTTTTCCAATTGATGGAAATAATGTAAATAATGGTTATTCCATCAATATAATTTCATTTCACTATAATAATAATAATAATAATAATAATTTCATTCTATTTTAATGTATATGTAAAATTTTTATGTGGTCAAAGAAGAACGAAACATGAATGAAACCAGTTATTATGATTACCCTTACTTGGATATCCCCCATTAAATCACTCCTTACTCCTTAGATTTGTATATTGGTTATTTCAAAACCTATAATTAATTTATATGGTTTTTGAGAAGTCATATAAGAAGATTTTAGTTCTAACAAGGTGCTAAAATAGGGTGGATAAGTGAGGAGTTGATGAGCTGCCACTATAGGTAAAAGGTGGGACACATATGTAAATACTCTTTAATTCAAAACATTATAAATAAATTTATAAAGGTAAAGGGGAACCCTAAAACCGATTATTAAATGATAAGATGATATTTTTTCATATAAACTCATCCAATAAAATTATGGATAGTATTTTATGATTTTTGTGACCTAGTCACAAAGTTTAGACAATTTGTAACCCACTTTACTCTTACTGTGGTGACTAAGTTTTACTATGGTATCTTGTTTAATGACTGAAAATGAATTGAAACTAAATATTTATTTATAATAATAAAATTAAAACTGTGAAATCAATTTTTTATGATTAATATTCTCTAGGATGTAAAAAGTATATTTAAAAAAATTATGAGTAAGGCAAAGATGAATAGTATTTGGATAAATTAATTTTTAAACATAAAAATGAATTTACACTAAAATAATGTCTATATTTAAAATCCATTACATTTATTGGTTTGTTTTTAATCAAATTATATTTATGAGACTTTTAAAATAACACCAAATTGAATGTAACATAGTTAATACTTAATTAATCTAAATGAATAAAAATATTTATTTTATTATAACAAATCATAACATAGAATTTTAAATGATATACATAGGTTTTTATATTTAAAAAAAATTAAAAGTTTTCTTTTAAAAATTAACTATATATTTCTTCATGAAAAATTGTTTTAAAACCTAAATGCCACTCATATATCATGATAATGTTATAAAATATAAAATACTAATAGAAAACCGATTTTTCAATATTTTCCCAAATATCATCATTTTTTAAAAAATGTAAACAATTCACCAAAATAAAATTATGATATGATGAATATTTTTTTTATTTTATTTTATAATATTAAAATTAATTATAAAATCATATAATGCATTTCTAAAAAATTTATTTAGACCAAAAAATATTTTTTTGAATTAGAAAATCATATTATTACATCATACCTAGATATAATTATTATAAGATAATGATAATAATAAATATTAATTTATATAATTAAGATAAATATCCATATATAAAATATCTAATAAAAAATAATTTTATGAAAATGAATTTATCCTTTAAATAAACCTCATTTTTTCATGAAGAAAATAGAATAATTTTAATTATATAATTGGTATAAAATTGATGATAATATATTATTAATAATTATATAAAAATAAATGTAGGTTTAATGTATATATATAAATTCCAAATAAATTTTATTAAGAAATATTAAAAATATGGATTCTTTGAAAAAGAATGATAATCATGCACTATCCTATGGTTTTTGAAATTTTTCGCTCACTGGTCATATTTTCATCATTCCAAAGACCCCACTAATGGACCTATCCTCCTATCATTACAAAACCCATGTTGAGCTTCCCAAAAAATTAAGGATAGAGTTCTCTTTATATTGAACCTCATATAAAGAGGCCCCTTGAATTGATAAAGACATTGGTACAAAAAATCTCCTTCTAAATTAATAAATACCTTATTTTTAAATAATTTTATATAAAAAATATGCACTATGTTTTTCAATATTTTTAAAATATAGAGATTATTGGATTTTTATGACAAAAATACCATGAAACATCATATTAACTGTTAATACACCCTTTCTAAATTGAATTTAATTATTAGTAAATATTATGGGTTTTAATAAAATTTAATTGACCTATAATGAAGAAGCGATGTCCATAGCAAGAAGAATCATACCCTATGATTCCCATATAAAAGATATTTTGAGGGTAGGGGAAATACTAGACTTTTCCCATGACCATTTCTAATAAATGAATTAATAAATTTAACTCAAGTAAATCCATTTATTAGAGAATTTGATAATTATTTAGATCAATTCCTAAACTATATTCATTGCACCTCCTTGAGAAATTATTTCCATCACACACCATACCCTTGTGGGATACACCAGTGTAATAAGGGGTTTTGTATCTATACCATAACAATATCAATTTATAAACTATATTTCTATTAAATTAATTATTATATTGACCCATTTTCATTAAAACATTATATATATAATTGATTATATGTTTATTTTGATAAAACACTAGTTTTATATATTGAAATTATATTTTTCGTAAATATATATTTCAAATAATACAGACTTTTTAATAAATCAATGAAATTTGAAAAAACCATTATTCCTACAAAATATAATTTTCAAATACACATTATTTATATAAGAATGATAAAATTATTTAATGAAGTCCCATGTAAATTTTATAAGGTAGGGAAAGTTATTTGTGTCGTAAAATGTAGTATTTATCATTCAATAAATATGGTTGTTATTTAAAAGTGGATAATAATATATTTATAAAATTAATTTTGAAAAATAAGTATCAATTTTTAAAAAAGTAGTTATAAATCATCCATTGGATAATTAATCAATATTTATTATGATATTTGAATATAAGTGTAAAAAGAAATTACCATTTATATGAATGATATGTATTATGGCATCAAAATTTCAAAAACATTATTTAATAAATACTATGAAATAGATTAATGATCAAAAATAATGTTCCATTTATAATAATGTGCTTTAGAATTTAGTTGTTTAATCTTACAAACCTCTAATAAATCCTATGAAACAAATATTATATTTTACAGTTTTAAAAATAATTCATTATGAACATGATTCACATTAACAACATGAATTTTCATATTTTAATGAATTATGTTCCCATCCTAATTAAATATTTTAAGTGACTACTCTTTTGTGGAAACCATGAGAAGGTTGTTTTCCATTTATTATTAACTAATGTACAAAATATATGTTTAAAAATTAGTAAATAATTCTATTCTCTTTTACTATAAATAAAATCCCATTTTCACTTTATAATTTACAAAAAAAACTCATTAAAAATAGACGTTTTCTCTATCCCATCTCTAAATCCCTCCCAATGTATTCCCATGCACTTAACATTCTCCTACAAATATCTTTGAATCAAACTCCCAAGTAAGGTATTCTTGTCCACTTTGTCATTATTCAAGTAGTTTTTTTATATTAATCCTTTTTATTTTTAAATTGTTTATGTATGGATGAATTTTTTAAAAACCATTTACCATCCTTATGATTCCCAAGAAATGAGATATGAACATTCAATCCCATTAATTTCTTCAATGAATCTTTTTTTTACAGTAGTTACACTAAAAATATTATTACATTATTTTCCGCACAAAATATTTCTATTCTGAATACATATCCCCATTTTTAGTAATGGGTATTCACATAGTTATACATATCCTTCATTGATTAGGGACATCCATGTATGAAATGATGGTCCAAAATAATTGATTAAACATGATGAAGGACTCTATTATGTTTTTGGTCTACATGTTACACATATTAATGTACATGATATGACTATGATTGGTGGAACTAAAATTATATATTTCATTTAAAGCATTTCATAATGTCTTTATCTCACAAGACACCATGTATGGTGTGCGAGTTGTTTTCCCAGGTACCCTATATAATGATTTTTTATTTGATATCCATGAATTATGCTTATGATTTCATGACTCATGTTGTTTCTCTCATTCATATATGTAAAATCATTTTATCATGATTTTATATTCATGATTATGATTCCCACTTTTCCATGTAATCATGTTATTCATCATGAATCACATGTACTAATTTATGTTATGAAATGGATTGATTACTATATTAATGAGATTTATTGTAGACCCATTTCATATGTATGGTCTTAGTTTATCCCATAGAGTATTAGATTATAGATGGTATTTATGTGATGTTTTGGAGTTTTTAAATAGTATCTTTATATCTTTAATTACAATTAATCTTCTTTTATCAAAATTTTTAAAGACACTATATCTTCCAAATAATCTGGGCTTTTGTTAGGTGTGACTTATTAAAATAAATTATGAGATAAATTATATAAAAAAGATAGGTTTTTCTAAATGGTTTGAGATGACGGTCTAGAAATTTTTGGGGACTATTATTAGAAAACTAAATTGAAAGACATAGGGATAAGAATAAACATAGAAAAAATCCCTAATTGTTAATAATTTATAGTGTGTTTGGTTTTCTAAAAAAACTCACTTGAATGTATAGTTGAATATATATGCCTCCATGGAATAGTTGGATCTAGGAATAATAACTCCCAAAAGGGTCATTGAGTTTTAACTCGACCTGAACAATTTTCATGATAAAGAGTCCTAGTACTAAACACCTAGATAAATCCTCTTTGGGGATATTCATTGGATAGTCATGTAATTTTTTCAAACCACTATAAATGGAACAAAAATTACTATGAAATTTAATAGACCACTGATAATATATATTGAAACTTATAAATTCATAGGTAATATAATATATGACATCTATGAGTCATCCCTTCAATGATCATTATGATTACTTTAAGACTCACTAAAGCTCCAACAATCTTCATAAAATAACGAATAGAGTATTTAGAAATTAACATGACAGTTTTATTATTATTATTTATAGATGGTATTATAATATACACCAAAATAAAGGTGGTACATGTGGATCATTTTAAATTTATGATGTATAACATGATAAAGGAAACGTTATTAGTAATTTACATTAAATTTACGTTTTATGTAGAGTATATAACTGTCATGGGGAATTTTATCATTTAAAATGTATATATTTTTATCATTTTAAGATTTAGGAAGTTGAATGACGACCCATCCCAACATTTGTGGTGGAGATCCATAGATTCCTCTGACAATATCATTCTTATCATCAGTTTATTAAAACATTCTCATTGTTTTCAAACCCATTATGAAAGATAACACATAAGGGAGTGAAGTTTTTCTCGTCTAATGAATTTATATAGATAACTAAGGTTTTAAGAAGAGTCTAATCACTACACCTATACTCACATGAACTACTAATGGATAATGATTTGTTGTATAATTTTTTTCGATAGGTTTGGATTTTCTACTCATGTTAAATGATAAAAAGATTTCCTAGTCCTCCCGAAAATTAAATATCCATTAGAATAATTAACATATACGTGATCTACAGTTAGATATAGTGATATTTGTATTAAATATTATTTTAATTTCTCTCTATGATTTGATGTGTGATATATATATATGGATTACATGAAAATTAAGTATATACTTAAAAAATAAGAGTTGAATATACTTTTACATAGGTGGTTATCATTGAATAGGTATTATGAATGTTCAGTCAAATATTATTATAGGAACGAGAATAATGTGGAAGATGTTATTAGTAGAAAATATCTCGAAACCCTATTAATAATGAGGATAGAAAGGGATATAATATTACTGAACACAAAAATGATATACATGGGAATCATAAATTAAATGTTATCTTATTTTGTTCAAATCATTTCTAAACCATCCATTCTTGAGGGGATCAAAAAGGCCTAATACATTGATGAGAATCTATAGAGAAAGGTAGAATATATTATAGATTTCAACACTAATATATTTATATTCATAATGTTTGGAACTCTAATATGTGTCCTATAAAAACCAAAATTTAAAACAAAAAATATATATTATACACAAGGTTTATATATATATGTTCATCTAGTAAACCCTATGATGTATAAATGGATAAAGGAATACAATTTTTGGGATAACATAAAGAGGGAGATAATTGAATTTTAATCTTGAAGATTTGTACACTGAGAAATTAAGAGTGATGAAAAATACTAAGGGTATGATAAAACAATTTCCCATACCTGTTTGGAAATTGGAGAAGTAGATTACCTATTTTTTCATAGGATTCCATTGGATATCAAAATTACATAATTCTATTTGGGTGATATTCAATATACTTAAAAAGTCAACATATTTTTTATATCATCGATGGTTTTTTTATCCAACTCACTATGATAAAAATAATATAACTATTATGATTGTTTTTATTAACAATCATTATTGTATCTTATCGAGACCTAAGGTTTTCCTCAAGGTTATTGGGAATCCTTAAACAAGTGTTCGATAAAGAGTTGCGTTTCAACCCTACATATCAGCATTAAATGAATGGTTTGTTTAGGAGAACTATTAAATCTCAATAGGATATATGGATATTTGGATTAACTTATTTTAATAGATATTGGGTTTATCACCTTCCATTAATAGAGTTCACATATAATAACAATTTCTATTCTAGAATTCAAATGAAACCCTTTAAGGATATGTATAAAAAGTGGGATTAAAATAATCATATTGGGATAATGATAATGTGTGGAAGTTTATGGGTCTTGATAATAGGCAATTGAGTATAGATAAGGTTCAAAAAATTCAGTTTCATATGAAATATAAGGTAATTTGATTGAAACTCTACACTGATAGTTGTTGATGAGACATAGAGTTTGAGGTTAGAGATAAGTATTTCCATTATATATCACCATAGATTAATGTCAAGAGGTTTATGAAGAAGGGAAATCATAGCCATAGATACATCTCCCACATTGAGATCATTGATTACATTAGAGCAGTAACCTCTCTACAAGAACTCCTACCTAACCTATCTCAAGTACATGATATATTCCATGTATCCATCTTTACAAAGAAAATACTATACTTCTGACTTTTACACCAACCAATGGTTCTCCCTTTAGAGAATAATATTTCACATTAGTATATTTTGATAAAGATCATAGATTGTAGATACATTGTTCTATAAGACATGAAAACTCACAAGGTCAATGTATAGTGGAAGAACCCAAAATTTTGGGAGAACACATGAGAAAAAAATGAGGTGAAAAAAGAGTAGTACCATCATATATTTAAGTGTACGAAATGAAATATTGAGGTTAAAATTTATAAAGATATAAATAATGCAATGAAAATGATTTTTCGAAATTAAATCCCCTTATTAATTAAGCTGTATATTTTTTTGTAAGGTAGTAATAGAAAATACATGGGCTATTTTTCATTTGTTGTAAAATATATCTGTAATTTTTTTTCTTAGAGTACAAGACAATTAAAAATCATAATAATTGTCATCACATCTATTATATAGTTTCTATAATGATTAATATATTTTATGTGGTATAATAAAACCTACTTGACATAGAAGGAGGATGGGATGACCATGAATAGTAGAATAATACCCTACGAAGACCATTTATCTGTGCTTATGAGGGAAAAACCATCACTGTGATTTTCCATTAACCAATAACAATATGTTATTTTACAACTAAAACGTGAGAAAATCATTAATGGGATATTTTAATGCTTCTATGTATTACCACCAAAACAATGTTATCTAATTGATGCCTTGAAATTACTACCATCTTACATCTTACCCTTATGGTGTATGCTAGTGTAATAATGTGTTATTTATCTAAAACCTTGTATTAATAATTTTTATACTTTATTTTGGATTAAATAATTCATATTTTTATCCCTTTTCATTATTAATATATATATATATATATATATATATATAAATGATTTTATGATGAGTTTGATAAAAAATAAATTTTGATACAAATAAACTAAATTTGTATCCTACCTAGAAATATATTTTTAAATAAAATAATTATTTTCATAAATCAAATAAATTAGATATATTTTTTTATTTCCTGAAAAAATCATGACAAATACAATTTTTTTAATTATTAATGATAAAATAATTTAATTATTTCCAGTGTAATTTTTATAATGGCCATAAATTTTCATGTGTCAAAAACCTATTATTATTAAATATTTTTTTTATTTAAAATTAATATATTATGAAATTTTTTAGATTATATATAAATTTTAAAATTAGTATGTTAAAATTATCTAATGTTTGAATTTTCATAATTCTATGAGATAGTTTATTTATGTGGTAAAAATTAAATACGATATTAATATATGGTATGTATTATAAAATAATAATAGATAAAAAGTTATGCAACAAATAACATTAAAAGAATTCAAGGAAAAAATAGGTTTTACCATTAAAATAATTTTTCCAGGTTATTTTATAAGTTATGTGAATCTATAATGAATCTTGCAAAACCAAGTGGAAGATAACCAGGCATTGATGTAGGTCCCTGTTAATGATCAGGTTTGGTGGCATTATATAGTCTTTTGGAAACCCATTGGGGTCAATCTAATTAGAGGGGATGCCCTTGGCCTTCACCATTTCAGACCACATTAGGTTTATTTCTTCCATTGTTTATATTATTGGCTTGGATGTATTGTTTCTTTCCTAATAAAAAAGAAAATTTGATGATGATGATATATGAACATAACTCCCTTCCACATCATAACTTATACAATTTTAATGATTTTGTTTATTAACAATATATAATATTAGATACCATTCCTCTTTATAAGGAACCATGATAAAAACGATGGGAATGTTTGTGGTTTTTATTATTTTATTACATAGGGTCCAAAACCTTTGTTTATAAATTAATAGATAATTCCCCTCCCTTGATATAAATATGCCCCAAACATCCATTTCCTCTTTAATAATAGCCTATTGAGCATGATGTTTTCCTCCATACCCCTATATATGTCTCTCACATGGATGTTATATTCTCTAAATAATATCCCCAAGCATTTATAAATAAACTCTCCTGTAAGGGATTGACTTCCTCTTTATCACTATTCTCATACATTTATTCTATCTAGATTAATTATTCCCAAATTTTCTGGTTGAAATGTGTTTTCCACAAAAATTTACTATCATTATGATTATTGGGTAATGATACACCAGCTTTCACTCACAATAATCTTTTTCATGAATCTTTTTATACACAAAATATGCTACCAGAATTATTCTATGATTTTCAATGCCATACTTTTTGTTATGAACACCCAATTGTATCTTCACTAAAGTATATTCACCTAGGTTTGAATTTTATTTATTTATTTCTGTATTCTTTTAGTTTATCCCACATCCCTTAATTGAAGTATTGAAAGTGATTTAATACATTTTAGTGTTAATGAACCATTTAGTACACAAATTCATATAAATGAATACATTATGAAAAGTGGTCCTACAATTATATAACCCTCTAATGCATTTGGTAGTTTTTATAATTTTAGATACCATGTGTGGTGTTTGTACACATAAACTATTAACACTAAGTTATTATTTATTGGCTGTTAGTTTTGACTTGTGTTTATAATGTCATATTTTATGTTGTTGCCAAATTCCTAAAATTTATCGATGTTATATTCTTATGTCCTGTTTTGATTTTCATGATTATGATTCTCAACTTAGTATTTCATTATCTTATACCTCTTGAATAAAATTTAAAACATTAAATTATACTATAAATTTATTTGTTTCCCTAATGGGATTTATTGATCACCCTTTCTTACGTACATTTATAGATTATCCAATGATGTATAATAATTTGAAAGGAATTTGAGGGAATGCTATGGAATGTATAGATAATGTATTTATATCTCTCTCTGATGTTCATATGCTATGTATCTAATTTCACAAATACACTAGTGATTTCAATCATCCGGGGTTGTATTATGTTCATCATTATTTAGTAAATCATGAAATAAAGTGTATAAAAATATTTTCTTTCATAACCTGGTCAATTCCGTAGTTCATATTTATATACTTTAGAATGATAGTGATGAAAAATAGCCTCAGGTAGCTCCTATATGAGATTATACTAAACCCAAAATATAGGAATCTTCTAATATTAAGTTTTCTATGGAAGGTGTTTTGGGTTCCATCCTTTCAGATTCTATGATCTCAAAAGTCATTGTGCCCAAATCTTGAGCCCACATAACCATGTTCATGGGGGGGGGGGTCAACCTTCCGTTTAAATATTTAATAGTTTCATTAAATCTTTATGGTAAATCTATTTTATAGAAATTGTCAACATCCGTAAATCAAGGGACATTGGTATTTTAATTTATAGGGATGAAGAATTTATTTTATCATTTTCAAGGGGTAATTAGGTCTACAATCAATCTAAAATTCTAATATTTAGATATAATTTTTATTTTTATAAGAGGAAGGATCTACCTTCATCTAAAATGTGGATTCAAATTTTTTTTCCTCCTATTTTTTTGTTCAAAATTAGGCACGTTTTCCTTGTATAAATGAATTTCTAAGACACATACTTTGAGATGAACAACATAACTTGGACATATTATTTCCAATTTCCACATATATTTGGATAGAAATGGATCAATCCTATCCTATTACAAAAATATTTGAATTTAAAGTCTTCAGATAATATATTTTGTTTGAAAAATTTTTCTATGAAACTAGTTTCAATTATTTAATTCACTATCATGTCTATGGTAATATCAATGATATTTGAAAAAATATGTCTCAGTCATGTGAAAATATGATGAATTATCCCTCATATTAGAGTCATGAATCCACCCATAATGATGTGGGGAATCCATGCGTACATGCCACTGGTTACCATTATATGGGATCTATATATCTAGTTTGCTCTCTACCTCTCCCTATCCTTGGGAGCATGTTGTTTACAAGAAATTCTAGATAAGTTTGACTAATAGGGGTACTCATTATTGCATGGGTCCAACCCATTGCGAATCCTGGTGCTATATGAAATGAGATTCTTTTCAGTTTCTAGTTAGGTGGAATACATTCATTAAAATAGTACAATAAACTATCTACAAAATACTCCAGACACTTAAAAACGAATTAAAAATTATAATTTCCCATTTTTGGTGGAGGAGATCCTTATAGATCATGGGAAATATAAATGGATGGATGATGTGTATCACTTTCCTTTTGTAGTGTTTTCTTTATACACTATTTTACTACTAGAGGAAAATTAAAAAAAAATTAATTTCATTGACATTTAATGAGAGGAAAATGAGAAATAATAGGAAAAATTATGTATAATTTGATAAGAACATATATAAGACCCTCATATGATCACAGTATATGTATAAGTCTTTGAAAAAAAGTACTTGATTGTTTCTTCTGATCATGAATGTTGTGAAGTTATTAAGGATCATTTATACAATAATTCATTTCAATTTATATTTATATATGGAATCTAATAGGGATAATGGTCTTACTAAAATAGAATATATTAAGATATCGGTGAGTGCATATTCTGTTAAAATTGTCCTAATCATTGAACTGAAAATTAAGAGAATTTCATCAAAGGCATTACTACCAATATGGGATTTTACCACTCAATGAATTCATAGGCCAATCACTACATTTAGTAATTTTATAAGGGATACTCCATTATAGAGATTAAGATAGTTACATACTAGTTTATCAAACTCTAGTTTCAATTAATTGATAAGGAATTTTTCTTCACTACTATATATAATCACTACGGTGTATTAGAATGGTCTCATATCTTGAATGATTAATCTAATTTTTAACATTGATAAATTCCATAAAATTGTGGATAAGTCTTTAATATGATCTCAGCACATTATGACAAAAATTGTGGTTGGGAAGGTTAATGGAGTTCTATAAATATGTTTAACGGATTCAGGGTCCAAAACAAGTTGATATAATTTGGCTTCTAGGGTAAATCATTCAACTAGTGAAATAACCATATAGGTTAGAGATGCGTGTGGAATAGTTTAGAATGATCTCCATATTACATGAATTTGATGAATTCATTCTATAGTATTAAGGTAACAAACTAGAATTTAGATGACATTGTTCACATATATTGGATATAGGAAAGATATACTATAAGAATTAAATTATTTAGATACCCATAGAAATGAACTAAAGAGGTTGAATTTCTATAAGAGATAATATATAATTTGAATAAAAATAATAGTGGCCTATACATGTCTTTATTCCAAGGGAAACTAAAAAAACACTAGTAGGTGATCCAGATATGATGTGAGGACCATATAGAGGATGTTGATTTGGTTTATACCTAAGAATGGGTCATTGATCCACTATAAAAAAATTTGTTAGAGGAAGTGAAATCATTGGTTTATGATGAAATGTGCAGGAAACTAGGAAAAATGAAATCTATTTTATTAAAGAATGTTGTTTTGGATAGAGAGTGAACTGATGAATTACATATAAAAGAAGGTGACATCAATATCGCTTGTTTCCAAGTGTCTATTAAATAAAAATAGTACATGGGTGGACTTATCATTAAAAGATATTTTATATTAGTTGAATTTGATGTTGGACCTCTAGGTGTGATAGCTTTTAAGAAATTTATAGGCTTACTTGCTAAACATATATTTAAAATTAACATGCTTGGTCGAGCTGTAAGAGGTATAAAAAATGTAAATTATTATATGGAAAGATTTTAAGAGAGTCATAAAGACTTCATCATATTAGGTCAAGATGAAAAAGAGATCTCTAGGGATTTTAATGTCGTGGGTGTGGAATGTGCATCGAGACATGTTGGTTTTCTAGGTTCTTTTTACATATTTAAATGGGATATAATAAAGTTAGTTGTATTTAGGATTTTGAGAGGTTTTTTCACCGGTGGTTTCATCACTAAATCTATGAAAGGCACTATCATTGTCTTTATTCCCATGAATCAACATCCATACAACTTCTAATACATTCATCCTATTATAATTTTCATTTTTTCATAAAATGTAATGTTAAATAAGGTGGCGAATGCTTACTTACTATCATTCATATTATTAAATTTGAAGAGTAGGATGTCTATATTAAGTGGATATATATTCAATGGATATTGTCTTAGACCATTAAATGATGTAACATATGAATTAGAATGTCTTGGTTTGTAATGTGATTTTTAATATTGATCAGTAAAATTCATTTGAGAAGTCATAATTATGTTTCATTTTATAATTCTTGTAGATGATGGGATTCTCTTATTATGATTGTGATTTACTATTTCTAAAAAATTTATACCCCATGTATATCATTTTCCTTTATGAGAGGATTCTTTAGTTTCATTAAATTAATTTGATAGATTTGTTAAAGGGATTGTCTATCACTGATTAATTTTATAGTTCATAATGATTCCTTATAGAAAAACATAAATTCCTATATTCAATTTGGGAATTTGGGATGATATGTAGGAAGTTATATCACTCTAAAAATCTCTCATATATAAAATTTAGATTATTTTATGGTTTTCATCAATTAAAAATTTTAATTTTCAACTAACATCTTCATTCATTTCCTGAAATATGGAATTTTGAGTGGCCAATCCATAAATATTGAAAAAAGAGGTTTCGTTGATTCTAATAAAATTACCATAGGGAGGTAAAAAGATATGGAAATATGGTTGAGAATCACAACGAAATTCCCCCTTTGAAAAACTAGGTTATCCACTAATACATGGATCAATGATGATTTTATATTTTGATGAAATAGTAGTTGAAGTGGCTTATAGATAAAAACCTAGAAGAATAATTATTATATGTAGTGGAAATATCTTCATAATCAATAGTTTTTAATCATCCATCCCTATATATGTTATATTATCTATCATAGTGTCTAACATTGTCCTCTATATATTAGGGAATGTGATTTCAAACGTCTTTTAGGATACTAATGGTGATAAATAGTTCTATTGGGATTTCTAGAGAATTGCAACCCTTCTAGTAGAGGTAGGATGTCTCAGTTTCCTAAGCCTCATCAAAAATATGAATGATTCTCAATATACTATAAAATGTTACTATTTGGATGAAAATTAATTATGATAACTCTTTATTCAAGTTATTCATAGTAATTATTCATAGGGTTGTGAAGGGACTAACGATTGTTCTACCATAAGGTTTTATATAAAAACATCGTTTATACATCCATTCATTATTGAGAAGGTAATAAGGGTGGTTAGTAATGGTAATGTCTATTTATAAGAGGATATGTTTGTGGGATGAAATCAACTTTTTCTAGGGTACATAGTTTCTAGAATAAATATTAATGAGGAAATGGTCAACAAAACCTTTCTAATGTTTGTATTAGAAATATTCAAGTTACTAATAAAACAAATACTTTTTTGATAGAAAACAAGGTTCTACTTGCTTAAATAATTACATCAAGTTTTAATTTCTCTTCATATACATTTCCATTTTATAATGGGTTCCCATATACTGAGTTACTATAGGGGGAGAACATATATAAAAACAAAAAAAATCCCCAAAAATAAGATTCTTCAATGGAAAAGTTAGAAGAAATTCATTTCCATGGAATGTTGTGGTATACATGAAAGGTATCAAATTATTTATTAATATAGATATCATATATCATTTTATGTGTAATATATAGATTATTTTTATACCAAACACATGAGGGTGAATAAAAGATGAAACTAATTCATTAACATTATTGTTGCTAGTATCAGAATGGATTCATTTGAGAAACTATTTGATTCTTAGATACTTACTGGGATGCACTAACCTTGGAATGTCATTTACATATTCATTGTCTCTATGTTATATAGGATGATGTATACTAGTATGAATGAAGTAGTTCATGGGCCTGTGAACATCTCATATGTAGGGGAACTCAATAGTTTTTTTCTATTAGTTTAGGACCTTGTGTGTATTGTCAAGGATGAGTCCCTAAGATATATTCTTCATTTGATGTGGATGGAATTTATTTTAATTTGGAATACCATGGTGAAAAATTATAGAGGTATGTGGGTCCGTTGTTAGCCACTGTTTTGTGGGAATAAATATTGAAAATTTGATTAAGCTTTCAACAACTCTATGGAATGAGGAGAGGTAGTTTGGGATCACTAATGCTTGATCATACAATATTCTTCATCCCACATTGTACATGGAACCTATATCCTAGATGAGGTGAAGGTTATCTAATTTTGATTTAATCTATGACAAGAGAACAATATTAAACATTAAGTAGTGAACATGATGTTGTGATCATTGATAAATTTTTAAAGGACCCTAAATCATCACTCAATATGATATGTTATCTAATAGGGATTTGTTATTCCTAATTCGAATGGGGCATAAGTATCAGTGATACCTATAGATAAGGAAACATGTTTTTGAATTCCATTATCATCCATGGTCAGTTTAATAGTGATATGAATATATTTTCATTACCTTGAATTATACCTTTGGCATGTAAATGGTCTTCTTATGATGACAATTGGGCTACATATTTTTTCATCCTCTCAGAAATTTGGGAACCTAGGTTGCTCGTTATTTCATGTATATTGAAACTTTCTATTTCAATAAATATATTTTAATAAAAAAAATAAATCATAAAAGTGATGTCATAATGAAAATATGTGGGTTTTCACATCATTCCAACCATAATGAAATTCCATATTTAATATTTTATGTTGACAGTAATTAAAATGTGTTTATGATATTTAAAATTAATTAAAAATCCATTTTAATCAGAAATATATGACTTCAAAGAACATAATTTTTCAATAAAATCCCCAATTATAAAACATGAAAAGGAAAAAAAGTGGAGTAGAAGATAAAACAAATTTACATAGGTGATATGAAATACCTTATAGTTATTTATAAACATTTTTTCATTGGATAAGAATCATTATTGTGAATAATTTTACAAGGCATAAATTAATAATTGGGTGATGTTTTCCACAATAAACTCAACTGATGTATCATCATTTACATGAGTTTGAGGTACTATTAATCTATTGAGATAGAGAATATTGGAAAATATACATACATGATACCATTACAATTTCCTTTACATAATATCATCCATTAGTTTTTTGATTATTTTCCACCCATTTTTCATCTCCAATTCCAAATAATTACTATCCAAGATGACATTCTCATGTATGATGTATGAAAATAACCACTTAAAGAAGAATATTATTCTATAAATATTAATGTTTCTCCTTATATAATTATTTTTTCATCAAAATCCATTCCTCCATCTTATAACCAATTAAAATAAAGGATATAATGTTTTAGGATGACACCAAATGAAATATGAGTACAAAATGATAGAAAGATGTAAGACATTAATCTCCAAAACCCAAATAATAATACCCAAATTTAAAATTAAATATTTTTTCAAATAACTAACTATAAAACTCTTCAGAATATAAATTAAAAAATTGAAAACCTATAAATTCAAAATACTTGATAAAATGTTATACCATCATAATCATAACATTTGTCTCCAATAAAATTAATCACTATAAAGTTACATAAAAAATGTATATTCCGTAATAATATATTATCTAAAATATTTTAATCATTTCAAAAAATATTAATAACCCTTTCCCATAATTTCATAATCAATCAATCATATAAAAATAATAATTATTTTCATCACTCAATTATATATTAGCATCAAAACACAACAAAAATCCACCAAAATTTCAGAAATCACCTTAAAATCCAATCTTATAATTCCAAAAAGGGATAACTATACATCTAAACTAATGGCCAACTATAAGAATATCAAAACATGGTGATATATATATATATATATATATCTCTTTATGCATCCTGAATAGATAAATCCCAAAACTCCAATGTTATTAATAAACTTCCATAATACTAACAATATCACTTTGGCCCACACCCCTATACATTTGTCTAAAAACACAATTTTTACAAATTGGATTATATGATAATATATTTGACTCAATTTTAACCATCTATAATTGAAATTTGAAATGAAAACCTGGATTCACCAACATACATATGACCTTTTATGTTTAGAGTTCCAAAATAATTTAGAAAATTATTATCTAACAAAAAAAATATCTTTATCATCAATTAGAATTTTTTTGGTTAGTATAGAGAACTTATCATTTCCTTATAAATATTAAACAAATCCAAAAAATACTCCATCTATGATAACCTTATAAAAATATATAAATAATATTGTTCTATATAACATGGGTAAATGGAATCATTAGAAGGTTGAGATAAAATGAAAAGTAATGATAAACATAGCTGTTAACAATAAAAGATAATAAGTGCACATAAGGTGAGAATAACGACATTAGATAATAATAAAATTAAATTAAAATGAAATATGAGATTCATAACAAGAAAAAAATAATTCATGATTCATGATTCATGGATTAAGGTTTTGTAATATCTTAGTATAAAATTCATAAGAAACAATAATAAATATACAAGTGAAATCATCTGTTTCCCAAGAAAACCATTAAAATTAATTGCAAGAATAGAAAAGCTAGGAAGTTATCCTGAGAAATTATATTCATCACCCATATTCAATCTTATTAACCTATATGGGAATAACATATAGTATGTTTATTACAACATCTTTTCTGTAGAGAATAAATCATTAACTATAGCATTACAGAGCTATATCCCAGGATCTCCCATCATAATTTATAATTTTCCAGAAATACAATATCAATGAAACACATATGGATTGATTTGTTATAAAACCCATAAAAATATTCACCATTTCTTCATAGATTTATTAACATCTAAAAAAGAAATGTGTTTGATTATAGTTTCTATAAAACAAAATCATAATCAATCTAGAAAATGAATTTGAATTTTATCATTAAGTTATATCTCTTGAAAATAATAATAATCAATAAATTATTATTACATAGATAAAAAATAATTTTCTAAATGCATTAACCATATTCAAATTTACATTAAATATGACATATTATTTTTTTTTAATTTTAAATATCAAAAAAATTACAGAACAATGGGAATTGAATTTTCATTGAAAAAAATGAGATTACTATTAATGAATATTAATTATAAAAAAATTACAATTTTTTTCGAAAATAAGATCAACTAGTAAGTGTTAAAAACAAAATGTTCAAATTTTTTTGAGGAAATTAAAAAATGATAAATATGGAAAATGTTAAAATGATTTTTTGTTAAGACTTGATAAAAACTAAAATATAGATTAAAATGACAATAGAAAACCAATGAAGTGTAGTAAAGAAAATTCATGAAATAATATCTATAATTTGGATGTGGAGGAAGATGATTTTGGTATAAGTCTATGAATCCATAAAAACAATATTTTAATTAATACCACTTTGTAGATACATAATTCAACATCCTATGAAAGAAAAAACATGAAAAATAATATTAAGTTACATAAATAAAAGAGTAATGTGATATAAATTTTAAATATTATGTATATACACGAAACTAATTAATTTCGGTGTGTAATATGAATAATTTCTCAATGAAATTGAATTGAGATAAAAAATAATAAGGACTTTGGTTACCATATAATAAAACTCAAATTGAAGGATATAACAAGAAATAAAAAATTAAATATTATGAATAAATAGATAATGATGATATATTTTTTCAAATACGAAGTACATACAACACAAAAAAAATAAGTTATTATTTAAAAATATGTCTCAATAATATAAAATTTTGTGATGAGAAACACTTATTGATTTCATAACACCTAAATCAAAATATATTTAATCAAACAATATGATTTGGATATGGAAATAACTTCATTTAAATAAGACAAATAGTTTGATACATTCTTTTGTATGTGAATCAATGGAACACTATATAAAATGAAACAAAATTCATAATATGTAACATGTCTTGAGGTATTTAAATTGAGACCAAAAACCCAATTAAACTATTATGAAATTTGGATTGAGAAACAATAAATAATTATATATATAAAATAAAGGAAAATTCATAAAAAATGAATTTTTTTTTAAAAAAAATTGGTTATAACCCACATAATATTTTCATAACATAGTTAATGTGGAAGATAAATAACCAAAAGAATGTAAATTTGAGTTAATAATTATTTTTCACCAAACATTCATGTATACATATGGTCCCTAACATCCCTTTATGGTAAATTTCATATATTTTATTTATAAGAAAAATATAATTATTCATAGTAATTTTAATTGATAACATCCATTAAAATTTATTTATTAACCATATATTTCTTATTTATCAATAGTATTAATGTTTGGTTGTTAACCGTTCGGCTTCCCTTCCATGCATCAATTTGAAAGTTTTAGTTCCTTAGTATTGTTCTTAGGTTAATCACTTCCAAAATATTAATGGTAATATACATAATGGTTTAAATATATTTGAAAAGTCTTATATCACTTTCAAGGGAGTAATATTATCATTTGGTATTAAATTCTTAAAAATAGTTCCATTTTTCTAGGATTATTGAATTAATAATTATTTTGAATTTATAAGTAAATATTCAATAGATTTATGATATCATATTAAAATTTTCATCATTGAGTTTTGTAATGATTATTAACTTTTTTTCATTAATTAGATAAAAATTAATATAATGCTCACATCGGCTATAAAACATAAATAAATAATAACATGTTATAATGGTTAGGGAAACCGTGCAGCTCAAACCATACAAGGTGTTTTCTTAATAAATTGGGGGGGGGGGCACGTTAGTGCACAATTTGGACATAACAAGCAACAGAACCACAAAACCCAGTTTTTTGGTGAAATGACCCAAATTATTTTAGAATTTTATTTCATCCTTCCTATTTTATTTTCTCTTCATCCTCTCTCATGGGATCTTTTCCAGGTACCTTTTGGATTCTCCTCCAAGCCAAGCTATGCATGTTAATTCCTCCACCATTCATTATCAGAATCAATAACCATGAGTCTCAATGGATCCACACTAGTAATATCATTAATCCTCTCTAATATATTTCACTTGCTTCATTCCATCATTTGTTCTATTCTTGTGCAAGCTCATTTTACATATTTTTAGGCAAAATGTCTAATTCGTCAATTACATCCAAACCTGATCAAATAAAAGATTTATATTAGATTAATGATACATTCTAAGTACATAGTAGGAGGTCTATGGAATATACATTAAGATTCATTCATTTTATGAATGCGCCACTGTGTTTCACACGAACCATTGCTAGTCATTGCATTATAATGGCTTACTTCAAATTAATTTAACCCTTTCTGATTGTTAATACTTATTGAACCTTTTTTTAGGAATTTAGAGTATGGTCTCACCATTAAAAGTCACCCCAAGGATGTGACAAGTCAAACTTCACCTTTTTAAATAAATTAGAACATTCTTGGAACACCGTCTAATCATTCAGCTTAGTGTTAAAGTGATTTTCCCCTTACAGAGTTTGGCCGAAATGATAATGGAACCCCTTGAATGCCATTGCGGTCCTTGATATGTTTTTTCCATATTTTTTAGTTCATATAAATCAAATATTTTATGTGATTTGAGTTATGTCACTTAATTTTGATTCTTAAATGTGATAAATTAATTTTCTGAAGAACAATTTCATATTTTGATAATAAAACCCCTCAAATGAGGTGGGATATCTTGAAAACTAAAAAGTGGTGATTTTTGTTTCAAATCAAGGCTGAGTTGTTTATTTTTCCCTTATCCTATTATTTGATTTCATGTGTATGCATATGGAATATATGAGATATGTCCATTATTGAATCTAAAAAATTAATTCCATTAATTATATAAATGTACAACAAAACAATATTTTAATAAGGGATTTTATTTCTAATTGAATGGGTTTTCCCAAGTAGGTAATTTCCCTGTTGACCATGGTACCTTCTGCGTACCTCATTATGCCTTGTAAATTGAATTTCATGGTTTTTTTCAACTAATTGGAAAGTATCATGATAAATTTATTAGTCATGATAGTTTGTTTATCCAAATAAAATTAATAAAAAAATAGAATGGATTAACAGAATGGATTTTATTCCTTGGTTGTTTTAAATTGAATGTATTGATTATATTGAATTACATTCCTTATGTTAATTTAATATGATAAATAAAATGGAATTTAAATGGTGTAAAGGACACACCATATATTTCATGCTTATATGAATTGTTATATATGTGATAACTGTGATTATAATAGTTTATTCAAAAGAAAAGCATGACAGGAAATTCCTCATGGATTCTATTATAAAAATGATGATTCATTTATATAGGCTTGTTACATGTAAATCATTTGAGGTATTTACTCATGGATGTTTATGGTAAAGATGATTAAAATTTTATAGAGTTTATGTAATGTGATATGGGGTTTTGATCCAGGAGGTAAATAACACTCCCTTAAATTGGGTGTTGAGTATGGAATCTCGCAAAAATGAACATATGTGGGTGATGGGATTTATGTGCCTCGTTCCATGACAGAGTGTTTACATGGAATCTAACTCTCCATACAGAGTTTTGTAGTATAAAATATCTCACTCCATAGGGATATAGTGAAATTACCCTATTTTGTGATATTTTAGGGTCATTAAAATGGTTATAGATACCAGTGTTACAGCCCGGACCAGTCAAACAATTGTATTCCACATATATGTGCATTAGGTGTCCGAAAAAACATGGTTTCTATAAGTGGATAAAATATATAATTATATAAAATACATATATATTATTATTGTATTTTTATGGTAACTAATAAAACACTTATTACAAATATGATTTGAAGAAGGTATAGTCGTCATGTGTCCTTTAGTATCCTAAGAGAGTTTCTATTTATTTATTTCAGTACTATTTATTATCCACTATACCTGAACTAATTTAATTTAGTACACAGATGGAATTCATTCGTAGAATATTTTGTTGGAAAATCATTGTGATTCATATCTAACATCCTTCTTATGCCACCATTTCACTCGGGTACCCTAGTAGACCTTTATGTTTATTGGACTATGGACCCTGGCTTTTGTTGTTTGATAGTACCTGGGAGTTAGGATCACTGGACCGAGCGGGTGCTCGAGATGCTCATGGAGATCACCTTTGGGATTTTTTTCCTTGTCATTATTTATTATTTCACTTTATCTTTTACATGTTTTAGGTTTTAATTTTTCATTACTCATTATAAAAACATGTATCAACTGTATATTGGAATTGTCCATTATTTCTACTAGAATTATAATTATTACTATATTCAGTTTTTTTATTTATTAAGGTTTCTATTGTTGATTCTTATTTAATACGTGATTATACTAATGTTTAACTCTGATATGAATTTATAGTCACCCTCATATCACCTCAGGAGATGATCGATGCTATATAGTACCCTCTAGAATACTGGGAGGCACACATGAGGCCTTGTGACCCACCGGTCGGGATAAATTATTATTGGTTAGTCATGACAAGATGTTACAACGTGGTATCAATGATTAACTTTTCCATTGTATTACTGTTTTGGGTTCCTATACTAGAGACTAAGAATGTGTTGACTCTTGGTAAATAGCCATGTCTCGGACTGATCACCCCACGCATGGGGAAAAATCTAAGTGACCAGGACTGGGACCATTGTTCATGCTGTTTTTTATTACAGTTCAATTGATTTCACCTTGAGTGTTTGTTAAACTTTCCAATGCTTACTGATTTAAGAGTTTATGTAATTTCTTCACTATACTTGTATGAAAATTAATTAACATGACATGAAACATTATAAGAACATATAAAAGTCACATTCAATGAATATTCCATGCCATGTAGTGGAATATATATGTTGTTTGTTGGTTTGGATTTTCTACCCTGAATTTTATTCCATGCTATTATATTTAATTGAATTTCTATTATATTTCATGTTAGGTATTTTAATTACATGCTTAGATTGGTACCCATTTAATAAATTATTTTTCACGCCTACTTTTATAAAATTATTATCTCATAATATACTATGTCAAATTCTCATTTTTCACACCTTTATTATTTATATGCATTGTTTATGCGTTTATCAAATGTTTCTCTAAGTTTAGTAATTAAGATAACATGCTTCTATTTGTTTGATATGTAAATGGTTTCATGGGATAAATTTATTTGTTATGATAAAATGGGAACAATTTTTCAATTGTAAGGTTTATGGGTTTCATATAATTGGGAAAAGGTTACCCATATACTTGACCCATCTATTGAGTATTCTAAATATGTTAAGAAAATGTTATCAAAAAGAAAATAGGATGGTAAAATTAAGTGTTAAAGGTGTATTACTTCATTTAATGGGAGCCACAAGCCAAACCATATTGTTTATGTGTGCTTAATGGATTGGTAGATGGCCTTCCATATGACTAGACCATTATGCATGATCATGTTATAATTTTAAATTAATTTGGTTTTGATTAAATGGTGGGGAAAAATTAGTCTATAAAGTTAATGGGAGCTTTATAGATTAGGCAGTTAGCAACCCACATAATCAAAATTTTATGTATGACACTATTATGTTTGAAATGGTTGAATTGTAGTAGTTGTTTAATATTAATCTATAATGAATTGGTTAAATGCCTAAATGCACAATCATACCAATGTAGGTTAGTTGGGGACTGCTTCTAATAATATGACCTATTTTGGTGTTTTCAAGCTTAATAATTCAACAACTGTTATTGGGTCGCATTATGGTAAACCCAGGTTGGTTTTATGGGACCCTTATAGGTCGCCTTATCTAATAAAACCTAAAAAATATTTTTTTTCATAACTTTTCTAATAAATACGGGATATCAATGAATACAAATTTTTTTAAAAGGAAGTTTTATGTAACTTTTCTATTTTTCCCATATTGAATTTGTTAAATCAAGTTCCATTGATTTTGTTCTATATATGGTTCTGAATGTTTTGAAGTAAATATTTTAAATGTTTAAAAAAATGAATGTGAATCATTGTGTTGATTTAAAAATGAAATATTATTCAATATAATTAGTTATAAACCCTTTTTCTAGGATAGTTTGTTTCGTTGAGTATCCATGGAACATATGTGTGAGTTTTTTCTGTATGGATCTTTCCCTATTAGTAATGGATTTACTTATAGGATCTTGAGACAATTGTTTCTTTTTCGCATAATGTAGATATATGTAAGATTTTGTTCTTTGTAAGGGGGATTACTGTGGAAAGAACCACCCTTATAACTTAAAATCCATCCTAATCATGTGTGTTTCTAATGTTTGGTGTTGTTTAGGTCTCATCGTACCTATTAATACTCTTGTTTTTTTAATGAAACTATTGTACAAATGGGTGGTCTTGTTTTCATTATCCTTGTTATGGAAATGAGCATCGAGGTAATCTATTGGAAAAAGGTTAGAAATTCCTTAGGTATGATTGACTATTTTGAAGGTCATTTGACCCTTTCTTCTTCCTTTGTGATAGACGACATGGTATGTCACCTTCTAGGTTAATGGTAATATGATGAAATATGAATATGGGTTAAATATCTTTTTCCTTCCTTCTGATACTTGAATGGATAAGGTGAAAAAATTATGCATAATATCAAGGATGTTTCATATTGTTTCTATAACCTTAGGGTGGTACTTGTTGATATACACATTACCTGTCGAGTAGCTAAACGTTGTTATCAACCGAGTGAGTTTGGAAGAATCAGGGAGCCTTATGATATTGAGTACGTTTTTAGGTCATCTTCATAGTAGAGTGACCTAGGTGTTAAATAAGTGATTTTGTCCTAATTCATGGGTTAGAATTCCAAGAGGATCGAGTGTTTTTACACACCTATCAAGTTTGTTTGGTATTTTCTTTTATTTTTCACATGTGGGAGCAGAATAGAGATGAGAGAAACATGTGAATTAAAATTTGTTCTAATCTAGAGAACTAATGAGCAGTTAGGCTATTCATTCTTTCGATGACTAAAAATATCCTTTGGTGGGGACTGTTGGGTCTGTTCGGTTTAATGTGTTCTTCTAGGTAGGACTAAACCGGATGAGGATCCAGTATAAATGTCAGATATTTCTTCGAATACATTGATATTTTCTAGTTTAGAATAAATTGGTACTTTCTCAGTAGTACGAAATTTATGTGGTTGGATATGAATGTAACCCTTGGAATTAAACTATGGATTTGGAGGTATTTGATGGTAGATCTTGGGCGATCACGAGGTGCCTCAGGTCATATTGGAATTGTGGTTCTGTTAATGAAGAGTAGGTAGGTGAAGCCGAGATCCTTTCAAGAAGTATACCAGATGTTGTTTGAACATTTTTATTTATTTATTTTCATGGTTTCCACATAGAATACTCATTTTAAAGAGACGATATTGTCCCTATCCTAACATCATCCTTGATGCAAATAGAGAGTGTTGGTCTTAGGCCACACAAATTTTTTAAAGTTGTAGGGTTTTAGATGTGATATCAATATAGTTGAATACCAGATGCATTATTCTCATATCAAATCTAGGTTAGTCCTTGAGTGATCATTGGGTTTCCAATTATAAACATCATGGATGGAATTTGGGATTCTGACCATATTCTTTTGACATGACCTCCAAGAAGATGACACTCTAGGCTCCAGTCAATTATCTAAACTAGATTATTTTGAATCATTCCAACATATTTCTTATAATATTGGGGTATTTTTATACTGGTTTTTGTTTTCTAAGATCTAATTTATTAAATCACAGTTCATATGGAACTTATTGTTGGGGTTGGAGCTGTTGATTTAAATGGGTAATGATTCTAGTGGGATAGGTCTAGATTAAACCCATGTTCATGTTGTAGAATTTTGATTTAATTGTTCAGGTGGTGGTTTTATAGAAACATTAATAGGATTTAGGTATGGGTTTTGATGAACATGTTCACAGTGAACATAGAATTCCTTAGAATAAGGCATTATGGTTTGTATTTTAATACACCATATTTCTAGGGTGAGTATTTGAGAATGGTAATTTGGAGGTGTCTTAACATGTTTTCCTTCTTGTTTGATGATCCCAGTTGGTGAAGAACTGCTTTAAGCACACCATCAGATAATAGTGGGTTTGGTATAAAGGTCAGATGTTCCTTTCAGGAAAAGTAAAAATGACCAGTTTAGTTTGGTCAATCAGTTCTCGACTATTTCATACCAAATAGGTCTCTAATATGACGTCAAATGCGATTTTCTATTCCCAGTATAAGAAATCATGATTATAGCGTCATTAGAATTTTTATAGGAATTCTTTGTATGGAAATTATAATGCTGAACGTATCGTGGATCAAAATTGGACCCCTTAGGATGTTAAAGCCTATGGTGGGGAGAAAATTTTGATAGATTCTTATTAAGATGATGACAGAATTATTTCTCTTACTAAACAGGATTTGGAAAGCTCTATTTTCTTATTTTAGTTATAAAATAAGCATTGTCTGGAGTTTTGATGGCTTAAGTGTCAGATAATTAAATGAATTCTTAGAGGTGTTTGAGGTGTTTAGAAATAAAATTCATATAGTTGAGTGTGATTTTTTGAATCTTGAAGACTGGTGATGTTTCTCGAGAATGATAAGTTCTATGGTGTGGAGGCTGTAATGAACCCTGTTTTGAACTAGATAAAAATCCAAGGGAATTTGATCTTTTAGTGTTTACTAGATGGTCCATTTTTAAAACTGAGCTTCAAAACATAATTCTAAGAGTTGGAACACTTCAATGTGTTGTTTTAGAACATGGGTGAAGACTTGATATGTCTCTTGTAGTTATCTTCATGTTTTTGGTGATCCAAGACCAATAATTCTATGCTTGAAGAGACTTTTGAGGGCATACAGTTTGTATAAAACCGCATGACCACAAATAACAGACTATGTGGCTTACTGGGAGTTTCTAGTGTGAGTAGCATGAGATGCATACAGTTATTTCAAAACATGATCCTATCCCACATAGTTAGAGATAAATTGAAAGTACCTAATCACTATTTATGACATGATTGGCACATGGTTATGGTAATCATGCATTTCAAACCATGAGCTGTGTTTTCATAAGGAATGGATAGTGCATGGTTGGAACAATGTTTGGACACACCATGAGTACACACCATGGGACCCAGTTTCTAAGTTGAAATTACTTAAATTACCTTAATGTTTTTTTATTTTTTCCCTTCCTATTTTCTTTTTCCACCTCTTTCCTCATGGGCACAACTCTAGACACCTCTGGCTTCTATTCTAACCCATGATGGGATAAATGAATCTTCCTCCATTCATTGTACAAATCAATTCCATATGTCTTTATGGATCCAAATCAGTAATCTATGGAGTACCATATAATCTATATCATGTTTGTCATTCCATTAGATGCTCTATTTTGGTGTGAATTCATTTCCCCTAGTTTAAGGGGAAATGATTATTTTGTTGCTTACATCCAAACCTGATCAATTTGGAGGTTGAGATTGGTTGAGTGACATTTCCTAAGTATGGGGTTGGTGATCTATGAATTTTACCTTATTGTTTCATTATTTTATGAATGTTTCATTGTGCCTAACTCTTACCTTTTCCTGGAATTTCTTTATAATGGTTTCCATCAAATTAATTAATCCTTGTACCTTGTTACATACATATTATCCAATATTTAGGAAATTAGAGAATGGTTTCACTATTTTTGGACACCCCATGGGTGTTTCATGTAAGACATAAACTTTTTAGTTAAATGATTAAAATCATTGAACACCATCTAAGAATTCGACATCGATTAATAATGAATTCTACCCTTGTATGGTCTGGATTAAATGATGACAGAACACCATGAATTGTTTATTGATCCTTGATAATTGTTATCCATATTTGATAGTTATTCTAAAATAAAACTTGTAAGTGAATTGATTTTTGGAACATACTTATGATGATTAAATGTGATAAATTATTTTTTGAAGAAGAATGTAATTTTATTATAGTAGACCCCATTGAATGAGGCCCACTATCTTAAAAACAACAAACTGGTGATTTATGTTTTTAATCATGCTTGACTTGTTGCTTTTTTCCATATCCAATGCTTTGATTTCACGTTTTAGTATATAGAATGTTTAATACATGTCCTTCATTGAAGCTATAAAATGAATTTCATCTATGATATAAATGACTAATGGACCAAACTCCTTCTAAGGGATTATATTGATAAATTAATGGGTTTTCTCATGTAGGAAATTTCCCTCATGACCATGGTAACTTCTAGGAACATGTTTAAGACATGTAATGTGACTTTCCTTGATTGGTTTAATTAAGTGGCATGTATCAAGTTCAATACATTACTCCTGATAGTTTTTTATCAACGTGTGATGATTGAAATAAAAAACATCTCTTGACATGATGAATTTATTTCCTTGGTATTTTTAAATGTTATGTCTTTATTATATTGTATTTCATGCCTTATGTGAATTGGGTGTTATAAATGAAATAGAATGTAATGGGTGGAAAGGCCACTCTATTTGTTTCATGTTTATATGAATTTTTATAATTTTGATACCATTAATTATAATGGGTTATTTAAAAGAAAATAATGAGAGGTATTACCTTAAAAATTACACTATAAATTTTATAATTCCCTTATATTAGGTTGTTACATGTAAAGCATGATAGGTATTGACTCAGGGATAATTATGATAAATATGAATATGCATTTTTGGAGGCTCTGTATCATGGTAAGGGTGTTGATCCCTAAGGGAAACCACATTGTATTAAATTTTTTGTTCAGGATGGTGCCTCACATCAGTGATACTATATGGGTGATGTGATTTATGTTCCATGTTCCATGATAAAATGCTTCCATAGCGGCTCATTTTCCATTATGAGTGTTATAGTAAGAAATATAGCCCTCAAATGAGATATATGTAATATAACCTATTTCATGAGAGTTAGGCTCATTAAACTGGTTATGGATGCCTGGGTTATTCCCCAGTCTACTACAACACTAGTATTCTATGTATAATTTTATTAGGTGTCCGCACATACTTGGTTCATATAGGTGGATGAAATATATAACTAAATTAAATATATAAATAATATTACCATATACATATGTTAAGTGATCAGAAACTTATTCTAGATGTGATCTAAAGTTTTTATAGCCAATAGGTTTCCTTTAGGAACCTGGTCATATTGTTATTTATTTATTTCAGTACTGTTGATTATCCTTTATACCGAAAAAACATAACTTGTATACATAGAATGGATTCATCCATAGACTCTATGGGTGGAAACATACTAAGATTCATATCTCACACCCTGGTCGAGCAACCATTACACTTGGGTATCAGATTATATCTTTATGTTCATAAGGCTATAGTTCCTTTCTTATATAGTTTTCTAGTACCTAGGATTTAGGAGCATAGGACCAAGCTAGAGCTCATGATGCCCATGGAGACCACCTTTGGTCTTTTTTTTCCTTTCAGTTATTGAGTATTGTACTTTATCTTGTACATGATATATGTTAGTTGTTTTAATACTCATCATCAAGACATGAATCATATGTATATTGGAATTGAGCATTGATTATATTATTTTATGTTATTCTTAGGATACTATGATTTTCTTTAATTACTACTTCCACTATGGATTACTATTTGTTACCTCATTATACCACTGTGATACCCTATTATGAGGTTATAATATGCCTACTATCACCTTTTGAGATCATCATTGTTAGTCTATAGAATTTGGAATACAGGGAGGCGCACTTGATGCCTTATGACCAACCGGTCCGGCTACCTTCATAGTGATAATTCGGTCTGGGATAATACAAAAATTTTAAAAAATATGATTTAAAATTTTAAATAAAATCATATAATATTTGAAAGAACAATTTATTTATAGGAAAAAGTATTTACTTTCCAAATGAAAAGTCATATTCTTTCATAAATCCTTGTAAAAATTATTTCTATGGTTATCATAATAATAAATATCAATATTAATTTATTGAATTTATAAAAATATGATCTTCTAAAATATTTGAAATGAAATAATTTAAATAAAATGTATTTATCCTTTAGGTAATTTAATTTTTTCTCTAAAATTAAAAATTATATCTTTCAAAGAATAATTTGAATATAATTTGTAATAATATCTATTGGGACGTGATATAAACTTATATAAGTTACTAATGTATTTATATTAATTCATATTCTTCAATATTAATAAACTATAAAAATTATATAAAGAAAATAATTAATGGTTTACCAAATTAATGAATTGAGTGAGTCCACCATCCCTTTATCAATTTAACAGTTCGTTTTCCTTATAAAGTTATATTTCTGGAATTTTTATCTTTATATGATGGTATTTTATTTTTTATTTTATTACATTAATCATAAAATCCTTTATCTGATCAAATGTATCTAATAAGAACTCAATTTTTCCCAAACGGTTATTAGTATCATTCTGAATGATCTTTTATCTATCAATGTGTTTTGATATTACCTACTTTGTTTACCTTGATTATTTTGAAGAATTTATACGGTTATTTTTTTGTTGGTTTACCATCATAGAAATATTTTTATAATGTAAATTCTAAATGAATTTATCTCTATTGAAATCTTTGTGCATTTTCAATAGTGTAAAATTAAAAAATTATTATAATTTTTTTTGAATGTTTTAAAAAAATGAGAAATATAACTAAAATGAGTTGAAAATCCAATTAGGAATTTGAAATAATTTTTTATTATGACTTCTTTTGAGTTTTTGGGAAATTATTAATGTGACTTAGTCCTAATTAATGGATTTGATTTAAATTTTTTATTTCTTTATATCCAAAATATAATAGGTTTTCATTGGTAAATGTGTCTTATGAAAGGTTAATAACATTTAGTTAGTATATATACTAATGTTAAGATTCCATTAAATAAAAGGGAATGCAAATCAAATTAAAAATTCATAGGGATCATCAGATAACCTAGGAAAAATGGTTATATCAATGGTGATCTAATTAGAGATATATTGAAATTTTATTTTATGGGTTAGTGAGCATTATGTAAAATAATATTAAATTTTATGAGTTTGATTAATCATTTTTTTAGTTTCGGTTGAATTTTATTATGATATTCATTTTCTATATGTTAATTTATAGTAATTTATTTTATTATTGTTTTTTAATAAATAAATGCTGGTATGTATTGATGGTTAAAATCTATCTTTTTAAATGTAATTTCATTGTAATCGTTTCTAAATTCCTTTTCTGAAATTCATATATTTCAAAATTACTATTCTAATTTTTAGAAGAGGAATTGTATTAAATAATAATTTTTCTGATTATTTATTTTAGTAAAGTTTGGTTATAAAATAATTAAAAAGGAATTTCTATTATTCAATTTCAGGATGTATTTTATTAAAATTTTTGTTTTAAAATAAATAACATGTTTTCCTGATTATTAATTTTTATTAAGTTTTATATTAAAATAATTGGATTTTTATTGATTATTGTTGGATTTCAGGTTGGTTATTTTTGTTTAATATTATAATATTGATTTTTTTCAAAATATTCTCATTTCAAATTCAATTTATCCTAAAATTTATTAGATAAATTATTACTAATATATAGTGAATTATTTTAAATAATGGGTTTTTGTTGTTTGTTGATTGATTTAGTCTATAATATTTTGTTTTTAGGTTAAAGGTTGATGATTTTTTAGTTTAAATTTATTTTGGACTAGATAATTTTGTTAAATTTTATACTTCTATAATTTTTTTACAACTATTTTCTTAAAATAATCCATCAATATGTGTATATATATATTTTTGTGTGTGTGTGTGAATTTATGGTTGAGTCACATTATTGATAAGTGTTTAGGTGGATAAATTTTAAATGAAATGATTAAAATGATTTTTTGAAATTTAATCTTATGGTTTCATTAGGACTATTTTCTAGATTGAGGTTGGTTTCAAGTTGGTTGTGTGTAAATTATTTGACTTTTAATTGGTTTTAAAGCATAAGGTTTTTTGGATATTGTGTATTTCCAAAACAAACATGTTTATTAATGTATATGTGAGAGGAAAACATCTAGATATACTCAACACTATGTGGGGGGTGAATCTTTCTTGCAAACTTTTTAACTGAATAAACTTTTTATTCCATACCTCTTAGACCTTTTAGGATTTTTATTATCATATTTTATTTTTGATATCATATGAAAGTATACGAAAATATCAAAATGAGGAATCATGATATTTATACAAGGAATACTAATTAGTCAGATTATATTTGACATTATCATTTGTGTTTATGAGTAGTACATAGGTACTCCACTAAATTGGATTAAAATGTATAATGGTTCATATATGGGAATATAATTATCCAAATTGTATATCCCTACACTTTAGGTGGGTGAATGAAATTATTTCTGAATACCTAGATTGGTGATGGCCTAGTCCATCTTGTTGCTCCTAACTGGTTATGTATACTACAACTAAAGATAGTTTAGACCTTCTTCATAAGGTATACTGGAACACCATAAATGCATTCCACCAGATGTTACTTTTATTGAATTTTATAGTGTTTCATTATTATCCATTTTTTAGTTTACACTAGTTACCTACAGAATAGTGGAAAATAAATGTTAATTTATCTTCATTCATCTAGAAATTGTTTTTTTGATCCTCTATATTACCTTGTCAGTCGATTAATGTTCATTTAGTGCTTATTTTCTCTATGATAGGTCATCTGGTCCCTATTACTCTTCATATTTTCCTGATCTCCATTTAATTAGTAATGATCATTTGGTATCATCATGATGCTTAATTCTTCTTCATCATTGGTACATGTCTATCTAGTTCCACTACTTCTTTCAATAAATTCTACTAACACTAATACTAGTACAACTTCTCCATGTTCTGTAACATTTTCTTCCTATTATATGACAAAATTTATTTCATATAGGGCTTCCTATTTTTTTGATACCCCCACATATTGTTACACTATTCATTCAAAACATCATCATGAAAGAAAAATTCTCTTATTCTTTTTTGATAAAACATTCCTAAAACCTTAAATTATTTATCATAATTCCTATCCATGATTTGATTAATTACAACCACATCATAATTCATGAACACCCATTTATATTGGAACCGGTTCTTCATAATATCACGGTGATACTTTTACATGATATTCAAACTTCTTGCTCAAAATTTCTAGTGACCCACTCAGAGGCTTCATCCACTTGTCTTCATTTGAATTTATTTAGTGGGAAGAGTAAACCAATATTGAATGCAAACATCCTTAAATATTGTAATCAACGTTCTTCTTCAATCATCTCAAAATTTTCAATGGAATTACACTTTTCCATTGTGATTTTTGAAACATTGATTGTCTAGCTAAATATCACAACTATTGATAACTCAATGAAAAAATTATAAACATTTCGAACCATCCATTTGGTACAACTTCATTGAAAATCATTCAGTTAGGGGAACAATATCTAGTGTTAATATAGAACATCATAGTAATAGTGTATAATTATTTTACAAGATACATCATCTAAATTATGACATACATCAAAAACCATTCATCCAATAACTTATTTATTTTGAAGACTCTATTTGATATTCAATTAGAATGTTTATTTAGAAAATATTTATATGAATCTTACTACGTCCAATGGATTCTTAGATGTTCATTAGTTTTCCTTTGTCTAAAGAACCCTCAGTGATCTTCTTGACCACTTTTTTATGATTGAATTATAGAACTCATTTTGATGACCGTTTGATAACCAGCATTATGTATTTATAACATGTCATATGATGAAATTTCAAGAAAAACATTATCCTAAGAAACTATTAGAAACCTAAAAACCCTTTTTCTGATCACATTATGGGAATTATCAGCCCAATTAACATCACTCAAAAACATATTTTTAGAAACTTTATATGAAATTCTATGTCTGGAACCTTAGTGTGATTAACATAAAGCATCTCTATCACATTTTTTCATATGATTTAACTATCTTTATTAATAATTAGTTGTCCGATTATTTAAACCATTATTTTATATCTTAAAAATAATTATTTTTGATATCCAAATTCAGAAACCTCTCCTCTAGCTGATGATTTAGAAACACATTTCTTATCATTCAAAAATCGCTTTGTTTCATGATCATTACATGTCATCTCAATATCAAAATTCATAAGAAAAAATATTCTTCATAATTTGAGAAAATAATCACTTTACAACATAAATATTATAAAAGACCATCCAATACTAACTTGGTTAGGGAAAAATATTAGTAAATTTTATGAAAATGTCTATTTGACTCAATCAGTTACATATAAATTAGAAACAAGATTTCATCTAAAAAATATGTATTCTGATCATTTACATGAAACTCTTCGAAAATATTTGGATACATGAATCATATTCTCCATGGAAACAATTAAGTTATTTTTTTCTAATAGTTTCTATATATAAATATGCTACGTGAATCATCTAGACATACAGACAATTACCTTAAGTATATTCATTCTTTCACCCCAAACACAATTCAATGAATCCTTTCCAAAATCATAATAAATTTTACAATAATATTTTAAACTTGATAAATACATCATTTTTTTTCTTATAATTTAGTTTGACCAACCATAATATGTATGATGTAACTATGACTATAATCTGCCAAAATTTCATATCCCCTAGTTGGATGAATGACTCAGTCCATTCAACTGAATCCATTACAAGTGCGAACATTCTATCAATGTTATCGAAAATATTCCCTTTTATAATTGAACATTTCATAAATGTTTATATAATTGGACTGTATTAGATAAATATATAATAATTAATCAAATGAAATAATCGTTAATAACATCATAAAATATAGTCTATTAGCTTACATCATCCAAAAATGACCCTTGAGATCCCTTTTTAGATTACCTCAGTCAGATTAGCTTTGTCCGACCACCTTAGTATGATTGAATCCATATAATATCCTCATTTATCCTGTTGATTCATGATCATCCATTCTATCTCTATCGATTTATCTTCCTAGGACATTTATGGAAACATTCATAATTTTGACAACAAAATTTATTTTCCAAATATCACATAACACGTTGTAGATAGTATGATTAGCTCAGATGTCATCATAACAAAAATAAAAGTATTCAATTGAAATTCCAATTTTTATATGATAAAAATACCAGAGAAAATTCTTCCTTCCTTATTCATTTATACAACCAATGTTATTTTGGTTACTAATCTTGGATTCTTTACCTGAAAATTCAAGAATTTTCTTCTTTCTGACATCTTAATAATATTTACATCAATGAAATCATTATATTTAATTGTAAATTGACATATAATTACAACTATAGTCTAAAAAATACAAATTACACACTTATTTGGATCTTTAATCTCCCCATTGAATTTCTTAGCCACACCGTACAATACCCATTAAAAATAATATATGAATAAGTGAATCACTCCTCCTTGTCTTCTCTTCAATTTTTATAAAATTCATTTCCATTTCTATCACCATTATAGGTAGGGAATAAAAATATCATGGGAAAAGGGTATCAATTCATTATTTAGTAGTTCACTATTTATCATTTCACTCTATACCTAAGTTAGAAAAGGTCAATATAAAAAAGTAGTATTTAATTGAAACAATAAATCTATCACTTACCAATTGATCTTTTTACATCATTAAATGAGAATTCATAAACATTCCATCATGGGTTTTCCAATTTTATTCCATCCTAATGAAAAAAATTGATATATGACACATTTGTAAGATTTATAAACAAAACAATCTAACACATGCTTCAATAAACAGATTTTGACCATTAAAGTTCACCAAGAAGGGTAATAATCCTTAGAGAATATCCATTATTAAAATTTTCTAATGTCATTTATTAATTAAATTTCTCCACCTTTTTGTTTGTATAATTATTGTATATATTCAAGAATTATATTTTAATAAAATTCCTATCATTTTAATGTTTTTTTCTTCTCGAACATTCCATAATAATCATGTTTATATGAGACATTGATTATATAAGAATCATTAGGTTTATCCAAATATCATCACCTCATAGAGAATATTCATGTGATAATATTGATTTAGAATCTCTTTAATAAGGTTTGATTATAAAATTAATGTTAATAATTTACCAAAATTTATCATCACTTATCTGATTTTCCAAACTAGAAAAATTTCACTTCCTTATAAGGGATGATACTTTTATAATAGTTTTAGGGAACCATCATTGGAATCATTCTAGGATAGAGTAATTTTTAGCATGGGTAACCAATGGTGGAAGTCATTCATCTTACTCAAGTTCTCCCACTAAGTAAATGCCTCTCCTTTAATACCTTATTTTCAGAGAATATATAGAAACCAAAATAGTAGAGGTAATAATGTGACTCTTCCTTTCATCTTAATGTGAATTGAGAGTTTGAGATTATTTTCCCAAATATGTAGCTATATTTCTTTTTCACATTATGATTTAAAATCTAAACATCGTTTTTGGTTGGGGATAAATGGATCTTATCATATCTTCAGTTTCATTTTGTATGAGCTTTCTATTTTAAATATACTTTCAAAAACATGCATCAAATGATGAAACATTCATATTACTAAAAGAATATTCTTATGATGGAATTATTTTATAAATACATTATAATTTAGTCCATCCATTATTCACTTTACACAAAAAAATATTTTCATCTTCATGTGTAATATTTCATTTTATTTTAATACTATCCCTTACATGTGAATCTTTATTTTTCCCTATCTTTATCAAATATTTTTTTTCTATATTAATAAAATGCCATTATGAAAATTTTAAATTTTTTTTTCAATATGTATTATTCTAATTTGTATCCTTAATTTTAATTATTTTAGACTCTTCAATTTTCTTTAATCAATTGGATTTAGAATCCATGCTTTTATCACCAATTTTACTTGAAATATTCCTTATATAATTTTGGTTTCAATATTAAACAACATACCACACAAGGTTTATTATTCAATCATTACAATAATTTGTGGCCTTAATTTCATTACATCATTGGATTCATGTGGAGATAATCAGGGACCATTAATTTGACCACCATATTTCCCATCACGAAAGTTATCTTCATGCATTCAAAATTGGTTTGTTGTTTTCAAACATTTCCCATACTGTGGATGTTTCTAATCTATCTCTTATAGGATCTAAATATTGATGTAGATGCTCAAATACAAGAGGGGGTCAATTGTATGTTTAAAAAAATTAATTTTTATTATTAAGAAAATATATGATCAACAAATTTAAACAATATGGATTCATAAATCCTATTTAGTTAGTAACTAAGAAACAATCTTGCTTAGGGTCTGAAAAAAAATGGATTGGATAAAGAAATATAAAACAAACTTACTTAGAGAAAATTATACTTTAAAACATAGGGAATCGTATTCATCAGATTATACAAGTACAAGAAGGTATATGAAAGTCATAATTTCTTTCATTAAGAAAATGAAGTAGAATTAAATCTTGTGAAAATGAAAAACTATGTATAAGAAATATTTTATCCAACAGATAAGGGAATCCAACAACCATAGAAAATAATCCCTTATTTTATACTTTCAAGAAAGTGTGTCTTACCCATACTAGAATAATCCCTTGATAAGAATATGATAACCTGTCTTACTACCCTCATAAACCCTTGACCATTAATGAAATCAACACATCTGTCTTCATATCCATAAAATCCCTCGATTGATAAAAAAATTAGAGTCGCACTATGTAGGCTGAAAAAGTTTTTGATGGATGAACAATATATTCATAGTTCATACAAGGAATGGGAATTTTTCGCTGTAGAAATCCCTTCACAACTTTAAAACATGTAATATCTAGATGTGTGTTTTGTGTATTTGGCTCATTCAAATGACTGGGTATTTATATGAAAAAATCGAAACAGTCATCTCCTCCTCCAACGATCATTTTTTCATGAATTTTGAAGGGACAAGTACACATGTCACTCAACCAATGGTTAGTTAAAAATAGGTTTTATGACATATTTTCATGTAATACATCATTGGAAAAATTATCATGTGTAAGAAAAATAAATATTTATAGGGGAAATGTTTATGATTAGGAAATAGTAACATGTTTAGGATTCGATAAAATGAAACATTACATTAAGGAAATTAGGTAACATTAAGAAAACCATTTAATCTTATTATTATGAATGTGAAAATATGAGTCTCAAAATATAAACAACACGATTATGAAATAATTGAGAATAAGACTCTAAATTTTTCTAAATTCAGAATCTGATTTATGAGTATTTCAAGGTCTAAAAAAATGATAGTTCGAAGTCTGACTTTTAGAGAACACTGATTCTAATTTTCAGAGTATTTAGAATCAGATTTATGAAGAAATTGGATTCTAATTTCTGAATAAATAGGAGTATTGTTTCAAAAGAAATCAAACTATAATTTTAGAAGAAATCAGAATTTTATTTTAGATGAAATCATAGTATGATTTTAAAAGAAATATAATTCTGATTTGAGATGAAATTAGTGTTTGATTTCAAAATAAATCAGATTTTGATTTCAGAAGTGATCAGATTATGATTTTAGAAGGGATGAGAGTCTGATTTGAAAATAAATTAGATTTTGATTTCAGAATAAATTTGAGTCAAATTTTAGAATAAATCATAGCATGATTTGTTATGAAATCAGAGTCTAATTTCAAAAGAAATCGGATTCATAATTCGAGGGTAATCAGATTATAAGGAACTTTATGGTTTTTAGTAAGATAAGGACTCGGTTTTTGGATTAATAAAGATATGGTTAGACATAGTTTGATAAACCATTGAATAAGACATTATAAACCAAGGGTAAGGGGGAAAATTTTCTTTGAGAAAGAAACTATTCTGATGAAGATAATTATTATAGAAAGATAATTTTCCTTAAGAAATGTGTTCATGACTTTCAATAAAAATAATAGAGAAGATATAAGATTACTTATTGACTTGACAATATCCCACTTTTTGGAAAGAAAAAAGAAATTTTATTAAATTAATATAAATGATTAATGTTTTTATTTTAAAGCTATAATGAAATTGTTATTTCTCATTGTTTATGGTTTATGATGAATACAACTAACTCCCCTTTAGGGTTTGAAATCCCTAAGGATCGTATTCTTTTATTTCATAAAGAAATAACTTCTTATTTACATAATATGTTCTTCTGTATGTAATCTCCCCCTTAATAAATATTTTTCTTAATATTATTTTTTATTTTTCTTTTCTTCCCCTTTGTGATTTTTGAAAAAGGAATGGAGGGGATGGAAAAATTTTTACCTGAAAGGTTATAAATATACAAAAAATGTAAAGAAACAAAATTTCATTATATTGAAAAAATTTTACAATGAAAAATACAAACAAATATTGGATATTAAAAATCAGTTATCCTTCATCTCCATTGACATGAATTTTTGTTGGGTAGCCTTCACCATCTTCAACTCATTATAATCACCATCAACCGTCTTGATTAACTGGTCCTGATCCTTATTTTTCATTTCAAGAACATTGATTCATTCTTTGTGAGACTTAAAATTTTCACCTTGAGATCATATGACCAATTCTTGTTCATTAAATTTTTAATCCATTTCTCCCCTATGTTATCTTTCCATTTTCAAATTGAGGGAAACTGAATTTAGATTTCCATTAATGTTGTTCTGTACAAATATTCAGGAATCATGATCTTGATTCAGCTTCTCTTAAAGACTTGCTTAATTGTTCTTGATCACATCATCTGACTTATTAAAGAAATCCTTTATTGAATCATCGAAATAATACATGATTTAAAGATCATCTGTCACTGACTTAAAACACTTGTTTATCTTTTTGCAATATCTCATATGAGCATCATAACAAATTTGAGAAGTCATAAAATCATATTGAAGTTTAATAATTCTTTCCGTGAGAACGCTTGTTGAATTTTACTTCTGAGTGATTTTTTGTTGGAGTTGTTGCCACCTTGGATCAATGAATTAGAATAAGGGAATAGTATTCCCAATATTTTTTAATGAATAAAAAAAATATGTTCTTAATGAAGATGAGTAATATATAGTAGATTCTTTTTTGGCAAGTGAAAATTATCTTGATTATATTGTTTTCCATTAGATGTTCCAAAAACAACTTCCTTCTTGGATTTTTAAACATTAGAATTATTTGTAGAATCAAAAACCACTTGTTTACCTTTCTCCACTTTAGATATTTCCTTCTGAACATTCAGAGTCTCATGCTCATTATTAGAAACATGAATAATTCCATCATAATGACCAAATTATTTATCAAAATCATTTTTATAAATTTCCTTATCATTATCAGGAGGGATAAAATCATTATTGCTACTCTAATCATCTGAAGTTTTATCAACTTCATCATGAGAATCACCATTTTTATAACTGATTATTATTCAATAATTTTCATGGTTGATTCATCTTAGGATGTTCTAATCAACAACTTGTTGGAAATAATTTTCTTCTATTAGTATTTTTCAACTATCCTTGTCACATCATCACTTTTGTCTTCATATTATTTTTCTTCTTTTTCTTATTCTTACTGATCATTTTCTTCTTCATCAATGGGTTCAGGAATTGAAACTCCTTATCTCTTATCTACACCAGGATTTTCTATATAAACCATTTTTTTTGAAAAATATTATATTATCAGATCTTTTTCAAATACATTATATGTATCTTTAAGAAATTATTTAACAATCTTGGCTTCTAACATCTTATTCTTTAACTTTTTATCATTTATTGGCTTTTCAATCTCCTTAGTTGCTTGAATTTTCAAGGCCTTAGACTAATTAGGTTCTAAAAACTATATCTCCATCATTATTTTCCTTCTTCTGATCTCTCCATTTGAATACCACTTAATTAGAAAATGTCTTTTTCATTTTCTGATTAGGTGGAGACGATACTTAATAAGGTGCTGGTACTTTCTCATCCAATTCTGGTTTTTTCTATTCTTTTCTTTGGAGTTCTTTTTGAAACGTTCTCCTCATTCAGCTTTATTGTTGACAACATGATCTTCGTTATTAGGATGATCAAAGAACTTTCTTTTCATAATACTACAACGAATTTTCATCCTTCTTAGAGTATCATTACTTATCAAAATTATCTTAAAAACTTCGGGATTTTAGCTACAAGAAATTTGGAATGATTCTAGGAAAAGGACAATAATATTCAGTTAGATTGATGGATACATTATTATATGAGAATTGAGGTTTCCACTCTTGATCTTTATATTAGTTAAGAGAATATACTTGATAAGGTTTATCTTCCTTATATTTACTAAGAAATACAGCATAAAGATGTCACATTTCTTATGGGAATCCTAGTATCCCTTTCTTTGAATTAGAAAACCTATCATCCAAAGAGCTAGTAATCTATAGACGGCTGAATGATGATTGATATTTAGAGAATTAACTCCTTTAATCCCAATGCACTGAATTTCCACAACCTTGTCAAAAGAACCTTTCTTATTTGGAAACTTATGAGTGAAAAAAGAATTCCTTTCCTTCATAAAGAAAATCCAGTATAGTAGCAGCCTTGTGGAATGATAATGAAAAGTTATTTCTATATATCTAGAAAGAAAAGATTTCTTTTCCTACTTGTTCATAAAAACTGTCTTTATCATAAAATTATATTTGAATATCAGGAAAAACCAAATCATGATTTATTTTCATAGCAGTGAAAATACTTTCTCAACCATTTTTCCTAATTATTTTTTTAATAATAGAATCAAACTTCAAAATACAATTTTTGTCCATAAACCTATCTCAACAAATTAATCAATCCTTGAGTTCCTTGTTGATGGCCATTTAATTTAGTAAGGAAACTTCAAGAGACATTCGTATCTTGAGGAAATTGAGAAAACTGAATAGTAGCTTTGAATGGTGAAGGAGATTCATCTCACAATCACTGATACAACCGATATGGGATGTGAATGGGGGGGTCCATTATATAGGATTTCCAATGACAGTTCATATTCCCAAATCAATTCAACAGTTGGGATTTTCTTGATCATATATAATGGATGATATCAATTCTAAAGAAGGATTTGATGGTTCCGATCTTTTGATGTTTTAAATAGAAAATTTATTAAATGAAGATTAATATGATAATGTTTTCGTAAAACAAGATACAAAATACCAACATGCAAAAAATTAAATTTAGAATATTTAAAAGAAACATATCGTTCAGATTTCTTAGAATTAATTGTTAATCCTGATAAGGTTCTTCTTAGGTTTTGGAAATTTTTATTTGGGAGAGGAAAAAATTTAGGTTCCTAAAATTTTAGATTCTGAAATAAAAATTGGAAAGGGAAATATAAATGAATAAAAATATCAACCCCCCTATTAAAATGAGTATTTGAATGTTAGGAGATATTTATAACAAAAAATTAATATGGATGATTACCTTTAAATTGCCATTCCGTACATCTGTTTAATGTATTAAAATCTAGCGGATAGTAATGATTTTGTAAAAATGGCATAAAGATAATCTATTGATTTGATAAACAATAAAATATTATATCCTTTATGTGTGTGATCCCATAGAAAGGGATTCCTAATATATAAGTTCCTTTAATGAGAGTGTTGTTTATGGGTTGTTTCTTAGGGAATTTTCATTATTATTGTCACACTTAATCTGTGTTTTGGTAAAACTTATGCCATAATATGTGAGTGTGTGTTACATCTATAATACTTGACCACAATAACTTCCAACAACTACATATTCAGCTTCAATAGTGGAAAGTTCTACTGAGTGTTGTTTCATTCATGACTAAGAAGCTAATTAATATCTTAAGAAATTAAAAGATCTGGAATTTCTTTTCCCATCAATTATACATCAACAAAAATTAGCATCCAAAAAACTATTTAAAACAAAATCATTTCCTGATAAATAGAAATGACCTAAATCCATGGTTCCCATTAAATAGAGAAAAATCCTTTTCACTACATTCAAATGATATTACTTTCGATAAAATTGATAAGTTACACAGAACCATATTGAAAATTTTATTTTTTTACGACTAGCGGTTAAGTATATTAAAATTATTATCACACCTCTAAAAGTTGATCGATCTACTCATTTCCCAACTTCATCAAGATATAGGGATTTTGAGGTACCGATTGGAGTAATTACACTTTTAGTACTGTCATATCAATAATTTTTAAGAACATATTTAATATTTTAATGTTGAGATATATAAGTTCCTTCTAGTATTTTAGAAATTTGAAAACTAAGGAAAAATTTTAACTCACCCATCATACTCATTTACAGCTCATATTTTATGATATTCACAAACAAATCTGTTAATGATTCCTCAGTTCATCCAAATATAATTTCATCAACATAAATTTTGTCAATAAAAACAATTTTCTTATATTAATTTATAGAATGTGTTGGATCATAAATTCCTTTAACATAATTATTTTTTATAAAAAATAATATAAGTATGTCATACCAGGATTTAGGGGCTTGTTTAAATCCATATAAATAATGGAATGTTGGAAAACATGTTCATGATGATTTGTGTCATCAAAACCAGGAGGTTGTTCAACATAAACATCTTCTTGAACATATCTTCTAAGTAAATAACTCTTCACGTCCATTTGAAAAAGTATGAGATTGAAGAATGTTGTAAAGGATAGTAGAATATAAATAGATTCAAGTATAGGAAATAAGGCATTGGTTTATTAATAGTATATTCATTCATATTCAATATAGCCTTTAGAAACTAATATTTCTTTATTTTGTAAAATGATTCCATTTTCAACTCATTTATTTCTGGAGACCCATTTTACACCAATTATAGATGTTTCCTGAGGACTTTCAAGTAAGATAGAAACTTTGTTCCTTTCAAATTCATGTAGTTCATCTTGTATATATTTAATCAAATAATCATCACCTAAATATTCATTAGTTCCTTATTTTATAATTGGGAAATAAATGTTAGATGTTCAATATCATTTATAAATGAGCTTCTAGTTCTAACAGGTTGATTTACATCACCAATGATACTATCACTAGGGATATTCTTAAGAAACAACGGATTTGGGTATTGTAAAACATGTTTATCAATATATGGTAAAACCTATTCTAGGGTAAATACTTCAGAAACATTTTCTTGAGTATTTTCATTATTAAAATAATATTCCATTTATGGTTGATAATAAAATTTTGAAAATAAATCCGAAGATGTAGGTTGGGGTTGTTTCAAAATAAAAGGATTAGATTCATAAAATTTAATATGTTCTATTTCTTTAACAGTATAAGAATTTTTGTTAGAAACTCTATAAGCCTTAGTAGTTTTGGATTTGCCTCTAAATATTCCTTTATCAGATTTTTGAGTGAATTTTGATTGGTTATCATTTTATTCAAGGTGAATACATTTAAAACAAATACATTGAAATGAAACTTTTGGTTTTTGAGGAGTCCAAAATTCATAAGTTGTTTTATTAAGAAAAGGTTTGATTAAAAATGAATTTATTTTATGAAAACTAGTACTAATATCTTTGTCCCAAAATTGATTAGAAATAAAATATTCACTCAACATGGTTATATTCATCTCTTGAAGAATTTGGTTTATTCTTTCATCAAAATAATTTTGTTGCGGGGTTCATGGAGCTGATAGGTTAAGAGTAATGATTTTTTACTATAAAAAGTTTGAAAATCTAAATTTTAGAATTCTTCCCCATGATCACTATGAATAGTTATTAGGGGAAGATTTTTCTTATTTATTACATTGGATGAAAGATATATAAAATATGTAAAGTCTTAAGATTTATTTTCTAGTAAATAGACCCAAGTAAATCTTATGTAATCATAAACTAGAAAAAATACATTGCGTTCGCCTCCAATACTTACAGTTTCTATTGGATGGAAATGATCCATATGTAGTAGCAGTAATCCATCAAAAGATGAGGCTTCACTAATTGATTTAATTCTTGTCTTATGTGTCCTTTCATATTTACAATGGTGACAGACTTTAGAAGTATCAAATATATGATCTGGTAGATCCTTAACAAGTATTTTTTTAGATTTTGCATAAGTTCCTAAGATTGAAGTATCCTAGTCTTCTATACCAAAACCAAGATTGATCTTCTATTTCACTATGGAATGGTAGGTATTGACTCATAAGGTCTTCAATGTTAAGTGTATAAGAATTATCATGAGTATGAGTACAAAGAAAAAACTCTTCCTTGTAATTGTGCACTACACATTTATCATTACTAAAATTCAATAGGTATCGTTCAAAAGATAATAAAATTATGCTTATAAGGTTTCACATAAGACCTTTAATAAATAAAACATTTAAAATTAATGCTTTTCTATGAAGAACAATGTTACCTATAACAAAAAATTCCACCTAAGCATTATCTCTAAAAATTACTTTTCAATATTTCATATTGATAATCTTTACAAGGATGTTTTTGTAACAAGTCATGTGTCGGGAACATACACTATCCTTGAACCGTGTATTTTTGTTTTCAAATCATTAATTTAACTGAAAATTAAATAGTTATACATTCGTAATCAAAACATTCTTAGATCTAGAATAGTTAGAAAGTAAATTATGTAGGTATCCTTATTTTCATAGACCATGAATTTGTTTGAAACCCTAAGTATTGGGTTTTATTTAAAAATCAAATTTTCTCCCAATGTCCACCACATTGGAATTTGTTGAAAAACGTATCACATTGGGGAACAAAATTTTTGTGACTAAAAATAGGTTTTGAGTGATTATAACCAAATCTAGAACTATTCCTAAGAGGATGGAGTTGTGAATACATTTTATCAAATTATTTACTTCCAGAAGAGAAATTTGATAAAGGCTTCTTTATGGAAAATATTTCAAAAGTTATACTGATAACTATATTCTTATCCTCATAATCATTAGTCTTAGAATTTATGTTAGTATCTTAATCACTTTTCTTAGATGTCGCATTTTTTATGATCATTATAATGTTTCTCATTATCAAAATTAACTTCCTTATGGTTTTTGGAGACACTTTCAAAAGCAAGAGTTTTTTATCAAGATATTTTGAATGATCTTATACATCCTCTGTTAAAACAAAAAATCTAGAATTTTATTTATCTAAATTCTTTTTTATCTTATAGTTACCATTATATAGTAATTTAGAAAATCTAGACACTTCTTCAAATAGAGGCAAGGTATTATCTTCTGATGAGTAATATTCTTTATCCAAAGATTCATAATATTCTTCATTGGGAAAATTAACATTTGAAGAAATATTCTCTAAAGATCCCGAATGTGTACCTCATCCATAAGAAAATGTTTTTTAATAGGTAATATAGCTATAAGAACAATATTATTCTAACTAGAAGATTTATACTCTGAGGATTCATTTGAAGAGTCACCACCATTGTCACTCCTAGTGTCATTATCCTTAAAGTCGTTCTTATCCTTCAATTTATAGCACTTACTTTTGTTCCTTACAGAATTATTATTCTATCTATATTTAATCTTGGGCATAGGCCAATTAGGTCTAATATGTCCGGACCAATTTCATTCAAAACAAGTCACGTTTGAATATTTATTTTCTTTTTTGTCTTTCTACTTATATCTGTACTAGAAGTCTTTCTTTCCCAAAATCTTTTTCATCCTTCGAGCATGATTGGCTAGTTCATTCTCAGACTGATTAATGTCACTTGATTTAGATAATAAAATTTCTTTCTCATCTTTAGATCTGGTTACCCTTTATAGAGTCATGGATTTAGATGTAGTAGTGAAAGTGACACTTCCATTAAAAGTTTTATTCTTATTAATGTCCACATCTCTCTTCTTTCTTGTTTCATGTTGAAGAAGAGTTCTGAATAACTCATCAACAGTAATTTTAAGTACAATCATGTTTTCATAAATAGATATCCTTTTAGATTCCCACTAATTGGGCATACTTTCAATTATCTTTTCTATAATTATTTCAACATCAATTCCTTTTTTTTCTCATAGATTTAAGAATATTAGAGATATTAATAAATCTTTGTTGCACTATGAATATTGGTTCACAATAATGAAACAAAAATCCATGATATTAAGATCTTAACATATATCTTCTTGTTTCTATCAATTTTGAACATCTAATGTGTGTAACATCATGTTTCTTCTAGATACTATTGGCATATTTACCAGAGGATATTTTATGGTAGATATTTTTGGTCATGGAATATAAAAGAGTATTGTGTACCATTTAGTTTATTTGATATTCTTGTTTTTCCAAATTTTTGAATGTTCTCATTTATTTGTGAGGAATCTTTTAAGCACTAGTGAGCATGAAAAAAAATTATCCACTCAAGTTTTTATAACAAAAATCTCCATCTTTATCTCTAGTACTCATAATCATTACCATCAATGAATGGTGGCCAGGTAGGATTTCAATTTTTGGTAGAACCAAGTTCATTCCTTCCATCCTATAAGAAAATACAAAATATATTTTCCACAAAAAGGATTAGTAGTAAATTTTTATAAACAAAGATTAAAAATCATTAATAAAAACCTAAATAAGTAATGTTAATCATGAAAGGTTAATAAAGAAAACTAATTTTCATGTATATGTATTTCAAAGACCTACATTGATACCAATTTTAGGATCAAAATTTTGATGTATATTTTTAATTACAAGAGGGGGATTATAGGTTTAAAAACATTCAACTTTTATACATATTAAAATATATGTTTGAAAAGGTTAAACAAGATGGATTCACAAACCATCTTTAGTAATTAACTATGAATAAATCTTTCTTAGGATAAAAAAATGGACTTGATAAAGAAACATAAAACAAATTTAATTACGTAAATATTATACCTTAAATCATATAGAATCTTATTTATCAGATTATACAAGTAAATGAAATAATAATAAAGTTATACTTTATTTATTTAACAAAATGAATCAGAATTAAAACTTTTAGGAGAAACTAGTAAACATGTATAAGATATATTTTAACCTAAAGATAAGGGTATAAAACAACTTGGGGTAAAGGTCCCTTGACTTATACATTCATGAAAGTATGTCTTACCCACATAAGGGAAAGACCTAGATAGAAATATTAGAATCTATCATGTTGTACCCACAATCCCTCGAACATTAAGTTAGTTGGTACCTCATTTTTCCTATCATAGGAAGTCCTCAATTGATAAGTAACAATTAGAATCGCACTAAGCAGGGTGAACAAGTAGTTCATAATAGAATAAGATGTTCCCGGTTTACAGAAGGCATAAGAGTTTCTCCCTCTAAAAATCCCTTCACAACCTCACAACATGTAATCTATAGATGTGTGTTGTGTGTCTTTGTCTCTTTCAAATTAACGGGTATCTATAGGCAAAAATCCGAACAATCATCTCCTCCTCTAATGATCATATTTTTCCTTGAATTTGAAAGGGATCTGTACACATGTCACTCAACCAAGGGTTATTTTAAAATAGATTATACAACATAATTGCATGTAATATAATATGGAAATCATTATCATGGGTAAAAAACATAAATATGTAAGGAAAAAAATTAATCTGAAGAAGCATAAACATGTTTAGCATCTGAAAAAATGATATGATTATTTAAGGAAATGAGGTAACATTATGAAAATCATTTAATCATATTTTTGTGAAAGTGAGAGTTTAATTCTAAAAATACGAATAATTTTATTATGAAAAAATAGAGAATCTTAATCTGAATTCGGATGAATTTGGAATCTTATTTACAAGGATTTCTATATTTGAAAAAAAATGAGAGCTCAGAGGCTTCTTTTCAATAAATTCAGGATCTCATTTCTAAAGAAATTAGAGTCTAATTTCATATGAAATCTGAGTTAGATTTTAGAAGAAATGTTTTTCGGATTTTAGAAGAAATATGTGTCCAATTTCAAAAGAAAACTGAGCCTGATTTCAAATGAAATCAGAGAATGATTTTAGAATAAATCAGATTCACAACTCTGGCAAAATCAGATTCTAAGGAACTATAATGTTCTATGTTTGGTAAGGATCCAATTTTTGGTTTAAGAACGATATGGATAGATTAAGTTTGATAAAACATTAAATTAGACATTGAAAACAAAGGTTTTGGATATAAATTTTTTTAGAGAAATAACATTTTTCTTATGAAAAGAATCCATAGAGAAATATAATATTCTTTCTAAGATGTGATTGTGATTATTCAAAACATAATAGAAGGTAAAATTCATAAGATAAATTGTTGAATGAAAATATCTAGTTTGATCCCCCTTGACATGTTATTCATCTGTGCACTATAATTTAGAGGATTTTACCAACAATACAATACATAATTCCCCAATTGATTTCCACACCAACATTGTCCCATAAAAAATTATTTTTAATATATTGTATATGATTTTTTAGGAATCATCCATAAATTATATGGATTTATATAGGGAAATTTATTCAATACAAATTTTACAATCAAAAATAGTACGGCCTGTAGGGTTATTATCACATTTCTTCATCCAAACTTCTTTTGACATTTTATTACAAACTAACAGTTTATATTAAAACATATTTTGATACAATATTACATGATGGTATGTATAGTAGAACATTCTTGAAAAAATATTGATAAATATCATTGAATTAATGGAATATCTTCTTAACTAATTTTAGAGGTCATCTAACCTTTTAACCCTTTAATGAGCATTGTGAAGTTGTGGTACCTTTGTCCTTTTTTTGTGATATTTCAATATGTGTCTTCCCAATATTGAAAAAATTAACATCCAATTATAGAGCACACATATCGATGGTGTTTATATAACATTTAGTTATAATCACCTTCTCTTAATAGACGTTATTTACTATTTCAAATACCCCTTTATATGAAAAAAAAATTATTTCTATCAAAGATTCATGTTTCTTGATCTTCATGTATTTTAATTCTAATTGAAAAAGTTTTATCTCAATATTATTTTTCTAATTTTATTCAGGTGATTAAATATTTTTTTTCTATAGTCATCCATACACAATATTTTAATTCTCTTTATTTAAGCCATTTTTATTTAAACTATGAGGATTTTATTTCAATATCAACATTTATTCCTCCAATTGATCTAAAATATTTAGAAATCATTATACATTCTTGATTTTTTTGTAATGCATTTTCTATGATGTATATATAATTTTTCAGATGTGTGATATTTTCCTCCCAACATAGAAATAATCCTATAACAAGATAAATTATTTCTTTGAGAATTAATGATATAATATATATCAATATCTTAACTCATATATTTTTATATGTTGTAGATTTATCATCATGACCTCTTATTCTATAATTTCCTTCTTTATAAAAATTTATACAATAAGTTTTACACACACCATGAACAATTAACTTTCTTGATTTACTTGAAGTGGGAATGTTATCTTCCCCCTTGGTGGAAAAATAAACCACCTATTCCATATGTTCAAAACCTGATATTTCATGTTTGATATAATTCTATATGAAAACTGATACTTCATATTCATTACACTATAGGGATTTTTTCATCTTTACTTTCTCTATTATTATCATATAAATCATAGTCTTGTTAAAAGTATAAATTTTAAACGAAAATACAAATTATTTACCAAAACCTAAATTCCTTGTTAAAACTGAAAGGAAAATAAAATATTAAAATTGAATAAAATAAATGTAATGAATGAAATAGATGGGAACTATGTCTTTGATAACAATTCAGAGGACTACATTGAAATATACTCAATAATGAGATTGGGTGGGGGTAGGTGAATTTGTGTTGGGAATATTTTAACCAACAATTAATTTTTCACCTAAACTTTTTTAACTAATAGTATATTGATTATACAATTATATTTTCTTTATCCTATAAAAGTATATGAAATAAGGTAAATGATAGAATAATATATTTTTAAAGGGTTCACAAAATAGTAGGAGAAGCTAGTCCATGCCATGTAGGGTAAAGATAATTACATGAAATCTCTACTATAATGTGATACAATGTATAGTAATTTAACTAAAAGATATTCTTTAGACCATGTGTGATTCACAATAAAGATTAGGGGGGATATAAGTAATAAGAAATCCTTAGATTTGTTTGGACCTAGTTCAACTTGGATGCCCTCATTGGTTCTTTATACTTACAGTAAATATACTCTTAGCCTTCATCATATGTTACTTTGCAACACTAAGAATGTATTCCAAAATATGATAATTTTGATGGATGTTATAGTGCCACATTGTTCTCCGTGTTTTTCTTATTCACTAGATACTTGAAAAATAACTAGGAAAGAATCTTATTTTTTCTTCCTTCATCATAATCCTTCCAATATCATACATTATCTAATCTTATTTATCTAGTAACTTTCATCCAATGATGGTTTTCCTAGTATCATTTTTTCTGGTATCTCTCCCACTTCCCATGTGTTAGATTACCAATTGATAAAAAAAATCTATATGTTATCTTGATAATCATTACTTATTTTTGATTATTGGGTACTTATTCATATAATAATACTATTTAGTATTATAACTTCCACTCAATCCAATACCTATAAATATAATTATTAGTCTATACCCTTTTCCTCCCTTCATCCATTACAATATTTCTCTATTCTGAGTTTTTACTCCATACGAATCAGTCACCCCATTTGGACTCCAAGATTTATCTCAAAAATACTTTAGAAGATCAGCCTGAATGATAATTTCTTTTATGATTTATGGAAAACACATTATTATAACTCTTCAATTATTCTACATAAAAAATATCCAAACAATAGTTCATTAAAATATCTTTACAATTATTATTCACCCCATTATATATGTAGTGGACCACCATACATTGATGGAGATATGAATACTTTAATTTCAAATTTTCCACACAATATTTAAAAAAACGGCTCAGATACTTCCTCTAATTTAACGAATTCAAAATTCCTCAATGATTAGAGATAAAAAATATTTATATGAAACCACATTATATCCTATTATCAATTTTATTATTGAATTATCATTAATTATAAACTATAATCACATTCCTCCTTTGTTATTAACAAAAAATTGATCATCAGGAACAACATACCTACTATTGATATCTTTATGAAAGCTAAATAATTATATTCAAAACCACTATATTTTATAACTTCCATATAAAAATTAATCTCAGTGAAACTTTATCGAGTTATCATTTAAAAATTTGTAGGAATTCCTATGAATTTTTTCACATGGAAATTCCTATTATAGATGGCATGCTCCACCAAATTGTTTTTTGATAACTTCTTAGTTCAGCTAGCTTTGCTCACTCTTCCCATAGAATGATTATTGAAAATAACTTTTTTGGGATCTTCATCCATAAAATTAGATCTAATATTGAAATTTATTTTTTTGTATCTATTTATCACTAATAGGCCATCTTATCCCCTTATTTATGACTATTTTAGAACTCTGTAAGTCATCCTTAAAATCAGGAACCAAATAAATTTATAACATTTTTTATTTACTCAAAAATTTCTATCTGATGAAAATATTTTAAAATATCAACAACCTTTTTCAGATTTGTTTTCATGGATACATTAGTTGTATGATCATTACTTGGAAACATTTTTAAAAAATACTTTATAATTTTTTGTGGAACCTTTTCCTGAATACCTTCAGACACTATTTTCAAATAATTTTCTTATAATTCATCATTATTTTTAGGATTTTTTCTACTCTTTATGAAACTTTTATATGATATCTTCAAAACCATTCATCTATATGATAACTATATTTAGAAACATATTTTATATCAAATTGTTTAAAAATAATCATTGATCATTTGATAATCTCTCCATTAGATAATCATCATAGTTCTCCTCTAAATAATGACTTCATAGGGAAAAATATGATTGATTATTCTATAATTTATTCTCTTCACATCATTAACTTTTTAGAAGTTCATATAATATACATTTATTTAAGTTAAAAATATAATATTTCAATTAAAATGTCTATATGTCTAAATCAATAACATAGATATGGGCTACATGAATTCATCTAGATACAATTGTGAAGAAATAATCTATATACAACACCTTAGTATGATTCATTTATATCAATCATATTTTCCATTGAAATAGCTACTTGATTTCTTCTCATGTTTCTATGTAGAAATTGTCTATTGCAATCATCATGTTTTCCTAAACATCACCTTCCTCATTTATATTATTTCTTATTTCATAAAAACATCATTTAAGAAAATTTAGCTAGAATCTTAATAAGTTTTATCATTATACTTATATACAGTAATGGAATATGAATTTCCATTTTTTGGATTTAATTTGTCCAATCATAATTTTCCTTATGTGACCATGAATATAATTAGTAAAATATTTGTTTCCACTAGTATTATAGTCAACTTAGTTCATTTATATTGATCCATTATATGTGTGAATATTCCATACATTTTTTCCCAAACATTCATATATTTGATTGTAATTTTGACCATTCTCTATTCAATTAGACAATAAAAGATAAAATTTCATAGTTTATTTTGATGGAATATATTATTATATCTTTATAAGATAATTTCCATTTGATTAATTCATCTAATAACACAACTTGGAAACCCCATTCCAATTAATTCAATATGGTCTACACAGTCTGATCACATTGGTAAGTTCGACTCCATATTATCTCCTCGTCCAACTGACATGTTTCAAATCATCTACACTTTATCCATCTATTTAAATTCACAAACATCTTAATTAATTTTCTGAGGAAAAAATTAATAAATTTGATAAAAAATTATCATCTCCATCAATAATTGAACATTTTATAGAAATTATGATCATCTCACCAATCATCATAAGTAAACTAAAAGTATTCCAAATAATTATCCCCTTTATTGAGATAATAATACTTTAGCACTTATTTCCATTATCAATAATTCATCCTAGAAACACCAAAATTATTAATAGGCTTGTATGCTTTAACTGAAATTTCCATCAGTTTCTTGTTTCTATCATATTCAACATATCAATATCAATGAAATCTTTCTATTTCATCATTCACATACATATATTAGAAACCATTGTAAGAAATACAATATAAACACAATGTGGGCTACTCAATATATTTATATTGTTATAGTTATCTAATTATACATTTTTTTAAGGAAATTGAATGTATTTTCAGTCTATAGGGACTTTTTAGGCTTTATCATAATTTAAAAGTTAAATATTTTCAAAAACATTACTTATGATGTTTAAAATTGTGATTAAATAATTATTTTTTAATTTAAATTATTTAGAATATATATTTTGTTAACAGAGACATTTGATCACTTTTTTTGTTGTATTGAAACATCTATCAAAAATTTTGATTATTTTTTTAATGGATGGTTTTATTTTGAAATCTTTATGTAGAAATTCTTTAGTATATATCCTTAACAAATATTTTAAGGTTATCACTATATGGTTTTTTTTTAAATATTTATTCTATATTTTTTAAATAATATTTAGTTTTATGGATATTTTTATTTGAACAGGTATTAAAAATTAATAAATAAAATCTGAACCTTGTTTAATTTTCTTAAATAGAAAATTTTGGTTTGTGTTTTGATGATTTTACTCACATTTTCCAAAAAAAAAATAAAAGCACAATTTAGTTGAATGCATTAAAATCTATAATTTTTTATAAATAAATAAGTGATTATACTAAATGGCCCACATAATAATGTTTATATATGTTAAGATATTCCTTTATTTGATTTATTGTGTAAAATTTATTGGGAATGTTATGAGTTTAAATTTTGGAAATTGTGAATATTTAGATTTTTTAGAGACTATAATATTCTTGTATTGGTTGAATTTATTGGTTTAATTTTCATTTATAGGATTTTTAGAATACTTTTTGATGTTCTAGGTTTCACAATTTTGTGAATGTCCACACACATTCTATTTGTTTCTAGAAAAGGGGCTTTAGATAGAAGGAATGAGATGCATAGGTTCATGCATGGTATGAGGAATGTGAACAATACTTTTAGAATGTGGAAGATTATTATAAAACCATTTATTAACCCTCCCCAGACACTAAAAATAATTAATGCAATGTGTTATGGTAGTTTGGTGTTTATAATTTCTTAAGAAACAATAAAATTGGGGTAAAACTTCAAAAAACCCTAAATTTTGATTCATATGTCTATTTGTGCTCTACGTGTTGTCAAATAAAATATTTTAAAATGATATATAACTTATTTTACTAATATTATCAAATAATTAATTTTTATTCAGAAAAATATGTCCATAATTCTACTAAAATCAATTTTAATACGGTAGTGTGAGATTTTCTCTATGAAGTGGAAAATTTATGTTCTTTATATGGAATATTTCATTATTATTAGGCTATTTGTTATTTTAAAAATGGTTATTGATATGCTATTTTTTATTTATAAATGATATTATGTTTTACAAATTAGGTTTTATTTAAGAAATGTAGATTATGCTCAATGACATGTGTAGCGATTTTTGAAAAGGAAAAACTATTTTAGAATAACATGGATCAATTGTATATAATTTTCATATAATGTTTACATTTAATGTAATTCTAGTGAATTTTTTGTTGTATTACATTATGATAGTTTAAAGGGGATGATTTATTATTTACCCAAAATCAAGATATGATTTTAAATAATAATATATTTGTAGAATTAATAAAGTGATAAGTATTATTCTAATTGAATTATAATTTTATCTATATTATTATATTAAATATATATTTATTATTTATATAAAACCAAAAATTACTTCCTAAATCTCTAAATTTCATATATAGAATTTTTGAGTGGTGTAATATTTATTTATATTGTTATTGTTATTATTATTTGAATATTGCATGTAATCTTTTGTTGGTGATTTGAAATATGAAAATGTGTTCCCTATAGATTAGGATTAAATAGTATTTTATGTATATTTTGGTTACCTTTTGTATATTATAATTATTTAGGTTAATTTTTTTATTTTTTATCAGATAAATTTTGATATAATTATTTGAAAAATTAAAATGTGTTCTGATAAATAATTTTATATTCTTAAATATATATCAAAATTTTTGTTGTAATATTACTTATATAATAGTAAAATTATTTAATAGGTGTTCATGTAAATGATTATGAAACCCCAATTCATTCCCCTATGCACAAGACACTACCATGGAAAATATCATACTCGAAAATTGAGTTCTATGTTAGAGTTTTAATCTTTCACCAAATTATCAAAGACACCCATGTAATTATAAAAGTGAAAAATTTCATACCTTATTAATATTATTAATTATTTTTTCTAAAGATATGTTATTTATAAAAATATTATATATTTTCTCAATAAATAATAAAATATTTTTATTCTTACTAAATATATATATATATATATAACATGTAGTTATATTTTTAATCATTATTTTAAGATTTTCGTATTTTAATATAAAAAATATCCATCATTTTCATAATCATCATATAAAATGTATTTTAGAGTGTTTTTTTGGAATTTTCCATAAAGATCGTTTTTGGGTGAATAATAAGAAATAATTATTTTTTCGAAAATTGTATTTTATATTCATTCATTTATAAAGTATCATTCTATTTGAATTTATTTTTATATTAGATAATTTATAATTTATTTAAAATTATATAATTAATGCCATTTAAGTCAATATAATACTTGAATTTGGAATAAAAACATTTCGAAAATTGAAAGTTATTTTGTTAAAAACGTTTTTTTGTTCTGTTTTGTGGGTTTTTAATGTAATTTACACTACATATAGTAATTAAATTTGATAAGAAACATTGTATTTTAAACCATAATGTCCAAAAAAAATTATGAGGCCTTTTTTATTTTGGATCATTATGAATAGTAACTTTCTTAAAATAGGTAATTACCATGGTAATGTTAAAATGGGTTAAATTTGTTAGAAAAAATGAAAAGTGGTTAAGTTACCTAAATAAATTTATAAAAAATTTGGATGGAAATAATTTTACACTATATTATATCTTATTTTAATATGATTTGTTTGATCCATTTTGCTTCAGTAAGACATTAATTATTTTTAATATTTTATAAAATTCGCATTGGTGAGGGGCAGGTCACGGGGTCAAGTCCTCAGGCTTTCGATTTACTGTACTTTTCTTCTTTATGTCGTGTGCCACTTTCGTGGTTGTATCCAACTTTTTTTAAAATTCACATTGTATCCTCTCCAACATATAAATGAAAACATCCTCTACATTATTCTACACACTTTATGAGACACTTAATAAATTCTACAATTACTGAAACCCCTTCCCAAAATCATTCATCACTTCATATAGGTCTTTTTTTTACCATAATATCATCATAGAAAGGAATTAGGTATAAACCATAGAGGGCTTTCATAAGAAGACTTATAGTTATTAATCGAGTGTTTTCATTTTATTTCATCATCTACTACCATAAGATATTATTCAAACAAACTGAAATAATGAAATTAGTGTCTTGTATAAACAACAATGTTATTATTTTTATGATATATCCCTTTTTCATATACAAAACCATTAAATGAAAAATAAAAACATTACTTGTTCATACTTGTGTAATATCACCTCGTGTGATGATACATTTCATTTGTCGTCAAAGACTACTAAGGTGATTATAATTATTGATACAATTAAATAATAGAATATATATTATATAAATTTCTTTTTAATGGAAAATAAATATTCTACATATTTCTATACCATTAAAAAAATAATAAAAATATTTCTCATTTGTATATATAGATGAGTACCTGGCGATGTGATGTATTTTATTTCTTATCATTTCTTCACGTGGATTGTATTTATATGTGCATTTAAAGAACTAATATTATATTTATTATATAATCATAATTACATAAAGAAAAAATGATACATAACTTCTTTCTATCATGTTTGTTAAATGATGGAAACATTACTCATGCGTCCGTACGACCAATCGTCTCCATGATTGTAATGTAATTATATTTTCATACATATCATGCATGGTTGGTACTAAAAGAAAAAAACTATATAAAAATATTAACTATAAAATTTTATATATTACATAAATGATATATTAATGATCCATTTGATCAAAGTATATTAACAGAATACATTTTGGACATATGAACCAAACATCCTCAAAATAATCAAACTAAACTGAATCAATTAAGTCATTATGTATAGATTGGATATAAGTTAATCAAAATGAATAACAATGTCAGAAAAAAATTATTATGTATGTAAATAATGAACATATTTTTACTATTTAGGAATGTGAATAATGTATGTGAAAAGTTATAAATGAGGGAAGAGGTACTTTACATTATAGCTTCGTTTTAAATGTTGTAAAGATTTATCTTCAAAATCATTTTCCATAGTGTCTATATTGTTAAAATTTATTTATTTATGTATTTATATTGACATAAATAGATTTTAAATAACATTATGTGTCTTCTTTCATAATTTATAAGGATTGTTTTGAATTTATTTAGAAAAGGAAAAAATAATATTCTATTTTAACATATATGACATGAGTTGAATTACAACATTAATGACTATTATTAATTAAGAAGAAACCACTTCATTTTTAATTTCTTTTAGAATATATAATTTTATATTTTTCATGAAATTATTTTTAAAATACTTTCACAAAAAAATAATTTATTCTTATATTTATGTAAAGAGAGATAGTGATTCTTTTTTTGTGTTAAAATGAATATTTTAATATATTTTTGATGGAAAAGGAAAATTATATATGTTTTAAGTAAGTTATAGTCCATTTATATTTTTTAATTATTATCAGTTATCTAGATATATCCCTTCAAGTCATTGGGAAATGATCTTTCTTTCTGAATAATTATGTTGGAATTAACTAAGTAAGTCAATACATTTTTAAGGGGTCATATAAGGGTTCCAATAATAATTCTACAAAAATGATGTCCCAGGAATCTATATGACCATTATATGTTTTATAATGAGTTTTCATAGATATATATTTACTTAATAATGTAATATTATGATATTTTTATTAATGTAATGGTTATTCCAAATATTGTTAAATTGGTGTGTTTTTACGAAAATCTTTTTTCATGGCTTTTAATTTTTTATAATAAAACCTCATGATTATTATTTTCCATTATATTTTGACATAAAATATTTTTTTGATAAAAAATTGGAAGGAAATATGATTCCATCAGTAGTTAAATAATTAATTTATATAGAAATTAGTATGGTAGAGGAAAACTATATTATTTTATCGCATTGTTTTTAAAATGATCTAATAGAAAAAATTAGTTTTTCATTTATGACCCATATTGATAGTTTTATTTTAATCCCATGTTTGGAAATATTTTTTATAGGTTTTAAGTATGTATAGGAAATATTATGGTGTCATGATGATAATATTGATGATTTTTCATGAAAAGAAAACATGGTTGATTTTAAAAGATTTGAATTGTGAGAAAAATTGATACTTAAAGGATGTTTCCATTTTGTAATTTGTGTTTTCGTTACATAAGTGTTATAACTATCAAAACATATAAAACTAAAATAATATTGAAAAATTAATGAAAATGTATTATTTTTTGGAATGAAATTATTGGTTGAATAAGTATTGTTAACATATATTTTATATCATAGGTTGGTGTAGATAATTTTTTAGGTTATGATCACTTATATAAATATCCTTAATGGATTGTAATATATTATTGTTATCAAATAGAATTTTAAGATCAAATTATTTCATCTTATAAACCATGAATGTTTTGAAAGGGTATTTATAGAGGATATAAGAAAGCTAATGTATGAAGGAACAAAGAGGACAATATCATATGTAATAGAAAAAAAAAGAATAGTTGGAATTATAATAGAGTAATTTTTTACTATGATATTTAGTTGACATCGAATATGAAACACCCTAAGATTTTTGGGAATATTTTTGTACAAATAAATTTAGAATTTTTGATATATTTTGTTACATGAAAAAACAACTTTTATATTGTGTTATATTCAACACTATGTTTATTATATGTTAAATATAACATAGAGTTCATATTTCCAAACACACAACAATATGTATAAACAAAACATGATATATTATTAAAATATAATTTTTTTAAATAATAGATATAAATTATCCATTTACATGGAATATATGAAGAGAATTAAAATAATAATTAATATATATTGTTTACACATTTATATAAAATAAATTCTTTGGTGACCATTTCTTTAACAATGAAAATAATGGAAATATTTTTTTGAATAATGTTTTTACACAAAAAAAAAAGAGTTTCACAAAAATAAGTAAAACAACCGACTTTTAGATAAATATTTTAATGAAAATAACACATCATATATATAAAATAATGTATTTAACATTCATCTTAAGAGTTTTCTAGACGATAGATAAGAATAAATCCAATTTTTGGTTTAAATGATAATTTTTCCAAAATATATTTTTGTCGACTTTTTGTCTCAATTTTATTTAAAATAATTCTGGGAACATTTATAATTTTTTGGGATATTAAAAATATTTTTTAAAATGAAAATTAACTTTTTTCTTAGGATAAATTGTTTAGAACTTTCTAAAAAAGAATAATTTTTGATGAATAGTGAAAAATAATAAATTCTATTTCCAAAACTAACTTTTCATTTAAATATTTATAAAGTTAAATTATATTTTAAAAATATTTTGAAATAAAATTATATCAAATATATATTTATTAATCCAATTTAAGACATTTTAATTGTTTTCATTCATAATTATGATATAAAAACATTCTAAAATTTTGAAATTTCTTCTTTGAAACCTGCATTTTCTCCTGGCATAAATATGATTAATTTTAAATTAAAATTTTCCAGTAATGTGAATATAATTCAGATAAATGGATTAGATATTTGGAATAATAATAATTTACATTAAATTATACGTTCAATATAAGTTTACTCTATAATTAATAGGGAAAATAATAAATATTAATTACAACAATTAAAAGAAAATGGGTTTATTGTGGGGTTAAAGTGAATTTATAATGGTTAAAATGATCTATAGACTTATATAAATTCTATTTTATATCCACATGTAAATTATGGAATGTATAAGTCTCCATAATACATTATTTTGGATCATTGTTTCATGAGTAAAGCATGGGAACACCTTTTTCATTCAAAATATTACAAGTGTGCCACTCACCTCATATATAAAAGATCACCCTGTATCCTCTTTTATTAACACCATAAAACCCTTTTTATCCAATAACAGCCCCAATAACTTCCCAAAATCACAATTCTTATAATATAATTCTTATTTTGGACATAAATACAATCCATGAAGTATTTTTATGCAAAACCATGGAGGTTACCTAAAGAAGAGGTAACGTTCTTCAACAAGCATTTTAATTTTATTTATTACTCCAACTGCTGTAATTATTTTTAAACCATACTGATATAAAAAATTCATTATATTAAATATATTTATATTTTCTATTCTATATTTATGACATACAATCATCTCTAATTCCATAAAATGGATTATGAAATCACTGTTCTTATGTACGAAGTACAATCGCCTCACAAACTAATGTTATTCGTCTTTCCATTACCACCTCCCATAGTTTGGTATGATGATTAATATAATGGGTATATATGATATTTATAAAACCCTTATACCTATTTTTTCATTATATTATACATATCATTTTATTTTACATTTGATAGGGGATACGAAAAAGTCATGTGTGTGTAGGGTGGACTATCGCCTAAGGAAGTGATGTGACTTGTTCTTTTCTAATGATTTATTTTGAAGATAATAAGGATATATTTATTTGATATTAATGAAATAAATATTATAATAATTGAATATTTATCATTATTTAGGACAAATTATTTTTTTCTTTCTTAAATTTTCACTAACTGACTGATAATAAAGTCCTTCGTGTACTTGGGGACTACCCCCTTCATGAAGCGATATAACTCTTTTTCACCACCATACCACATTGAGGATGTGAATAATAATATTTAAGAATATAATATGTAATTTATGATATTATTATCATTATTATTGTACAGAATATTACTTACCTCTTTTCCATAATGATCATTGAAAAATGGAAATGTTACTCATGCATATATATAACCTACCGTCTCCATGATCGTAACATGAATCACTTATCAAAAAAATATTTCATGATTGGTCTTAAAAATATAATTGATTTATAATTATGAAAGTTATTTCATTATTTTTTTATTTATATGATTTAACCGTGATCAAATTATGTGGAATGAAAATAACATATCAAAACATACATGAAAAACAAAGTGGTTATCCCCTTAAACTTGATTTTAATATGGAATTAATAATAAATGGGAATAGGTAAACCATATATTGAATGATATATAAATTTGTTTCCGTAATATTTGTACAATAAAATTATATTTATTATTCCATATGTTCTTATGATTATGAATTAATCCAATACTTAAGGTGAGAGATTTTTGTCTCTATATTACTTTGTGTGAGAAAAATACCATATTCACCACATGTAACTTTTATGTGGTCTATATACATACCATGAATTTATTTTATGATAAATATTATTAAAATTTATTATATTTAAAAATTAATTTTATGATAACTCTTTCTTGGGGTTTACGGTTAAAAAGTTACTTAATCTATAAGATATATCTGTCTCAATTTTTCTTCTTTGATACATATGATAATTTGTGTACCTATCTTGTATCTAAATGTGTATATACAAAACCTAACAAATATTATCAAGAATTTATTTATTCTCATGAAATTTTACATTTAATTTACCTATATTTTTTCATTGGTCTTACATTTCAATGTTAGCAAAGTGGTAAATATTTTATGTTACAATCCCTTCATTTATAGGAACTGTTTATAATTATGTTTCTATTGTTAGAATATTATAATATAACTATAAATAAAATAATTAATTTTATTCCCCTTTTTTTATTTCATTGGTTCAAAAATTATCAATTAATTTTTATCTCTTTATGTACTTAAGAGTTCAAAAATAAAGTTTTTAGGAAAAAACCAATTTTTAATCAAATAACATTTTCCATTCATGACCATGATTTTTAATTTTTTTTAAATTTCAAAACATATTTATTAAATAAATTTTTACCAAATTTTTACTTTTTTAAAAATTATTTTAAATTAATCTTCATGTTTTATTTAAAACAAAACGTTTCTATTATTTAAAGAAATATGAAAAGAATCATTTTTCTATTTACATTAATGACATGAACAATATTTCATTACATCATTACTACTCCCTAATCTAAAGATTCCATTACAGTATTTCAAATACATTTTTAATGAAACTGTTTTCCATAACATTTTGTAATATATTTATATATTTTAAATAAATTATTTCAAAGTGTAATGTCTTTGGTAAATATATTTTTTCAAACATTTTTTCAATGAGGAAAGGCTATTTTCTTTAATAAATGTTTGAATTAATATTTATGAATTATTTTTTATCTAATATGAAATCCTATGATGTAAATTATTATTTACTTGGGTTTTTATCCATGGTTACCATTCTTATATATTCTTTTAACGGTTTATATTTATAATGACATGATGTTTATAAACCTCATTTCACATCCATGAATTATAGATTGATAAAATTCTTTTGAAACCAAATTCTATTTCCATGGTTTTTTCTTTTCTAAAATCATGATAGTATTATGAAACCAATTAATTTCCCATAGGTTATGTTATGATGATATATTTATAAAACCCATTTCATTTCATCGGTTCTGATATCATGATAGTTTTATGATCTTATGGCACACTTATGTATAACATTTATTATATTATAGTGGTTATGTCTTAGCAATGTATGGTAGTTATGTTATTACTAATTATAGTTGTTATGTTATAACAAAAAATGGTTTGGACCTACATCTCCCTCTAATTAATTGGGTAAACTTTTATATCTCATGAGATATATAGGATCGGAACAAAAAGTCAACTCAGTTCAATAAGGGAATTTGTATACAACGATGGCATTGGTTTTGAACATTGAATACCATGATGGATTAGGTAGTTAACCAATTACAATAGAAGTACTGGGAATCCATTGGGGATGGTGGTGTGTTCCTCCAAGGAGTTGTTATCGACCATGTTGTTCTCATATATGTTTTGGAAAATATCCTTGACTATTAGGGAAATTATTTTCCCTGATTATATGTAAGCCAAAAATATATGTCTTATGCCAATGTAATTATCTCATGGATCATGTTCTTTGATTACCTTCTGATTCATGTCTTAAGAACAACTAATCATTATTCCATGAATCAAGATTGTGAACTTTGGTGTACGTGGTATGGTTTTCAAATGGTATGCTCATGTTCTTACACAATAATTATCATATTATGATTACATATATCCCTTGGTTACCCTTACTAAGCACACGATATCACCCATTTTATATATCCTTTCCCCAGTTTATGAAGAAATGTTTTAATTAGGTATGTTTTTGAAGTGTACTAATGAGGATTCTATTTATATGATACACTAAATATCCTTAATGAATTAAGAAGATTTTGTTCCATGATTCCAAAGTAAATAATCTAATATGGCCCTTATGATTTTTTTTAACATAATGAATATTAATCTAAAGATATTTAATATATATGTATTATAATTTTGGGCTACTATAGAGTACAAATAATGGTGGTATCTATGTGAGAGAACTACCATGTTTACCTCATAGGAAGTTTTACATTGTAACAAATTTCATAAAACACCAATCTTTGCATTAATTAGATCATATAATCATGTGCTCGCTAAATGTTAGGTTAGATACTAGGAGAGGATATTCAATGTCATGTGTTGTTAAACAATTTTAATTATTACACTATATATTTACCATTTTGATGGTGAAGAAAATTATTTATGTTCAATGGTCAAGAATATTAGAGAAAAGAATGATATAAATGCCTCAAAAAATGAGATGAATTTTATAATATCATCCTTGAGAAATATTTTCATATTTTAATTTGATATTATATAGATATTTGATTCATTTAATTTCTATAAAAGTTTATTTCATGATTTTATATGAATCAAACTTTATCCAATTGTAAAGGTAAATACCAAATTGTATCTATGATTTTGATTTTATATTAATCTATTTTATCCAGTAATGTGCCCAAGATATCAATGTGAATTGGATTATCATGAATGTAAATGTTTTTAGAAACCATTAACAAGTTATAAGAGGGTATAAGTGGAGTTTTTGAAGAATCATGTGTCCAACAATAACAAGTATAATAATATATCATGTTAGTTAGAAATTGGGAAGCATCTGTTGAGGAAATACAAAGGTAAGATTATCAAGTTTCCTTATTGTGTTCAGTGTAGAAAAATGCACATATAAAAAGGTCTTATCAAATGTGGGAAGTTTTTCTGATATGGTAAGGTTGAACATTTGGATAGTGAATACAAAAAAGAATCACAATTATGATCAAAAAATAATTAACGGTTTAGAGTATAATAATTTTACTATAATGAAATGTAATATTATTTGATATTTTTTTTAGTAGATTGGAGTAAAGAATTGAATTTATCAAGATAATATGAATAAAGGTGTGGCTATATCCATTGTAACTATTTCAGCAGATGCATGACCATCCAGTTCTGTAGTATTAGTTACATTACATGTTTATTCAAATTTATATAATGTAATTATTGATCGACGATCTACATAGTCTTAAATTTTTATAAAATTTACTGGTAATTTGAAAATTTTACATCATGAAATTAATATATAATTTTTGGTAAAAATATTAGGGGTAGTGTTACAAAAATGTTTTAGTAATGATATCCCTATTATATTTTCGAAATTATTTTCCATAATATTTTATTATATATCCCCTTGAGCAGTTCGATGTTATTTTGGGTATGGATATGATTTCTATTTATCTTATAATGATTAATTAAATATCTAAATAAGTTGTGTTTTGTAATGTTGTTTAGTTAATTTACAAGAATTAATTCACACATTTGAAAAAAAATATTTAGAATACGATAACTTCATTAAAGATACAAATGAAGGGTATCTTGTACATATTGATGTTATTAATGAGACTATACAAATTTTTGATTTTCCTACAGTAAATTAATATATGATGGTATTTCTTGATGAGTTTCTTCATATTATACCAGACCAGAAGATTTAATTTTCTAAGGAATTAGTTCCCAACATTAAGATAATGTCAAATCATTTTTATCAAATTTTCTAAGATATACATTTGGATTTGAAAAATAAATTAGATAATTTTATTTATAATGGTTTCATTCATCATTGAAATTCAATATGGGTCCCTCCCATTTTGTTTTTAAAAATTATTTCGGGTTCTTAGTGTCATTTCATGGGTTACAAAGAATTTAATAACACCACTTTTAAAAATAGATTTTATTTATATCATATAGATTACTTGTTTGATCATATTTCGGGATAAATCCATTTTTAGAAGCTTGTATTTGGTCCAATTAATAATGAGACCTGGAATTTTATTCATAAATGACTCATTTTTTAGATGAATAATCAATAAATTTTATAATTACACGCTCAAGGATAATAATAGTTTAGTGATTTTGGAGTCTGGAGAATTTTTATATTATATCATGAGTAATCTTCAACATCCCCCAAAAATATGTCCTCACATAGCACCCTTCTAAATAAATCCCTAACTAAACATTTCCTCCCAATATGGAGAATGAAACATTAGAAAGGGCGAGCTCAGATACCCATTAATGGAAAGTATATGAGATATCAATAAATTATCATATTAAATAAAAAGATAATAATAAGTATATGTTATCATAAAAAAGACATAGGAAGTTCATGACCAACTTTTTATAGATCATAAACATGAATAAGGATATAAAACATTATCATTATAGAAAAAATGGCCCATATGAGTGAGAAATAACTATAAATCAATCAATAAACAAAATACCATATTAGAAATGTGTGGAACGTTCAATAATATTGAAAATGGATTTCATATGTCATGTTTATATAACAAAAACTTTAATATTATGGATTCTAACTTATAAAGGGCTCCCTATTATTGATGTGGATCGCCTATTTCCAATAGTGGATCAGGATGCACAGGTTTACCATAGAGGATAAATGCCATCCACTTGTTTCTTATCTCATGATATATAAAGATTTACCAAATGCATTATAGGGATATAGAATTCCCACCCATATTATAATGAAAAAAACATTTATGTGTTCCACAATATAATAATAAATTCATCATATCATCACAATGTAAACCTTGTAAATTAAACCAGTATCATAAACGTTTCCTTAATTCACCATAGCATAACCCATGAAAAAAATTCATTCCTAAAAAAATCATCTAGAAAAACCATAACCATCTATATAAATAATAATGATGGAATCAATAAATCTTAATCCCACTAAATAATATGTAACATCGACACATGTAATATTAGACCGAATATGATTTTTAATATCACGTGGAAAATTTATTGTGGAATATATAATTTCCAATTGTAAAAAATCATTTTAAAACATTACATTTTAAAAAAAATAAATTTTACTGAAAATAAAGTTGGATATATATACCTAGGAAACATTAAGAATAATTTCAAACATTTATCGAAAAAAATAGACTTTCACTTTTAAAAAGACGTTTTTTTAAAAAAAAATTCCTATTTTTTTGAAATCCCTTTCTTTGAAATTAATCCATGAATCTTATAATGTAACATTTAAAATAACTATTTTTCCATGATGGTAGAAAGTTCATTTCATGAAATACACATTAATACATATATTCATTTCACATTTTCGTTAGAATCAAAATAGTCATTGTTCATGTAACACCCCAAGATTTTATAGTAAGTTATTTTTTTTAAATTAATTAAATAGCTTGCGCCACACGCAACACTGAGTTCGATCACACCACGACTTAACAAACTAGCCGTTCAGTAGCGGTTATGAATAGTATTAACTAAATTTTGAATTTTTTATACTCCATATAATTTTAGAATCCATATTATGTGTTTCTTAGACATAATATAAGAACAATTTCATTTTTTAAGATCAAAGAAGTATTTTTCAAAAACATCCAACTTTACAACCTTTTAATGGAAAACGCTTTTAAAAAACAATATTTTACACTTTTATATATTCAATTTAATTAAATTAAATTTTTATTTAGTATCAGGACCTAAAAAATTATTTTGGATAAATTTTTGGTACTTTCCTAATAACTTTTATATTTTGATGAATACTACAAAATACTAAATTTTAATTGAAATCAACTTTTTTTAATCAAAATAATTTATAGTGTTAACATATGTATTTTAATGGTTTGTAAGTATAATTAGATTATATTTTTATCATTTAATACAGTTTTGGTGATTATAAGTAATTTCACATTTAAAATTGATTTAAACACATGTCATTCTTTTAATAGTTTTTAATTTTTAAAAACCCGCTTTTCGGTTTTGACAATGGAAATTAATTTTAAATTTATTAATTAAAATACTATGTTTTGAATTTGGTAAAATATAATTCATTTCTGAATTCTTAATATCAAAATTATCTTAGTTTAAATTTTTGGTATTTTTCTAAAAACTTTGAATTTTTGTTGAATAGTGAAAAACACTGCGTTATAGTTTAAAATCGAATTTTTATTTAAATAATTATTTATTTTATTTAAATTTATTTTAAATCAAAATATATTTATAATACCTATATAAGTTCAATGTAATTAATTGGTATCATTTCATAATAAAATTAGATGTACAAAATTTTATTGAACTTTTTACCGTCTCTTACCCACCTCCTATGAGCATTTACAAATTTACATAAAACTTCATTTTACCGCTTCTGTGAGTTGAATTTCAAAAATTCTAGCGACACGGTTGATATAAGTAAGTAAAATTTGATTCAATATGATGAAAATAATATTTGCGGAATATTGACTTTTTTACTTTTACTTACCACGGTTAAAAGTGAATAGGGAAATTAAGGGTAAAAATTATATTATTATTACCCAAAAACATGTTTTAATTCTATTGGATAAGTTTAATTCGATCAAAAACAACCTTAGGAATAAAATATGATCCTTTAGGTCCACATTTATTAGATTAGGACATTTATTATTATTTTATTTAAAGAAGAGTTTAAAGAGTTGAAATCAATGTTTAATAATTAAAACATTTGTAATATAAGGTTATACATAAGATAAATTAGACTATAAATATTAATTAGAAGTCTAAAAATATTTTCTATACAATGGTATTTTATTTATATTATTTATATATTAAATAATCTAATTTATTTATGACACAATGATGAGGCAGTAATTACCTAATTAATGAAATATGAAAATAATTGATATTATAAATATCCAAATAAATGTAATTTGAGACTTTTTTATGAATTAAACTTATTTTAGAGGTTAATATGTCATTTTAGGGTTGGTTAGATGAATTTTTTTCTTGTTAATAACGATGTTATAAATTTATTAAAAACAAAATACCAAATAGTGTGAAAATTGACCTAAAAGAGTTTTTAAAAAAATTAGTGTTTTATTAATTGATATTCTATTCCTAAAAATATATGGTTGGAAAAAAGATTTATATAATATTATATATGTCATTAATTAACCACTTTATGTTCAATTTGATGTTTATAGTATGTTTATTAACCATATAATATAAAAATACAAAGAGACATGATAAATGTCAAACTATTTAACTAAGATTTAAATCTAAGGGATAAAGTTAATATAGTAACCCAAACCTGTCTAAAACCTATTGGTTGAGTAGATTTCGACACATCCCCACCTTAGCCTTTAAATAAATCATTTTTGAACCATTATAAACCGAAAATTATTTTATTATAAAATAATATTTCTAGATTTTCCTAAGGTTCCCCTCACCCCTCTTATAACAGGTCACTTCCCCTTATCGATAATTCACACCTTAAAATCCATTTGGCACGGCCAAAACCTACCCAAATACCATCTCAACTATCATCCATTCATCATAGAGGCATTACTTTAGTTATAAATCCAACCTAAAGATCCATTTTGATCAAATCAAAAGGAAGAACACGAAGAAGAGGTAAATATTTCATGACCTCTTTCAAGTTCCTTTTTCATCCACTTCTTCTTTCTTTGTTGCTTCCATTCTAAAATAATAACTCCAGTATCTTATATATACTGTGATTTGATTATAACTATTTTACAACCATATTCATCATTTTATCCATCATTTGAATGACATGTCACTATACGTGCGTACATACGGCTTATCGTCTCCATGTCGTGGTGTAATTATTATTCAATACATTATTATTCGGATGGGTATAGTAATGATGTATAATTGATGTAAATAATATATATAACAAGATAATTATTCTGTATATATGATATAACATCCAATTATATATTATTTTAATATCTAAAGAATGATATTGTCGCTCGTGCATACGTACGGATTACCGTCTCCGCGAACACGATGAGATTCATTCCCCATCGTATCAATTCAAGAATAATTTTCATTAGATGATTAAAAATAATGTTTAAAGACTTAATATCATTCTTATTATGAGTAAGATACATTATATCCATAAAAAACGTTACTTACGTAACAAATCATATAAAGGAAAACGAATCAGTTAACAACCGAAATGATGACAATACTAAAATATTATCAACAAAACAATATTGAAAGATCATATATGATATTATATTAATGTATATGATTCTTGTATAATTTAATAACAATTATTTCACAATTATATATGATGTTAACCTACCCTCGACCAAGGAAAAGTACAAGGTAAGGGGTTTTCTTATCTCACTTTTAATTTTGTGAGATGTCCATTGTTCATCACTTATTTATTGGATGTGGGGTATTGTGTACTTCTATTTGATATATATTCTCATGATTATATTTATATTAATGGTATTCTTTGATTGATTTTGTTGTTATTAACTTTTTTTCATACGACTCGATTGATTACAATGAAGTAAGGGTTTTTCATCTCACTTTTTATTCCTGTGAGATTCATGCTATATTAGCCACTATTTACTTTTGTGTGGCGTATGTATTGTCTATGATTGTATTCATGGTGTAATATACCATAATTTATGGGTGTTTACATATTCATTTTATGTTCTTTCTTTCATGGGTTTTATGTTTCATAAGTTACAAAATCGGTAAGGGAATTTCAAATTTCAATTTCCACTCGGTGGGCTTTACGCATACTTCATTGATTAGTCTACTCTAAGATTATGTGTGGAATCTCTATTTATTATTTATGTATTAATTTAGACTCCCCTTTGTGTGGATATACATTTTATACACATTATCACTCCATTGATAATTTCTCAAGTCATTGATATAAACTTGATCTTAACTCAATTTACATTCATTGAGTTAAACATCCAAGTCATTGGTGTTGTTTTTTTACAAGAATATGTTTGAATGTTCTATAATATATTTACACTAAATATCCAATAATATTGAGTGTATTTCTATTTTTAAAACATAATTATGTCATTGATTTATCCTTTACCTAATGATACTATCTTTATAAGGGATTTCATCTCAATTTACATTCCTTTGAGACTTCTTTGTTGTTATGCACCAATTCAATTTTATATGGTGTATATACTGTCCTTTGAAAAAGTATATCATGAATTCCATTATTCTCAATATATTATAAAATTATTATTAGCTAAATTATTTGTATTCAGGGGTATCTCATTTGGTTAGTAACTCTAAATAAAGTATCATTTTAAATGTTTTAGAAATTTATTCTCCTAAATATTTCTCATTAATGTCCATGTTTTAAAAATGGTTTTAAGGATTTATTTATATGGGAATTAATGTTTCACAATTAAAATTACTTTTAAATGTTTCAAATTGTTATGAGACACTTTGATTCAAAAATCTATTTTTAAATGGATTATTTAAAAATAGTGTGACTTTTAAATGATTTCAAGAAAAAGGGGATATTTCTCTCAAATAGTTTTGATGATTATTTTCATCTATGTCAATATCCTTAATTATTCTTTATTGAGGTTAATCTGTCACAATACAATATTCCATATTGTATTGACTGTGTTATGTTTGACTGTGGATGTGTTATTTTTATACCATTCATGGTATGTGGATAAAGTATTGACATTTCATATGATAGTTTTAAAACGAATGTTTATTTTATGTTTCAAACTTTTCATATAAAGAATGAATTGGACATAATAAGTGACTGGTGGAGCCCTCTATAGCTCCTCAATGCATCGGTAGGTATCATGAGACAAACTAGTGTCTTAGAACAAGGCCTTGATAAAATCTTATTTGTAGTATTGGAACAAGCCCTTGACTATGTGGTTATGAATGTCTGGCATTATGCGTTCCATTATTATAAAAGTGGCTATTGATATTGCATGTAATTATTCGACTAGTAAAATATCTATGTGAATAATTAAATGACATTATCTGATTTTATATTTTCTATATTATTATGAAGTTTAAGTCTAAAAAACTTCTACATGTTGAGAATCTGGGAAGAAGCACAAAATTTTATATAATATAGGAAGGGTAATATGTTTTGAGTGTGGAAAATAAGGACACAAAGAATGTAATTTCTGAGGAAAATTTTAAACTATGACTAATATACTGGAGGGGAATAATAGTTTCCCTAAGGAATCATCCATGATTGAATGCTAAAAATCTAGAAATAATAGAAATTATACAAATTGATGTCATAAGAAGAAATATCATGACTAGAATCAGAAATGTGGTTCGATTAATGGTTATACTACTAATTATTAAGAGACAATGAATGACATAGGAAACATATGAACTATTATAATAGTATGTTTCACTTTAACATAAGAAACATTATTAAACTGAGTTTCTGGAATGTCGATAAATGATTCATATTTAATATTAAAGTAATGTTTTATTATGTATTGAGAAGATGAATCCTAGTTAATGTTTTAACAATGAAGTGTAATTATATGTTTTTTTCTAGGTTAATTGAAGAATTATGTTATATGAATAATTAAACAAACCAAGATTGTTCTAAAAACATTAAGGGATTGAAATAATATTTAAAATGGTATTTATGACCTAAAATTTTCATTTAATGGAATAGTGGTATTTTTTTAAAACATTTGATTAAGGGAAGATATGCCTTACTATGTTCTAGATGTTGAAAACATGGTGTTTATTTTAGATAAAGTGATTATTGATTTTAATAAAATAAATTGGATAGTATTGATGACCCGAAAATAGATTAATGATTTATTGACGTAGTGGTATGTCTTATCCTAAATAGATATTACAACAACTTTGGATTAATGTAATATATTCAACAATATGTGATTTTATTTAATTAATAAAGAATCATATGTTTTTTCATTATTTTTTTATGGTAATTTTTGTTATTACCATTATTATATATATTGTATGACCGATATATTCACATATTTGGGATGTTACCACTAACATATAATTAACAAAATTTCAAGGATTTATGTTACATTTATTTTTTGAAATTCAGTGATGTTAAATATTTTGAATTTTGGAAGGGTCGTATGGATAAAAATTTATGGAATGGATTATGTTGAACTTTTGATAAGGGTTTAGATAATAATGTGTTACTTTACTCTATAAATATGTATGAATATTGGAAAAATTTATCTATCTATTTTTATATGATGACAACATGAGGTAGAATGAGGTATTGTCATTCTATTATGGATATTTCGATCCATTGGTACTTTAGGATAAAAAATAAATCCTCATTTATTAAAGTAATAGATAAATTGGAAATTGGGAATATAACCACTAAAGGTTGAAAATTTTCCTACGGTATAACGGATAGTTAATCCATATGTATATTGGTCCATATAAAATTCTTGATCATTTCAAAAAAATATATTATCTAACAGAGCTTCCATATAGCCTCTCTCAATTCAATTATCTGTTCCATATATCTCTCTTGAGGATATACATACCTTATCTATAACATGAAATGAACTCATTGGTCATAAAACTAGATGAATATAATTCCTATGAGGAACTACTCATAGATATTATGTACTATAGGGAACATTTATATGAGAAAAGAACACTCACATGTTAAATGATTTATTGTGAAAAGACAAGCTTTAAGAAGCTATGTGGGAACTTGTGGGTTAAATTATGAAGATGTATCCATGTTTTTTTATAATAGTGATGAATTTGGGGGATTTAATTTATTTTAAAGGGGTATAATGTAACACCCTATGATTTTACAAAAACAATTCTTCAAAAAAGTTAATTTATTCAATATCATATGTTATAGAAAACACTGAGTTTTAAGGAATCACAACATACTATAGAAATATTATTATTTAATATGATAATTATCACCTTTCCCATGAAATGTAAATTATAAATATGATTAACTAAACAATGAAAACATATGTTTTACACCTGTATATAAAATTAATCCCTTTCTAGGAAATTAATTATAAGTGAAAATTAAAAGCCTTTTTGAATATAAAGTTATTCATTTTTGAAAAAACTATTCTTTTAGGTTCACAAAAATGTTTTCTCTCAATAAATTAAGTAATATATTTTGAAGAATTATTTTAACGAAATTTCACTTTTATATATTCAATCGAATATTTAACATTCATCATATGAGTGTTCTAAGAATTAGATAAAAATAAATCAAATTTAATGTTTAAACTACATTTTTATAAAAACATGTTTCATTGAATTTTTAATATATATTTTAAAATTAATGTCTACCTTTTTTAAAAAATATTTTTAAAAAATTAAATTAATTTTTTAAATCATAATTTCAATAGTATCTTTGATATATTTTTTTTATAATTTGTTAAATTATGATTTTAACTGTGAAATGTAAGAAATACTGGTTCTTATCAAAATACATCTTTTTCATTAAAATAATTTACATGATAAATTTTATATTAATAATTTTTGGAAGGTAAAAATTGTAAACAATATATTTATTAATCAATTTTAGTTTATTTAAATCATTTTTATATTTAATTTATATGTATAAACTTTTTAAACATGTGCATATTTTCTCTTTGGAAAACCACATTTTAATAATGTTTATGGGTTAATTTTAAAAAATATTTTGACCCTTATTTCCATGGAAATTGGAAAAATGGATTCAATATTATTGAAAATAATAATTAATATAGTATAATAAGGTAAATATAATATTTTTCAAAATTAATAGTATAATTGTAATTATTAATTTCTGCAGTTAGGCTTTAAATGGGTTCACGATGCAGTTGAACAAAATATATAAGGGGTAAATGGTATAGAAACGTGTAAAACACACATTGGATGGACATATATATACCTCATCCCATTTTTTGTTTAATAATGGACCAATTTTTAGCCTTTTAGAATGAGAAAAAATGGGTACACTTTATTCTTTTCAAAAATTCAATGTGTGTCCTCCTCTCCACTTATAAAAGGCTACCCACTATCCTATCCACTTCACAAATCCAATACCTTTGGTTCATACAATAACAACCAAAATATATTCCTTAATTCACACTGAAAATCCAAGAGATCTTATTTTTATTATGAATTTGTCCTAATAATGATTTACATGTAAACATAAATTATTTTTTTTAGAGGAAGTGTAGTCCTTGAAAATTAATTTTTAATTTTACCCCTTTTTCTAAATACTGAAAATCATATTAAAATATAATAATAAAAACAAAAAAAATTATATAATTAATTTTTTTTATTTCAATGGAATAACCTATATAAATATCATATTCCATCAATTGGGAAATGAACCCATTGATCGGATGTACATCAGATGACCACCTCGCAAATTGATGTTATTCTTTTTACATCACCACCTCTCACATAGGGATAAAATTATATATTTAATGTTTATATATAGAATTTATAATATTATAATACTTATGTAACTATGATATAAAACGCAGATTCTTACCTTACAACCTGTTGCAAAAACCATAGCATTGTTTGCACGTACAGTGGACTACCACCTCACAAAATGATGTGATGTGTTTTTTATTTCTATTTTAATTACATGGTAATAAGTATGTATTAAATGAATATATATGATATTTGTAACATTATTTTAATCTTTAAATTGTGATATCCCATATTCCATCTTAATTTTTATTCCATGGGGGATATGCTAGTGTCATATGTGTGTATGGAATATTACTACCTCATGAAAAGATGTTATTTATTTATCAATAACAATATTCTTGCAAGGTAATTAGGATTAATTTAATTAATATATATATATATATATATAATCTTGATTACATTATATTTTTGAATTTCATATTTCCTTCCTTTCATTCAATTCATCAATAAAATGGAAGCATTTGTTATTCATATATACGGCCTACTGTATCAATGAATTGTTTGTTTAATTATATATCTCTAAATTTTATGGATTAAAATAATTATTTAAATAGTAAATATATATGATATTTGTATCCTGGTAAAAATTATGGATATGATTCAACCATTATCAATGAATAAGACTAAAAATAAAAATCAAATCATACATAAAAAGCAGTTATTACCCAAAAAGTGACTTTGATTTGGAATTTTTAATAAACAGGCAATAAAAGGTTATCTGTAAATCATATATGGTACTATATATTTAAGTAATTTTAAATAATAGTTTCATAACAAACTAATATTTATTACAAATATTTTTCAAATTTCTATAAATGACGTCAAGAATCAAAGTGAATTCCTTGTCACTTTTATTTTTTGTGGGATAAATGGAATATTCACTATGTGTTCCTTTTATGTGTTGTATATAATACATATGAATGTATTTTATTATTTTTATCCTAAAACATATTTTTATTTACATATCCATTTTATTATATATTTTTCATGGGGTTTATTATTTCAATGTTACCAAAGTGATAAGGGTTTTTTTTAGTTTACCTTGTTTCAAACAAATGTTATGTTATATAACTATATTATTTAATGAGGCATATATACAGCCCCTTAGGCATGTGTTATCATGAATTTATTTATTACCATTATATTTTATATTTTATTTAATTAAATTATTTCTTGGGTATTACGATTCAATATTACTAAAGTGGAAATAGTTTTATGGTACAATCTCATCTTTTACCGGGATTGTTTATGTTTTGGCATTCAATAAAGAAATCATCTGATCTATCACTCCAGAAAATCAAAAATATTCATATCCTCTAGGCACTTTTTCAGAATATTTTCTTTTCATTTAGTTCTACACTCTTTTTGAATTCATAATTCCAATATAATGTTTTTAATGAAAAATGACTTTATTTCTCTCTTTGGTTGAAAACAATTTTTTCTTCTATATCAATATTTTCTAAAAAAATCAAAAAAAAATTCATATTCCCCTAGGAATAATTAATTTAATTTCTACACTTTTTTCCTTTGTTACCAAAAAAATAAATTCAATCTTCATGTTGTTCTCCAAATAAGGTGTTTTGGTTTTTACCAAAAATGTTAAATGAATATTTGTTTAAACATGTTTAGAATATCCTACCATCATGGTATCTTAATGTTTAAAAGATTCCATTATAATTTTACAAGGTTACATTCAAAGAATACGTTTTTGAATATTCTATATGTTTTAAATGGTTTTTTTAATTTGAAAGTATATTTTACTCAATAAATTTTTTAAATGATACTTTAATTATTTCATTATAAATTTTTACAGATGTTTTCAATGGAATGGGTTTCTAGAATAATTTATAAATTTTGATTTTTTAAATGCGGTTTTTAATGAAATAGTATTTCCCTTAAGATATGTTCCATGTGATTTTACTTTGAAAATGATTCTTTATTTACGATGAAATCCATTGATGTCACTTAATCCTTACTTTGGATATGGTCCAATGATACTATCTTTATTCCTTATTTAGATGGTTTGTATTTATGATGATAATATTTTTAGGAAAAAGGTTCCTCTTCCATGGGTAATACCATGATAAAACAATTATGAAACACACTTATTTTACATGGATTATGTTGAAATGACAAAATTATTATGAAATATATTACTTTTACGAAGGTTATACTATGAAGAAATTTTTTTGAAACACGTTTACTTTCATGGTATCTGATATAATAAATGTTTTTTACGTTTTGGCACACATAAGTATCATTTTTGTTATTTTATGGGTGGGACCTACATATCTCTCCAATGATTTGGTTATAAATTGATATATCATGAGATAATGAAGATGGTAGTGGGAAGAAATCCTAGTTTATTAAGGGACTCTGTCAAATCTTATATTCATTGGAGTGAATATTTAGTTCTATGATGGTTTTTAGGGTGAACCCATTTGACTAATATATCCTTAGATATGAGGCTTCTCTACTATAGAAATGATTTTATTTGCTTAAGTGTCTACTATAATTCTTTTTTATTCCAATATTATTCTCTCACATCTTAATTTATTTTATTTCCTAATGTTTCAGATCTTATGAATTTTTAATCGTTGTTCCATGACTCAATATTGTTTTCATTGATATGAGGGTATGGTTTTCATATTTCATTATCATGTTATCATACCCTTACCCTCACATTATATTTATGTATTCCCCTTTTTTACCTTTACTTAACATTTGATATCACTCTATATTATGTTTCCTTTGCTTGGGTTTTGATTGTTGGTATTTCTTTGTGATTTGTACAATATGTATACAAGTTATGAGGAACTAAGTAAGAGATGTTTTAGAACTATTATAAACCATTTGTTTCTGTTTATAACTTTTAAAAGGAAGTAGACTTTTATGTCCCTCATTTATATGTTTGTGTGATTTAATGAATGTTCATATCAATATATGTATTATATTTATATATGAAAATAATGTATTTTTAGAGTAGGAATCAATGAAACCTGAAGGAATCTGATCCCTGGGAACTCTCATGCATGAGTTTTTGACAAATCACGGAACTCCTCTCAAGGTATTCATTGGGAAAGGTATTCCGTAGTAGATAGTGGGGTGTCACACCTAAGAGGTGTAGCTTTCCACTGAGTGACCTAATATGTATCAATTATATTCCTTTGGAAATAATTCCATATAGTAATATTCCAAATCTATTTTCAAATGATCTATAAAAAACAAATTCACAATACTCACGTTCAAACACACAATTTCCATAAAAACCAAAAACCTGTCATTCCTACCATTCAACAAATCCCTTTAAAACCAACCCAATTCAATATTTCAAAATACCATTTATATTGACTTTAATTTTCTCGAAACCTTTTCAAAATCCAAGTCATTTTCAAACATCAACACTTATTACATTTTTATACATCCAATTCCTGAATATTAATCCATTACTCATGAATATGGGACTAATTATCCCCTTTAACTCAATAAATCATAATAGATATTTATTCACCTCAAGAATTTAATCTGATCTGTGTAAATTCATTGTGATTCCATGATAATTGAACCATGAAATAACTTGTAAAACAATTCAAGTCTATGAGTTAAAACAAATAGACCACCTACGAGATTTTAAAAGTATTCACAATTTTTTCCAAGGGAAATAAATATTTCCCAAGGCCCTCCCAAGAACATTTAACTACAACCATTTTTAACTGAGCTTGTCTTAATGACCTAGGAACCAAAATCTGGATAAATATCATTAGTTAATTAATTATATAAAATAAAATTAATTAATTAATTATTTCCCATCATTTAATAATTTCAAATAACTCATAGATAATTGTTCAAATGTTGAAGAAACATATTTGTAGGTGTCGAACACCCTCTACATTCCCATAATCCCATGTTGCTCCAAATCCCAGACCTTCATCACAAAAACACTAATCAATTTCATTGAAATTTTCAATAACCCTTAAAAAAAGAACCAAAATTAAATTCACATTCTCATCATTGATAAAAGGGTAAAGATTTCCTCTCAGGACACCCTCATCCTAGGATTTAATAAGTCCCATTGATGGTTATCTGACTCTATCATGATTTAATGAAATTAGCATCAAATCACAAAAAATGAGAAACCAAAATTTGATAAACAAATGTGGATGAGATCTATTAATGTAACTACATATTAATATGAACATCAAATAATTAAATATAATCATATATAACTCCCATTTATCAAGGGAGAGGATGCATCAAAAGGGGGGAGGGTATGTCACATGAGATAAAAAAGAGATGAAAGAGGGATACCCCCTCTAACAACCTAACAGGGAAAAAGTTCGTTTTAACATTTTAATTACATTCTTAGCTAGCGGATAAGGGGACATTGGCTGGGCATTGAGCCCAAGTAATAATCTTAGCCATTAAATAACCCACCGTAAATCTTTCGGATTGTCACTAGTTGGTCAGTGGCTGCTAGCTGTAACCAACATCTAGTCGAGCCACATCAGCATTATATTAATGATTTTTAGACCTGTTGTATTCTTTTTGGAGCTCCCTTTCAAATCCAAATACATATTGAATATGTTTCCTCTCTAATAATTGTATTTTGAATCTCTAATCAGGACTCAAACTATCCACCATTTAAAAATTAAAACTTTCGTGAATAACAAAAATGACTGAATGGACACAGGGAATTTTAAGTACTAGGTCATAAAATGGAGGATATATCTCTCTATGTGTTCAGTAGGGGAAAGGTGTAGTATTCTACCTTACAATTCAACCATGGATAAGGAAAATCGATTCACAAATGATGTCCCCTCTAAAATAATAGTAATTATTCCCCACAAACCCCTACCAGGGTAAATTTCATCATAACCATTTAACATGATTATTAGAATAATGACATTGGATGAGAAGTTAGAAATGATGAGTTCCCCAAGAGGACCCACCACAATAGGTGAATCCCCTTATAAAATATCAGACATGGAATCAGAGGTAGTCAATGGCCCTTGGGAGTCCACCTTTCATACCACTCCCTAATATTCATTGGAACCATAAAAATGGAAAATATGTGGACATGTATACTAGTGATTCTGAAGTTGTTTACATAATTCTTGGGGATGGTTGGATTTCTATTTTTCTCTGGAAGCTTGATAACTCTCAAAATATTATTATGGGCAATCATGGAAGATACTACCTGAATCAATATTTTATTCAAGATGCCCATGTCTCACCTTCTATAGAGTTTCTCAGATATATGAACTTGGTAAATCAACCAATTTTTATATTGGTTGTTATAACAACCAGAGGCCATATCTATAAATATATGTGGCTTCCATACTAGTGGTTCAGTGTTATTTCAAACCGCTAGACATTTACCACAAAACTTCATGGGTAATATGATTATTAAGGCCATAAAAACATATATAAGTATCCCATAATAATTAATCTAGGTCTATTTCTACTCTAAAAGAGTCCATTAAACCATAATATGATTATATACAACTAAAAGGGAAGTCAGTCTTATAATTTTTGAAATGGATCACTCGAACACTGAATTTTAGCAATCTAATTTTCACATCCTTCAGTGACATGGGTATCCCAGAGAAGAACCTCATGCAATTTGTTTAATATTTAAGTCCTTAGCTGGGGACCCTCATGATATAATAGTAGGTTTCCATGATTTATTTCTTTTTATTGACACTAGAAGAGCCTACCTTTTCTAGTATATAAATATAGAACTGGGGTTCATTTTGATCAAATATTATCTTTGTCAATATTTCCTCTAATATTTTTTCTCAACCTTGTAAAGGATGAGTGTTAGTGGACTCATCAAGGGATAATATTTGGAGAAGTTTTGTGTCTCTAACATCATCACCCAATAGAAGTTCTTGATTTAAACCAATTATATTTAATTTAAATTAGACGACTTTTAATTAATGACTATGGGTAACTTGCCGAGAAAGTTTCTCCCAACTCTTGTTTCACTATGGTACACATGTGTATTTTGAGAGTTCATCGGGAGGAAACAATTTCTAAGTGATGTCATTTAGTGGAATAAATAATGTTTATTTATACATTCTCTCTCTCCTATATAAATGTATTCAATATTATGTACAGTTATTATGATATAGACTATGTCCCCTCAACTCATCCATTTCATGGTGGACACACATAATAATTCTGGTCAAGCATAGTATCATGTTTGAAATCAAGTACAAGGTTCTCATTAATGGAAAATGTATAGACCATTTTGTGATTGAAATACTAGGGTTTACTCCTTTAATAATGAGTGAATTTTTAAATTCATCATGTGTTCCATAGAAAATAACTTTCTTAGTCTCTTAAAAATCAAGAATCCATTGGAGGTTTAGATGATGAACCATCCCAAAAATCTCCCTTACCATAGGAGCCTTGGAAACAAAATATAAGACCTCTTCATCATCATGGAATGGATTTAAAATATGGTATATCATGACATAGTGTAATTTCATGATCCTCAGTTTCATATCATATTTATTATATTCAAGTTGGATGATAATTAATCTACTAGGGATAAGCATAATGATTTCTAGCATTATTCATAAAATTGTTATGATTATCTTGCTTGAAATAAAAATTCCCAATATTATTGGATATTTATTGTGTAATTAAATCAATCCATCCCCTCCATAGACAATACAACCATACTTATGACATTATCAGCTTAACTTCCCTCTTAAGTAGAATAGATCAAATGAAGACCTTGAAAGGATAACAAGAATACAATTTTGGTCTAAAATTTGTTCTATACTCTCACGAATTTTATGCCCCCGCATTAGTGGGAAATTATTGTTCCTGAAAGGTTCAAGTTGAATCATGGGATGAGGAGTCAATATTTTCATCTTTCAAATTGGTCAAACTGATTGAAATGTTTTCTTAGCCTAGAGATGAAGTGTATCTGTTGTATTCTCTAGGATCCACTTATCAACTCTATCATTCAAGGGGAATATGGTCCCGACCTTTTAATACTAGACATAAATTTATTCTTGAAAACATTTTATTGTACTAAGGAGACATGAAGGAAAGACTTTCTCAGGACATAATTAGGGAATTATTCCACATCATGTCTATACAGTGTATCACCCCTTTCCATCTGATCGGATAATCACTAGAATGATCCAGAGTCATCCAACCATAAACACTATTTTTTGGGTGTTGTCCATGAACATCCCCTTAGTTAGCTAGGCCCCTAATAGTTCCTTTAAACAAAATAACCCTTAGGATTACACTTATTCTCATCACAAGGAAGTGTGATGTGCTCAAGAAAATTAGTGGTATCCTGGATCTACTCTCAATCCTTGACAAACTCCATTTTTCAAAGTTATTTTTTAAGGTATTCCTGAATTCCAGAGAGACCCCTCATGAGTTTCAGACAGAATTTTCTGTAGCTAAAACATATCTTGAAGAATAAGTGGAAAATAAAAATTTTTATTCCATTATATTATTTTTTGGGGATATTGTGGGAAAAGTTATACAAGGCCATATACACCAGCTATATGTTTCATAAAATCTCAATTTATTCAATGTGCACCAATTTCTGGTGGATAATGGATCTGGAATCAAACTTATCCCAACATAGATACTCTCCCAGTTAGGATATATAGTGGATGGTATAGCCTTGTCCATCATGATGATTCAAGAATTTGAGATGAATGAATGAGATCTATTTGTGGATTTCAAGCTAATTATCTAGTTTATTTATTTGGCCTCTAATATCATGTCCAGGATAGTCTCATAAGACACCTCATTCAATAAGATATAGGGGAGGCCTTTTCTATTGTTTTATTCATTCATCCATTTGGATTGTGATTACTGTATGTAATACTATCTCAACGGTTGAGTTGGGGTTCTCCATGGGGATGATTTCACTTTTGATACATGTGATATGTGTTACATTTATGTCAAGTATTATAAATACAATATAATGTATCCCCCGATCAAGGTGTCAGAACATGTTAATGACCTCAATGATCTAAGAGCCAACTCAGAATTATTTGTGAATAAATGATGATCATTTTCCTACTATATATCTATAAAGTCCCAATGTTTTATCAATTGAATTTCATTCTTATAATTATGTTTTATAGCAAAATCACATAACATTACATATAGAACATACCACTAACCGTATAAATTAAGAATGAGTGAAACAAAACATATCTCTAAAAGTGAAGGAATGTGTACCGATGGAACTGTATCTTGGCCTTTGGAATAGTAATGTGAACCATATGAATAGTAAACTGTCCAATTGAATAGTAACCTCACTAATGAAATTATAAAAAAAATGTATCCATATTATATGTGAAAAATGATATAATTATATCATAGAATAAGTATGTAAATATTTTAAAAAATATTAATTATATGTTTGTATTTTTGTATGTCCTCTATATTTAATTACAATTTAATTATTAATTTAATAATTTAAAAGAAACTTTATTTTCATGAAATTTATTCCTAAATAATTATTTTAATGACCTATGATTATAAGATAATTTTAAGAGTCCTTAATTAATTTTTAAATGTGTTAGAAAACTGGTTTTTATTTTTAAATTTCCTTTTTAATGTTAATTAGGAATTTAATTAAAAATAAAATTTCACATATTTTGAAAATTATTTCCATAAAATAGATTTCTTTTTTTAAGTATACATGCCAAAAATTATTGGGGTTAATTTTTGGGATTTTTATGAAATACTTTAATTTTTTATGAATAGTGAAATATGGTAATTTACCGTGTATATATATATATATTGAGTTCAATACACTTTTACTAGAATCATTGTTAATTTAGGAACCCTTGGTTCAAACTCACATGCTCTCTTCACTATTTTTCATCATAACAATCAAGACTATTAATATTATTGAGATAAAATATTAAAGTAACAAGTATATAATGGGAAACCCCTCCACTCCTACACTATAAATACTATATCCTTTTACCCCTTCCCTTCACTCCTACCAAGACTTATACCTTGTAAAAATTAATTTAAAAAATCATCCCAAGTTCTTCCCCACGTCCACCATCCCTTGGTCTCTAAAAATACCAAAACCTCTCCCATAAGGAGGCTCTCAAAGAAGATATATTCAAGAGGTAAATTCTACTTTCCATTCCTTTTATTTTTTTGATGTTACTTCCTTTATTTTTCTTTCCTCTCCTAATTTATTCAAAATGTTATAATAAATCTAGTACATTACATTTACTATAATGTTTTTATGATAATGGAATAATTCATCATCAGCTATCCATTCCCCCTCCTTTTATACTAGAAATGAAAACATGTTCTGAGATGTGTTAATTTTTCACATTCTAGGACGATAGGTTGTAAATTTCTCTTACCATCTTCAATTGTGGTCATGAAATCATTTTTATGGTTGAACAAAACTATAATATATTTATTATTTAGTATTTAGTATTTTGGACTGTTTTGAATGCATGATATTAATTTATAAAGACATATGAGTTCGATGTGATAAAAAACTGACAATTAACCAAAATGGTTTTCATTAATGTTTTATATAATGATTCATCTTAACTCCAAATAACCAAATGTACATTATAAAAATATAATACTATAAATTTTCACTAATAATGTATAACATCATTTCTTGACAACCATTCTTCTCTTACATGTTTATCTATACTTGTATATAAGTAAACCAATCATGGAAACCAAGGAAGGAAACACTGTCAAACAATGAAATTGAACCTTCTAACCCATGGAAAATAAAATGAATGAACATAATAAGGTTATAAAAAATCAATTACATGTATAATATGTTCTTTAATTATTAATTTTTTATACTTATTTGATTGGTCATGTTAATAAGATCAAGTGAATAACACCTTCAGACATAAGGTAAGGGATTCTACCTGGATCTCCCATCTTCTTTCGGGTTGGTCAATCATTATTTTTACCCAAATGAAGTTATCTATTATTTTTATTCACATATTATAAATGATTTTTAGATTCTTAAAACCCATGTATCAATATCCATTCATCATTATCATTTGGAGATATACATGTTTTTCAATTGTTCCCTTTTAAATACTTCCTGAAAATAAGTCTCATTTTAAGGTAACTTCTAGAATTCTTACCCAATTTAAAGTGCACTCTATCATATATTTTAATCTATAATTATTTTTAAAAAATCATTCTTACATTTATGTAGTCATTTGTTCACTTCTTGTTTTATATAAAATATTGTTCATGTTTCAATTTAAAATTCTCTTTAGTATATTCTTTAAAACCGCACTAAAATGTTTTAATGGTAAAATTTCATAAAAACACTTCACACATGTTTTAATGTCTATTTGAAATCACATACCATAATATATTCCTATTTTCCATTACTAATTTCCATTTATGTTCTATTTCATTTCATTCAAGGAAACATTTATGATACGACCATTTATTATGATTTATGATATGATTATGATACCCATTTCATTCCACGTGTACCCATGTGTTTATGTATGATTGATTATTTATGATTTTTTATGTGGAAATAATATTCATGAAGATTTTATTCTTGGTAGACCTAGATATCACTCTAATTCATTTGGTATAGTTTAGTTTCATGAGAATTTATGTGCAAAAATCTTGGTGGTTAGCCTGGACTCGTGCTACCATGTGCAACAGTCTTGGTGCTAAACATTAACAGGTGCTCCTATATATGGAATGATACTTGACACATAGTAATGTCTGGTTTTATTTTCCTAATACATAAATATGAATTCACATATATATGAACCTTTATTTATATTTCATGATTCCATATGTTCTATGCCTTTTTATGTCATTAAGTGATGCCTTCTAACCCGTGTGCTAAAGTTTTATTATTATGTTTATTCCCTTGATGTGATTTTTAGATCATCTATTTGTTCATTTTACCCAAGTTTATCATATTAAGATGTATGAGAACAATGGATGTTAGGAGCTCTTTCTGATGATTAAATAAAGAAATGTTTTCTTTAGCCCCATGTTATCAATTTTGTGTACCTAGTCTTCCAATACTCTAGGAATTATGATCCTTGGCTTGTAATTTGAATTTTAATTATGATTAAAATCATGTTATGGTATGTGTAAAATGTTGGGATTCTATAGGTTGTATCAATGTAAAGGTGTATTTATTTTTGAATATTATGAATATCGAACTTTAGTAAGAACCTTCCTAATGAGTCAAAGTATAAGAAAAAGTACCAAGATTTTGGTAATTATAGACTGAGTGGTTTATCAAGAAAATACATCCCTATCTGGATATGGACTAATGGAGGTGGGAGTGGAATAAATATATCTAGGGGTAAAACCAAAAACACTACTAGGTTATAGACTAGAGTTGGAATGGGTACATGAAAATTGGCGTTGTTTCACTCATATTTTGACACTACTGCGGGGTATGCTTTGATAAATTCATAAGCTCAGTATAAACCATTACTACGAAATAATTATAAGCAAATAAAAAAATCTGAGAGAATATATCATAGATATCCTATATTAAAACCTATGGAATCACATATTAGGAAATACATTTCATTAAAGATTTTATCCATTTATGTTTAATGTTTTCTTTTTATTCTTAATAGTTAATTATTCAAGCCCTCTAATTGTACATTATTTTGCATAGATAATTATAGGAAATATAAGAACATGTGCCAACAATCAATGTGAAAGGAAATGTGATGATATCTCTAATGATATTCCTGATATTATCACTACTAGAAATACAATATATACCTACGGTTTGAAACCGTTGTTATAGGAATCAAAACCATTGGTATACATTTTACCAATGGTTTTAAAAATGGTTGGTTAGTAAGCCATTGTGAAAGGCCTATACCAACAGTTTTTCTCTAACCATTGGTATATGGGAGTTTAATCTTCAGTATGACAATGGTTCTCTTGAAACCATTGGTATATATTTATACCAACGGTTTATTAACTGTTGGGATATATAGTTTACTTTCAGTTTACCAACAGTTCAGAAACTATTGGTATATATTACTACCAACGGTTTTTACAAAAGTTGGTACAAATATTCTAGAAATTCAATTACCAACGGTTCAAAACTATTGATATAGTGTTTTACCAATGGTTTATTCAGACCGTTGGTAAAACAATTCTCAAAATACACTTTCCCAACTATTTAAAACAACTAATATAGTATATTTCTAGAAATCAGAATAGCAGCCATCACAACAGCCACCCATTCCCTCCATACAATAAGTATACCCATACAACAAGGGGTTGGGGGGATATTCAGGGGTAATTACATCATGTATACACATACAACAAGTATACCCATACAAAATTATACCCATAAACCATTAACACATAATTCATAAGTTAATTAAATACACAATGAATTCAATTCAGGGGTTGGAGGGCTATTCAGGGGTTTGGGTGGCAGTCTAAGGGGGGTAGGGGGCTGTCCAGGGGGTGGGTGCTATCCATGGGGGTGGGGGATGTCAATGAGGGTAGGGGTGTCCAGCGGTTGGGAGAGGATTTCCATGAAGGTGGGGGTATTCTAGAGGTTCGGGGTGTCCAGGGGGTGGGTGGGGCTGTCCAGGGGTTACGGGGTGTCCAGTGGGGTGGGTGGGCTGTCCACGGGGGTGGGCGGGCTGTCCACGAGGGTGGGTGGGTTGTTTATGGGGTAGGGGTGGTTGTCCATGGTGGTGTAGGTTTCCAAGGGGGGTGTTCGTGTTCAGTTGGTGTTGTGGTGTCTGGGAGGGGTGGGGTGTCCAGGGGGTTGGGGGTCTCCAGGGGTGGGGTTGTCCATTATGTGGGGGGGGGGGCTTTCCAGGGGTGGGGTGGTGTCCGTGGTGTTGGGGGGGCTTTCCAGGGGGTGGGGTGTTCAGGGGGTGGGGGTGTCCAGGGGTGGGGTGGTGTCCAAGGGGGTGGGGCCAGTCCAGGGGGTTGGGGCTGTCCAAGTTGTGTGGGTGGTGTCCATGGGGGTGGGGGTGGCTGTCCATGATGGTCGGGGTGTCCAGGGGGTGGGGGTGTCCAGGTGGTGGGGTGGTGTCAAGGAGGGGTGGGGGCTGTCCAGGGGTGTTGGTGGCTATCTAGGGGGTTGGGGGCTGTCTATGGGGGTGGGGGTGTCTAGGGGTGGTAGATGTCCAGGGGTTTGGAGGGGCTGTCCACGGGGGTGGGGTGGTGTCCGGGGTAGGGTCTATCCATGGTGGTGGGGGTGTCCTCGGGGTGGGGGTGTACAGGTGGTGGGATAGTTTCTAGTAGGTGTGAGGGTTGTAATGGTTTTAATGGAATAAATTTTATGAATTTTAAGACCAATGGTATTTTTAAAATCGTTTCAGAATAGTGATTATTTCAATATTATGTGTTTATTTAAGAAATAATGAATGCTTTTTGTTTGTATGGTAGGAAGGGGGATTTGGTTATTATTAAAAGGATTTAATTTTTATTATGGAACAAAAATACTATATGATTTTTAAAATGGAACCTGAAATGGGATTTTTATAAACCATTGGTTAGTTTTAAATATAAATAAGTCTCTATTATGTGCTTTTGAAATGGTTTTACGAAGAATTATTTATGATGTATCTTTATGGGATTTGTGTTTTTTTGTCCCTTGTTTTAGAACATCAGATTATTTTACTAAAGGTTTTGTTTTTTGAAAATTCATTAGAATATTACCACTATAAATGAATCAAAAATTCCATAAGGGGATATCTCATGTATTCATTCCTATGTCTAGTTCTCTAGTCAAACTCTTGTGGAAGTGGAATAACCGTTTTCTTCTCGGATCATTTATTTTTCATGGGAGTTTCTAAAATACCATCCACTATTTTTTATTTGTGATAAAGGATCCCAAGAGGCAACCAAGTGGGTATCTATAATTAATGGGATCTTCGAGCTGTTAGAAACCCTATAATCTACGGGGGTGGGGGGTTGTCCATGGGGGTGGGGTCTATCCATGGGGGTGGGGGCTATCCACGGGGGTAGGGGTGTCCAGGGTGGTGGGCGGTGTCATCCACAATGGTGGGGGATGTCTAGGGGGTTCGGGGGTTTCTAGGGGTTGGGTGGGATGTCCATGGGGTAAGGGGGTCAAGGGGGGTGGGCGGGCTTTCCACAATGGGTAGGGGTGTCCAGGGGGGTGGGCGGGCTGCACACAGGGGTGGGGGTGGGGGTTTTCCATGGGAGGAGGGGTGTCCAAGAGGGTGGGAAGGTTGTCCACAGTGGTGGGCGAGCTGTCCACAGCGGTGGGTGAGCTGTCCAAAGGGGTGGGTGGGCTATATATAGGGGTGGGGACTATCCATGGGGTGGGCAGGGCGGTCCACAGGGGCGTAGGGGCTGTTTAGGGGTGAGAGGGTGTTTAGGGGGTGGGCGGGGCTGTCTAGGGGGATACGGGGAGTCAATGGCATGGGTGGGTTCTCCACGGGGGGTAGGGTGTCCAGGGGGTGGGAGGGATTTCCACGGGGGTGGGGGGGTTGTCCACAGGGGGAGGGGTGTCCAGGGGGGTGGGATGTCCAGGGTGGTGGGTGGGTTTTCCACGAGGGTGGGGGGGTTGTCCATGGGGGTAGGGTATCTAGGGGTGTGCGGGGCTTTCCACGAAGGTGGGGCCTATCTAGTGGGATCAGGGTGTGGAAGGGGGTGGGCGGGGCTATCTAGGGGGTACTTGGTGTCCAGTGGGGTGGGCGGGCTATCCACGGGGGTGGAATGGATATCCACAGGGGTGGGCAGGCTCTCCAGGGGGGGTCAGGGGGTGTCCAGGGTGGTGGGGGTGTCCAGGGAGGTGGGGTGTCTAGGGGTTGGGGTTATCCCAGGGGGTGGGGGTTGTCCACAGGGGTTGAGGGTGTCCAGGGGGTGGGTGGGATGTATATTGGGGTGGAGGGTCTTTCCACAAGGTTTTTGGGGCTTTCCAGGGGGTAGGGGTGTCTAGGGGTGGGCGGTCTATCCACAAGGGTGGGGGCTGTCTAAGAGGGTACGGGGTTTTCAGTGGTGTGGGAGTCTGGGGGGATGGATGGGTATTGGGGGTGGGGGTGTCTAGGGGGTGGACGGGCTATCCACAAGATTGGGGGGTTTTCCAGGGGGTAGAGGGTGTCCAGGGGGACGGCGGGTTGTCCACAAGGGTGGTGGGGTTGTCCAGGGGGTACGAGGTGTCCACGGGGGTGGGGGCTGTCCACGGGGTTGACAGGGCTATCAACGATGGTGGGGTGTTTCCAGGGGGTGATCTATCCATGGGGGTGGTGGTATCCACAGGGGGTGCTTGGGTTGTTCAGGGGGGTAGGGATGTCTAGGGGGTGGCCATGCTATTCTTGGGGGGTGGGGGCTATAGATGGGGGGTACGGGGTGTCCGGGGGGTGGGGGTGTCCAGGGGATGGGGTGTTTGGGGGTGGGGGGAGTTCGGGGGTGGTGGGGGAGTCCAGGGGGTGGGCAACATGTCCATAGGTTTGGGGGTTGTCTACGGGGTTCGGGGTGTCCAGGGGGATGGGAGGGTCATCCATAGGGATGGCGGGACCCTCCAGGGTGTATGGGGTGTCCAAGGGGGTGGGTGGGTTGTCGACGGAGGTGGTAAGGCTGTCTTGGGGGTACAACGTGTCCAGGGGTGGGTGGGTTGTCCACAGGGGTGGCGGTTCCATCCAGGGGTTAGTGGGTGTGTAGGGGGTGGGCGGGCTTTCCACAGGGGTGGGGGCTTTCCAAGGGGTCCAGGGTGTCCACGGGAGTGGGGGGCTGTCCACGGGGGTGGGGGTGTGTCCACGGGGGTGGGGGTTGTCCAGGGGGTTGGGGGCTGTCCAAGGGGTTGGGGGTGTCCAGGGTGTGGGGGTTTCAGGGTGGACTGGTCAGGGTGGGGGTGTCCAAGGGGTAGTGGGCTGTCCACGGGGGTGGGGGATGTCCAGGGGTATGTGCTGTCCATGGGGGTGGGGGGCTATCCACGGGGGTGTGACTGAGATCTATGAGATTTAATTGGGTTTTCATTCATGTTATAAAACACAAACGATGGTTGTTAAGGATAAGAGAATTATTTTCAAGTGAAAATCCAATTTGTTAGGATTGGTGACTTGATAACATGATGGTATCAAGTTTTTAATAGGAAAATGTTGGGGCATTGGATTCTGGAGGAAGGAATACAGGTTAGTGAATATCTGTTGGTAGTTATTTGGAATGATATGATGTATGGTAATGAGTTTATCAGGATTTTCATCATCATGGCATGATGATTAAGGGTGTTTTCCAATATGAAGTTGTAATGATTCCTAGATATTTTTTTCATCATAACGTGAATTAAATTTAGGATGTCATTAAAAGGGGTAGTCCAGATAGAATCACTATTTATTTAATACATGGAGAGGTAGGCTTGTGAATATGGGATGTGCATATGGTAGTAGGTCCCTGGTATAGGTGGATATATAGAAATTTTCCTCCCCCGGTCTCTGTACGAAAGGATTCTAAAAGGATCTCACCACCATCCAAGTTTATTTATTTTATAGAAAAATTTGTTATTAGAGAAAGAATCTATCCTATATAGTTGATGTCACTTTTAGATCATGTGATGCCTTAATCATCAAGATGACTAGACAAGAACAAAAACCAAAGAGGCCTTAGACCTATCGAAATCTCTAGAAGTGATGACTTCCTAGTTCTTATTGACGAACTATAGAAGTGATGACTTCCCACCTGCACATCCCCCCTCCCCACCTCACCCCCAATAGACTCTATAACAACCCGAGATTTTATGATAATTATTCTTTTAAATTTCTTTGGTGTCTTTTGTTGTACGCTACACCAAGATTATCTTGCGCTATACGCAACACCGTATTTGCATGCAGTATACGCAACACTATTCTTGGACCGTGTTACACACAATTTCAAGTTCGTTTGATAGTAGTTATTCTACACAACATTGATTTTGTATATATATATATATATATTCAATGTATAAATGAAATATGGTTGGATTCTGTTATACGCAACAACAAAGGAGTCTTGCACTACACACAACCCTGACTTGGCTTACATTACACACAATCACGACCTTCCACGATAGCATGTGTTGCACGCAATACCGAGTTTCACTAAACAACGATATGTTATTAAAATATTATATAAACTAGCTGTTATGAATAGTAATACCCACTTTTTGAAATTTTATAAATTTTATCTTTAAAAATGGAATTCATTTTTAGATTCGGAATATCAAAATTAGTCTACGGTGAATTTTTGGTATTTTTCTGAAAACATTCAATTTTTGATGAATAGTGAAAACACTACGTGACTATTTAAAAACTGAATTTTTATTTAAATAATTATTTATTTTATATAAATTTATTTTAGGTCAAAATTGATACATAATACCTATATAAGTTCAATGTAATTTTTTGGAGTCATTTTATAATAATTTTAAATATATAAAAAATTTATTGATCTTTTCATCGTCTTTTACCACCTCCTAGGAGAATTTTGAAATTCACATAAAACATAATTTTACCGCTTCTGTGAGTGGATTTTCAAAAATTCAAGAGACATGGTTAATATCAACGACTAAAATATGGTTCAATGAGATTAAAATAATTTTTGGTGAATAGTAACTTTTTACATTCATTTACCATGGTTAAAAGTAAATAGGGTAATTAAGGGTACAAATGGTATTATTATTACCCTATAACATGTCCTATTTCTATTGGATAAGTTTAATTCGACCAAATAACAACCTTAGGAATAAAATAAGACCATTTAGGTCCACTTGGATTAGATTAGGACATTTATTATTAATTTATTTATAGAAGGGTTAAAATAGTTAAAATCAAAGTTTAATAACTAAACCATTTTTAATATAGGTTTATACATAAGATAAATTCGACTATAAATATTCATTAGAAATATAAAAAGATTTCCTACATAATGATATTTTATTTATATTTTTTATACATTAAATAATTTAATTTATTTATGACAACATGATGATGCAGTAATTATCATATTAATGAAATCATAACATAATTGATGTTATAAATACCCAAATAAATGTAATTTGAGACTTTTTATGAATTAGAATACTTTTCTAAGATACTATGACATGTTATAATCTATTTAACTAATTGTTTTCGAACTAATCATGATGTTATGATTTTCACAAAAATCAATTACCAAATAGTGTCAAAATTGACAAAAAAATAGTTTTTAAAACAAATATTATATTATTAAATGTTATTATATTCCTAAAAATCTAAGGTTCACCAAAGATACTTATATCATGATATTTTTATCATTAATGGACCACTTAGAGGTCGCTTGGATTTATATGGTAAGTTTATTAACTATATAATATAAAAATACAAATTGACATGGTAAATGTCAATCTAATTAACTAAGATTTAAAACTAAGAGATAAGGTTAATATAATGACCCAAACCTGTCTAAAATTTATTGGTTGGGATTATTTCTACCCTTAACCACTTTTTCTTCGAAATAAATCATTTTGGAGCTACTATAAACCGAATATGACTTTATTAAAAAAATAATATTTTGAGTTTTTCCAAAGGTGCCCCTCTCCTCCCTTATAAAAAGGGAACCCCTTCCCTCTTCTCTTAACACCCTTTAGAGCCTTGAATCTCGGATAAACCCTTCCCATTTATCTTCTCCACTTCCCTAGAAACATTTTGGAGGTTCTGGTCTTCTCAAAATACCAACTCTACTTCCTTAAGAGGAATCTTAAAGGAGGGGCATCGAAGAAGAGGTAATCTCTTCTTCCGATTTTCTCATGTTTCTTTCTTCTTCAACTTCTTATTCTTTATTTGTCACATTATAAAGTAATAAAATCAGTATTAATTATATAATTATATGTTAATATAAATATTAAACAACCCTTTTTCACCTTCTATCCATCCTACAGAAAACGAAATCACCGCGCGTGCATACGTACCAAATACCGTCTCCACGCCATGGTGTAATCTGTTTTCAACCACCACCTTACTTGGATGGGTATAATGGTGTAAATAAATAACTATATATTATTATTGTAAAGTTATATTGATTCTGAAATATTATACATACACTTCAATACAATTCCACGATCATGGGAATGATATCATCGCTCGTGTGTATGTACGGACTACCGTCTCCACGACGTGATGAGATTCATTATCCATGTTAACCATTCATGAATGATTATAAAGTATATATAATGAATAATAATGAAATATATGAAATAATAATGATACTAGATTTATTTATATATATATTTATTTCATCTACTTAATTCCATTCAATTCAATAAGGAAACAGAAACATCGTTCATGCGTACGTACGGCCTACCGTCTCCATGAACGGTGTATTTCATTCCATTTATCGATATATCATATATATTTATATGATAAATATATATTATATATAAATCATTTTATACCTTCTGTAATTGTGTAAATCAGGATATAAGTAATAATATCAAGAACAACAAGTCAAAACTTGTACGATAAATGAAATGATTTTACCCAAAAACGGTGCTTTAACATGGAATTTACAAAAGAAAGGGTAATATAAAGTCATAAGTGAACCATATATGATATCATAACAATGAATATGATTCTGTAAAAAGTCAATGAAATTTTTTAAATCATTATACTTGAGGTTCGGAAACATACGAATCATATCAGACATAAGGTAAGGGATAACTATTCCAATATCGTTCTTATCTGAGATTGTTTATTCGTAAGTATTTACTGGGGTTATTGTTATCATCCATGCCCATGTCTTCTAAAAATGTTTTCATGTATGTTTAATGTTCTTTTTACCCATTTTTTAATTTTACCACATGTTATGAAAGGAATATTACTTTTGTTTACCACACAAGGAACTTTTTGACTTTTACGACAAAAGTACGAGGAGAATGTTATTTTTAACTTATACGGCATGAACGGATTTTTACGGTTTCATAACACCTCATTTTCACGAATCTTACTCTACAAGATTGCATGATTATTTTCAAAAAACCCATTTTCTTTAAAATTTCATGGAATTTTGTGAAAAGAAAATTATTTTGAAGAAGAAAGGATATTTTCCTCAAAAATTCATTTCAGGTTTTTTATCAAAACTATTTTCCATCTAAAATGACATTATTTAATATGTTTATGTTTTAAGTATAATGTCTCCATTATTTACATGGTTTTATTCTTCTTATGATGAAATTATATCCATTATTTTATATGGATTATGTTATGATGGCATGATGTTTAAGAATACCATTCTATTACATTGGTTATGCTATGATTTATGATTTAGGATTTTGAGGCACATGAAAGAATTATTTCATTATGAGATGGGTTGGACCTATATCTCCCTCCAATGCATTGGGTATAGATTTATATCTCATGATATAGACATGGATGGAATGGTAAGTTAATCTGGTTCAGTGATACAGGACTGGAATGAGGAGTGAACTCGATTCAGAAAGAGACTTTTTCCACTAAGATGGTCTTGGAAGCAATGCCTTGGAAACTATGTAAATCATAACAAGTGTTGAATGGTTGCCACAATTACATGATTTATTCCCATTATATTTTATCAATATTGATGTTCCATTATGATACATGTCTTACGTACTTCCAATATTTATGTCTTTGCTCAAGATTTTGATGTTTAAACATTATGTTCATGTTTTTAAGTTCAAATGTATATGGTTTGTTTTATTTTTTCCATGCTTACCCTTACTGAGAATTTGAGCTCACCCTTTATATGATTTCTTTTTCCCAGGATTTTAGGAAAGGTTTTTGGTAAGAAAACCAAAAGGGAAGATCTTTATGGGAGATGTTGAAGATCATTCACCATGATTAGAAGATTACGTTCCGAGTTTCCAAATACACTAAACTATTACGGTCCTTTGGTGTCTGTTTTTGTTATCTATTAAGTATTCTGCAAAAGTAATGTAATGTCTATGTACGCCAAGCATTGATTCTCTACAGTTGGTATCAGAGGAAAGGTTTTGTCATCATTTGGAAACTAGGATGCGAGAACTTTATTAGGATCCCTAGAGATATTTCTAAGGTATGTCTAGGGATGTCTCTAAGGTTTAGTATAACTATAGGTTACAATCCTAGAATTATGTTAATGATCATGAATAACCTAGGGTGAACCTGGGGTGTCATGGATTAAAAAATTTGTGATAAGTTAGACATACCATAAGTAAATTTTTATGATTACGTGGTTCCTCATTATTTTAACTATTTCTTACACCAGGGTATTTTGTTTTGTCAATGGAGGGAACCAGAAGTAATTGGGTAAACATTGAATCTAATGGACAAATTGGTGACTATGAGCAATGAAATTGTGTAATGCCTAGAAAGAAAGATTTTGTGATTTTTCCGAATTAGTGATCGTGATATATGATTAACAAGGTGATCTTTAGTGGTATTCTCAATTCATCAAATATGAGGAAGATGGACTTTTATGCATGTTCGCATGTTGAGGAGCATAGAGAAAGGAATATTGAGATTTCTAAAGAATGAAAGAAGAACCTAGATGAATACATCAAATGGAGGGGAAGATGTTATCTGTGTGGAGAGAAGGGTTATAGAGTGAGAGACTGTTATGGAGTTCAATGTCTTATCTGTGGAGAACATGGGCATTACCCAACTCAATGCCCTGACCTAAGAGGTTACTTCTAAATCAAGGAAGGACGTATTCCATGAAAATCATTGAAGATGATGGTTTGAAGTGTTTATGTATTGGTATTTAAGAATAATTTTGTTGAGGTACTTTTATGTTATATTGGAATACCTATATATTGGTCCATTGTGGTTTTCCATAAGAATATGGCATCGATAACCATGAAAAGTGATTGAAATATTTTTGGAAAGCATATGATATGTTCATAATGAAGGGATAAAGAGAAAATAATATGTTTGATAGTATTCATGATCTCATGACTAATATAAGGACAAAGTGATATCATGGTTTGAGTATAAAAGAATTTTTGGGATTTTGGAATGTGGAAAGAGACAACTTTTGACAGCATTCATGTTTTCAACTAAGGTTCTATGGTAATTCATGTTGAAATAGAATACATGATTAAGGTATTCACATGTTTGGAATGTGACCAACAAGATATATTGTATGATATATGAGGGATAAATGATGGTATTCACATGCTCAGAAGATAAAATTTCTAGTAATTGTTTTCTTTGTACTATGAGCTTGGATAGAAGTATTTTAGATAAAACTAAAGATTGTAATAGATTATGTTGGACATAATTTAGTATTGTTTAAGGATATAACTTTTTCGATATTAATGATGGGATGTTATAATAATTTATTTTTAGAAAAAGGACAACCTGCAGGATGGGCGACAACCCGTCGCGTCAGACAAGGCTATGGGAATCGAACCCACAACCGAAGTGCGACAGGCCTTTATCACCTATCACTGGCCTACATGAAGTCTCTGGTTAGTAGAAACTAGTTTTATTAAGCGCTATGATAAATGATGTATAAGTCCATTTTAGCAACCATATACGATTAATCTCAGCATAGATGGACTTATGTATATTTAATAAATTATGCTATACTTTTTGTGATAGAAACATATGGAATGGCCTATCATTCTATAACATGATCTTATAATACTTCACGGATGAAAAATTCAACTTCATTTCTTTAAGAGATGAAGTGGAAATTGTACAAGGCACAAACAAAACTGAGATTGAACCAAAATCAAGTAAGCATTTCTTCTAATTCAAAATTTTCAACTTTAAGGAAATGATATTGAAAACCAAATATGTTTTCCTAGTGCTCTCATATACGATGAATCAGATGGTACCTTAGATCATTAGAAATTTATGGCTTTTTGATTGTTGGATTTTTCATAGCCATGTTCTCTACCACTATCCATCAGAACTTGATAGTTATATTTCTCTTCCATATCAATATTTTCACCCATGTTCTCCTATGTGGAAACCTAGTGATTAGTTAATTTGGGTAACCGTTACGTTTCATACTTTAGTTTTTAATGTTAAGTTTTGTTATTCCATTTTATGATGTGGGTTTAAATTAAAGAAACTTTCAAGTAGAAAATCATTAATAACCCCGACGAATTTCGAGGGTGAAATTCATTTTAAGGGGGTAGAATTTAACAACCCGAGATTTTATGATAATTATTCTTTTTAATTTCATTGATGTATTTTGTTGTACGCTACACCAATATTATCTTGCGCTATTCGTAACACCGTATTAGCTTGCCGTATACACAACACTATTCTTGGATCGTGTTATACACAATTTCAAGTTCGTCTGATAATAGTTGTTATACGCAACATTGAGTGTGTATATATATATATATATTCAATGTATAAATGAAATATGGTTGGATTCTGTTATATGAAACAAAAAAGGAGTCTCGCACTACATGAAACCCTGACTTGGTTTATATTACACGCAATCGCGACCTTATATGATAGCATGTGTTGTACGCAATACTGAGTTTCACTAAACAACGATATGTTATTAAAATATTATATAAACTAGCCGTTATGAATAGTAATACAAATTTTTTTAAATTTTATGAATTTTATCATTCAAAATGGACTTAATTTTGAGATTAGGAATCTCTAAATTTGCCTAGGGTGAATTTTTGGTATTTTTCTGAAAACTTTCAATTTTTGATGAATAGTGAAAACACTGGGTTACTATTTAAAAACCGACTTTTTATTTAAATAATTATTAATTTTATTTAAATTTATTTTAGGTCAAAATAGATACATAATACCTATATAATTTCAATGTAATTCATTGAAGTCATTTTATAAATAATTTAGATATATAAAAATTTTATTAAACTTTTCACCGTCTTTTACCCACCTCTTAGGAGAATTTGGAAATTTACATAAAACATAATTTTATCGCTTCTATGAGTGGAATTTCAAAAATCTGAGAGACACGATTAATATCAAAGACTAAAATATGGTTCAATGAGTTGAAAATAATTTTTGTGGATAGTAACTTTTTAACTTTTATTTACCACGGTTAAAAGTAAATGGGGTAATTAAGGGTAAAATGATATTATTATTACCCTAACACATGTCCTAATTCTATTGGATAAGTGTAATTAGACCAAAAAACCTTAGGAATAAAATATGACCATTTAGGTCCACTTGGATTAGATTATGACATTTATTATTAATTTATTTAAAGAAGGGTTAAAATAGTTAAAATCAAAGATTAATAAATAAATCATTTTTAATATAGGGTTATACATAAGATAAATTAGACAATAATTATTCATTAGAAATATAAAAATATTTCCTACATAATGGTATTTTATTTATAATTTTTATACATTAAATAATTTAATTTATTTATGACACAATGATGATGGAGTAATTATCTTATTAATGAAATATTAACATAATTGATGTTATAAATACCCTAATAAATTTAATTCAAGGCTTTTTATGAATTCAAATAATTTTATAGGTTAATATTACATGTTATTATTTATTTAAGTAAACGTTTTTGAACTATTCATGCTGTTATGAGTTTTAAATAAAATCAATTACCAAATAGTGTCAAAATTGACATAAAATAGTTTTTCAAAAAAAGATTATATTATTAATTGTTATTATATTATTAAAAATCTATGGTTTGGCCAAGATACTTATATCATGATAGTTGTATCATTAATGGACCACTTGGAGGTTTATTGGATGTATATGGTATGTTTATTAACTATATAATATAAAAATACAAAGTGACATGGTAAATGTCAATCTAATTAACTAAGAGTTAAAACTAAAAGATAAGTTTCATATAATGACCCAAAACTGTATAAAATCTATTTTTTGAGAGGATTTCGAACCATCCCCACTTTATATTCTATATAAATCACTTTGGATCCATTATAAACCGAATATGACTTTATTATAAAATAATATTTTCAGTTTTTCCAAAGGTGCCCCTCTCCTCCCTTATAAAAAGGGCACCCCTTACCTCTTCTCTTCACACCCTTTTGATCCTTGAAGCTCAAACAAACCCTGCCCATTTCTCTTCTCCACTTCTATAGAAACATTCTGGAGGTTTTGTTCTTCTCAAAAGACCAACTATACTTCCTTAAGAGGAAGCTTAAAGGAGGTGCGTCGAAGAAGAGGTAATCTCTTCATCCGATTTTCTCAAGTTTCTTTCTTCTTCAACTTATTATGCTTTAGTTGTCTCATTATAAAGTAATAACATTAGTATTAATTATATACTGATATGTTATCATAAATATTAAACAACCCTACTTCACCTTCTATCCATCCTACGGAAAATGAAATCACCGCGCGTGCGTACGTACGGAATACCGTCTCCACGCCGTGATGTAATCTGTTTTCGACCACCACCTTACTTGGATGGGTATAATGGTGTAAATAAATAACTATATATGATTATTTTAAAGTGATATTTATTCTGAAATATTATACATACACTTCAATACAATTCCACAATCATGGGAATGATATCATCGCTCGTGCGTACGTACGGACTACCGTCTCCACGATGTGATGAGATTCATTCTACGTGTTAACCATTCATGAATGATTATAAAGTATATATAATGAATAATAATGAAATATATGACATAATAATGATACTGGATTTATGTATATATATATATATGTATTTCACCTATTTAATTCCATTCAGTTCAATAAGGAAACGAAAACAGCGTTCATGCGTACGTACGGCCTACCGTCTCCATGAACGGTGTATTTCATTCCATTTGTCGATATATCATATATATTTATATGCTGAATATATATTATATATAAATCATGTTTTACAATCTGGAATTATGTAAATCAAGATTTGAGTAATAATATCATGAACAACAAGTCGAAACTTGTACGATAAATGAAACGATTTTACCCAAAACGGTGCTTTAACATGGAATTTACAAAAGAACGGGTAATAAAAAGTCATAAGTGAACTATATATGAATCATAACAATGAATATGATTCTGTAATAAGTCAATGACATTATTTAAATCATTATACAAGAGTCTTAGAAACATACGAAGCATATCAGACATAAGGTAAGGGATAACTATTCCAATCTCGTTCTTATCCGAGATTGTTTATTCATAAGTATTTACTAGGGTTATTGTTATCATCCATGTACATGTTTTCTAAATATGTTTTCATGTATGTTTAATATCATTTTTACCCATTTTTTAATTTTACCACATGTTATGAAAGGAATCTTACTTTTTTTTACCACAGGATGAACTTTTTGACTTTTCCGACAAAAGTACGAGGAGGATGTTATTTTTAACTTATACAGCGTGAACGGATTTTTACAGTTTCATAACGCTTCATTTTCATGAAGCTTACTCTACAATATTGAATGATTATTTTCAACAAAACCCTTTTCTTTTAAAATTACATGGCATTTATTGAAAATAAAATGATTTTGAAGAAGAAAGGATATTTTCCTCAAGAATTCATTTCAAGTGTTTTATCAAAACTATTTTCCATCTAAAATGAAATTATTTAATATGCTTATGTTTTAAGTATAATGATTCCATTATTTACATGGTTTTATTCTTCTTATGATGAAATGATATCCATTTTTTTATAGATTATGTTATGATGGCATGATGTTTAAGAATCCCATTCTATTACATGGGTTATGCTATGATGTATGATTTATGATTTTGTGGCACACAAAAAAATGATTTCATTATGAGATGGGTGGGACATATATGTCCCTCAAATGATTTGGGTAATGATTTATATCCCATGAAATAGACATGGATTGAATGATAAGTTAATCTATTTCAGTGATACAGGACTGGAACGAGGAGTGAACTCGATTCAGAAAGGGACTCTATCCACTAAGATGGTCTTGGCAGCAATGCCTTGGCTACTATGGAAATCATAACAAGTGTTAAATGGTTGCCACAATTACATGATTTATTCCCATGTTGTTTTATCAAGATTGATGTTCTATTATGATACATGCCTTACCTACTTCTATGATTTATTTCTTTGCTCAAGATTTTGATGTTTAAACATTATGTTCATGTTTTTAAGTTCAAATGTATATGGTTTGTTTTATTTTCTTCATGCTTACACTTACTGAGCATTGGATCTCACCCTTTATATGTTTTCTTTTCCCCATAATTTCAAGAAAGGTTTTAAGTAAGAGAACCAAAAGGGGAATATCTTTATGGGAGATGTTGAAGATCTTTCACCATGATTAGAAGATTACATTCCGAGTTTCCAAAGACACTAAACTATTACAGTCCTTTGTTTTCTGTTTTTGTTATGTATTAAGTATTCCGAAAAAGTAATGTAATCTCTTTGTACGTCAATATTTGGGTCTCTACAGACTCCCCTTACACAGCACCCCTACCCCCCCCCCCCCACCTACACACTTCACATCCCCCCCACCTGCACACCCCCTCCCATCCACCCACTACACCCCCCCCACACCTGCACACCAACCACTTTCCCAGCCCCCCTCTCCCCCCACTAGCACACCCCCCCCCCACCTCACCCTCAATAGACTCCCACATGCTAAGCCCACCCCACCCCCACATGCATAGCCCCCCCAGTTGCACACCCCCTCCCCCACCCCCACATGCATAGCCCACCCCTCCCCCACCCCATCTATACAACCCCTCCCCCCAACCACCTCATGCCTAACAAGATCCCCCCACCTTCAAATCCCCATTCACCCACTGCACATCCCCCCCCCCACCTGCACACCCCTCCCCCACCCACTGCACCCCTGCCCCCACCACCTACACCCCCCCCACTTGCGTGGCCCCCTCCATCAACCACCATCTGCAAAGCCCCCCCCCCACCTCACCCCAGTAGACTCCCCCTACACAACCCCCTCCCCCCTGACACCCCCACCCTACACATTCCACCCCCTCCAACACCCCCCCCCCCTCCCCACCTCAACTCCACCTGAACCACTACTCTAACCACCACCTACACCCCCCCCCCCCTCCCCACCTCAACTCCACCTACACCACTACTCTAACTGCCACCCTGCACAGCCCCCCCCCCCAACTTCCCCACCTCAACTCCACCTGTACCACTAGTCTATCTTTCCCCAATACCTTCATATTGTTCACTAAATATACAAAATAGTGGCTATAAATACTTCAAATATAGTTGAATCAAAAAATATGACTCACAAAATCATTTCAGTGTGTAGAAAAAAATAGAAAACAAAAAAAAATGTAATTATTGGGTATACTGCCGCACAGACCTCGATTTTAGGCCAAATTAAAACAAAAAATAAAAAAAAATAGATGGAAAACATTGAACCTAGGGTACTACTTACAGATTTGAAGTGCATAAAAAAAATTATGATTGAAGGGTGGAATAATTTTTCGAGCGAGAGAGCTCTGCGTCTCTGCTTTAAGTTGGAAATCGGGCAGATGAGGATTGGGGTTGCTGAAAATTTTAGGGTAAAACATTCCCAACGGTTTTTTAAAACCATTGAAAAACCTAAGATTTACCAACGGTTTAGAAAACTGTTGGAAAAGGCTTCCTAAAACTCACATTTACCAACAGTTTTATACGACTTTTGGGTAAAGCCACGCATATCCCAACAATTTTATCAAACTATTGGTTAAAACTCATCTAAAACTCTATATTACAATGTTTTATTGAAACCATTGGGTAATGACCTCTCAAAATACCTACTGCAATGGTTTAAGAAAACTATTGGGAATAATCTGTTGGTATATCCTCTATTTCATGTAGTGTATGGGAACAGGTTCTCAATAATCTATTACATTACTTGATCATCTGGCTCATGTTAAGAATAATACATGAATCTTGTGGAATCCCTCCTCCTCCATGGAAAGATCACACTGATATTAAATCCTTCATTTTGTAATGGAATTCCTTGATTAGTGGATCTTCTGATCCCCTCCTCAAGAAATAGTTAATTAACTCCATTGAAAATATATTCTCTATATTCCATAGATTAGAAGAAGAAATATTTGTACTGGCGGTCTACCATTTTGATGGGGAAACAGTTCATTTGTGGAAACTAATCTTGAATATGAATTCATATGAGGAAATTGATTCCATGGATTGTAAGTAATTCAAGAAAATAGTTTTCAATAAATATTTTCCTTCAACCATTCATCATAATATGGAAGGATAGTTCCTCAGATATAAGCATAAGGAAGATGATTCTATCAAGGAATATGAAGAAAAAATCACAAGGATTGCAAGATCTTCCTCCAGAAATTTAATGAACACGTAAGGCAAAGTGGATCAATTCTTTATCGAACTAAAGTTGAGTCTACGAAAATTTTTGGTGATTTGAAACCAGAATAGTCATGAGGATATTTTCCGTTGTGCCCTCATGGTTGAAATAGAGATCAGATATTCTTAGTGTTCTCATGGGCCTAGAGAAAAAAAGAGGAAAATTGAGTCTAAAAAAGGGTTGGTTGGGTAAATAAATCCCCTGATGGAAATAAGATCAAACATCCATCAGGGAAAAATTGTGGGAAGAAGCATCCCAAGAACTATCTACAGGGAACTAGGATTTTCTTAAAATGTTGAAGAATGGTACATCTCACTAAAATCTACTGAAGGGATATGTAAAATCCCACTAACGTGGGAGAATAATGGAAGGTTTAGATCAACACTCAGTCTGTAGTGTGGTGTTACAACAACAAGCAACATGGGAATTATGCGAACAATTGCCTGAATACAGGGGTTGTTGGAGGCAATAGACAATAACTTAAAAAGATAAAAGGGTGGATTATTCTATCACTACTATTGAGGTGGCACCATAAAATGATGTAGAGATAGATACACTAGTCATTCATTCATGAATAGAGAACATACTATTTGATTCTGGTACTATGAATTTTTTCATATCTTGCATGTTTAGTATAACTATTCAAACACCAACTCAAATTTTTTTGGTTGAGTTATCTATGAGATCCGAAAACGGGGAAATTATTGCATCAATGGTATATAACTCCTCCCTGGTTAACATTTGTTGACTAAACCTCCAAGAAAATATCTTCATACTTCTTTTAGGAGAGTTTAATGTTATCTTGGGAAGTTATTGTCTATATTTATATAAATCCTACATTAATTGATTGGAATGGGAGATCACTATTCACATCTTGAAGAATCATCCAATTCATTATAAGTGTAAGTTTGATCTCAAAACTCCATTAGAATCATTTTCTCAAGTGGGGATATTACTACATTATTGGAAATCATGTCTAGCTCAAATGATTGAGATAAAAGAGATGATACATCTCCAATATATGTGCATCACAAGGGATTACACTGAAGTATTCCTTGAACAATTTATTCGCTATCCTCTTGGTTGATAGGTTGAGTTTTCAATTGAATATTTTTTGGGATCTCTACCTATATGAAATACACCTTACATAATCTCCACCATATAGTTGGAAGAGCTGAATAACCTGTTATGGGAGAATCTAGACATGGGTTTTATACACCTCAGTGCTCGACCTTGTGGAGCACCATTCCTATTCATGAAAAAGAAGTGCGGATCAATGCACTTCTGCACTGATTATCATGAGATCAATAAAATCATGGTAAATAAAAAGTATCCCCTACCTCAGATTGGTGAATTATTTGACCAGATTCATGGGGATAATTATTTCTATAAGGTGGACCTTTAGTCACGATATCACCAATTAAAGGTGAGGAAGGAAGATATTCACAAGAATACCATTTGAATGAGATATGGACACTATGAGATCATTTTGATTCCCTTCAAAATCATTAATTATCCCGATGTTCTCTTAGATATAATGAATATTGTCTTTACTGGTTACATTGAAAAATTTTGTGGTAATATTTATCAACGATATTATAATATACTCCATGAGTAAGGAGGAACACAAAAAGCATTTGAATACTGCAATAAAGACTTTGATAAGGGATAAACTATATGAAAAGTACTGTTAATGTGAGTTATGGATAGAGGAAGTATCACTCTTAGGGCATGTTATCACCATCAAAGTGATATCTGTAGACACTTCCATGACAAAGGAAATCAAATAATGGATCAGGAACACAACTATAATGAATATTTGTAGCTTCCTTGGACTATCTGGTTGTTACCGATGATTTTTTGAGATCTTTTCTTGATTTTAAAACAAAATGACCAGGATGACATTGAAGGGGTGAAGATTGTTTTGACACAAGAATGTGTGGAAAGATTTAAGGAGCTCAAAAAGAGGTTTATCCTATGTCAGTACTCACACTCCCAAAAAGTGGTGAATTATTTGTGGTGTATAGAGATTCTTCAAAGAAAGTATTAGGATATTTACTAAGGAAAAATGGTAAAGTGATATCCAAAGCCTCAAGTTAGCTGAAATTATATGAGCAAAACTATCTCACACATGATTTGGAGTTGTCGGACACTATCTTTGTGTTGAAAATATGAAGGCATTATCTCTATGGGGAGAAGTGTGTGATATATATTGATCATAAGGATCTCAAATATTTATACAGATAGATATGTATTAATATTCACTAGAGTCGGTAGTTAGATCTCATCAAAGATTATTACATCTCAATCCACTACCATCCCGGTAAGGCAAATAGGGTGAAATTTCTCTATGTATAAAGGATCATACACATTTATCAATGATTAAAATATAAATGATACTATATTCTTAGATTTGTAGGGGATGTAATTTGTAATAATTAAGGGATGAAAATCATCAATCATTTCTCAAATGATTACAAAACTGTCCCTCATGGAAAAAATGAAGGATTCTAAATGAAAAGATGTGGAATGTATGAAAAGGGTGGAAGCTATTAGAAATGGTAAATCATATGAGATCAAGATTGATGTGGAAGAAGTTCAAAGAGTTGGGTCATGATTATGTGTACCATTTATTCCAAAGATAAAGAAGAAGCCTTTGAAAGACTCACATAGCTCAATCATCTCTATTCACCTAGGGGCACAACGATGTATCAAGATCATCGAGAGAACATTTGGTGGGACAATATGAAAAAGAATATTGTTGAGTATAAATCAAAGTGCCTGGTATGTAAACAATTAAAATAATAAATGACCGTGTTAAAGGGGGTGATGCAACCACTATCCATACTAACATGGATGTCGGGGAACACCACGATGGAGTTTGTCATTGGAATTCCAAGGACATCTAGAGGAAACAATGGTATATGGTTCATTATGGATCATCATACAAAGACATCAAAATTTATTCCAATTTTAGAGGACTTCTCATTTGGTCAACATACATGGATATATATATCTAAGAGGAGGTAAGGAATTATTGAATACCATTATATATTGTGTCTGATAGGGATTTGAAATTCAACTAAATGTTATGGAAAAAGTCTCCATAATTCTCTACGAACTGAACTGAACTTCTGTATATCCCATCTTCGTTAAACTGATGGAAAAACTAAGAGAACTATTTAGACACTAGATGAAATCTGGAGTGAATGTTTTATAGAAATCAAATTAGGGTGGGACTAACATCTTCCACTAGTTTAATTATCTTACAACAATAGTTTCAACTCCAACATATGAATGGAACCTTATGAGGACCTTTGTGGGAAAATGTGCCGAACATCGGTGTGTAGGGATGAATTTGATGAGCATAAGTTTCTAGGACCTAAAATGGTAAATGTGATCTTGGAGAAGTTCAAAACCATTTAGTACCACATCAAGGAAGCCCAATGTCGACAAAATAGTTATGAAGACAATCGTGGATGATACCTTGAGTTTTAAGTTGGTGACATGGCATTCCTCCACATATCTCCATGGAAGAGGGTCTTGAGGTTTGGGAATTAAGGAAAGATAAGTCCTATGTACATTGGCCACATCAGGATTTTAGATCATGTTAGAGCTATGGCCAATCAACTAACACTTATACCTACCTTGTCTAAAGTACAGGATGTATTCCATATATCTCCCTTAAGGTAGTACATATCATATCCTTCACATGTAATCTTTTTATAGGTGGTAGAGTTGGAGAATGATCTTTCTCACAAGAAGCATTCGGTGAAGATCATGGATCGTAGAGATAATGTTCTATGTCACAAGAATACTCACCTTGTCAAAGTACTATTGAAGAACTATATGTATGAATAGGAAACATGGTAACTGGAGGAAGTAATGAAGGAATTGTACCGACACCTTTTTACGTCTTAAAATGTAAAATGAAATTTCGATTGAGAAATTTCTTAAGAGGGGATGAATGTAATGACCCAATGTTTTATCAATGGAATTCCATTTATTATAATTATGTATTATAGTATAATCACATAAGATTACATATAGAAGACAACAGAAACTTTATAAATCATGAATGAGTGAAACAAAAGGTATCTCTATAAGTTAAGGAATGTTTACTGATGAAATAGTATCTTGAACTCTGGAATAGTAATGTGACCATTACTAATAATAAACCAGCCAATTGAATAGTAACCTCAATAATGAATGTATAAATAGAATTTATCCATCTTATAAGAGACAATATGAAATAATTATACCATAGTATATGTAAGTAAATATTTCAAAAAAAATTAATTAAGAGTTTTTATTTTTGTAAGTCATCCATATTAAATTTTAATTTTATTAATTATTTAATAATTTTAAACAAAATTCATTGTCACAAAACGTATTTATAAAAAAAATTATTTTAAAGACTTATGATTCTATAATAATTTTAGGTAACCATAATTAATTTTTAAATGTGTTAGAAAACAAATTCTAATTTTAAATTTTAGTTTTTTCATGTAAATTATGATTTAAATTAAAAATTAAAAGTATCATATTTATAGAATTATTTCCATAAATTTGAGTTCATTTTTTAATTACACATCGAAAAATTGTTGTGGTAAATTTTTTTATTTTTCTAAAATATTTGAATTTTTATGAATAGTGAAATAAGGTAATTTACCATATATATACATTACATGCTCAATAACCTATTCTTAGAATCATTGATTATGTAATCTCCCTTGTTTCAAACTCACATGATCTCTTCAATATTTTTCATCACAAAAATCAAGATTATTTCTAGTCTTAAGAAAAAATATTAAACTAAGGATTAAAATAATGGGAATCCCCTCCTCTCCTACACTATAAATACCACCCCTCTTTAACTCTTCTCTTAAATCCTCTCTATCCTTGTTCCTTTTCTAAATTAAGATAAAATATCCTCCCAGGAACCACCTCACGTCCATCTACCCTTGGTCTCTCCAAAATACCAAAACCTCTCCCTGACGAGGCTCTCATAAGAAGATATATTAATGAGGTGAATTCTTGTTTTCATTTCTTTTAATTTCTCTCGTGTTCCTTTAATTTTTTCCGTTCCCTGCCTCCTTTCATCCAAATTTTATGGTAACTATATTATTTTATATTTAATTTAATTTTGTTATGATAATGTAATAATTTATCATTGTATCTCCTTTCCCCCTAATTTTATACTAGAAATGAAAACACCATTCGTGATGTGTTAATTTATTATTTTCAAGGACAATAGGTTTTCAATTTCTATTACCGTCTCCAATTGTGGTCATGAAAACATTTATAAGGTTGAAAAAAATATAATATATGTATTACATCTTATTTGAGGTTATGATTTTTTTAATACATGATATTAATTTATAATACAAATTTTGTTTTGTGTGATCAAAAACTGCAAATTGACCAAAACATTTATCATTAATGTTTTATATAATGATTCATCTTCACTTCAAATAACCAAATGAACTTTATATAAATTTAATATTCTTGTATGTTCACTACTAACATATATCATCAATTCTAGACCACCATTCTCATCTTACATGTTTTTCCGTACATTTATATAGATAAACTAATCATGAAAACTAAGGAAACAAAATCTCCCAAACAATGAAATTGAACCTATTAACCCATCCAAAAGACCATAAATGAATATAAAAAGGTAATGATGAATAAATTAAATATATATGAGGTTATATAATTATTAATTAATGAACATAATTTGATTATTCATGTTAATAAGCTCAATTGAAGAAAACCTTCATAACTAAGGTAATGGATTCTACTCAAACCACCCTTATTCGTTCAGGTTGTAGTATACATAGTTTTACCAAAATGAATTTATCTATAATTTTTAGGAACAACTTATAAATTCTATTTATATTAATCATAACCATGTATCAATATACATTCATCATTATCTTTCAGGTATATAGATGTTTTTAATGGTTCCCTTCTAAATACATCCAGAATAGCAAACTCGTTCTATGGGAACTTCCTGAATTCTTACCCAATTTCAAGTGCACTATATCATATATTTTAATCCACCATTGATTTTATAGAAAAATTATTTATAATATTAAAACCATCTTGGATCACTTATGGTTTTATATAAAATACTATTCTCTTTTCTATTTAAAATTCTCTTTTTTATTTTCCTTAACACTGCACAAAAATGTTTTAATGCTAAAATTTAATAAATACTCTTTATAAAATTTTGCACTTCAGTTTGAAATAACATACCATGATATATAAATATTTTCATTTATGAATATACATGTATGATATAATTCATTTCGTTCATAGACACATGTATGATACACCCATTTAATATTCTTTACAACAAGACTATGATACACATTTCTTTCCTTGGGAACACTTATGTTTATGTATATTGAACATGTATGATTCTATATATGTAATTCATATTCCAGAACATGTTATGAGGTGTCCACCCAGATTTTTGTCGAATTCATTGTGTATATTTTAGTCTCAGTAAATTTTATGTGAAATGGTCTTGGCAGTTAGCCATGACTCGTACTTCCATGTGAAATTATCATGGTGGTTAACCTTGACATGTGATCCTCTATGTGAAACGAACCTTGAAATGTGCTAAATTAATATTTAATGTTTCAACAACATTTATATGAATCTATGTTTATATGTTCCTAGATTTATATTTTATGATTATATATGTTCTATGCCTTTTTAAATCATTATTTCATGCCTAATAAACCATGTGAAGAAGCTTTATTCTTATGTTTATTACCTTACAAGGTTTTTTATCTCATCCCTTTATTAATTTTATCCCTAGGATATTCTATGAGGATGTATGGTAAAAAAGGATTTTTGGATATATTTATGAAGATTAAATAAATAATTGTTTTATTTAGTCCCATGTTATCATTTTTATGTACACAGTCTTCAAAGAATCTAGATTTTACGATCCTTGACTTGTAATTTGATATTTAATTATTCTAGAAACCTAGTAATGATATGCGTAAAAGATAGAATTTCTATAATATCCAAAATCTAGAAAGAAAATTAGGCCTTATAAACTATTTTTTGTTCCATGAATAAGGATGTTCTCCTAGATTACCTATGTCTCATATAAGGGATATCTGAGTCTGAAGATTGTTGAGGGCCACTGGTATACACAAAAGAGACCTCAAAATACTCGTCAATAAATGATTTCCATTTTCATGTCAGAAAGTATTATTAGCCAACATAATGTAGAATGATATATTATTTTTTGATATTATAGTTAGACTACACGGGAGAAGACTATAAGGGATATGGGTATTGGTATTTAACAATATGGTTTTCTTGATCTAGAAGGTTTGAGATACACCTTTGATGATTCAACCCTATATATAAAGGTGATACTAACTCAAACCAACATATTCCCAAGGCGTTTCACTCCCCCCAAACTCTAATTACTCTAATTATGATGAGTTGGATGAACCCCTCATGTAATTAAATGGGTAGTTTCCAATATCATTGATGACTAGAAACATGTGATACTTTGTATCGAGGACCAAATGCAGACATTTTTATGAGTTCTATTATGCCTCTTTATAAATAGAAGTTTTACACACTATTCTTGATGAAAATTTAGGATGTATTTAAGTGTAACTATAATGAGATTATGGATCATGATCATAAAGATGATGTCCACCATTTAGGGATTCCTATTTGCTTACATGTATATAAGTAGGCACATATATGGATTCAACCCTCCCACAATCCCATCGTTAAGGATAAAGATTACAAATTTATCCAAACTAACTTCACTAGGATGGTTTATTTCACAACTTAGATGAAAATATTTTCCCAATAAATAATTATAATGTAAAAATAAGAGTTTATATTAACATTACATGTCCCATCCTCAGTTATATAAAATATTACATCCCTACCCTAGTCATAAAGATGTTTATCAATGAAATAACAAGATTCTAAGCCTTCTCCTTCCTAGATGTATACTTTGAGTAAAATCACATCTAGATGGAATTAAATTCAAAGTGGAAACATTTATAAATGGACTTTCGGGTTTATACTTTTACTTGGTGATTCCCATTTCATAGAAGATAACATGAGTAATTTATCAATAGTAATTTCATCACATGTTTAATCCCCTTAAAAGAACAAAGGTAGAGTGCAATACTGATGATTTCATGGTTAAATAACAGTAATTCGATTTTCATATTATGGAACATGAGAATGTTTTTTCTATGATTCTTTTATATAACCAGATGAATTACGTCATGTAATGTGAATTTAGCTATCATCACGAGATTTCATAAAATTCTTTGTATCAAATGGATGCATCAAGATTTAAACCATGAAAATCAAGTCAATCATTTCGATTCCTTGTCTATATAAAATATGAGAGATCATAAGTTTTCAATGGTTTATAACAATAATATATAATATTTTCATTAACTTTAATGGAAATAATAAGACTTTATCAATTTTGATAAAGAATTGAACATCCTATTTGTGTGAAAATGAATTCAAATGTTCATTTAGTGACATCAATCAGTAACTACTCCATATTCCAGTTTTAATTCCTTCATTCCATGAATAACCCATTATCCTATATATAAAAACACTACTATGATCTTTAGTGGCCACTTATTATATAGGAATAGAGAGGTTAAATATAATATTTTATACTACCTCATTCAGGTGAAGATATATTAGGAGAGAAGATATTATCCTTTTGGGAATTATTTCCTTACCTTGCCCTTGTTTATCAAAAAGTTACAACACAATCTATAGAATTATGAGATCTAGTTAACCTCCTACATTGCCCCACTAAATTATAGCCTCAATCTAACCATGGAGACTATATGATGGGGATGATTGGAGGCTATCCTCTAGTGATTTTATATTTTCTTTATAACTACCTAACATCATATTCATTCATATTAAATCATAATTGAAAAACATTCATTACATAACATAATGATCAACAAAGAAATCATATTGGTCAATTGATTTGTAACATAGGACACATAAACAACTATTCCATAAAAAATATATGACATCCCCCACTAAGTTCTTATTAACAATAACCCTTCATAGTAATATCATACATAATACCATTATTCATAACTCATCGAAAGGGAACACTAGAAAGGCTGAGATCAGATGCTCAGGGATGGTTAAAAGGGAATATATCAATATAACATGAGTATACAGGTTTGAGAACGTAACAATAACATTTAAAAACTACACCATTCATATCATTGATCATAAAAAAGAATCATAAAAAACTATCTGATGTTAATATTATATGAATCCAAAAGGAATCAATGAACATGATCCATGAGAATAAAACTTTTTCATATGTTATAAATTTTTTATCAAAAAAATAATCATAGAAAAAAATATCCATGAATTAAACGATAATTTCCAAAACTATCATTGTTGAAGGGTTTCACTCCCCAATACATCATATTTTTTATGGTTCAATCCCAATAAAATCATATTTGATAGAGTCCCTTACAAAACATGGTTCACTCCTCATTGAATTCCTATTTATCTCATCATATAACAATCTTTAACCATTCTATTGGAGGTAGATATAGGTCTCACAATTATCATAATGAAAATCATACATATGTATGAGATAATATCATTAAAATTAATCATATCAAACCCCATGAAAATAAATGGTTTTCATAACAATTTCATTATAGTACAATCAATGTAAATTTAAAACGTTTCATAATCCAATAATCATTTCATTAAAGAATAACTGATGAAAAAGAAATGTTTTTCATAACAATTTCACCAACTCATAATATCATAACCTGTGGAAAAGGAATATGTTTCATTATATTATTTTCCACATATTAAAAAACCATACAGAGATATAATAAGTATAGTATCAATGGATTATATACCATATAATAATTAAATAACATTAGAGTAATTCATCTTATATTGAAGGTTATTTTGAAATATCACATGGATCATTTTATTAAGAAAATAAAATGTTCAATTCAACATAATTTATTTATCATCTTGAAAACAACCAAAATTTTGAATAAAACTTTTTATTTGAAAAAAACATAAAAAAGTCGAATTAATTTTTAAATCACTGAGTTGTCTTTATGGTTAAAAAAATAATTAATATTGAATGGGTTTAAATGATGATTCCTTTCCTATTTCGATAAAGTGTCAAAAGATCCTTGTTCCAAAAATGACCAGAATATTACTTTTAAATCATTTAAAAAATGCAAATGGATCAAAATATATTTATGAAATAATAGAATTTTTTTAAATACATTCTTTATAAAAATATTATAAATTTTGTACTTGGTAGAAAAAGGGATTTCTTCCGAATAGATAAGTAAATTTAGTTTTTAGTAGAACATTATATTGAAATATTGATTACATAAAGCGAGGAAAATTACAAAAAAAATTATTTTCATTAAATAATTGGAGGATACAAATATTGATGTGTTCCTTGAGTTATAGATCTTGATTTTTTATCATTTTAGGTATAATCATGAACAATCCCGATAAACAATGAGATTGTAATATAAAGCCATTTCCACTTTCCTATATTTTGAATTGTAAGACCTATGAAATAATAAAAATTATATAAATATGTATAACCCCTAAATTTCATGATAATAAAAATTAAACACATTCATGTTTCCTATATGCACCATAAAAAATAAACAAGTATTGTACTAGGCATGTGTCTAATAGAAATAAAAGTGAGAAGAAAATCCCTTATCTTAAGTCTCTCCCTCATTAATACACATTAAAAACTAATTTATAATAAATATAAGTTTATTATAAAAATATATTATACCCATAATTATATGTATCATATAATATTTGACTCACTTGTGACCTTTTATTACCCATTTATTAAAAATTTCGTTTTTAAAATCATGTTTCGTGTAATAACTGGATCGTTTTTCATATATTTTTTATATATGTATTTTTGGTCATTTAACACTTTTCATGGTTCCATAATATAAAAAATTTTAAACATGACATAAATATCATATATATTCTCTATATATGGATCTATAGTAATCCATAAAATCTATAGATAAAAAATCAATTACATAATCCATTGAGACTTCATGTCATACATATCCCTGAAGGATGTTTCCATATTCATAATGGATGAAAAAAATGAATGTTAATAAAATTTTACAACTAAATAATAATTTATATTTCATATATATCAAGTATATTCATCAAAAATATACTTATTAACTTCCATGTAAATTGTATGTGAGAAAAGAATCACATCACTTCACGAGGCGATAGTTCAACATACATACGACGGACGTAATCGTATAACCGTGGAATGGAATGTAAGAAGGTATATATGAAATTATAACTAAAAAAATTATAAATATTTCATATATATGATATATATTTATTTAAAATACATCATTATTTCCATCCTTTATAGTATTTTATAGAAAACAAATTACATCGGTTCTTGAGGCCATAGTCTGTCATACACACGATCGATAGTTTCACTTCCTACTTGATGTAAGAGAATATACATTTAGGTAATTTAATTAAGAGAAAAAAATCTCATCATATGGAAGATACTCATTTATTTATATCATCAACATTTATGAATATTTTAAAGAGTTAAAGGAATAAATAAAATGAAAACACATTGTTAGATATTATACCTCTTCTCTAGATAACCCCATTAGGTCTACACCTAAAGAATTTTTATGTGGGTTTCAAAACCAAAAAAGTACTATATAAAGATTATATGGTATTATGGGAAATATTTTATCATTAATTGGCTAAGAAAAATGGATTTGGAAATGTGAATAAGAGTGTAGAGGGGTGTTATTTCATAAGTGGAGGAGAGGACACACATGTAATTTTTGAAAAAAAAAATTACCCATGTTTTAAACATTCCAAAAGACTCTAAAATGTACCATTATTGATCATTATATGCAAAAAGGATTAAATATTTCCATAAAATATTAATTTTATAAGCACTTAGTTCATTTTAACCCATACCATTTTAGTTTAACCGCATAATAAATCTGTTTCAACCATAACTATGATAATTAATTTCTCAATTTTTTATTCATCATTTGGAAAAAAAATTAAGTTGAAATTTATATATAATGTAAATTATTATGATGAAAATAATGGATTCCATTTTTCCAAATTACATTCATATAATTGGTAATATTTATTTATAAATTAAATTTGAAAACGTGATCAAAAAGTGGTTCCCCAAATAAACATTCTTCATAATTATTGAATGTTTTAATATCATAATAAAATATGATGTTAGTTATGTTCACCTAATTTTTTTTAATAAATATATATTTTAGAAAATATTATTTTCAAAACCATCATAAAATAAAATAGACCTTGAAAATTCTTTAAAAAACTGGCATATTATTAATAAAAATGAGCATTTTATGTCTATTTATTGAACAATAACATTTTATCAGAAAATTTTAAATAATTCACAAGAAGATAATTTTGAGGTGCATATTTAAAAAATTATATATTTTTTTCAATTAAATTATATAAAATTGTAAAAAACATTCTTTTAATATTTGTTCACAAAAATTTGTGAAATCATTTTTTTGATAAAATAATACTTTTGAAACATATAATGATTTTACTAAAAATTATATAAATTTTATAAATATTTTTTCTAAATATAAAACCATTATAATTATAATTTAAAAAATCGGCATTATACTTACATGTTTAATGGCTGGTTTATAATGTTCATTTTTAAATAAAAATATTAATTGTGTATTGTTGTTTGTTAAAGCATGGTGTTTACGCATTAAATTATAACCCCCATAAAATTAACTTTATAACTTGGAATTATGTCAACTTCAAATAAAAATATTTTGGAATCTTATGCCACATTGGATCTTAAAGTTCCCACGTAGTGTTCTCCAACTGGTGGTTTTACAACAAAACATAGACTAGGTGAATCTTCTAGTTTCATATCTCTATATCTGTATTATCCAGAAAATCAATTGGTTATTCCTTATAATAAATATCATTCTTCACTCTTATTAACTCTATTTTAGTACATTTTAAGGATCTGGTATTTAGTTCCTCATGATATATTCATGGAACACATCAAGGACTAGAGAGAGGTTTAGTAGAAGCACCTATCGATAATCTACCATCTTGACACAATAAGTAATTTAAAAGGAACTGATATACCTAGGTCTTAGTTTTCTAATATTTTTATATCTCATTAGCTTCTTCTAGGGAGAAATTATTTGAATCAATATTCCATCAACATAAAATTCCTAATCATTCTAGTGATTCTCGGCATAACTTTTCATCGAACATTGTGCTACCCTTATGTGCTGCTAAAAAAACCAAAAAACTCTTTCATTTATCCACCTAGAAAAGTTCCCAAAAAATTAAATTATCCAAATTTAAACTAGTAAGGTGGATTTATACATATATTTTCATATAGGTCTTCTTAAGGATCCATTTGAATGCTTGAGTAAAAGCTATTGTAGTACGAAAACTCATCTAGAGTAAGGTGTTGATTATAACCACCATGGAAATACATATAACAATATATAAATATTTCCAATATGGTTTTAATTGTTCTTTTATATTAAACATCTATCTGAAAATTATATATAGTGCTATAACATAACTCCATGTTCAGATCTTGATAAAAACTTCACCAGAACTTCATGGTAAGCCTTGATTTCAGATCATACATAATAGAATGTCAAACTATACAAAACCTTAACACTTCCTTCAATTATATATTGTAATGATGATCCAAATATAAATATTATCTGATAGCGATTGAGTTTATTCACATTGTAAGGTGATCAATTATAACCCATATAGCATTGTTCCCTTGAGTTGTTTTTTGGTGTCTCTCGATAAAATACAAGGTTATTTTTCCCATTTCAATTATAGTATGGGTAATGGGTGTAACATCCATATATAATTTTTTCTCTCATCCTTAAATATAAAATATACCTTGTAGTGAGATACAAAATTCATAATATAACTATTCAATCTATAGCGCTAGAAATACTCTTTTAGATCTTTATACATTATTGTAAATCCTTGATGAATAGAGAATGGAGAACTATGAGATTACTATAATAGATCCATTCTCAAATCAAATATTTATGGAACATATACATGATTCATGAACCTTATCATTTTATCATGATCAAAGTTAAACTAAGGAACATTTCTCACCTTATTTTGTAACTCCTCATCATCTTTATGCACCACTTATATAATCACATGGATTTATAGTTGAATAATTATTTAATAAAGATATGACTTATCATATTCCTTCAATATTTCTAGTTCTATAATCTTCAAATATAGAGAACTTGGTTATTTTTCAATCCTCATCATTGATATTCTAGTATGATTCTGTTTACTCAGAGCATTATCCACCTTATTTTCTTTCCTAGTGTGCAAATGTCATGAGCAGTCATAATCTTTAATCAAATCAAACCATATTTTATGGTTCATATTCAAATACTCTTATGTGAATATATAATTTAAACTCTTTTTTATTTGTATATATCTCCCACTTTTATCTTTATGATAATTCCTCCATATTATTAATGAAAACATTACTACAACTTACTCTAAATCATGAGTTGGAAAAAATTTCACAGCAACCGTAAATTTTCATGTGTTATAATCTATAACCATGTCATTCCATGTGAGAATGCTTCTCAATCCCTTCATTGATGTATCACTATAGATTAAAAAACCCCCATCATATAATGGTAATTTTATCATAGGTTTGCTAAATAATCTTCTCTATAGTTCCTTGAAATCTTCCTCAAAGTCATCTATCCCAAGGAAAATGGATCCCTTATGTATTTACTAGTGATTAGATTAGATATTCATGATAAAATAATTAAAATACATTGATAATGACCATCTAAAAAAAGAAAATTATGGATCATAGTCACTTTGGATGATTTATACCACCACTCAATAACCTCTTCCTTTGATGGATCCATATATATTCCTTATATTGATATTATATAAGCCACAAATGAAACATTATTTATCCAAAATTCACCTTTTATAGATTTTTCATAAATTTTATCCTTCCATAGTGTCTTTAGTGTAATTATTAGGATTACTTCATTATCTTCTATTCTCTTTGAATAAATATTAATATATTCTATAAAGACAACCAAAAAACTAATCAAGGTAATCTCTAAAATATTTATTCATTAAATCCATTATCATAGTAGGGGAATTATAAATATCAAATGGAATCACTTTATAATATTCTTTTATATACCTTTTATAGAATATTATTCTAGGTATATCCTCCTTCTTGACACTCAATTGATGATATCCATAATGAATTTCAATTTTTGAAATGTAATTATATCCACATAGTTGATCAAACAAGTCATCAATATGGGGTCGAGGATATGTGTTCTTTATTGTCATCTTGTTTAGTTCTCGATAATCAGTACAGAATAAAATATATCCTTATTTATTCATAACAAATAAAACAGGTACACCCCAATGTGACACACATGTTCGAAGAAATCCCTTATAAATATTCACTTGGAGTTTATTATTTAATTATTTCAACTCAATCAGGGTTATTCTATATAGAGTCTTCAAAATAAGTTTCTCCATAGTTATGAGTCCTATTCAGAACCTGGAATCAGGAATTTACAGAATTATTTGAAAATATTTCTAAAAGATATGAAAAATATATTTTATAATAAGAATATCATTGATGTTAGGTTCACACCCAACCATTTGAGGTTAAAATCCATTTTGAATTCGTATTATGATCCATAAAATGGTTGTGGATTCCAAAAAATGTTTAAATTTATCATCTGTGAGATAGATGATCCTTGGATGGTTTGGATTATCTAACCTGACATCCATTCTTCATCAGATTATATATAAATTATGTAGTGAGAAAAAATCAATTCCTAAGATAGGCTATAATTAAACCAAAGGAAGAATAACAAGATTTATAGAAAGTACATTCCCAGAAACATCTACTTGATAAAAATTATAGACATGAGATGAACTCGTCATTCCATTAGCTTTTTTCACTACTAATTAAAATATAATAATTGGGGTGGAATTTTTATTTAGTTATAAATTTATTTAGATATAAGACAGTGGGTTGATACAGGTAAAATAATAATGTAATAGTGTTATAGTAGATTGTATGTGTACATTTCTCAATTTCATTATGACACCACACATTAGAAATGGTGATGACATGTTATTTTCCTTTGTCTCTAATCGTAAAAGGTTGATGAAGTATGTCATTATAATTTACCATTGGGTTTGGTAATTGGTTATAATAATTCTCATACTACTTGCATTTGAAACACAAGAGTGTGGTTTGTGCATTCTATAGATCTTTCTCTGTATATTCATCATTATCTTACTTATTCCCATCACATTAAAAATCAGTTTCTCTATCGCTATCCTTACCATAATTAAAACAATTACAATTACACTTAAAAAAATTTCATCCATATTTTCTTCAATACATTGAGCCTGAAGGAAATATCATCTTTTATACTCTATGGTTTTTAGTGTTTCCACTACATTCTATTTTACTTTTCTTATTAAAACCATGCGATTGATGGGTAACTTCAATATCTATTTCTTCCCTAATATAAAAATGAATAATTTCTTCATAATTTTTGGATCCCCTTATAACTAATTCTTTTTGGAGAATGTATTTTAATCCATTGATGAATTGATCAACCTTAATTTTATGGTGGGAGATAATACCATAATCATACCTCGATGCACTTGTAAAATTCCCCTCATATATACAAATGGGTAAATTTTACTTCTGATTTAACTCAAGGAATTACTTATCTAGTTTTTCCGAAAGTATGCAGGGAACATACTTAATGAAAAATAATTTCTTAAATTCATCTCATTACATTAATTCAATTTCATTTTATTAACTGTTATTCTTGAAAACAGTCTACCATTGATCCAATTTTCCTTCCATATGATACAAATCCAAAACCAAAATCAGGCTATAAACATTATAAAATATAAAATATATTTTTAGTGTTACAAATCCATAATTCAAAAACTATTGGATCAACTAAAATTCTAAAAGAAGGTGGGTGTTCCCTCATGAACTCAACAGAATGTTGTTTCCACCATTACTCATTAAAATGTTCAGCATAATTCATAGCTTGAGAATTTTTTCTAAGTATAGAAATGAGATTTTTCATTCCAGATACCATAATGTTTTGTTTATTATGAGGGAAATATTTTCACTGTTTATTGTACTTCACATTACCACGGTTCCTTCCGGTTCCATCCATTGACTAAAACTAAAAGCATAGTTTTAGCAATAATAAACATGGTGGGGTAGAACATAGTGATAAAATATCATTTATAGGATGTATGAACCATGAAACCATATTTCCAATCTCTGAAACCTTATTCTTAACCTAGTTCAATCATTTCTATTATTAAATTATTTCATTATGGTTCATAAAGTGTTTTTGAATTTATAAACCTTATACCTCAGGAGTGTCAAACATGGTGTGTAGTAATGCCTATTGTTGTGAACCATTTGATGATCGAGTCAATATAAAAATTATCTTTTTGATTTATTTCCCTTAGGTACAATGTTAATGATCCAAATCCACTTATTGTATCCAAAAAGAGATGTAATTTCATCAAATCCACTCTTTCAATCCTTCAAAAAAATTCCAGGATATTTTACAATGCTTATAATTGACTTTATAATTATCTATAATGATTTCTAATCCCTATTTGTAAATAATTATCTAACCCTTTATATGATACAAACTATAATGGCCCAAAATTATCATACATCGATATCATATCTCAATATATAAATATTCATTATATGATATAATGAACCATTCCATGATCTTTTAGTTCTATTGATATTATAACATTGACACACACAAAAAATGGTCCATAAGTGATCTATTTCATCTCACACTATGTTCTTTATAACTAAAACCCTTATTAGACATATCATATATTGTGAAAATATTCATAATCTAGGGAAATTAATCATAATAAACTATGATCTTAGAAGAACAGAAATGTAAAATAAGGAATATATCATCATAAAATGAGTATAGAATTATGTGAACATGATAATATCATTTTAATACCATACACTTCATATCATATATTATAAACTCGATTCATTAAATCAATATTGGTAGTTCATAAAACAAGAATAAAATATTAATCAAAGAATGAAATCCTTGAGAACATAACGTTCGAATATAACATATATTGTTGGCTCACATATAAGAATGGAAAATCATAACCTTAACAGTCAAGGAACATCAGAAAAAATATCATAGTAGAATGAATTCGCTACCTAAACCATCATTATAGTCAACCTTCACACCCAAGATTATCATAGTGAAAAAATACATTACAAAATTATGTTCACTTCCAATTATAGTCATTTTCATTTAATGAGATATCAATATTTATCCTACAAATTGGAGAGATATTTATGACCCACCCATCACATAATGAAAATCATACATATGTGTGACACAAGGTTGTAAAACAATTATCATATCAGAACCCATGAAAGGATATGGGTTTTAAAAATATATCATTATATAATGATTCATGGAAATTAAATATGATTCATAATTGATTAATAAATTAATTATATAATAACTCATGTAAAATAAATGGGATTTATAATAAAATCATCACTTTTTCAAAAAAAATAATCCATAGAAATGTATTAGGTTTTATAAAAATATTATCACTACAAAAAACAATCCATCTAAAGAATTAATAAGGAATGTGTCTTTGGATAATGTCCCTAGTAAACCTTAAATAACATAACAGTATGTAATCATAGATGGTAAATAATTACTAAATATCACTTTAAGAATTTATTAAGGAGAATAACCTTTTTAAAATATAAATATATTATTTAATATCTACAAACGTCCAAAATATTAAGTAAAACATTTTTTTTCAAAATAACCAAGAAAATTTGTAAATAAGGTTTTAATAATTTATTATTCATGATGGTAGATAATATAGTCCATTTGTTACATATTAAAATGATTATTCCTTTTACTTTTTCTATAAACAGACAAAATAGACTTGTCTAGCGAATGAAAAGAGGATTAATATTAAACCATTTTGTAAAAATTCAAAATGGGAAATAATTTCTTTAAAAAATAACTGTATAATAGAAAAAAACGTTTTTTAATACATTTTTTGAAAACATTTATAAGAATTAAAAATGATTTTGACTTGATAGAGAAATGAATTTGGTTTTTCCTTAAAAATTATTTTAAAATATTGTGTACATAAAGAGATTAAAATGAAAGGGAAATAATTGTTTTCCATAAATAAATAAAGTATGATCAAATTAATTACATTTATGATAGAGATATAATAATTTTTTATCTTTGGAGGCATGATCATAATCAATCATGATAAATAATAAAATTATAATATAAAACCCTTGAGCCAGTGGTATCTTTGGAATCATAAGCCTCATGAAAAAAAATAACATTTGATGAATATTTATATCCAATAATTTTAAATAGAAAAATAATATAATAAATTAATTGGTATTATATACACTATGTAGAAGAAAAAAGTGGTGTATAAGGCATTTGTCTCACAGAAATATAACTGAGATAAAAATCACTTACCTTAAGTCTCTTCTTCCTTCGAAAACGATAGAACATCCTGTATAATAAATATGTGTTTTTATATATCTATTATATGACTATAATAATATTAATCATAAAATTTATGATTTACTTATTACTTTTTAATTCCTATTTATTAACAATTCCCTATTAAAATCATTTTTAGTTAATAACTACATTGTTTTCATGTGTGTCTTCGTTGTTTATTTTTTATCCTTTTAATTTGATCATGGTTCAATAATCTCCATATTTTTAACCATGATATAAATATAATATATATTAATTTTATTGAATTTATATTAATCCAATAAATTTATAGGTAGAATATGAATTAAATCATTCGTCGAGATGGCATATCAAACGTACTCGTGAATGTTGTTTCCATTTTCTTGACAGAGGAAATAAAATAATTGAAGAAAATATATTACATTAATAGAATAATTTTTTTCTAATATTTCACATATTTTAAATAAACCTATTCTAATTACCTTCCATTTAAAACATAAGTTAACAATAAATCAAACCTCTTTACGAAGCGGTAGTCTATCTAACACACGAGAGACATTATCATATTCCCATTAAATGGAAAGTATAAGGTTATATGTCATATTATAACTCTAGAATTGTAACAATGTCATAAATATAATATAAATATGTTAAATATATCTTTATATCCCTCGTTTAAAGGGGGTCGTGGGAAATGGATTACATAGGTTAGTGAGTCGGTAGTGTACCATACACAAAGTCAGTAGTTTCAATTCTCTCTTAATGGAAGTGGAGATAGATTAAGGTCATGAAATAACCATTATAAAATATAATTATATTAATGATGTGAATTTTATTATATATTCATGTTTTAGGAATATTTTATGTAGTTTTATTAGAAAACAATTGAATATGCATGGTTAAGGGATATACCTCTTCTTCAGATAACCCCTTTATGTGTACACTTAAATCCTTCTTAGGAGGGTTTTGTAATAAAAAAATGTACACTAGGAAATGTGTATCGAATTAAGTAATTTATTTGGGTAGGTAATTTCTAAATCAAAATTTTTTTACGTGTGAAGTGGAGAAGATAGTGGGTTTCGTATTATAAGTATGGGAGAAGATATACAAGAATTTTTTGGAAATAAAAATGTGTGCCTGTTTTTTAAAAATTACAGAATTATTTAAAATATATCCTTATAAAACCATAATGTTGATAAGTTATATATATGTTTATAAAATAAAATTTCAACATGATTTTAGTCCAATTTTTCCTTATAGTTTTAGTTAAACCCCCCGGTAAACCCATTTTGACCTTAACAACAATCATTACTTATTATTATTTATACTATTCATTTTGACCAAAATTGAGTAGAAATTTTTTTATAATATTAATTACTCTAATTCAAAATACTGAATCCATTTTTCTAAATTCCATTACCATAATAGGAAAATTTTAATTTATAATGAATCCCACAAAGGTGATGAAAATGGGGGTTTCTGAAGAGATCATTTTCATTATTATAGAATGCTTTGACCTCAAAAATCTATATAAAATTTATTCAAGTGAAATAAATTTGATAAATAAATATATAATATAATTAATTTTTTTTAAATCATATTTAATGAAAATCTATCTTGAAAATTATTTAAATGAAAATGTAGTATTTAATATAAATCTGTATTCATTTACTATTCATCGAGAAATTCTTCTTTTAAAAAAATTGTCAAAAATTAACATTGGGGTAATATTGAAATGTGTATAAAAAATTGAAGATTATTTTTATGATTCATTTTCTAAACGGTTAAAATATAATTATATTATGTTTTAACAAAATATAGTAAACATAATTTTTGAGAAAATAATATTATGGAAACATATAAATGCCCTACTAAAAATTATGTACATTTTATCAACATGTTTTATTTATATAAATAAATTTCAATTATTTTCAAAATGTATATCTTCCTATTCATATATCCAAGTTTTATGGTTATGTTATAAAATTAGTCACTAAATACTAATACTAATAGTACATCATGGTTTTTTAAAACTCAGTTTTACATGTTATAAAAGATATCAAAGAGATTAAATTTATTCAAAATAATTTCATTAAATAATGAGGTGTTACAAGTTTTATTGCACATAAATCAGTCAAGCGTTAAGAAATGAATGGTTGTTTATTCCATACCTAACCCCTACGAATTTTCCCTAAATGTTTATTTTTTCAATGAGTCCATTCTATTAATCAATAAAGTGTTTAGTAGTCGAAAATGTACTTTGATAGGGCCTCATGAAGCATAAAAGCGAATAGGTTTGAAAATCATCTTATCAATAAAGTGTTTATATGATTTGTCCATATATCACCATCAATGGCCCTTATATCGGGACCACTCCCTCTTTCGGTGGGGTGCACAAAAAATGGCTAAATATCAGGCCCCCATTATAATCCTCAAGTGTTCCCTCACGATCCTAGTTCCATAGTTTCAGGTGAAGGGTGACTCCAAGAGTGTCATTTAGTATATTAACAGTGGTTAAGTTATCTGGAATGTTTACCTCATATCTCTTCTTGAATGAACACATAATATAATGATAATGTTTCTCATGAAACTGAAGGTTTATCATATTCTATAATCTCATATTGGTCTAGATGACACTATAGAAAATTATAAAACACCACTTTCTTTCATGGACTATGAAGACATGGTCAATCATGTGGTGCCCTTGTGGGTGACATCTCCTAATGTTCTTGATAAATAAGACAAATTTTCGCTCAACTAGTCATTAGGTATTTATTGGAAAGGCCCCAATGTTATCTCATGATAGAGGAATTTCATGTTAGGATGACCTTGTTTATGGATTATCATCAACATGAGGTACATCCATACAGATAGAATAAGAAAGAATAGATTCATATATATGTAGTAAACATAAACCACTACGACATCCCCAACTCAAAAAAGACATCTACAATATCAAATTAGAAAATTTCATTCTTTATAACAATAATTTAAAGTAATTTAATCACTGATTATAAGTCATTCATATTGGTACATGTACATATCATCAAATAACATTGAATATCTCCCACTAGATTCATAGGTTTCAATACATTGGGCCCACCAACATTCATTATCACATTGAGTTTTCCATTATATTTCATTGATTACTGGTATATTATAACATTATAAAACATTGTTTGGAGTTACTCTACACATCCATGTACTCTTGGCATGTTTTATTGTGGGGACTCAGTGTTAAAGGTCCCTAGCCTCCAAATACAAAGCGGTATTTCAATTTCATTCTTTCAACTACAATATTTTTATTTAAATTGGATAAATCTATTCCACTAAAAGAAGATAGGGAAAATTTTATAATCAATTTCCTAAATTCCAAAATTGTTCATTAGAGTATGATCCCTCACACCATTCTCATAGACAACCGAACTAAATTAAAATAATTTGAGTTATTGAAGGTTTATTCGGTGTACCTTATCTTTTATAACCATACATCCCATTATATTACACTGGTGAATAGAAAGATCAGCACATTAAATATATTATTCCCTACCATTATATTGAAAATTCTTTATTAAAATAACAAGATATAGTCATACAATATCTCAAATGAATTGTGTGAATCTGGGACCTCAACACTAACATCAAAATATGTGACCCCATACTCCATATATTATTTAAAAAAGGAAATATTTCCTATATAGGTTCTTCTATTTTCCCTTCAATCATACCTCTATGACTAATTAACATAGGATGAATATTCAAAAATTTGGATAGTTGTATTTGTCGACCTTTATAAAAGAAAGCTATAGGAATTTAATGCCCTCAATGTTATTGATGATCGAGAGGCCCAAGAATTTAACATTTTTGATAACCTTCACATATTACTATAAGGTGATTTTGTGGTGGAATTAACAATTACAATGACACATGGAATAAAACCACAAATATATATCCAAAATGTGAAAGAATCATTAGAATCTACATGTTCTACTCCAATTATGTATATTTATTGATCATCAAGGATTTAGAGTAGATCACATCTCCCACCATTTAAAGGTTTCTCAGTGCATGATTTTGACCTCCCTTGATGATATCTTATTCTATGATTCATAATATGTATAATTATTGAGGAGTCCTTCTGAGAGAGGATTCCCTTTTTATTAGAGCATTGTTTTCCTGTTGCACCTTTCTTCCATAAACTAAGTTTGTCTTGATGTATGTTCCATCAGATACATTTTAAAACACTAATTTATTATATACTGAATATTCATAATTTCCAATATCATTTGATCATACTATTTAGGATTCCCTTCTAACTCATGATAGGTCCACCTTCACATCCCATCGGTTGGATGATACCACCTATTTAACCATTTAAAAAATAGTATCCAGATAGAGTATTTTATTTTTATGAACACTTTGTATCATGAAATAAATCTTGTAGAAAACATAGTGAGACCCATATCTAAAATTACATTGATAGATAAAAATATCTTATTTTGTTATCTCATCTTGGAATTTAATTCCACTCTATTAGATAACCTTTTCCCAGTAGACATTAAGATTTCATCATGGTATAAGAAGATGTTAAAAGTTATATGACATTAAAATAAAACCCAATATAGTTTGAGTAGTATAATCCCAATCTAGTAGCCACTCGTATAGTAAAATGTGCACATCAAAAAACTATATAAAAAAATCAAGAGGCATGAACTTCAACTACATGCATCAATCCTTGTGAATGTCTATATTACCATTGGGAACATAATTCAAATTGGGTTTTCCTTTTTATATTGTTTTATATACCATCTCATAATGTTGTTAAAATTTTATTACCTTAAATTATAGTCTCATTTTGACAATTTTTATGAACATGAAATAGAAACCACTAATTTGGTCAAAATTCTACAAACCTAAATAGAATCCCTTATATATTCTAAGATAAATGACCTTAAACTAGAAGAAAATTATTTGGTCAAACGTGTCTGATCTTAATATCAAGAACCAAATGGTAAAAGATATACAAACATAATCTCTATATGATGAATTTAAACGCTTAATCCATATGGTTAAGGAATTATGGCCTCAACCTCCAGTCACATTTGTTCTATATAGTATGATCATAATATACAAAGGTATCACATTGTTCTCATTTTTTTTGATCGATTAAACCACATTATCATGTCTCCAAAAAGGTTTCTATTTACAAATTTCCTAAATTAAAATCATCCCACATTCCCTATATCAATATTGTTATACCATTTTTATATACACAATACATGATGGTCTATCCCTAGATTTCTTGGTCTCTTTATTTTCATATCCCTATTTCTAAAAAAATTATTTTTTCCCTTTAAATTTGATTTTCAACCTCAAACATTAATTTCCAAAAATATTCACATAGGGTATTAATATGGAATATGTTCCCCAATATTATAACTTTGATACTTATCCAAACCGAATATCATGGAGAAAATATCTGTAGTTTCAATGCTGTGGAATCTAACATTCAAACAGGATCCCAGGGATCATCCTCAATATTGATAACCCACATTTATAAGGGAATAGTAGTGTCACCAATATTTCAAAAAAATTCATAGCAGTCATAATCAACAAATTCGTCACTTCACTCCCTGATTAAACCTATTAGATTCATAATATGCATTTCCCAACATTCTATTTTCACATAGATTTTAAACACCATTACTATTTTAGTGAGGTTATTTCTATGATTTTCCCTGAAAATCGGTTTTTTAGAATCACACTCAACCCTGTTTCACTTTATTTAGTTGATCATTTTCAATGGTCGATTCCATATTCTTACTCAGAATAATTCACCCATGTTTTTTCTTTCACATAATTTTAATGATATTCTATTTCCTCTTATTTCTCACCCTAATCATGTCTAACATGAACCTAAAGGATTTAATTTATTATATCATTTTGAATTCATTTTAAATTACTTAAATGATAATATATTGGGTAATAGATACCTTTTTCCTATATATTTTCATGTTAATAGAGAATAAGCTATCAAAATTTAGGTTGTCCTATATAATTTGATCATCTAATCTCATGTTGACCCAAATTGTATGTTTCGGAATCTTTTAAGGCTAAAAAATGCATCAAAGGTGCATCAAGGATGAAGGATTTAAAAAGGAATAAATTTTGAGACAAAATCCAATGTCTTGGGAAAACCATCAAAATGTGTGAGTAAATACCCAAAGTCATGGAAGAACCCCACTGTTCTATAAGAGAATAAACATATGTTAGGAAATAACAAAACTATATTCTTCATAGAAGACTATAATTTTTCAAGTTCACAACCAAAACATACATTCACCATCTCCAAAGAACATTAGTGATCCCATATGAAAATAATTACACCTCACCTCACTATTTTGGAACCATAGTATGGAGATCAATTATTCATGGATTTTTTTGCAAACTATAAAATCTCTGGCCATGAAACTTTCTGTTTCTTACATCGTGTAATCCCAATAAAAAAAATTCATGGACTATAGGTGTTGATATATTATGTGTAAATTATGTCACATAAATCACTAATGTAAACAATAAATGATGAATATTCTTTCCTACAAATACCTTCAAATAAAAATTTAGTTTTCATAATGGAATAATTAGTCAAAAAATAGGATGTACCATGAAACACGTTTTTCCAAAATCTACTTTATTCCCACCCATTTGATTCCCCCTTTTTAGAGACCAAGATCAATGATATTGATTTCACATTGGGGATTCACTCGCCCTATTAAAATTCCCCAATAGACATGAGTGTAATTGTGAAAATTTACATTTTATCCCTTTTCATCAGGTTTGAATAGCATTTTTGTAATACCTAAACAATTCCATGTTGCATCCATCAAAGATTCAGGTATCCTAATTTAATCCATTTTTATATCCATTTTCATGAAACAAGAATCCTTAATTAATCATGTTAAATTACACGGAATGGTCATGTCATGTGACCTTAAATAGTATCACTTGAACTATTTTGGTTTATATTCCATTCGGCATGATATATAGAATACCTCTTGACAGATTAATGGAAACATTAATTTTATCCTATCTGTCATTAGTTATAAATACGTTGGGATATTATGAACCCCCTAGAGTGTCAACCTATGAGGATTCAACGAATAGGGTCCCCACTAGAATCTTATCTCTGATTATATCGAAAAGAGTCAAGAATATGAATGTGTCAAGAAGAAATTATGATGTGAGTGTCCCCACATGACTCAAAGACATGAGAACCTTTCTATTTGGATTTAATATATAGGTGTCATCATATGCCTATATTTAATCTGACAGAACCATCCTTATGTGAAAAAATTAGATATTCTTTTATCCAAAATGAGTAATAAATAGAAATATATAGTATACCCAACACATTAATCCCTCTTACTATAAGTTCTCCACCCTACTAAGGAAGCATGTGATATAGTTAAAAAATTCCCAAATGGATATCAAGTGGAAGAGATTAAAAGAATTCATAAATATATGATGGCATGTTGGATAAAGAAATAACTTCTTTATTTATATGATCTATCCTCCCATCCTCTCATATGATCAGTGGTTTTGATAATTAATAACCCTATTTTGAAAGCCTACCAACCCTTATAAATTAGTAACATAAAACCATATCATAATATTTGGAATATAAATATTTTTTAGTGGAAATATTTTAAAAAAGAAGTATCTATATCTTGAAATAAAAATTATGATTATTAAATATATCCAATATTATAAACAAATAATCTCTATGATCCATATATGACAATGATTATATCATCATGTCATCAATAAATACAGTCATTAATGAATCTATAAAATAATGGAAAACATTATTCATCGTTGTTATAAACATGGTCAGTGTATTTTTCAACACAAACGGTGTTACTAAGAAATAAAAATAGAAATATCATATCCAAAATGTTGTATTTGGTACATATTTATCTCTCACCATCAACTAATAATAACACAATAGAAGATAAATCTTGGAATACCATTAGAGTTTTAGAATAAAACATTAATCCTTGTAAAAGGATATCATTTCTAAATGGTTAAAATGTTTAGTCTATGATTTTCGGAAAATAATTCCCAAAAATCATCTATAATCTTATAAAAAAGAACTCATGAACCCACATATAAAGACATTATACCATATGATTCATTTGGATTCAAGATCATCCAAATAAATCTTTAATTCTATAGTAATAGATAGATCAATATGATAAATGGTTTGGGGACATGCTTAGTACCTATTACAAATTCAATCATGAACTCTACCTCTATATTAGATTGAAATCATAGAAAATATTCAGGAAACGCATTTGGCTACTTATCATCCACAATTACCATAAACAATTTACATCCATTATTTCAGGATCATCTCATTCCCCTAAAACTCATATGATTAATCATATGAATAGAATAATGTCACTCATCTCTAGTAAAAATAAATGTGTTCCTGAAATCATGAAAAACATTCCATTGAAATAATCATGTCAAATCCTTACATATCTTGAATGAATAAATAAAAAATATCGACATGTCTAAAAATATCAATAAAACAATATTGGAATCCTCTTATGAGATCATACCTCCTCTTCAATGGAGTACATACAAAAAATATCTTCATTAAAACATAATAGTGAAACCAATGTTTAAAACCATTAAAGTGAACATAAAAAAAATTAAGAATCACAAGGGTAAGGTAATATGACAGTAAAAGTAAATGTAGCTATAATTGTGCCAATAAGCATGGAAGACCCCTCACAAATTCCCACTTGAGTCTACTCATTATAAAATACTTTTCTAGAACCTTAACCGTGAAACTTCCCATATTCCACCTGAATGTAGTTTAGAGAATATCCCCATGGAACCTGTTAAAATGAACCCATGTCACCACTATGATAAGATCTCCCATGTGATGTTGTAAGATCCAAATATTTTCTAGACATGTACATACATTTTTAATAGTTACAATTTTTCCTATTTTTGAGTACTCTTATTTTTATTATACCTTGGGGTCTGTTTGGATGAGTGATGAGAATTTTAGAAGGAGTTTGTGTAGAACACAGTTGGGGCGTGGTTTTATCAAACCATCTTCCCTACTCTAGCAACCTGTGTGAACCCAAAAAAATGGTATTCAAATTTATTATAAAATGTTTGTCTAATCATGTGACCTATTTTTTGAAAATGTGAACCCCCACTAGAAGAGGTGCACCGTTAAAGCACATGGTTTGGGATAATGTGCACCCATACAAGAAAACTGTGCATATGATTCAAATTATCCCAATTTTTATTAAAATTCATGATTCCTCATTTTAATCCTATATCAACCCCAAATCATTCATCAAATAATTATATCGATTTTGGAGACTCCTAAATTTATTATAATCCCTTCCAAGCTCCATTATTCATGATTTAATGTAAGGATTGAATATTTTCACCCCTCTTGGTAAGAGGAAATAATCCCATTTGAATTCCTTCTTCACTTCTATCTCTCCCTCAACTTTTAGAGTGTTGTTATCTTACATTTTGTTTATGATTGATCTAGGATTATTATATCTAGATATATATTTGTGGGATCATTATTTTTCAAACTTTATATAGGTTTTCAGATCCATATCTCATTCTATATTGTTGTTCCACTCAAATTGGGTATTTTTTTTCATTCGTGAGTGTTTCTCAATGAACTGAGGTACGTGGTCTATTTTTCAAATCCAAAAATCATCATTTCAATTACATATATGTAATTATATAATTTATTTAGTATGATTAGAAATTTATTTTCATAAATTAAATTAATTAATTTGGTAAATTAATTAATTAAGGGACTGTTAAATTTTGGATATTAAATGATTGATTTGGGAAAATTAATTATTGAATTAATTATGGAGATATTAACATTATTGAAATGAAATAATTAATCATTGAATTAATTATGGGGATAATCTGATTATTGAATTAGAATAATTTATTTTTTATAATTTATTCTCAAATAGAAATATATTAATTTTATTCAATTAATTATTGAATTAATTAACAGATATTTTTGTGTTTATGAAATTGATGAAATTGGATAAATTAGTTTTAGAATTAATTAATGGAGTTCGTGTGATTAATTAATTGTCACGACCCGCCTTCACCAAGATGAGAGAAGGGACAGAAAGTTGCTAGACCCTTCCTTCTTCAATTTGAAGGATAGATAATGACCCCCGAGACCCGCCTTCAATAAGTCCCAGAGTGGCGACTAGCACCAAGGGTATAGAATCACACACAAGATGGAAGGAATTACCCTTTTTATTTTAATAGGTTCATAAGATAAGATAGTAATTCCCAACAAAACCAAAAATGGAAGTACAAGTAAAGCCAAAAAAACTATTCCCATATGCATGTTCCAAAAAGTAAATGCTACAAGGTACAAGAAAACCCCCAAAATAAAAGTACCAAAAAAAATAAAAACAAATAAAATATTCAACGAGAAACTAAGCATTCACATCCATTTCTCTTGTAAAGTCACAATAGTAAATGGATCCTTGAGATCCCTCAAAGTACTAAAACCAAACTAAGCCTCAAGATACATCCCCACAAGACATCAAGACCACCAACAACCACAACATTATAGGATCCCATCCCCATCCATATCACGCCATAAGAATCAGGAAGAACCATCACACATACCACCAAGACAGAGCAAGGGAGTTTCCAGAATCAATCACATCATTCATTAAGTTTCCCCCTTCCGGTTTGGTTAACCAAAGAAATCACACGGGGGTTGTTGTTCACTAGACATCCATTAAATCGGCCGACATTACGTGATTAATAAATTTCCATGTTAAGACATTAAATCATCATAAAGGACAGGGGTTCATTAGTGCAAAAGGAAAGACTACCAGTGGCCATGATTTTCAATGGGCATAAGCCCGCACAAATGGAAAGTATGGGGAAAGGGTGTGACACCGAGGAAAAGCCAAGTGTTTTGGTAAGTTAAGGGTCACCCAACTCATGGGGTATTTTAGATATTATTTATAGGCTTTAAATTACATTGAAAAATTGGGGTATTAAATCATTTTTATGTCAAAAGATAAGTTGTAGGAGAAAAAAGTAGGAAATTGGAAAAGGAATGAAGACCGCTCGGTGAGGACACGGTGCCACCATGACAGTGCCACCCTCATAGTTCCACCGTCACAGTTCCACCCTCACAGTGCCACCCTCACAGTGCCACCGTCACGGTGTCACCCACAGGGTTCCACCATCATGATGCCACTGACACGGTGCCACCGTCATAGTGCCACCCTCACGGTGTCACCCTCATAGTGCCACGTTTTGGTGTGGGACCGTGATCGGTGCCACCTTTTTGGTGGAACCATTTGATGGAACCATGTTTTGGGAATGTCCTGGACCATGAGAGTTTCGGCCGTTATATCAAACACCTCTCAAACTATTATCTCCCTCAAGAATCAAAACTTGACTAGAAGAAATGAGAGGGGTCCGAACAACCACCTAGAAAGATACCTCTCATGAGTAAACCTCATCCATCTTTTGGACGACTAGGGATACATTACCGCTCCTCTCCACCCAAGTAAGCACACAAATATTCAAGGGTCACTATCCAGACATAAGGATTAGGGAGTTCCTTCCTCCATGTCAAGATATTATACACTTTGGGTAGCACTGACTCACCCGCACAGGTTTAATCGCATCCACCTTAATGCATCTTGATTAGGAATCGGGTCCTCCCCTCCCCACAATCAGAAATCATCACACACACACATCCAAAGAACAATAGAAATAGTCCATTCTGTAGGGAAGAAGGTAAAATGCTTCGTCACAAATAAGTACAATCAAACAGAACAATACTACAAACAGCTCTGGGTACTGGGTGTGCATTTGTGCCTCCCATTCCCAGGTACTCTCCTCGAGCCCACCATACCTCAATAACACATGAACTAAGGGAATGGTTCATCCATAGAGCACCTTATTATCATGATCCTTGATCCTCACCGGTCTTTCTACAAACATCATGTCGGCCTCGATATCCATCTTTCCCCAATCGAGGATGTGTGAATCATCATGCAGATACCATCAGAGATAAGACATAAGGAAGACGTCGTCCATTCTCAGTAGCGGCAGTGGTAGCACTAGCTAATAAGATACTTCACCGAATCTCCGCAGCACTTCGAACAGTTCGATGAACCTAGGAGAAATCTTACTCCCCCTTTCGAACCTCTATTTCCCATGGAGAGGGGAGACCTTTTAGAATACGTGGTCCCTGACCTCGAACTCCAAGGGTCTCCTCCTATTATTGCCATATGACTTCTGCCGGTCTTGAGCCCCCTTTATCCTCTCCCATATTAGCTGAACCTTCTCCGTTGTGCTCTACACCACCTCCAGGCCAAGAACACCTGCTTCCCCGACCTCTGTCTAGCATAAGGTTGAGCGACATGACCTCCCATATAAAGCTTCAAAAAGAGCCATGCCATTGGTAGAGTAATAGATTTTTTTGTAAGAAAACTCTACCAGAAGAAAGTGTCGTACCCATGATCCTCCAAAGTCTAATACACATACTCGTAGCATATCCTCCATCGTTAGGATGGTACGCTCTGTCTGCCCATCTATCTGGGGGTCGAAAGCAGTTCCAAGGTATAGATGGCTACCAAAAGAATGTTGCAATCCTTTCCAGACTAGTGAGGTAAACCGGGAATCCCAATCGAAGAATATGGATGACGGAACCCCATGAGACGACACCATCTCATCCACGTACCTCTTTTCTAGGGAACCCACCATACGCAACTATTTGATCGCTAGGAAGTGAGCTGATTTCGTCAGTCGGTCCACCACTACCTAGATAGTATCGCAACCCCCTTGAAATATGGGTAGTCCCATGATTAAATCCATCGATATTTCATCCCACATCCACTCGGGGACATCGAAAGGTTGTAACAGACCTCCTGGGACGCGGTGTTCAGGCTTCACCTATTGACACACAAGGCACTTTTCTACAAGCTCTACCACCGCACGCTGAACCCTAGGCCACCAAAACTGGATCTTCAAACCCCGGTACATCTTGGAAAATCATGGGTGCACAGCTAAGGGTGAGTTGTTGAACTCATCGAGAACTCTCTCGTGCATCATCTCTAGGAAAAAAGTCATCCCTTGTAAAAGAATTTGATTCTAAACATCATCCGACCATCCTTCTGGAGCATTGCCCCAACTACTGTGATCGCACATTACTTCTGTCTCTGAGTCTCACCATTGAGACTCCTCTACCTGCTGCAACAGAGAGGACTAAACTGTCATCTAAAATAGGTAACCTCTACCACCATCCATCCGTGTGTCCAGGAGTAGGGCAGCCAACTCTTCCACCACCTTCCAAGCATCTTCTAAATCTCAAACCACATCCTTCTGTGACTTTATGCTCAGGGAATCAGCCACCATGTTCCCCTTTTCTAAGGTGTAATAGATTTCAATGTCATAGTCCTGAAGGAACTCCATCCATATTCGATGTCATGAGTTCACGTCCTGCTGGGAGGAGATATACTTCAAGCTCTTCTGATCTGCGAAGACTATGAAGTGTTCCCCAATGAGGTAATGCAGCCACAACTTTAGTGAGAACACGACCGCTGCAAGATTCAAATCATGGGTGGCATAGTTACGATCGTCGGGATGTAACTTCCTAGATCCATAAGAGATCACCCCTTACTGTTGCATCATCACACGCACCAGGCCTTGTACTAAAAAATCACATAACACCTCATACGCCACTCCTTCTTCTGGAAACCTCGGCATTGGGGTAGTAACCAAATTCCCCTTCACATAACTAAAGGCTGCCTCACACTGCTCATCCCACATGAAATCCTGATCCTTCTTGGTCAAGGGTGTCAAAGGTGCTGAAACTCAGGAGAAGTTGGGCACAAACCTCTGATAGTAACCTGCTAGACCTAGGAAACTACGAGCCTCTTCCACGTTCTTGGGCATTCCCCAAGAAACGACCACCTATACCTTTGATGGGTCCACTTCTATTCCCTGTTCGGACACCACGTGTCCAAGGAAGTTCACTTCTTGCATCCGGAACTTGCACTTGGAAAATTTCCCATAGAGTTGGTGTCGTCAGAGGACTTCTAAGACCATTCTCATATGCTCAGCTTGATCCTCATCTTATCATGAGTAGATTAGGATGTCATCAATAAACATGACTACAAACCGGTCCAGATATTCCCGGAAGACAGATTTCATGAGCGCCATGAACACAGATGGTGTATTTGTGACACCAAACGGCATGACTACAAACTCGAAGTGCCCGTATCTGCACCTAAAGGTAGTCTTCGAGATTTCACCCTCCTTCACTCTTAAATAGTGGTATCCTGATCGCAAGTCAATCTTGGAGAACCATCCTGCCCCTTTTAACTAGTTGAAAAGGTCGTCTATCCTTGGGAGAGGGTAACGGTTCTTGATCGTTACCTGGTTCAATCTCTGGTAGTCTATGCACATCCTGAGACCACAATCTGCCTTCTTTATGAACAAAACTGGAGCAACCAATGGTGATGCACTTGGTTTAACAAATCCATTTTCATCAGATTGTCAATATGAACCCGCAAATCCCGAAACTCAGGAGGTTCCATCTGGTAGGGAGCCATCGAAATTGGATGAGCACCGGGTTGCGAGTCTATTCTGAACTCAACATCACGTCGAGAAGGTAGAGTCGCCACCTCTTCGAGGAAGACATCCATGAACTCACTAACGATCCCTGGGACTTCTACCATCTCTATATCCATCGACTCCACTAACATCTTAGCTAACAAAGAAAGGAGGGGCTTCACTCACTGGCTGCCCTCCTGGAAACCCCGCTTGCCGATGAAAGTTACACGTCGGCAGCCCAAATCAGAAAGCACGATCCTTCTTTGGAATAAATCAATAATATCACATACAGAAAATAGCCAGTTAATTCCCAGGAGACATTGTATGGATGTATATGAAACAGTAGAAGATCCCTGCTAGACTGATGTGGCCCTATCATCAGTCCACACCCTCAGTAAATATAAGACAAGTCGGTCTGACATCCAACTCGCGTACTCAAGACCAAAGGAACTGGAAGTCTCTCAGCATCTAAACCCAAAGCACAGGGTAGACTGGGTGAAAAAAAATGAGTTCGAAGCTCCTGTATCAAATAAGGCATAGACAATAGTTCTAAACAAGCTGATTGTACCTTGAACAACTTCCAACCCTACCAGAACTGCTGCCTCTATAGCGTGTAACAGCCCATGACCAGCTCCTCAGCCCCTCAGCTGTCAGCCACCTCCCCGATCATGCCTTGGTTGAGGTCCATGAGGAGAGCCCTAAGGTCAGCCTCCTCCTGCAACATCTTCCCTTGGAGGAGCAGAAGCTCACTGTCCCTGCTGCTGATGCTGAAAGGTCCTGGCTGGAAACTACTGTGGTTGAGGTGGGTGCTACACCGTCCCACCCCCACTGTACTGTACTTGGTCCGAGCAATGATTTCGAAGGTTCCCACAGCTGCCGCAGATGAAGCACCTCATTCCTATGCCCGAGAGGAAAGGGCGAGGACTAGGATATCGGAACTGGAACCGCTGAGGCCTCCTCCCTACTGGTCGAAATCTAGAGGGCTCTGATGTTGCGGGCCTTCTGCTAACGGCCATCCCCTTCGATGAGCCCAACTGGATTCCCTCTCGTGATACACCTCCCATTGTGTGCACCCTATCCACCACTTCATCCTTATTCTAGACCACCATGTATGTTAGTAGGGTGAAGGGGGTCACCTCATACTGAAGAGAAGGTCGAAGTGCCTCCTCTAAACATCTTGCCTGAGACTCCTCGTCCAAAAAGAGGTCTGAAGAAAGGCGAAGGAGGTCCCTGAACATGATCCCCAACTCTCTCACTTACATATCCCCCTACTGGAGGGAGATTAGTTCCTGCCTCTTCTCATCCTTTATCGTGGAAGAGATAAATTCCGCACTGAACTCCCTCTCGAAGTCAGTCTGCATCACCTCATCCTCCCTCTTCTCCCCAAGATAAATCATCCACCACTGACACGCTTCTCCCCGCATCTGAATTATAGCTGGAGGAATGCAGTACTCCGTCGGAGCCTAGATCAGGCTGAAAGCTATCACCAAATCCTCTATCCAACTCTCTATCTCCGCGTCTGAGATTTTTCCCTCGTACTTCTTGAGGGTCTTCTACTGAAGGGCACAAAGCATCATATGCCACTGATCGTCCTCCTCCTCTCGGTCATCCCTTTGTTGATCAGACAAAAAAACCTACTGGGTCTCGATCTCCCGTACTACCCTTGGTCACCGTCCAGGTGCCATAGCAGTAAGGTAAACAATGAATGCCTAAGCTCGAGTAGTGTAGAAGATTGCTTTTAATTTTTCTTCAACTTCTTATTAATTTTAAATCCCCAAAATTCCCAAGAAACACAAGAACACAAGTCATTATGATGCATGCACCTTTCCTAGGGTCTCTACCCTACAATCAGTGTAGCCTCACTTGGTCATTCAATAGGCCCAGATTCCTTGCATCAGATCACAGGGGGCCCTAATATCCTATGTCCTAGCTGGTCTTCCATTTCCTATTTCACACAACAAGATTGTCCAACACTATTTCCCTACCATCCCATGAAATCCTTATTGTGCCTAACACCAGAATCCATCCTATCCCCCAACCTACCTCTGATACCATTCTTTCATGACCCTACTTCACCAAGATGAGAGAAGGGATAGAAGGTTTCCAGAACCTTCCTTTTTCAAGTTGATGGAGTGATAATGACCCCCGAGACCCGCCATTAATAGGTCCCGGAGTGGCGACTAGCACCAATGGTGTAGAATCACACACAAGATGGAAGGCATTACCCTTTTTATTTTAATAGGATCAGGAGATAGGATATTAATTCCCAACAACACTAAAGATGGAAGTACAAGTAAAGCCAAAAAAACTATTCCCATATGCATGTTCCAAAAGTAAATTCTACAAGGTACAAGAAAACCCCAAAAATGAAAGTAACAAAAAAAAGAAAAACAAAAAATAAATAGCAACAGCAACTGTCCAGACCTCCAAACTAGTACGATCCTACACGATCCCTGAAGTCCTCCTGGAAACCTGAAAACAGTTTTATGTACGTAGGGTGAGCATAGAAGTATACTTAGTAGGGAAATCCAAAGACTCTCGTGCACAGGTGGGGAGGCATTCTAATTCCCCATGGGAAAAGAGATAACCAAACCACCTAGTAAGGAAAACTAACCACCCAAGCCTCACCAAGGCATGCTTCCCAAATAATGCAAGTCAATTAATGTAATAGTAACAACACATCGATGTTTGGGTACCCCGCACCACTTCCCCACTAGTTATTGTAGACATCCTACGCATCGGACCTCTCCCGCAATTCTCACCACTGTCCCACTACCATCCCCCTACCCGCACACACCTGGGCATAACCACACTTCCCGCCTGCAAACACCTAGGCCATAAAAACCATGCATAACCACACCCACAAACACCTGGGCCAGAACAACTACTACCATGCCCGAAGACACCTGGGTCTCATCCCGAAGACACATAGGAAACAACCTGCCCGCACACACCTGGGCCAACCCCCACAATTACCCTGCCCAAAGAATCTTGGGCTATAATGGACCTTAGGCCTTCACAACCTACCCGAAGGATCTTGGGATACTTGGGAAATGGAGAAGAAATGGAGCTAATAACCAGCCACTCATAGGAGTGTTGGGAAGAACACCCTCCCCCGTGAAATGGGGGTGTTTGGTATAGAGTGCTCAACTTGGGTGGGGCGCAAATAAGAAACAAAAAATCTATAATTATATATATATATATATATAAAGCACTCATCCCAGCCTAGGGAACCCAAATCCAACCCAACACAAATACCTTGTTACTATTCATTCATAAGAACACCACAGAAACAACTATGTCAGGACTCATTCCTAGAACCAATTCCCCATTGAACATGTTCTTGTTTTCATGTTCAAGTGATTCCATTTAAGTAAATCTTACACTACTGGGAAAATAATAGGCATGACTAAAAACCAAGGAAAAGAAATAAAACAGTCAACTAGAAACTAAGCATTCACATTTGGTTCTCTTGTAAAGTCACAACAGCAAAGGGATCCTTGATATCCCTCAAAGGACGAGAACCAAACTATGCCTCAAGATACATCCCCATAAGACATCAATTCCACTAAAAAATGAAACATTAGAGGATCCCATCCCCATCCATATCACCCCATAAGCATCAAGCATAACTGTCACACATACCACCAAGACAGAGCAAGGGAGTTTCCAGATTCAAGCACATCATTCATTAAGTTTCCCCCTTTCTATTTGGTTAACTAGGGCGATCACACAGGGGTTGTTTTTTACTAGACATCCATTAAATCCTCCGTGTTTACATGATTAATCAATTTCCAGGTTAATCCAATCAATCATCATAAAGGATAGGGGTTCATTAGTGCACTAGGAAAGACCACCAACGACCATGATTTTCAGTGTGCATAAGCCCGCACAATTCACAAAATAAATAATCAAGGATAAAGAAATACAACAGAAACATCGATCACACCCCCCTTCATTCTATAAAAGTCCATTTGTTATCTTCATTAATTTTTGGTTTCATCCATCCCCATAGAAACAATAGCATACCCACCACGCATGATACAAAGTAAAGAGAGACAAAGGGAAACCCTACCAAGATTGATCAAGGATCGACGTTTTAACTCTGCATGCCAAGAACTGGTGATGCGCGACTTGTAGGGGGGAACTCCGGGGACTCCAAGGATGAGTAGGGAAGCTCTAGAAGAGGAGAGATATGGAAATTCTAGTGTTATATAATGATTAGATCCCATTGTTACGGGATATGGAATTTTGAATGGCATTAAAGTCAGATTGTGGTTTTCCATGCGGTTGGGCGGTTATGCACGATGTAATTAATTTTCATTTAACAATTCTCAGCGGAGGGGTGGCCAGAATAGTTGTACGTTTAAAAGGTTTCCTTTAAATCACACAACAGGGGACAGAAATGGAAATTATGGGTAAAGGGTGTGACACTGAGGAAAAGCCACGCGTTTTGGTAAGTTAAGGGTCCTCCGACTCTTGGGGGATTTAATATATTATTTATGGGCCCTAAATTACTTTGAAAAATGGGGGTATTAAATCATTTTTACGTCAAAAGATACGTTGCGGGAGGAAAAAGTCAGAAACTAAAAAAAAGAATGAAGACCGCTCAGTGAGGACACGGTGTCACCGACACGGTGCCACCGTCATGGTGCCATTGTCACGGTGCCACCATCATGGTGCCACCCTCGCGGTGTCACCCGCATGGTGCAACCATCACGATGCCACCCTCACGGTGTCACCCTCACTGTTCCACCGTTTTGGGGTGGGACCGTGACCGATGCCACCTTTTAGTGGAACCGTTTGATGGAACAATGTTTTGGGAAATTACTGGACCAGGAGGGTCTAGGCCGTTACATTAATTATAGAATTTATTATTGGGATTTAAGATATTTATTAATTTTTGAATTAATTAATGGGTTTTTTATGATTAATTAATTTTATAATTAATTAATATAATTTATGTGATTAATTAATTTTTCAATTAATTAATGGATTTGATATGGGTAATTAATTATGGAATTAATTAATGAGATTTGTGTGGTTAAGGAATTGATGTGATAAGAAATTTGAGGTTTATTAACATTGAATGATGAATGGTGACAATGGAATTCATATGAGAATTGAGACGATTAATGGTAAAAATGATATTCATGTGTGAATTTAGAAAATGAATGATAATAATGGAATTCATATGTGAATGGAAATGATGAATGGTAACTATAGAATTAATATGTGAATTTATATAATGAACGGAAACAATTTAATTCATATGTGAATTGATCCAATTAATGGTAACAGTGGAATTCATATGTGGACTGAGAAAAATTATGGTACCATTGCTCTCTTATATGAATTGATAAAAATAATGGAAACAATGGAATTGATATGTGAATTGAGATAATAAATGGTAACAATGTAATTGAAACATGAACTAAGATGATGAATGGTATAAGTGTAATTTGGATATATGATGTCCCTTCATAATGGTTCATTCACCGGCAAAGGATGATGTAGATACTGAAGGTATGATGTCCTCTGGAACCTGAGGGTGTTATGTGGCTTAACAAGAGTAATTGAATAAGTGGAAATTCTTTACATTATTTATTTTACTAAATTTTTATACAAATTCATAAACTATTTTATGGTATATAATTTTATAAGTCTTTGGTGGTGGCCTACTAAGTTTACTCACACCCTACTCAGGCTGTTCGATCAATACCCGAATAGATTTCATGTTTATAGAACATGATAAAGTCAACATCCCTTTTTTTAGATGGAGAGTTTGCATTGGATCATGAATGAGGGAACTATACATGGTTCGGGGAACTCTACAGATTTGTCAGGTTATTTTTAAAATTATTTGGTTTTTCATATTGACACTTGGAACATACTTTGGCATGATATATCTACTGTTGAGTTTTTGTTTTGTATTTTCCCCATTTGGTCATCATGTGATATTGGTCCCATTATGGATGGTTATTGGTTATATATGTAGGTTGATGTTTATTTATGTTCCTATCTTTTGATACTTTGATAAAGAGGTTACAGTATCCTCATGATTGCTATTAGACCCTACTACTAGTCAAAAGCCTTCGGCATATGCGGAGGCATGCCTGAGGTCATTTAGTGGTTTAGCTCAGGAAACTAGCATGTGGAAATTAGGCTAGGACCTTATAAAGTGGAATCAAAGGAGTCTTATTTTCTTTTATTTTTTCATACTATTTAGTAAAGTTATACAAGATATTAGTAAATGTTAGGACTTGGTCAAGACCCCATTCATGGGAGTAGCTAACACACATATGGGAGAAACCCCATATACTTATGGTGGGATTATCTTTATTAATGTTTTTTTTATAGTAGATGATATTTAACCTTGGGTGATGCACATGTTAGGTGATTTGATTATTGTTTTTGATATTTTTTTATATTTGATTCAGGCCCCTGATTGGAATGAGGGTAGAGTATGTATGTATCTTTCTAGGAACTCGTTATTATTTTAAAACATACATCACTTTAAGAATGAATGGGAAAACATTTTTTGGGTAAGTTGTTTAACATAAACTATTATTCATTCATGTTTGAATTAAATGGAAAATGGTTCCAAATAAGAAATTTATAAATTGATTATTATACAAAAAAATTGAATAAATCAGTGTCTACTGATAAACATAAATTTGATAATTTTTTAACGATTTGTTAACTATGACCTAGATGTATGATGGTTAAGGGTAGTTATAACACCTCTATTTTGACTATGTAATGGAAGAGGGGGAATAACATATTATAAACTTGTGTGAGTCACTATTTATATGTGTTATAATTATGTGTTATGTGTCTTGAGTGTTATGTTTGGAATTGTAGACATTCTTTATAGACAAATCTTGTGGAGTGGATGATAGTAAAACATGGAAAGAGATGCCCCTCTAGTAGTGGAACCCAAAGTACTGATAGTGTAGGGTGAGGAAGTAGGAGAGGAGTTCTGTGTAAACTTTTCATGCTTCATATAGTTTATGGAGAGAGTCCCATTGTGGGTTGTGAAGAGTAGGGATAACCTTACAAAGGAGTTTCATTTATAGTACCCACTAACAGTTTCTTAAGAGTGTAGAATTAGGGTAGCAGAGTTCTGGATTGAGTCTATCAAGATGATACATGACCATTTGGAGATTCCTGTAAAGAACATGGTCAATTTGGACTCATATATACTATAAGTTTCAGTGAAGAGTTGTTGAGATTTTTTGGATATGAATGGATAGGATAATGTTATGTTGTGGAAGGAATTATTGGACAAGTTTCTAGAGATCTTCTATCCAGAAATACTGAGAAAGGAGAGATTAGAATAGTTTATGAGGATGAATTAAGGGAGTATATCTTTGAGAGAATATGTTGTACACTTTACAAACACGTAGTTTTTTCTCCAACATTGGCATGCGATGAGATGGTTATGGAAAGGTGTTTCTAAGATAGACTAAAATGTGATATTTAGTCACATGTTTACCAATTTTGGTTAATGAAGCTTTATGAGGTGGTCAATCATGATCTCATGGAAAAGGGGGACCTGAAGAAGGAATCTAGTGTAAGATATATGGTTATTTCTTGATTATTTATAGGTATTTCTAATGAGAGGACGAAGCATCATTATGATAATGTTATCCTGGGGGATAGTAGGAGGAGTGGCCAGGGGGTCAGTTAGTGAAGATCTTACTAGAGTTATTTTCCACCAGGGTTGTAGTTAGGTCCACTATCATAGAAAATATCCTAAACCACTGGTTAAGTTCTAATATTATATTATGATGGTTCATATATAGATGTTCTATTGGATCCCTTGACAAACGGGTAGTGATGGAGGAGTTATATAGAACCAAGGTGCCAAAAGGGGGTCTTATACACCATATATGTCTAGAAGATGGAGTTATAATAGTATTAGAGATAGAGGTGGTGGAAGAGGAAATTTTGTGAAAGATAACTCATATCATCATAGTGGTGTATCATAGGGGACTGATGACGCTTCGTATGGAAGAGGGGTTGGATAGTTACATTCCATTCAACCATCACTTTTGTAGAGAGAGGTTGGATCATCGATAGTAACAGGTACTACTCTTGTAGATTTTATGCTTTCTAGTGCCTTATTTGATGCTGGTATCTCTTATTATTTAATTTCTTCAGAACTTGTGAATGGTTTGAGAATGATGGTTCATTTTGTGAGAAGGGTGTTGATGATAGCTACACCTTTGGGGGTACAGTTTAGAGACATCTATTTGTGTAAAGGGTGTTCTCTTGAGGTTGGGGAGTATCACTTTCTATGGGATATTTACATTCATGACATTATAATCATTAACCATATTGTTGGTATAGACTGGATAATATCATTCTATGCCCTCATAGATTGTTACCATGAGAGATTCATGTTTACTTCTCTTGAGTGTGACAAGAATAATCACCATGGAGAGTGGGATAACAAGGCAGGCCATTTAGGGCCAATTCATCGGCAATTGGGGTATCTTACCACCCAGTTTTCGAGTTTGTTATTAGATTATTAACTTGTAACAGACGATGTATTTCCACCCTTATTGTAAATTTTATAGGATGTGTTTCTTGAATACATCACCATGATTTCACCCTAGAGAGATGTAGAGTTTACTATCCATATCATGTTGGAGGATGAGCCAATTTTTATTCCTCCCTACCAAATGGCACAAAATGAACTTGACGAGGACATGACTCGGAATGAGGAGTTATTGTATAAGAGGTTTATCTAACCAGTTACATCACCTTGGGGTTCTCCAGTTTTTTTGCTAAGATGGATAATGGGACTCTATGTTTGTGGGTTAATTATCAAATGTTGAACCATATGATAGTATAGAACTGGTATCCTCTTCCATATACCAATGACGATTTTCACCATTTTAGAGGAGTTTGTGTTTTCTCCAAGATCAACTTGAGATCAAGGTATCATCGGTTGAGAGTTATAAGTACTGATATACCAATGGCTACTTTTAGAAGTAGATATATCAGATATGAGTTTGTAGTAATGTTGTTTGCGTTGATTAATGCACTAGCAGTGTCTATGTCCTTGATGAATATAATCTTCCACCCGTAACTATATCTGGTTTTCATTATTTTTGTGGATGAAATCATGGTGGGTCCATGATTCACGCCAACCATGTACAACATATTCATATCATGCTGAGTTCAATGAGAGGGAATCATCTATATGATAGATATCTATGTTTTAGTTTTGGAATGATCGGTTACACATCTGGTGTCATGTCATCTCAAAGGAATGTGTGTTTGTGGACAAAGAGAATGATTAGGTAAGTGTATTTTGTAAAAATCCCAATACTTATTTCAATATCTATAGTTATCTAGAATTATCTTATCATTATCAAATGTTCTTATAGGACTTTACCTATTTGGGAGAACCAATTTTGGGATTTTCCAAGAAGGGAGTAAAGTTATAATGGTCACAAGAATGTGATACTCCCATCTTAGAGTTGACGAAATGCCTAAAATTATCACTTATCCTGATCCTACCTAAGCTAGGTTATGAGTCTATGGTTTCTAGAGATGCTTTTAAGGGCGGTCTTTTAGTAGTGTTGATGTAGAGATTTTGATTTTTGACATATAGGTCATAAAAATTGAGGACATATGAATGAAACTACCCTAATATTTACCTTGATATGGTTTTAGTCATTTATTCATTAAAGTGTTGGCAAAATTATTTTTTTGGGTGAGAATTTTGTAGTGTATACATATCACAGGTGCATAAAGAATATCATTTCATGGTGACAATTTAACATCAGATAGAAAAGGATTGTTTAGTAAATTGATTCATTTGGATTTGAGATATCATATACACCTAGAAAGAAAAACAATGGTATTGATGATTTGAGAAAGAAAACTAAGACTCAGTCAGTTCTAGAGTTTAGTTCTGAGTGGAAGATGATGACTCTACTGGTTGAGATGCAAGTTGTGGTCCATGAGGGTTGGGAGTATATGACTATGTTATCTATATCAATAAAATATACACTTTTGAGATGTCTCTGGTATATGAAATATAAGTATTGGTAGTGTTTTACCTTAAGGGAAATCCCTGAAGGTGGGGAGACACCATCTGATTGGAGTGTAGATGGAGATGTGGTTATTTATGTCATGAATTGTGTTGTTATACCTAAGAGTATGAGGGAGTATATAATGCATGATGTCGGACTCATCATGTATTAATCATGTTTTAATGATCACAAATCTCATTAATTATCACAAGTCTCATTAATGATCCCAAATCCATTTAATAATCACAAATCTCATTCAACATAGTTAACTCTTATAAATTATATCCAATCATGTGTATTTATGTTTCAAGTTCACTAATGCTTTATAATGGTTAATATCAATCCATTTCATGCATATTACTATTTAAGTCTGAATATAGTTATTTGCCTAAGTACCAGACACTGTAATCCTAACACCGTGAAGCCAGACACAGTTAGACAGACACTGTAAGCAAGACACCGTGAAGAAGACATCGTGAGCAAGACACTGTAAGCCAGAAACCATGAAGAAAGACACCATAAGCTAGACACCATGAGCAAGACACTATAAGCCAGACACTATAAGCAAGACACCATGAAAAGGACACTATGACACTCAGACACCCTGGACAAGACACTGTGACACTCAGGCACCATGTGAAGGAGACACCATTTGCATAACATACTGTGAAACTGTTTCGTAAACTATTTTGTTGTCTTTCAATTTAATTATTAACGGTCATATTTGATGCCTTTAATTCACTGACATAATTAATGTTTCTTTGTAGACATAGTACGAGGTATGAGGCACGATACATATGGAACTTGTCGGCTAAAACTCATGCATTCAAAGATAAAGAGTGAAGTATGCCCAAAAACAAATAGAGCGCGATACTAAACGAAACACAACTGCGTGAGCATGACCACGAAGAACACCTTGAAATATTTTCAAAGAAAGGCTTTTCATATGCATGCAATCCGACTCTGCTGAAGAACATATGAAGTACATTGAAATCCAGAGAACACCTTTACATTATCAAAGCTCATGAAGAACACAAGATGGATTACGACAATCTGTTTTTTAAGAAAAATACATGAGAAGGACTCAAAAGCATTTCTGTTTAATAAAAGGAGTCTAGAGCTTCACTTCTAATCACTAGAGAATTCTAAACTCATATCTACTCAATCTTAGTGATTCTTTTACTTACTTTTGAGCAGTGTGTATACTCTGTATATTCCATACACACACTGACTCCTGTGCTAAACTGAAGTATTTATAAATCCTTAAAACAAACTCTTTATACTCTTTTTTACCCACGACAACTGTAGAAGAGGTCCTTGTGTGGCCTGGTTATTATTTTTGGTTACCCATGAAAACTATGGAAGAGGTTCCCATGTGACCTGGACAGTCTGTGTACTGTTGTTAACCCTGATACAGGGTGTGGATAAAAGTTTATTTTATATAAACTGCTTGGTGGAAGGTGATAAACAAGTGGAGTGGATTAGGTCTCAGCTTGAGACTGAACCACTTGTTTCATATCCACTATGCTACTTAAATTTAGTCTTCTCTGTTTTACTACATTATTGTATAATCTAGAAAACTCTAATTTCACATTGATAGTTAGTTTTGGAAATAAGCTGTAACTGATTTTTCGTAGTAGGATAACTTCAAAATTAATATTTATAATACATATTAAGATTACTAATAATTAATCAATCTTCTAAGAAGTTGTTTAAATAGTGAAACTATTATAATGGTATAACCATGATTAATTGGGATGTATCTATTTTTGGGTAAAACCATTTCTTTTAAAATAATATTTCTGTAACATAAATTTTTATAGTTACTCAATTCACCCCTCCCCTCTTGAGTAAACTACTCTGATCAACATTTGGTATCAGAGGGAACTTTATTAACACTTTTTGTAATCTTACTCAACTGTGATTGTAGTTGTACTTTAAATATCTGAAAATTTCTGTTAATTCTAAATTTCTAGCACTTTTAAAGTAATTTGTTAGTATGGATAATATATTGGAATGTTCTGCAACCAACAGTCCACCATTCTTTAATGGATCCAATTATTCTCAATGGAAAATTAAAATGAAAATGCATCTAGAGAGTCTGAGCTTTGAAATTTGGTCATCAATTATAGATGAATACAAACTTCGTGTGACTAATAGAATTACATGGGATTAACCTTCAAAAATTGCTTATAATAACAATTCCAAATCCATGAATGCTATGTACTGTTCCTTAGGAGATGAAGAATTTAATAGGATTTCTTCTTGTAAAACTACTCATGAAATTTGGGATGCCCTGTCTATCTCACATGAAGGCACATCTAGTGTAAAGGAAATAAGACTTAATACATATACTCTAAAATATGATAATTTTAAAATTAAACCTGATGAGCCTATTTCTGACATGTATCTCAAGTTCAATGATATTGTCAACACAAAGATTTCGAAGTCCCTACCAAAGAACAGATCATGAGATTCCTTAGATGTCTACCTGATAGATAGAGGGGAACCTCTATCTCTATTAGAGAATCGTGCGACATCCACAAGCTACCTATAACTGAACTCATTGGGAAACTGACGATGTATGAGGAAGAGCTGAAAGTCAACAAATAAGAGGAGGATGAACCAAAGTAGGAATCTGTATCATTCAAGACCACCCTCTCGAAGCACAAAGACAAAGGGAAACTGGAATCTCCTCTAGAAAGTTCCACCACTGAACAATCATCACCTAACAGTGATGAAAAGATGGCTCAACTGGCCAAAATATTAAAAAGATTTTACAAAAAGAATAACTTTTTCAGAAATCATAACTTCAATAGAAAGTATGATAAAAAAGGAAACTGGAAAAAGGAATGGAAAAGAAGTGATAAAACTGATAAAATTGTATGATTTGAATGTAAACTCAAAGGACATATAAAGGCTAACTATCCAAAGCTCAAATATAAGAAGAAGTATGAGGATAAGGACAAAAAGTATAAAAAGGCAATGAAAGCAACATGGAGATCCTCTGAGGATAGTTCATGTGACTCAAAGACATCACATGATGAATAGGCTAACAAAGAAAATATGTGTTTTATGAAAAACACATCTGAGGAAAGTTGCTTAAAGAGATCCTACAAGAATCTATGGTACTTGGATAGTGGATGTTCAAGGAACATGACAGGAGACAACTCCTGCTTCAAGAATCTAATAAAAGTAGATTGAGTACATGTCACATTTAGTTACAACGCCAAAGGGAATATCATTGGCTTAGGCCAGATTGGTAGCTTTGATTCGATTTTAATTTCTAAAGTATTGTTTTTTAATGCTTAAAATATAATTTTCTTAGTATGTCAAAATTATGTGATGATGGATATCATGTTAAATTTAAAAATGATTCATGTAATGTATTTAATTCTAAAGATGAATTAGTATTTTCTGCATCAAGGAATGAGAATTTTTATTCTATTAATTTATATTCCTTAGCTTCTCAAAATGTTGCATGCTTAAGCGTATTTCATAAAGAATCTTGGCTCTGGAATAGGAGGCTAGGACAAGGTAATGTTCACTCCCTTAGAAATCTAACTAGAAAATTCCTAATTAAAGACTTACCCAAACTTGAGTTTCCAAATGACAAGGTGTGTAATCATTGTCAAAATAGAAAACAGCACAAAATCTATTTCAAATAAAATAAAGAAGTTTCTACTTCTGAACCTCTCGAATTGGTTCACATGGATTTTTTTGGACCATATAGAGTTTCTAGGTTAAATGGGAAGCACTATGTTTATGTTCTGGTAGATGATTTTTCAAGATATACCTGGACCTTCTTCATGGCTCACAAAAGTGAAGTCTGCTCTTATTTTACTAAGTATTCCAAGTATATAGAAAATCTTAGTGGCCTTAAAATTAAATATTTAAGAGGTGATCATGTCCATGAGTTTGAAAATAAAGAGTTTGAATCCTTTTGCTCACAAAATGGTTATAATCATAATATTTCTATCCCTAGAACACCTCAGAAAAATGGTGTTGTAGAAAGAAGAAATATAACCCTGCAAGAAATTTCTAGAACAGTGCTTATTGAATATGACTTAACTATTTACTTTTGGGCTGAAGCTATTAATACAGCATGCTAAATAATCAAATGAGTCTTGATTAGACCAATTCTCAAAATGACCCTGTATGAACTCTGAAACAATAGGAAGCCTAAGGTTAATTATTTTAGAGTTTTTGGTTACAAAGTCTTTATTCTCAACACTAAGGTTAATCTTGACAAATTTTCATCCAAAAGTGATGAAGGAATTTTCCTAGGTTACTCAATATCAATTAAATCTTATAGAGTATTCAATAAGAGAACTAAATGTGTGAAAGAATCTATTCATATCATGTTTTATGAAACAGATCCACATGAACCTAGAACCATCCTAGAAAATCTGGAGGATGATTTATCAAATCTGAACATCAACTCAAATTCCTCAAATTCCTCTGTGAAAGAATCTGTAAAAAATTCCAATTCTGAAAATTCTATACAATCGAGTCATAATGAACCAGAATCTGTTGATGAACCTGAAATCACTAGTCCCTCTTTTTCTAGAAAGGTTAGAACCCTTGAAAACCATCCCTTAGATGCTATTATAGGAGACTTAGAGAAAGGTACACAAACTAGAGTTTCTCTGAGAAATCAGCTTGAACATCAAGACTTCTTGTCACAACGTGAACCTAAAAACATTTATGATTCCATCAATGGTGAATTTTGGGTAATGTCTATGCAAGAAGAACTTAATCAGTTTGAAATAAACAATGTTTTCAATATTTTTTAAAAAACCAAGGGAACTTTCATCATAGGCACTGAATGGGTGTTTAGAAATAAGGTACGTGAAGCTGTAAATGTAGTTTGGAACAAGGCTAGATTAGTTGCACAAGGATATAGTCAAGAAGAAGGAATTGACTATGAGGAGACCTTTTCTCTAGTAGCTAGACTTGAAGCCATTAGAATCCTACTTGCCTATACTGCACATCTGAATTTCAAACAATATCAAATGGATGTTTAGAGTGCATTCTTAAATGGGTATATATCTGAGGATTTCTTTGTTGAACAACCCCCTGGATTTACAAATCCTCATTTTCCCAACAATATTTTCAAACTATAAAAATCTTTATATGGTTTAAAACAAGCTCAAAGATCTTGGAATGACAGATTGAGTAATTTTATTACTTACAAAGGTTTTACAAAAGGAATAGTTGATCCTACCCTCTTTATAAAAAAATTGGAATGATGTTTTAGTTGTTCAAATCTTTGTAGATGGTATTATTTTTTGATCTTAAAAAAATTCATTATGTATTGATTTTTCTAAAACGATGCAAAATGAATTTGAAATGAGATTAATGGGTGAAATAAAATTCTTTCTTTGATTTAAAATATTTAAAAATAATTATGGAATTGTTTTAAATCAAAGTTAATACACTAGAGATCTTCTAAAACGTTTTGGATTGGATAATAGTAAAATTAGTGGCACTCCCATGAGTACCACCTGTATATTGGATCTTGATGAAGATGGAAAATCTGTTGATCAAACCATTTATAGAGGAATGATTGGAAGTTTACCCTACTTAACTTCTAGTCGTCCAGACATTATGTTTAGTGTGTGTATCTGTGCTCGTTTTCAAGAAAATCCAAAATAATCTCATTTAAATGTTGTAAAGATAATTTTCAAATACCTCAAGCATACACCCAATCTAGGACTGTTCTATCCTTAACGACAATCATTTGAACTAGTTAATTATTCTGATGCTAACTTCAGTGGCTGTAAGTTGGATAGAAAGAGAACCTCTGGAGCATGTCACCTTTTAGGTAAGTCCCTAGTATCATGGTATAGTAAGAAACAAAATTTCGTTGCATTATCTATTGAGGAAGCTGAATACATAGCTGCTGGAAGTTGTTGTGCACAAATTTTGTGGATGAAACACACATTACTAGATTATGGATATCAATTCAGACATGTAACCACAAATTGTGACAACACAAGTGCTATTACCATCTCAAAAAATCCTATTTCACATTCTAGGACAAAACATATTTATGTAAGACATCACTTTTTGAGAGATCATTATCAAAAATGTGATATTACCTTAGAATTCATTGGTACTGAATATCAAATTGATGATATATTCACTAAACCATTAAATTCTAAGAGACTAGACTACATCATACATGACCTTGTCATGATAAATATCAAATAGATATCTTACTTTTCTTACTTTTAAATATTTTACTATGTCTTTCTTTACTGTTTCATGATTATAGTTTATAAGTTACTATCTCTCATGTTTACGGTCTCACTCTTATCAATTTTTACTTACAGTATGACACTCACTGTCTCACAATGACGTTCATTTATTGTCGCACCGTGACGACCGATCATTGTCTCACCGTGACGACTACTTACTATCTCACCATAACGACCATTCACAGTCTCACAGTGAAAACTATTTATGATTTTCTTTAAGCCCTTATCGCAGTAATTTTTATTTGACCACTTTTACTTTCCCTCGTTTTTTATTTTTGTGATTATTGGCATTCCCAAATGATAAAACAAAAAGTTTCACTCAGTTCTTCACTCGGAATTTCTCTCATTTCGAACCCATTCAACCTTGCAACCCCTTCTCTCTCTTTCACAAACACTCATTGGATTCCAAGAATGAAATTTATGTCATCATCCACACCTGAGAAGCGCCGCTCGAAGAAGAAGAAGATAGCACCCAAGCTGACACCTGAAGGACCGTTGAATCCGAACCTGGTAAATGGAAGTGTTGTTCCTGAAAAAGAAATTTTCCATGAATGGATCTTGTCTAGAAAATATCTAGTCCTGAAAGTGTTAAAAGAACAAGGCCAGTAAGAATAGTTCTCAAAGGAGAATAGACCCATTTATCTGAGGTAAGTTGCTTAGTTCTACCAGTATGCACAGTTTTCTTTTTACTCTGGTGAAAGCTATGTTGTGAGGAGCTAGATTAATGGAAAAAGATGCTCCTTCTCATCGAGGTTATGGGCCGCATGCCTTAGGATACCTCACGAAGGAATTTTTGATGATTATCAGAGAGAACCCCCACCTACAACTGATGTCTTTGACCTTGAAGATGATCTGAAAACCCTAACCGGGAATGGCACCAAGAGAAGGGTCATAGCTGCTGAACTTGATGGGGAAAAAAGGCTGCTGTTTAAGTTTGTTCAAAATCTGGTTAGCCCATGGATAGGTGACTTTGCTATATTAAATTATCAAGATGTGTTTATGATTCATCTTATGAAGAATGGATACAAAATCAACCTGTGCAAGTACGTCATTCACCATATGTGTGAATTGATCAAGGATACATCCAAATCCACCGCTCTGTTCTACTCTCGGCTGATTTCATCCATTCTTGTTACCAAAGGAGTAGTTTGACCCAATGAAGAAGTGTTTATGGATTTGTAGTACTGTCTCTCTATAGCCACTATCTGGAGAATGAAGATAAATTGGAACCCTTGGAAAAAGGAGTGGGTGGAAGACAATGATTAGATTTATGAGAAGTTTAATCCTGTGGATTATCCATCAAGGCCGAAAGACATTTCCGATCCTGGTTTGGAACTAGATGAACATGGTGAGTATTTAGAAGAAGCAGAAGAAGAGGATGAAGTACCTCATAGGGAAGAAGTTGTTGTTGAGGAAGAAAAGGACCATTTCTCCTCCTATTGTTCTTGAAGAAGAAGTTCCTACCCCTAGAAATGTTGTCAATCTGGAAATCAAACCTGAGGCTGGAAAAGAGTCAGGTGTGACAGAATCTGAGCAGCAAGCCATGGAAGAGCCTGTTCTGGAAGAACACCCTGTTATGCAAGGAGAAAATATGGAAGAACTCCCTTTTATGCATGGAGAAAATCTGGAAGAACTCCCAAAAGATCAACCTGTTCCTAAAATAATACCTTCTGCTGAAGAGATGATGGAGATAGCCTTTCAGCTGGCTAGACAATAGATGATTGAGGAACTTAGAGATGAAGTTGTGGATTTAGACCAAGCTCTTGAGCCTCTCAATCCTTAAAAGGAAGCACCTGTTGAGGGGGAGGAAACCCAAAATATTGTGCCTGATGTAACCACCCATCCAGCTGAGTCAATTCATGTGGAAACTCAATAAAAATTTCCTAGTTTTTATGATGTGAGTGAGTCTTAGCAGATTACTACAACCGGTCATGATCTCTCTTCCCTGTTTCAGTTGAATTCAGTTTCTATATTTTCCCCTGAGAAGGAACCAGAACCTAAACCTACTCCTGTACCAATTCCTACACCTAAACCTTCACCTGAACCTTTACCTAAATAGATGCCCTTTGTTAATAAGGATGATTTGAAGGCTTTTTGGAGATACTATCTTATCTGGAGTCGGGAATATTATGAACTCCCTACCTCGTGTTGTGACAAATTTGAGTGGGGGAGATGCCTCACTGCTTTTGGAGAAGATCATTTGGCAGATACAACCTAAAATGCTCCATGAGATTCAAGAAGTTTGGGTTTAAAATAAGTTTCTTAGTAATGAAGTCACAACCCTGAGACGTATGGTGGAAGACATGCAGAAAGAGCTGCATTCCAGATCAGAGCCTACTAATGTACCTTTAGAACCCTCTGTTTCTCAAATATCTCGAGATGTTGTGTCTTAGATTCAACCTTACCTATTATCCTTTGATGAAAATATTGAATAAAGGCACAAATAGTTATTGAAAGAAATGAGAGAGCTTGTGGTGAACCTAAATAAACTCACATATGAGTACACTAGTTGGCTTTAAAAGTTATTGAATCAGATAAAGTCTCTAACCATAGCGGTCAAAGCTTTTCATCCCTCTGGTGAATCCTATACACCTTCCTTAGATAGTACATTGATCAGATATATAGTCTAAGAAGAGCATCAGAATGCTTTCAACGACTTTAATCTGGCTTCTTTCTCTAAAGTTATAAAGAAAAGTGATAGAGTTCTTGATCTTGTGCAAATTCATTCCAAGATTTCCAATGATTCCCAGCAGGAGATTTCTAAGAAAGTGGATTTCTATTTCAACTAGATTTTCTCCAAGACTGATATGACCAATCACTTCAAATACCTTGTAGAGAATCTGGGAATTCCTCCTGTAACCCAAGCCTTCAAAAACCAAGTCTAGAAGCTAACCGAGTTTACCAGATTGTTGGACATGTTCCTGGAAAACAAATATTACTTTGAAAAGGCCATGCAATATGGTGGAGAAATCATTATAGACTTCATGAAACATCTAAGACTGTATCTCCATGTCCAAAGTACAGCAATTGTTACTCCACCAGCTGCACCTCTCATACCTGGACTGCCTACATTCCCTTCTTCCTTATCCTCAACTACCTTATCTATTGGCCAAGCTCTCAGTCAGACCAGGCCTGTCATTCTTGATCAGCAACTGCCTAAATCTTATACTGCTCCTACATTGTCTCCCTCAGTATTCGAAGGTCTCCCTTTACCTTCTCTCTCCACCACATCTACACCTTCTTCCACCTCAGCCACTACACCTATGGATTCCACTTCTGCTGCTGATAAAGGAAAAGAGAAGGCCAATCCCTGAAGAAGACTAGTACTTACAAAGTTTTTATGGGGATGTCATTATTTTTGTGTCTCTATTTCTTTTGTACTGAACTATTTACTCTTAATTCAATGTGAACTATTTACCCTCTCTTATTTCTGATTTTTGATATTCCCAAAAGGGGGAGAAATACATTATATGTTTTTTTATGTTATTTTCTCTATAGTTTCATCTAATTTACACTTTAACTATGTATTATTTATTATCATCAAAAAGGGGGATATTGTTGGACTCCTCATGTATTAATCATGTTTTAAGGATCAAAAATATCATTAATTATCACAATTCTAATTAGTGATCCCAAATCTCTTTAATAATCACAAATCTCATTCAACCTAGTTAACTCCTATAAATTATATCCAATCATGTGTGTTTATATTTCAAGTTCACTCATTCTTTATAATGGTTAAGCTCAATCCATTTCATGCATATTACTGTTTAAGTATGAATATAGTTATTTTCCTAAGTACTAGACACCGTAAGCCTGGCACCGTGAAGCCAGACACCATAAGCAAGACACCGTGAAGAAGACACTGTGAGCAAGACACCGTAAGCCAGACACCAAGAAGTAAGACACCATAAGCCAGACACCATGAGAAAGACACTGTAAGCCAGAAACCGTAAGAAAGACACCGTGAAGAATAAACCGTGACACTCAGACACTGTGAACAAGACACCGTGAACAAGACACCGTGACACTCAGTCACCATGTGAAGGAGAAACCATTTTCATAACATACTGTGACACTGTTTCTTAAACTATTTTTTCGTCTTTCAATTTAATTCTTAACGGTCATATTTGATGCCTTTAATGCACAACCATAATTAATGTTTCTTTGTAGACATAGTACGAAGTACGAGGCACAAAACATATGGAACCTGTCATCTAAAACTCATGCATTCGAAGATAAAGAGTGAAGTATGCCCAACAAAAAATAGAGCATGATATTGAACGAAACACAAGCGGGTGAGCATGACCACGAAGAACACCTTGAAAGATTTTCAAAGAAAGAATTTTCACATGCATGAAATCTGACTCTATTGAAGAACATATGAAGTACATTGGAATACATAGAACACCTTGACATTATCAATGCTCGTGAAGAACACACCTAGATTACGAAACTCTGTTTTTCAAGACAAAAACCATAGAAGGACTCAGAAGCATTTCTGTTTAATCAAATGAGTCCAGAGCTACACTTCTAATCACTAAAACATTATAAACTCATATCTACTCTCTCTTAGTGATTATTTTACTTACTTTTGAGCAGTGTGTATACTCTGTATATTCCGTACACACACTAACTCATGTGCTAAACAGAAGGATTTCTAAATCCATTCACCAAACTCTTTATAATCTTGGTTACTCATGACAACTATGGATGAGGTCTCTGTGTGGCCTGGTTATTATTTTGGTTTCCCACGAAAACTGTTGAAGAGGTCCCTATGTGACTTGGACAATCTGTGTACTGTTGTTAACCCTGATTCAAGGTGTGGATAAAAGTTTATTTTATATAAACTGCTTGGTGGTAGGTAATCACCAAGTATAGTGGATTTGGTCTCGGATTGTGTCTGAACCACTTGTTTCATATCCGCTATGCTACTTAAATTTAGTCTTCTCTGTTTTACTAATTTGTTGCATAATCCATAAAACTCTAATTTCACTTGGGTAGTTTGTCTTGGAAAGATGTTGTAACAGATTTGTCTTAGTAGGATAACTTCAAAAGTAATATTAATAATACATATTTAGATTATTGAGAATTAATCAGTCTTCTAAGAAGTTGATTAAACAATAAAACTCTTATAACAGTATAACCTTGATTAACTGGGTTGTATCTATTTTTGGGGCAAACCATTTCTTTTAAAATAATATTTTTGTAACAGAAATTTTTATAGTAACTCAATTCACCGCATTCCTCTTGAGTAAACTACTCTGACCAACACATGAATTTCATTCCTATGAATGGGTGGTACACCCAGTTGTTTCCAAAATTTATAATTATATACCCTAGTAGTTTTCTATGGTCACACATGAATAATGAGACATCGTGGTTCATGACAAGATACTACACCTTCTAATGGGTGAAAGATGAACATCAACAACCTTGTTGTTTACTATAGTCATTTCCCATTCTGAATTGAAAGTGGGATTATATTTTTGTGTATATTTTGGTGGGTCTCTAGTGGATTCTTTATAAGAATTATGTGATTTTGGTTGTTGACCATTTGAAAAAATTAGAACATATCCTTATATTGTGGGAGACATTCTCAGTGGAGGAATTGTGAGACTTGTCAATTTTGATGATAGTCTATCTCAATGAGGATCCACTAACTATTGTTTTACAATGTGACTCGTGTATTAATTTTTGCTTCTGGAAGGGCTTGAAAAAGGATATTGATAAATGTGTTTTATTGAGTATGACTTTCCACCCAAAGATAGATGGCCAGTTAGATTGTGCGATATAGGTGATGTATGATATGCATCGGGACTGTATCCAAGACTTTGATTGGTATTGGGAGAAGAACCTAGATTTTTTGTATTTATACTATAATGATAGTAATGAGGGGAGTAAACACTTGTACCATATGAGGCTCTTTTTAGTAGGATATGCACATCCCCTCTATGTTGTATGGAGGTAGGTGATTCAGAGTTGTTGGGACCGAGTCCTGTATAGGATACGTTGTAGCAGGTTCAGCTTATTTGAAAGCATATGACTACAAATCAAAGTATACAGAAATCATATGCTGATAAACGATGACACCTATATTTTATAAAGGGTGATATAGTATTCATTTAGGTGTCTCCTTGGTAGGAACAACATATCATATAGAGACAGGGAAAACCGAACCCCGGGTCTGTTTGGCAGTTAGAGATTATTGAGGAAAATGGCTTAGTAGCATATTGATTGCATCATCTACTGATATACATTGATAAGCATGATTGTATACATGTTTCACAACATTGGAGGTATAACCCCAACTATTATCATTTCATCTATGTGGATGATTTTGAGCTTGAGGTAGATAATTATTTTGTGAAACATATGATATGTGCATTGGATCGCAGTGAGAAGGTGTTTCAGGGAAAGACCATACTGATAGTTTTGTATTGCTTCAACATGAGAATCTATATGAGGAAAAATGGGAGAGAGAGAAGTTGATATGAGGGCTCAATGGCCTAAACTTGTTGACTTGGAATCTTATAGATTTGAGGGAGTACAATTCGAGGTAATGTTTTTATAAGGTGGGAAAACTATAACATCCTATCCTTTTATAAAGATCTATTTGGTGTTTATAGATAATGTTTTACCTAGTTCTGAGTACTATTGTATTTTATTTAACCTTAGGGTGAGTTTGGGTGAATGTTGAAATTTTTGGATGCAGGTCATATTGTTCACGGTTGGCTCATGGTTTTCCCAAACCATGTGGCCTTCCGCAGAAAACCCTATGATCCCAAATAGAAGAAATTTTCAGTGCTAGTGGACTCTTTTTCTAAGATTTCACCCTATTAGGAGAAACCAGGAGCCCTCATAGAAGCAGGAAGATTATTATGGTGCACGGTTTGGAAAACCATATTCCCCTACCCCGAAATCGTTCGTCTTATTTAAATTACCCTAAAATTTTGATTTTGATATACTTAAACCACCATCTTAATCCCAAATCAATTCTAACTCATACATAAACTATTTCTATATATTTCTAAGGCTCTTGAATTTATTTTAAGCCTACAAACTTCATTCTTCATTATTCACTGTACAGATTGAAGATATTCATGTCTCCCGATATGAGGATCTAATCCAGTGTGATTTGATTATTCTCCTCTATATGTCCCTCATCTTTAAGAGGGATGTTATCTTATTTTTTGTTAGATATATATATAGGATTGGTATATCATTATCTAAAATTGTGTAATATATATTTTTCGATCTTAAATTTTGGTTTAAAATACACATATCATTATACATCATTATTCCCCTCAAATTCATGATTTTTCTATTGGGGAGCATGTATCACCAAATTGAGGTTGGTCAGATATTATTCAATTCCCAAAGTCTTGATTTCAATTATCTGTAAGTGATTATAGAATTTATACTAGGTTATTAGTAATTTAATATCATACATTGAATTAACTAATTGGGTAAATTGATTAATCAAGGGATTGTAAAATATGGGATATTACATTAATTGATTTGTGATAATTAATTGTTGAATTAATTATAGAGATATTGATATTATTGAAATATAATATTTAATTTTTGAACTTATTATGGTGATAATGGGATTTATTGAATTAGAATAAATTATTTTTTAATTAAGTTCTCTTATATTGAAGTTGTTGAATTGGATTTAATCAAATATTGAATTAATTAATGGATTTTTTTGTTTATGTAATAAATGTAATTGGATTAATTAATTTTTTAATTAATTAATGTAGTTGATATGATTAATTAAATTTAAAATTAATTAGTGGGGTTGATTTAATACATTAATTATTTAATTAATTATGGGAGTTTATTTGATTAATTGATTTTTGAATTACTTAATCTGATTGATGTGATTAATAAATTGAGGAATCAAATAATTTAGTTGATATGATTAATTAATTGTAGATATATTTAATGGTATTTGTATGATTAATAAATTTTTCAATCAATTGAGGGAATGGATGTGATTAATTAATTCATGAATTAATTATTGTGTGGTTTTAAAATGTGATAAGAAGGGTAGTGTTTAGTAATATTGAATGATGAATAGTGAAAATGGAATTTATATGTGAATTTAGATAGTGAATGGTATCAATGTCATTCATATGTGAATTTAGACAATGAATTATAGCAATGGAATTCATATGTAAATTGAGATGACGAATGGTTACAATACATTTCAAATGTGAATTGAGATAATGAATTGTAACAGTGGAATTAACATGTGAATTGAGACAATAAATGGTAAAAATGGAATTTATATGTGAATTGATACAAAAAAATGGAAACAATGTAATTAATTTTTGAATCGTTGGAAACAATTGTAACAATTGCATTCATCTGTGAATTGAGTTAATGAATAGTTACAATAGAATTTAGATATAAACTAATATGATGAACAGTAATAGTGGAATTTAGATATATGATGTCCCTTAGGGATAGTTCATACTTCTGAATGGGTTCAGTCTGGTATTGAGTGTATGGGTGTCCTCACGAACACAGGGGTGTCATGTGATAAATTAAAGAGTAATTAAATAAGTATAAATTGTTTAAAATATTGATTTTAATTATTATTTATGAAAATCCATACATGTTCTAACTAGATGTTATTTTAGAATCCATTGGTTATGGAATACTAAGTTGTAATCACACCATACACAGAATTCATGATCAGTACCCAAATATATTTTGGGTTTTCATGATCGGATAAGGGCAATGGACCTGTGTTAAATGATTGATTTGGGATTGACCATGAATGAGGGAGCCATATGTGGTTCAGGACCCCTTTGTAGTTGTCAGTTTCATCATTTATTTTTTGGTTTTTCATATTTACATATGACATGTACTATGGTGTGGCATTTAAACTGATTCATTTTGGTATTATATTTTCCTCTTCGATCGTGATGTTATGTTGGTACCATTCTTGTTGGTCATTGGTTATATCAAATTTTGTTTTCAATTTATCTTTCAATGTTCCGTTACTTTGCTAAAGAAGAATAGTCCCCCCTAATCCGTATTTTATCATTAATGCTATTTAGAAACCACTACCATATAGAGAGGCACACCTATGATCAACTATTGGCATGCTTCAGAGCATCGAGGTGTTTCACGAGGCCCGAGACATTTCAAACATACAAATCATTCTATATTATGAGTAAATAACCCATGAATGATATGTATTGACCTAAAAATTAAAATATATGTTTTTTTCTTGAAAACAAATGTGTTATATTATATTTTATTATTATACACATACATAAAATGAGAAAATGAACAACACTTTATTTTATTAATGAAAATAATAACATTAATCATAAAATATACCCATGAAAGTGAAAAATATTACAATGAGAAAAGAATTAAATATAACTATAACAATTAGAAATCATGGATCATTCGATCTATTAGAATCATCTTCTCCATGAACAACACTTTGGAAAAGAATTATAATATTATCAAACCAATCGGTAAATTAGAAAAGTAAAATATATATCCTTTGGTTAAATTTTATAATATATTTAATAAAGGAATGATAATTTATAAATATGAGGTAATATGACCATTGGAATAGTAATGTGGCAATGTGGAATTAGAACCTGACTATTAGATTATTTGTTTGACCACAAATTAATAAAATGTAATATAAAATATAAATATCAGGCATAATTTTATAAAATATAAATATTATATTTATATAAATTAAAAAACATGATTATAAACTCAAAGAAAATATAAGGGAATTTTTAATAAATTTTATTTTAATATATTTCGTAAAAATTTATAATAAAAAAAAGTTCTTATGTTAGAAAATTATGTTGATAAAATAATTGTCTTTTTTAGAATAATCAAGTCTACATTTTCTAAGGGTTGTTTTATGTAAATTTTATAAAATTATTTAATTTTTAGGTTAATAGTAAAAAAATGTTTTTTATTTATTTGTTTATTTTAGATTACACTATTAAATATATAATAATGATTTAATAAATTATAGAAATGTCGGATTCACTAAAAAATATTTAATTAGATAAATTATTTACAATATATAACTATATAAATAAAGGTTTTTATAAGCATAAATAGTTAATCATAACAATGTATAAATAGTAACTATGAAATATCGTTAAATTGAAGCAAGAATGGATATTTATAAGGAAAATATTATATTAGAACATTTCATCTTTAACAAAGGGAATTGGTGAATATAATAAAAATATTATAATTGAAAAACTGGGAAAAATTAAAATGATTCACTTTTAGTTCCATGTTTTAATAAACTAGTGTTTATTATTTAGGAGTCAGAAAAGTGATGAAATGAAGTAGAATTTAATGTAATAGTATTCTAGAACACAAATAACTCTCTTTTGGATTATTTCCTCATTCATATATTTTCTAGTATGAAAATTCCATTAGTATCCTTAAACTTTTATTAAATATTAAAACCCTTATATTTATTAGGATGTAATTTTTTCTAAAATACCAACATTATTTCAATAAAAACTACCATGATTTATCAAAAAAAATTATTTTTTTCAAAACACAACTTTTACTCCAATTGAATTATTTTTTAAACAAAAAATTTTTTAAAATAATGTATGATATCCATTATTAATATTTTAACCACAAAAGGTTTTGCACAGATTTATGATATGTTAAATCCTTTTTGAAACCCATTCTTTTCGATAGTTTTATTTCGTGTATATGATTTTTATAGGTTATCCTTCCATGTGGCATGCATGATTATGAGTTTTTTATGATGTTAAGGGTGGTCCTATAATTATACAGCCCTCCAATTCATTGGGTATTATGAAAAATCTCATGAGATTATTTTTATTATGTCTGAACATCATTATATCATTCCTCAAAGTTATAATGTTATGATTTATTCAAATATATTATACATGAACATGATTCTAAATTTGTTAACAACTATATTTTGTACATTCACCCTATGTTATGAAGTTTCATTATTATTTTTATAACACATTCCATTCATTTATCAAATGTCTCCCTCATGATTATGATAATGAGTATATGTTTATGATATGATTAGGAATATTATTCTCTCAAATGTACTACTGATTCATGTCCCTTATTCCTAACACGACATTCATCTCAAAAGTAGGATTTTATCCCACACTTGCATTGATGTTTATCCTCGAGTGATTACACATACTATGGAGAATCTGATATCTTTTAAAAGGATAAATAGGAATTATTTAAACAATGATTATGTTTTATAATGTACAAGTGATGAATTGGCCTCATTTTCCATAGGTGCAAAACCATTGGTCCTGGAATTGTATCACTACTATGTTTTTTATCTCAAAAATGATGTAATTGTCATTTAAAGAACATTTGGTTCTCTATAATGGGTATCAAAGAATGGTTGAGTTAATTTGGTAATTATGACTACAAAATGATAGTGAAACCCCAAGGACAATTCTATGTATGGGGAAAAATACTATATTTTGGTAAAATATATGAGTGAGAGGTTTGAAACAAATCAAATCCTAATCTACTTACTATATGCGTATGAGGATCTAGAACACTTATACCTAGGGGTAATAACCCCGAAAATTGTGGATTTGGTATTAAAACTATCAAAAATCAGTGAAAAATAAAGAGGCATTGATGTACACCAGGTTTTATAATCTTGAAAGATATGATTAAGATTATCACAAACTATATTCAAACAATTATCAAGTATATGTAGTTAAAGAAAATATTTATTTTAATGCTAGAAAATATTAAAGTACATGATCCAATAACCATTGTATGGCGAAAAGGTGAAACATAGAGATTCAACAAGATATGACTATAAATTTTATATTCCTATTAAAATTAATTAATTAATTATTATTTATTTACATATGATTATTTGAACATTTTCTATTTTTCAAAATGGTTGGAATGTGTATAAACAAGACCAAAAACCCATGTGAGGGACAATACAATGATTATATAAAAAATATTCTCAATGAAATGGAAGGTGGTGTTAATAAAAACATGGTGATTAATTCCCTAATATCTCATGTGATAAACAATAAATTGAACCATGGGGAATGTACACCATCCCCAATAAGGTTAAATTCGTCATCGAGTCAGTTATATGACAATTATCACCAATGTTTAGAAGATATTCCAATCCACACATCATGTAAAAGTGGGTTAACTCAATGATTTTAATAAATTTTAAATCAATTTATTTTGAGATGGAGAAAAATATAATTATTTCAATAATTTAGACATAGAGGCTGAAAAATTTTGGGTGTTGATAAAGAATACCAAGACAAATGTTGAAATCAAATAAATGGAGTGTGAAGTCATTATGTATTTAAGTCATAGCATGTATTTAATTTGAAATATTTGAATAATGTTATTGGGAAAATTAATAAAGGTTATGAAAAAGGAAGGTGAATATTTTTTGTATTATAAAGAAACTATCACAATACTCTAATATATGCCTCAACTTTTGTTATAATCAATGAAAGAATAATAAATAGATTCAATAGTTGTTTAGAATCACGTATTTAAAAGGATCTAGATACTATAGAATTTGGGATTTATGAAGAAGAAGTTTGGTATTCTCTCAAAGATGAGATTGAGTTTGAATAATGTTCCCATTTATATGGAGATGAAAAGAGAAGAGTGGACTTTCAAGATGGAAGATCAAATGATAAAGGAGGAAAGAATACCCAATCACCAACATGTCAAATATGGGTGATGAAGCATCATGGAAATTTCCTCAATGGTTCTTGGAACTACTTCAAGTGAAAGATAGAATGTGACAAGGATCATAAATGTTGAAGAGACATTAAGTAGTTGACCTATGTGATGAAGTAAAGAAGGAAACCTCTCAATAAACCACCCATAGTCAATGTATCAACCATTTGTAGAAAGGGAATTTTTAATTTCAACATAATAAACCATGTTTCATTATGGGTAATCAATGTCAGCAATCACCAATTCTAAAGGGGCAGGGTAAATCTTATTCCATAACTACCACTAAAGTGGAAAATGAAAATGATGTCATACAAGGTACACTATATATTCCCTCATGAATCACAGAATATTTATTTGATTCTGTTTCTATTTATTAATTTCTATCCTACAAGTTTTCTAAAACTATTAAATGAAAACCTCAATATATTGAAATAGAGATATCCATAAAAATATCAAGTCAATAGATTAATCAAAAACAAGTGTAAGAATCTTCTCCTATGAGCATCAGTGGGATGATTCTTCTATAAAATATAAAAATCATTCGCTTGGTGAAATTTGACGACATATTAGGCGTGGATTATATATCATTATATGGAGCTCACATTAACAATCATGAAAAAGGTAACCACACCCTATATTCTGAACCATCACATGGTCATATACAAATTCATGGAAGATCATGAATACCCTTCTGAAAATACCTCAATGGTGTGGGTGTTGATATCTACTGAATAAGCATACCTCAGTCAAATAGTTGAGTCGATGGGAAGTAAAATCCTTAAGTAATATCTTACTATAATGGAATATACTTATGTATTTCCCAAAGGGTCACCTGTTATTCCCTAATATTTTTTGGTAGAGTTCTCAATATAAATTCAACCCTAATCCACTGTTATCTCCAAATACCCATATTGAAAGGCCCTGATTGAACTCGTGGAGTTATAGAAGAATCTTGAATAGAAATTAGTCAAAGGGTTCATACACACTAGTGCTTCACCTTGGGTTGGAATAGTGCTCTTTATAAATAAAAAAACATAGATCTATGATATTTTTCATTAATTATCAGGACCTCAACAAGGTCACAATAAAGAACATTTATCCATTTACAATTATTAATAACTTTTTTGATTAACTTCAATGATCTCTTTCCTTTATCAATGTTGATCTTCATTCTAGATATCATTAACTGAATGTTAAAATGAATATTTTTAGAATATATCTTTCCGTATGAAATATATACTCTATTTGTTCACATTTCTTCCATTATGAATTACTAATCCCCCTACAATAATCATGGATTTGATTACTAGTGTTTTTAAAAGACAACTTTTTCAAAAGTTTGGTAGTATTTATTGAAGATATTCATATTTACTCTATGAAAAAGGAGGATCATGAAGAGAATCTAAGGATTCTATTGGTGACATTAACAGAGAATAAAATATAAGGTATTTCTATAAATTATGGATTTTAGATATAGAAAGTCACATTCTTAGGGAATGTGATCACAATTGAGTGAGTTTTAATGAACCGTTCAAAGAAGAATGAAATTGAGGAATGGATTATAGACTCATGTGTCCTGAAAATACAAAGTTTTCTTAGCTTTTTTGGGTAATATTGAGAATTTTTTATACCTTTTTCATGATTTTATATCCCAAAAACTATGTTAACATAGAAATTGGTGAATTTTTTATGGATACAATAATGTTATGAAAGACATAAGTAGATAAATATGTGGTATGTAATTTCTCTTATACTAACACTACTATCATGTTGATATGGTTCATTATTTGAAGAGATTCTTGAAATAAATCATTAGGAGGTGTACTCATGTAGAGTCATAAAGTGATAGCATATTCATCACAATATGAAATGATCCATGATATGGATTTAGATATTTTTTGATTTTTACCTTCAATATTTGGTGAAAATACTTTTTTGTTGAGAAGTGTGAGATATATAAAGTTCAAAGATGTTTATAATATATATTAACATTGAAATAGATTCACTCTTTTCAATAATGATAGTTAGAACTAATCAAATACTAAGATTTATCAATTCACTACCATCCTAGAAAGGTGAGAATATTTTATGATACTTTTAGGAGGAAAAACATACTACTCTATCCATCATTTGGATCGGAAATGACATTAACATCATGCATATGCAATGGATATATTTGGACATAATAATTTCTAGGAATACATCATATCTTTCCCAAAATGATTTCTCAACCATCCATGATAGTTAAGATCAAGGTTCCACAAAAGGATTATATAAATCTACAAAAGAAGGAGATTGTAATAAAGAATGGGAAGATTTTTTATTTCCACATCGATAAATATTGTGTCATTCATTTTGTAACTAGAAATTGTCTTCCTATATCACTTAAGATAAGAGATAGTTCTATTGGATAATTATCATACATCATATTTCTCTATCTATCCAAGAAGTAACAATATTTATCATGATCATCAAAAGAACATCTATTAGGACAGCATGAAAAATTTTATTACCAAGTATATCTCAAATTTATTGGTATATCAAAAAGATAAATTAGATTACAATTATTACAAAGGGTTGATGAAACCACAATCCACACAAAAATGCAAATTGTTGAAAATTATCATAGACTCATTCACAAGTCTCCCAAAGGCATATAAAGTAAGGAATGTGATATGGGTTTGGTGGATCACCATACCCTAAATTCACTTGTAAACATTATTTGGTAATATTTTCCACATTAAAAACATACTATTATATGCTTAAATAAATTGGTGAGGTTTCATAGGGAACCGTTTCTTATCATGATCAAAAGTTCACTTCTAAATTATAGAGATTTCTTTAATATAAATTGAATAATGAAATGAATTTCAATATGGCCTATCACCCCCAAATAATTATCCATCTAAAAGTACTATTCAGAAACTCAAGGAAATTATGAGATCCTTTGTAGTAGAATTTAATGTGGGATTGGATTAAAAACTCCCATTAGTTGAATTTTAATTAAACAATAGCTTTCACACGAGTATTCGAATGGATACATATGAATATAGGAATGAGAGGGGATATAAAATTCTTACTTGTTTGGGTGAAGTTAGTGAATAAAATATACTTGGACTCAATCATGTTAAAGGTTTAAAAGAGAAGGTCCACACCATATAAATGCATATAAAATCTTCTCAAAGTCAGCATATGATCTATGATAAAGGTTTTTAATGGTACTTATATACAGAAGTCCGAGGGAAATTTTGTTTTGTTGAATATCACCATAGATGAGATTCATATAGATTGGAAGGAAATGAGTGATTATCCTTATGTATATTTTCCCCTTTGAGATCCTTGATCACATAGGTGTTGCGCCATATTGGATAGCACTTTCACCAAACACATCTCGATTTCATAATGTGTTCCCAATATCACACTTAAGGACGTACATACCTAAACCCACACATGTTTCGAATCTGTTGGTGTAAAACTAGTGTATGACCTCTCTTATGAGGAGAAGCTATTAAAGATATTGGATTATAAATATTGAATTTTTTAAAATAATACTAATTGCCTACAAAAGGTATTTTTGAGAATTAATAAAAATAAAGAGGCAATGTGGGAACTGGTGGAAAGGATAAACAGAAGTGCCCTCATTTATTGTCACCTGAAAATGTGAATTGAAATTTCAAGGATGAAGTTTATAATGGGAGAATAATATAATAAAATTGAAATTTTATATAATATTTGAGTTTCCAAATAAATGTTTATTATATTATATTGTATATTTGTATATATAAGAAACACATGGGAAATCATACTACACATTCTTCTATTAATGTAGTTCATTACATTGTTAAGCAACTAAACCCATGAAAATCAAAAATATTATATTTGGAAAAATATTAAATAGAAAGTGTTTAATGGGAAAAAAAGTATCATTCTAATATTTTAGAATCATATCCCCCAAGGAAAATAATATGAAAAATAAATATAATGTTATTAAACAAATCGATATCATAGAAAATGAAAATATTGAACATTGGGTGGAATTATTTAGAATATTTAATAAAAGAATAAAGAGGTATTTATTTGAGGTAATATAAACACTAGAATAGTAATGTGATTGTTGGGAATAGTAATATGTTCATCTGAATGAATATTTGACCATAAAATTATAAAATATAATATAAAATAAATTTATTATGATTAAATTAATAAAATATATGTATTATAATTTCATTAAATAAATATAAGGATTAAAAACTCAAAAAAAATATAAGAAAATTTTAAATAAAATATATTTTAATGTATTTCAAAAAACATATTTTTTATTCTAAAATTTATAATTTACTACATTATAAAATTATTTTGATAAATAGAATTTCATTTTTACATCAAGAAGTAAAAACATTCTAAGGGTAATTTTTTTATAATTTTATGTAATACTTCAAATCTTAGGTGAATATAGAAATACATTTTTTTCATAACCAGTGTATTTTAAATAACAATATTTATGATGTAATAAATACCTAATCAATTATAGAACTATCTTCTCAACCAAAAACATATTTAATATAAATGGTTATTTTTAAAATACAGTAAACATGTTTTCCAAAAATGAAAACTATTTTTCCAAAGTCTAAAGAATGCCACTGAAATTATATTTTTTTTTCATCTTTCCTATTGATTAAAATAACATAATAGTATTATGAAGGTTTTTAATGAATTAAAATAATTTTATTTAATTCAGATATATTTGATAATTTCAAAAATATTTCTCTTTAAAGTTTTACCTTGTATATAATAATTTATTCAATATTGTTTCATTAAGACAACTCTAACCTCAAGTATAAATAACCCTTAACCCCTCCCATAGAAAACCACAAATCTATAACCAAACTAATATAATGTTATTCCAAAACCCCTCTATCAGTAATCTTATCATTCTTAGGGTATTTAGAGAGTAACAAATCAAATAATTAAAGGACACTAGTGTAATATGAAAGAAGATACACAGATTATACGGTAAGTTTTCATCATGTTTTCTTCTAATTTTCCTCTTATTTTCTGATTAGTCTGTATTCCATTCAAAGAAAATAATTATAATTTTAATTGAGTAGTATTTTAACATTATATTAACTATTTTTACTTACTATAATAGTTATATTTACAATGTATTTATATTTCATAATTCTCTTTCCACATCTTTTCAGAATGTCCAATAGCAGATCAGTTAACCATATATAAGGAAGTTAAAAACTACCTAATTATCAAAACCATTATGGATGATTATAATAAATTTTTAGTAATATATAATTGTATAAAAATAATTTTTCTATTCTCATATATTCAATATTAATAATTTAAAAACAGAAATTATGCTAGATCATTAAATTGAAGTAAGACGCGATATTTAAATGATATTTTGATATCAAAATATATAACCTTCAATAGAGAGAATATAGGATTTGAATCCAATTATTATAAATTATAAATATTGATAAAAATTAATATCATTAAAATATGGTTTTATGTTTTAATAAAACAAATTTTTTATTTTAGGTGGTGTAAAAGATTTGAAATGCAACAGGATTCATTTTAAGTGGATTATCGAAAACAACTCTCTTACTTTTGAGATATGGACTCATTCACAAAATATTCAGCATAGATACTTCTCTAGTATACATTAAATATACATTAAATATTATTTCAATTTTCTTTATTGGGATATAAATTTTTCTACCTTTCCAATGTTATTTGTAATCTAAATAAAAATATTTATCAAAATGACATTATTTTTTTTCAGAACACATATTTAACTCCTCTTGAGTAGTTTCTTCTTAAAATGACAATGGTTTTCGATGCCAAAAGTATTATATACCTGGCATATTTACTAACTAGAAATGTTAGTCAATGATGTATGGTATTTTAAATCATTTATGAAACTACTTCCATTCATTTATTTTACTTCATGAATACAATTGATGTATGCTATATTTCTATGTGGAATACACATTTACTTTCATTTTAGGATGCGACAGGTCAGATTAGAATTCTTTATCCCCCCAATTCATTATGTAACGTGACATGTCTCATGAAATTATGTGTATTATTTCTAAACACGATTCTATCATTTTTATAATTATGATGTTTTGATTTACGCACTTATATTATAAATGAACAAGATTCTAAATTTGTTCACAACTACACATTATATATGAATACTTTGTTATATTGTTTTATTATTACAAATATAGACAATTCCATTAATTTGAAAAATATTTCCCTCATTGTTATGGTTATGATCTTATGATTAATATATGATTATATTGATTATTCTCACACATGTACTAATTATTTTTCCACTTATTCCTCCAATTATATTAAACCCCTTACGAAAATTTTAGCACACCTCTTTCATTGATATATATCCTCAAGTTGTTACGTGATCTATGTTGAATGTTAAATGTTTTAGGAGGACAAAGAATAAGTATTTAAATAAATTTAATTTTATATTATGTACAAGTGTTGTATGATCCTAATTTTCCCAATATACTATCCCAGTATACCCAAGATTGTGTCAATATTATGTTGTTTGTCATAAAAATGTTATAATAGTCATGTAAGAAATATTTTTTATTCTATATTTGAGATTAGATAATAATTTATTTAATTGTTGGATTAATATAGGAAAATGTTAGTGAAAACCCCATGGATAATCTTATGAATAGGTAAACATCCTTTTTAAGTATATGATTTCTTGGTTTCTAAGAAAATTAATCTCTTTCTAGATACTATATGTGGATCTGTCTCTAGTGTAGTTTTACCATGGATTAATAACCAATAAAATGGAGAATTGGGTTTAACATTATTTTATCCATGTGCTTGACAATGAGGCCTTCTTGAGCACCTAGTTTTATTGTCTGGTGTGATATGCTTCTATTAAACACAAACTCTATACGAGTAATTATAAAGGATATATTATATAAACCTCAAATTCAGACTCTTGGATCCGGTGATAAAAAATATTATCTTTATATTTATTTGTTTGATATAGAAAAATATGTACCAATTTTATACATAAAAACATAAGTTATTTTTTGTTGAAGTGGACAAATCATGAAGGGTTGAATTATGTTTATAATTAAAATAATTTTTAGAAAACTTTAAAATTAAATCTCATAGATTAATGAAATATTTCTTAATTAACTAAAACAGCATAAGAATATAATTTTATCTTTAAAAATGATTCGTAGACATTTGATCAAAAACCAGATAAAATACTTTCAAAACTCTTTTATCTTCTCAAATATATTTTCATGGAAATTATGTTAAAATGTGATCAAATGATATATGATGTTTCATTGATGTTTTGTTAGAACAGACTATCTTAGATGTTTACTATAGATCATAAATTTATCTTTTTTATTCATGAAAAAGTGTAGTTTTCTTGTATCACAACCCCTCACCACATTTTTTTTTCTTTTTCCATATTTTTCTATAAAATAGTAGAATTTCTATTAAACATTTTACTAAAATATCACCATTGGCGATCCACCTACATCAGCATAAATTCTAGTTTCATTAAAAAAATTCTATATAGAATTTAATTTCACATAAACTAGTTGTTAAAATAATATATTTAATGATATAAAAATTAATTTTAGATATAAACATGTTATTTTTTAAACATCATCATTTCTGGTCACTCTATGTTTTCCATGTCATCATTTATGGTCACCTCAAGTTTTCTGTGATAGTATTCATGGTTTTATCATGTATTCCTAATTAAAATTCGTGATAGATTTAAAATTTTAAGGGAATAATAGTACAACATAATAATAGGTCATATATTTTATCACTTCATCTTATGATCAATCATTTTACTCTTATGGGTGAAGAGTTTGTACTTATAGTCAGTCTAGTACATTGACAAATTAAGACTACTAACCATTATCGCTTCATATAATCTTGTGGTCGATTCCTTTCATTTTCAAAATTCCATATTTTAAAATTTATTTCTTCCTTAAATGTGTGGTTGATTTGAGATCAATGTGTGGTTGATCAATCTGTTTTTAAAATTTTTGACATACATGTGATCACTTTTATTTCAATTTTTTGTTGATCGAACTAGTCTTGCAAACATTCTAGGAGTTTTCACTAAATTAATTAGGGTTAATATTTTATCCATTTTCTTGATCATTTTTTATTGTGATAGATAAATTCCTTTATAAAAAACCTGATCATAGTAGTCATTATAGAAAAAACATGTGGTTTCTCAGAATTTCTTATAGTAAATCGGTTAATTTATGAAATTTTCATTCCTCATACTTACTGTCGATCCAAGACTTGGGAAAATTTCCCAAATTTTCCAAAAACAAGTTCTCTTAAATAAACCAAAAGATAAGATAGAAACAATAAAAACTTGATTTGAAATTATTAAAACAAGGAATCACTTCACAATTCCATCAATATCCCCCTTTTTTATGAACACCAATTGTGTTATAAATATCCACACAAATTGATTAATGATTACGAATTAAATATTGTAAATTTACTAAATTTCATACTTCACACCCCTTCGGGATTATTAAAGATAATTTATAAATGGTGATAGAGTTAATATGTAATAAAAATAATATAAAAAAATATAATTATAATAAAGTACACAGAAAGAAAAATAATTAGATATCCCACTAATTGTCAAAACTTTTAGGATGACCCTATTAGAATATAATCAGAGGCTATGAAATCAAGAAAAATGAACGGACCAATGAAAAATGGGGTCCTTATATTTCACTATTGGAAAATGGGCCTATACCCATGGTTTTTTAAAAAACTATGGGTATAGGGGAAATATGGGGACCTATACCCACAGTTTTGTAAAACCATGGGTATAGGACATCTATCCCCATGGTTTTTCCCAAAATCTTGGGGATAGATTTTTTTTAAAGACCAATACCCACAGTTTTGTAGAACAGCGGGTATATGTGTTTTTTTTCGAGACGTATACCCACGGTTTTGGCCAAACTATCGGTATAGAGTTTTTTCGGAAGACATATAACCACGGTTTTTCAAAATCATGGGTATTGGGGGTTTTTTGAAGACCTATACCCATGGTTTGGACAAACTGTGGGTGTAGCTTTCCTGTATTATGGCAGGAAAAAAATATGTGGGAAAACAAAACAATTTGGCACGAATATAGTTTGCATTAATATAATTACAAATATATACATCTAAATACATGTAATTTCTGTAGGTTGGTTGGAAAGTCAGTCTGTGTTATAGAAATTGGTCCGCTGTTCGAATCACGGTGAGTGTTGTTTTCAAAAAAATGAGTTATAACTAATATATGTATATAAATGTATTTATATATTAATAGAATTTCTGTAGCTCAGTTGTTCAGGCAGTGTACCCTAATCCAACCGGTCGCAAGTTCGATTCCCTCATGCGTCATTTTTAGATAAGCGGTTATATTAATATATATATATATATATATATATATATATCGAACATTTTGTTGGCTTGGTTGGTCAGAGGGGGCGGTCTGTTTGTAGGGAGTCCCATGGTCGAATCCTGCTGGATTCATTTTTTGAATATAAAATCCCCATGGTTTTCAAACTGTGGGGCAGTACTGTGACACGTTGTACAGTGGTGTGCAACACTTTCACTCCCCTATACCCATAGTTCTCCAAAACCGTGGGTATTGGCTGAGACCCCTATTGCGACGCCTTTCCAGCCAACGGTTCCCAAAACTATGGGTATAGGCTACACCCATGGTTTTGGGGGCTATACCCATGGTTTTGAACCGTGGGTATAGATCATATTTCCATTAGTATTTACTAATAATATGAGGAGAATAATGTGTAGTATAAATACTAGTAATAACTCCAAGAATGGAGAAATACTTCACAACTGGTCTAATATGTCCAAGAGATTGGGAAACAGTGAATAAAAATAGTCTAGTTGGAGATGTAGAAGTTGATCTAGAAGTAGGAGTTGAAGAAGTTGTAGAAACTAATGTTGAAACACTAGAAGAAGGTTTCCATGGCACAGGAAGAGCAAGATGTTCCACCTCTAAGAAATCAATAACATACATATAAAGCTCAAAATTATTATAATATAGGTTATAGGTCTGTTTCCATGATCTATAATCTAAAGGATTTCATCCTTTCTTGAGATAAATGGATTTATCAAAGGAGTAATGACTGAAAAATTCTCCATAATTTCCTTGATGGTTTTACTCATAGGTTCCAGGTCAAAATATCTTTCCAACGAAAGTATTTGTGTCTTGATATCTACCTTTTTTTAAATCCTTCTTTGATAGTACATTATTTACACCTAAATTACTCCATTGATTTAGAAGTCATCATGGATTCTACATTGATATAATTACATTGATTTTCACGATGTATAGAAATATAAATTTCCACCTAATTTCATATGTCATTTATACTATTCAATATATAATAAATTTCATCATAATTATACATTTTATTGAGATCAATGTCTATAGAGACTAAGTTAGGAGGTGATAAATAACATATGGAGGGTATGGAAGCACTGAAAATAATTGATAGGTTCCTTGTATCTTGGGAATCCAATATATCATTCAGATTAGTTTGTGGGGATCCAATATGACCTCTAAAACTTTTAAATCATTTAAAATAATAAAAATATCATTTTGGATGTTATCTATATTGAGGGAAAAAATTGATCTGGTCCTCTACACTCTTAATCATTTAGGAAATTCCTTCATCTTTATTATTAGTATTTTCTAAAGTAATGATAAGAAATACTTCCCCTAAAACTTCTAGTAAATCACTTTTTAACAATATAATGTCAGAAGAAGTGGTCACTGAAGGGGAATAGGAAGGTCCATCTTACTAAGTATGAATAGATTGAGAATTAGAATATTTTTAATGATTATAAAATTTTTGAGTTGAGGAGGAATAAATTGATTCACTTAATTCATGTTTATTTCTCCAATATTCTTCTTTAGGAGATAAAATCCTAGACAATTTCTCAATCTCACTAACATATGCATCTTAATTTTTCTCAGACTCTTCCATCAAAACCGACTTTGGTTCGGGGATAAGATTCATAATTAGGTTCTTAAAAAGAATTATTTTCAGGTATATCTCCCAGAGAGGTAGAAATATCCCAAAGTATTAAAAGTTCCTTAAGAGACTCAAGTTTGACTAGACCATCTAGAACACATATAAAATAAAACTCTAGCACAATAGATTCTCTATCCCTATTGAAATAGTAGGAATGAAAGGCCCCTTAGGATTTGGTGAATCATCATCGTCATAATCATATTTTCAACTTGTCATTAACATCAGTAGAAGAAGACAAAACCATATAAAATAATGGACTATGTGGAATGGTTTCATCACCCAAGGGTGTGGATTCAAACATGTTAGATCACAATTTCTATAACATAGTAGGAATATCCTCTACTAGATCCACATCTTGATCACACTTTGAGTCGGTGATAGCAGGTCAACATTGAATAAATCTTGGAATTATCTCCCCCTCAAGACATACAATGAGTTCCTCTAATATTTCAACCATAAAATGGATTTTGTGTTATTCTATAGATTATATAGAAATTTCATAAATCCTTCAAACATAATGAGTAAGAGAACCATCCACGATATCTTTATAATATCATCTAAATCTACTAGCTACGTCAACTATAGCTTTAGAATCACCATCATCAAAGGAGTAATTATCTTAAATAATCAGATATTGTTTAATTTTTGAGTTAATGATATCCCATGTCCAAGTATAATTTATGATTATATTGAATCCGTTATAAATTCCTTCCTCAGAGCCATTCTGAATCCTTTTATAATAATTCCAGGTGATCTTTATACATTTGCAAGTGGTTTGAATTTAACAATCACAACCAGAAACAACAATCTCTCTAGTCCGGGAAGAATTTATCTTTAAAATTCAAGAATTATGGAAATAAACTTCAGATGTGTAAGAGTATTAAATCTTGAAGATAGTTTTCTTAACTCTTCCATTTACCTCATCAATAATCCATGAAGACTTATTTAAACACTTTGAACCATTAGGTATAGGAATAAAATATCTCAATTCCTTGTTGATATAAATTCTCCCTTCCTAGGGTAGATCATGTGTTCAAGACATTTTAACAATAGCCTATATTCGCAACATAGCTCATTTTCATTTGGTCTATGATAGGTTCAGTCATCTATTATCCCATCTTATGTATTCCCAATCCTAAAATAGGGATGGTTTATAGTATATAAACTCCAGTAGTCATTAATATCTTCAAGATCTAGATCCCTTAAAAAATCAGTCCATAAATATCAAAGAGAACTCACACACTTGACCGTTAATAACATTCTTAATCACATCCATGATTATCTCTAGCCACAAACACCATATTTAGATAAAAAACATTTACCAAGCCTAGATAAAAGAGGAAATTTTCATCCATGAAAAAAATCATCAAATTCAAACAATGAACCAGTCTCAATACCAATGAACAACTTCTACTAAACCATTTCTCATCCACCTATTTTCTGGAATGACTTAGTGAGAAAGGATATTGGGACTTTTAAGAATTTTGTATTTTCTTGATCTTTTTTACATTTTTTATGATTCTATTGCATCTTCCTCAAGATGTATCTTCATTTTTTCTACACATCAATGAGATTTGTGTTTCGAGTATCTATATATTTTATAAATAATGGTTTTATATTATGTTTATAAGAGGCTATGGTTTAGTATCAAAAGGAAAATGGATTTTCAGATTCTTATTGGATATTTCAATCATTTAGAGCCTTTTAGAATTGTAACAAGTGGGAAAATAAAAAAAATAAACCTATTAAAAACCCATAAGATCTATTTTCTAAATTAAATATATAAGAGAACTCTTAATATAAGTTGAACTTATATTTGTATTTATAATAATATTAAAAAATTATAGTAATACCGATCATTTAAGAATAAATAATCATACATATTTCATGTATTATATAACATAATCATTCCTAATTCATAGGATTCATAAAACTTTCATTATGATGATTTTATATTCTAATTAATTCTAGAGTGATATCTCATTTTTTATTTTGATCTCTCAAATTGTGATGTCATATAGAATTGTTTTTCTCTTAAATGATATATTGTGTTTTTATAAATTTTAATAGAATTTTTGTTTTCAAAATTTCTAGACACATGTCATAATTGATATCCATATTTTTGGAATGATTGTTTTATCCACATAATTTATTCATAGAAACTTCCTATAATTATGTATTCAGATTCAATAGTAGATAATTAAATGAAATTATTTTTATCACTACACCATAAAACAAAATACTTTCCCAAAAAGACACATGTCCTAAAGGTTCTTTTTCTATATTACATACAGTCCCTGAATTCACCATTAGAATATCTAATTTGATAAAAAAAATCCCTCTAGAATAAAACAATACTAAATTCGTAGTATTTTTGAGGAATTTATAAATTCTTTTCACAGCATTCAAATTTAATTATTTTCCATTTTCTTGAAATTAGGAACACATGTCCACACTAAACAAAATATTAGGTCATATGGATACTAAGTAAAGTGAAATATTATTCATAGGTTTAGAAGTGGTTTTAGCAACTAATTTACCAGTTTCATAAAGATTATATTTAAACGTGGTACCCATTTGAGTATCACTTCCTTTTTTCTATAAAAGATAAATATTTTATAATATCTTTACTGTATTTTATTTTGTTGAAAATTATTTCTTATTTATTTTTAATCATTTTAAAACCAATAAAAAATGTTATTTCACCCAAAATACTCATTTGAAATTAATTTAACATAATTTTTGAAAATTTAGTGCATATAAATTTTTTAGATGATATAAAAATAATATAATGAACATAAATTATTACTAATAATGTAATTTTATCTAATTGAAAACATGACTAGGAAAATGAGGGTTTGTAAATCCAATAGGTTGTTCCAAAAAAACATATTCAATTGTATAACCATATAGAAAGGAACTCTTTAAATCTATTTGGTATAATTTTAAATTCAGTTTTGGTATATAAGAAAGCATGATTCTAATGGATTTAATTCCTACTATTAGTGTGACTATTTCATCATATTTAATACCTTATATAAGATAGTACCCATTTGTAAGTAGTCTATATTTATTTATAATTATAGTTCCAAAATCATCAACTGTGTTACTAAACACCAACATACTATCATTGTTCAAGAATTACATAGGTCTTTCTACATTTCCTCAGACATTGTTTCTCTTAAACTAACTAAACTCTTTGGTTATATCCATTACCTAGAATTCATCATCTATTCCTTGAGGTATGTTCTACAGTTAAATCTTGGATAATAAGGCTTTATGTTTAACATGTTGTATAATATAATCTCTAGTTTAAGTTCCTTAATATATATCTTCAACTAAAACATCTAAGGAAGCATCACTATGGGTTCTAATGGTTACATGTAAAGAAGTAAATGGTACCTCAGTTTATTTTTCAGGTTCACGTTCAAAAACTTCTTCTATTCATTTTGATTTCTATATATTAGGTTTTATATAACAATCATTGGAATTATTTTATGCATTGATAGTGAAATTAGAGGGACCATCCCCATGATTTTCTAAAGAGTTCTTCGGCTCATGTGGGTTTTTTTTTTAATTTTGCATGTCCATATTTTTCCAAAGTTTTGGTTATTTTATAGAATACTCTATATGATTTACTGTAAGTTTAATAACTATGGAAAATTCCCTAATCACTATTATATAAAAACCATAGATAAACTCTCTTTCTGTTAAGTATAAAGTCCTTGTAAATATAATCAACCATTGGTTTTATTCGATTCCACAACTAATATAGAGTCTTCTTTAGAAAACACCCACCAATAATCATTTTAATAATATCGTGAGTTGTGTTGAAATTTTCTATCCAAAAATAAATATGTAGGTCATACACATTGGTCATTATCTAGGAAATCTCATGAAGAGTTCTATTTCTTCTTTCTACGACAAAATTTTTATGTGTAGTCCATGGAGAATAAAATAAGTGATTATAGAGATGTTTTATTCATAATGGATAAATGTATTTATTTCCAAAATCATGAACATGATAACTCTATATGTTCTTAATAGTAAGTCCAATAAATTTTTCATTATATTTTTCATATTTTACAAAATTGCAAGAAGATTCATTGTTATGAGATAAAAATATTACTCAGGTGTGTAGCACCCCCAGTATCATGTAATCATCCCTTATTTTATTATTTTATAGTATGTTAATTATATGGATGAATTTTGGAAGGTTTTAGGGCCTTATGTATTATTTTTAGTGCTTTTATAAAGGTGCATGGTTGGTGATTAGTTAGTGAAATGTGTGTAACTACTGTAGGAAATCGTGAACAATGAGACTGGGGGGGAGGGTTGGTGCACGGGAAGGCACATAGTTTTTCCAACCTATACGGATTCCTAAGAAGAACAATTAAAAGTTAGACAGTGGAATTTGGAATATTTGGTGCACTGTTTTTCTAAAGGTGTGATCCAACCATACTGTGGTCTCCCTTGAGGTAGTATCGGGGGCACATTTAGTATGTGGTTTTCCTAAACATCTGACTAACGATGCATGGTTTAAAAAAAGATCCTATAATTGTGGATCTTGGTTTTTATTATGTTTTAACCCCTCATTTCTTCCCTAAACAATCCTAACTAAGTATTTTCGCCTCCCAAATGTATTATTGGCTTCCCTGATAATTATGGAGGCAATGTGAAGGCTTCTCTTGGGGATTTGAAACGAGGATCTCTTAGAAAGTCATCATTTATGGTAGTTTTTTGTGGTTTTCCATAGATCTACTTGTCCCCATCCCTTGGTTTCATCGATCTACTTCTTGTGTGTATAGATATAGCAGTGTTAATTCCAATTATGGTTATGGTTGGTATTGTTTTTGATAGGGGAAGATATCTAAGGCGGGTTTTTAGTGTTTCATATTGGTTTAGTTGGAGTTTTCAAATAGTTCTTCATTTTCATCATAAATCCCAAGGTCGGTGAATTCACTCTCAAATACACTATTTAGAACATGAAGGATTAGTTAAAACATTATTTTGTTATTGATATTGGGTTTGAAATGTTTTTTGAATTATTTTTTAGAAACCCTCTTTGTTGATGGTTTATAGAATTTTGAAAATTTGGAATTTTTGTGGAAATTGATCATGGTAATTTGGTTTTAAAAGACGATTTTAATGTGATTTCATGGTTTTAATTCTTGAAAAAGTGTTTATATAAATGTCTTGATTTATTGGAATGAGTTTTTTGAATATATTTTAATGAAATTATTTTTATAGTGAAATGGATAAAATGGTTTAAATGGTCGTTCTTCCATCAGTTTGTGGCATAATGGTTTTTTGTGTTTATTTTTATTTGGGATAAAAAATAGTAAGATGTATCCCCAATCATTAGTGTAGTGGATAAGGTTCTATGATTTCCTCCATAAAATTGGTTCATTATATGATGGATTAATGAAATAATGATTCACCACTCATGAGTATATGGTGTTCCGAGTTTCATGCATGGTTGGATGAGTCGATATGTGGAATGGAATGGATTATGCCAAAATAGATCATGTGAAACGGTTTTGAAGTATTGTTTGCATTCTTTCCTTGGAAATTTGTTCGTTTTAAGATAATTTTTTTAGTATATAAATAGTTTTACATTGTAATATAGTCATTTTTAGAGTGTTTTATTTATATTCTATTATATAAATGTGCTAACAAGTTCTATTCTAGTGGAATGAGTAGAGAAGTCATTTGGGGAAAATCTATTGAGTTTCCTTCCTCACCCATAATTTGAAACATCATTGTTTTTTCATATATCATGTTGTAGGATTTAGGTAATGCTGAATCATCCCACTTCTCTATTGGGTCTTAGTGATACATGGGATATTTTATGGAGTTTGAGATGGACCGTGTTTGATCTTTGGTGTTTTGTGGTTGTCCTTGAGTTTTATTGGTTTTTTCTTCCACTGTATACTTTGATTATTGCAGTCTTCCACTGTATTAATTTATTAGGGTTGGTTTTGAAACAAACAGTCTTCATTTGAGTTAGTTTACATATTTTGATTCATCATATAGTTGTTTTGGTTATGTTTTTTCTGGTTTTGGTTGTTTTATTTTAAAAGGTAAAATGACCCCATTGGTTAATGAATCCTCGGAATTTATTTCCAGCCTTTGAAACCTTGGGGATATCTCTTAATACCATGTAATATCCTCGCTCCTACTCAAGACAATGAGGAGGGGGTATGTTACAATTGGTATCAGCATGTTCTGTCCTTGACTACCAAGTTGGCATCAGTTCTATCGATCATGGATTTGAAATTCATTTTTTCTGTTCCTTGTGTAGGGTTGGTTAAAAGGAGTATGACTATTGGTAATAGAAATGTAGAGAATTAAAAGATGTTTCTATCCTTTTTTGTTGACCATCATGTTACCACATAGTTGGGTACATATGTGTTTTGGAGACACCTTTAGTTTTTGAAATTTCATCGGCATGGGTTTATCCAATGAGACAAGCATGAAATGAATTCTAGAAATGGAATCCCACTATGAGTGCATATTTAATTTTAGGAAATTATATATGGTTTTTTGAAAAGGTTTTTATTTTAAAAAATTGTTAAAATTTATTTCAAAAGTTTTATTTTGAAAAGGAATGAAACTTTTATTTAAAAAATGATTTTATTTTCAAAATTATGGTGATATTATAAAAAAATTGAACATAGAAAATGTTTAATTTTTTAAAGCCTTGATGTGATTTAATGATGAAAAAAATTGTAATTGGTGAGCCTTTAGTTTCTATAGAGTGATAATTATGGAAGTTATTACGATTCTAGAAAATGAAACCTATTAGGCATCATAGGAACCAATCAGAATAAGATACTAAGAATGAGGTAGCGCCTGAGCCATAGGTGAACCCACATCTAGTTTAGAGTATCATCCAAGCCTTTTTGGCCATGGATAGAGGGGGTTTTAGGTATAAAACAAGGAAATTATATATCTCTGTTCAGTTACAGAAGCATAATCCACCCATCTTTTGGGGTTATTCGAAACTAGAGAAGGTGAAGGTGTGACTGAATAGGATGGATTATATCTTTGACTTCCATGGATCAATAGAAGAGCTGAAATTCAAGATGGAAATGTATATGTTGGATGATCATGCATATAAATGGTGGTTCTTTTCTGTTCAAGCTAAATTTTCCCAAGGATATTCCATGTAGGTTTTTAAATAATTGTTCAACAAATAATTCAATCCTCATATATTCAAAATTTCAAGAAAAATTTACATATTCATCTTGAAGTAAGAGAGCCTCACAGTGATAATGTACGTGGCTGAATTCATGATTTTAGTCTTATTTCTGACCAAATATGTTTCTATTGTGTCCTTGATGTAATTAATCTTTGAATCAGGGATTAGGAAGGAGATTCACATGATGATTTTTGTACTTTTTATAACAAATTATATAGAGATGGTCAATTGGACGATGCTGGAAGAATGAAAAATATTAGGAGCTACTGGTGGAGGGAGCAATTTTATACCTATGTGAAATGGTGTAAACTCTAATTCTTATAGAAAGAGGAAGAGGGAAACCTATTTCCAATTAAGTGGGGTGGCTCATAATCTGACAGATTGACTAGTGAACCTTCGTCAATAACCAAAGAGAAATGATAGATATTTCCAGGTGGTGTATTCAACCACATGAAGATAGATTGTCTAGTACCACAGAGAGTATTCAAAAATTACAATAAGAGGCATATTTTGTGAAATAGTCACAATACTTCAAGGTGAGGTGTTCAAGACACTTCTCAGGTGTCGCGGTTGTCATATACTTTGATTGGAAGAGGGTTTTAAAATACATATTATCGGCAAATAGATCTAGCAATGGTGATTCTAAGAATACCATGACTCCTTGTAAAGGGTAATCTCAATAGGTAAACAAGGATAAAAGTGTCTTGAGCAATAAATTATATGGATATGAGCATGTTATTATGTATGAACATTTGGGACCATTGATGTTGAGAGGTATGATTCTTTTGAATTCTACCCTTATGCAAGCCTTGTTTGATACAAGGATTCCCATTCCTTTATTTCTTCTCGTATTGTTTATAAACTATGTTTAAAAGTAGATATGATTCCTTATTTGTTAAAAAAAATAAAACTTTTCTAGGTCAAAGAGAATATCAAGTATTTTTTGTAGAGCATGCCCTATAACTATTGATGGAGCTAAGATGATATAGGAATTCTCTATCCTTGAGATGGAAGTCTATTATATAATCCTAAGAATGGATTGGATGACAACATTAAAGGCTCACATTGACTATTATACTTGAAAAGGACAATTTTATGACCGAGGCTGGAATCGAGCATCTCTTTAGGGGAGACCAGAATGTAAAGGCTAGTGTAATGGGCTTTTTTGAACCAGTAGTGTGAACGATATCATACCAGTTAGAGATGTTGACATTATAATTGATGTAATAGATCCACAATAACAGAATCCCTGTGGTGGCTGATTGGTTTTTGGATGTCTTTACAAATTATTTGTGTGGTTTTCCACCCCTAATAGATGTAGAGTTTATGATTGATCTTCTTCCTGGGACCAGATCGATTTTGCTTTCATACTACTAGATGGGACCAATAGATTTAAGGGAACTGAATGTTCAGTTGGAAGATCTAGAATGTAAAGGGTTCACTTATCCTAGCACGTATCTATGGGAATCACTGGTAATGTTTGTGAAAAAGGGGGATGGATCCTTAAGTTTTTCTCTAAATTATCATAACAATAAAGCAGTTATAATAGAGAATGGGTATCCACTTCCATGCCTTCATGATTAGTTTGATCAATTAATGGGATCACAGGGGTTCTATAATATTAACATGTGATTAGGATATCCCTAATTCTTATTATGGAAGGAGTATATCCAAAGGATAGCTTTTAGAAGAAGATATGGCCATTATTAGTATGTGGTGATGCCTTTTCTTTTTATGAATGCTCCATCATTTTTGTGGCATTTGTGAATCAGATGATTCAAAGGTTCATGGATTCCATTGTGGTGGTGTTTTTGGATGACATATTAGTGTATTCAGTGAAAAGGGATGAGCATGAGAAAAACATGGTGGCAATTTTGGCAATCTTGATGGATTAACGGTTGTATGAAAAACAATAATAGTGTTTTTTTTATATAAGAGTTACATTTTCATTGACATTTAATTTCCAAAATAGGTGTTTCCATTGATCAAGAGATGATATAAGGTGTTATATCTTTGAATCCACTAAATAAAATCCTCAAGATAAACAATTTCATTGGATGAGATGGTTATTACCAATCTTTTATTAATGATTTTTCATTGTTAGACTCACCTATGACAAGATTGAAAAATAATAATGTTCAATTCCAATGGACTAATGAATTTTACAAGTCCATTAATGAGATTAATGTTATCTTCACAATAGAACATATCTTAATATTTCTAGAATTAGGACAATGGTAAGTGGTGTATTGTGATACATTAGGATCTAGGTTGTGAGTCGGTATCATGCAGGGAGATCATGTTGTTACTTATAGATCAGAGCTGTTGAGGGTGCATGAGAATAATTTCCCAACATAGGATTTTTAGTTACTTTTTGTAGTGCATGCTTCGAAGACATGGCATCCATATCTCATCGGTGATAACATTTCGTTTTTTAATGATCATAAGATCATGAAACATATTTTCTCATAATAATATTTGAACATGAGATGAAGATGTTGAATGGAGTATCCCAAAATGATTGACGTTACATGATGTATACATCAGGTAAAGTTAATTCAATGGGAGATGCATTAAACAAAAAAAATTATATGCTCAGTTGAAAAAACAAGCTTCAGGTGACTAGCAGTTGATGTCAGTCCTAGCCGACATGAACATGGAATTTGAAGACTGATGTGAAGTTTTTTTTCCTTCCCATTTATTTCTTTTCTAATATGTTAAAGATGATTTTAGAGTCACAGACATCCAATTTATAATTTGTTCCATTAAGGAAAAAAACTACAGTGGGGAGACCATTAAGAGATGAATGATGAATGGAAGTTTAGAGTTATGGTTTAGAAATTAGATTATCATACCATTCACTCATCAGGAACAAATTATTCATGATTACCACCATTGAAGATTGGTTTTTCATCTTAGAATATAAAATATATATATTACATTGAAATCATAGTTTTGGTGGGTTATTATGGAGAGTAAAGTGGATGAGTTTGTTCTGTGATGCTTGAAATTCCAGTATGTTAAGGCTAATATCATCGGTGATCGGTGGGTATGTTGTTGTCTTTACCTATTCATTTCTTAAAATGGGAGAAAATAACTATTGATTTTGTAATAGGTCTCTATGAATGGTTTTGGAACAAAATATCATATTGGGGATAGTAGATCACCTCACAAAGTCGGCTTATTTCACCCCTATTCATGAATCTCATATGGTGACAGACTTGTCAAAAATATATATACTAGAAGTTTTAAAGATGAATGGAATCCTAGATTTGATATTGTCAGATTAAGATCCAAAGTTTATTTCTCATTTTTAAAATCCCTAATGAAATACCTTGGGACTCAGTGGACTATGATTATGGCATATCATCATTAGATGGCTGGAAAATCCAAACAGAGGATACAAAATTCGGATGACATGATATGGATTATTTGTTGGATTTTAGTGGCTTGTGGGAATATCATGTTTCGTTAGTGGAGTTCTCATATAAATACAATTATCAACCCCTGATACATATGGATCCTTTTGAAGATTTGTATGAGATTCCTTATCATTCTATACTTTTTTTGGATGAAATAGGTGATACTTCACTAGTTGGGACAAACCCTATCCACGAGAAAATGGAGAAGATTCAGTTGATTAGGAAATAGATGTAGATATCATGGAGTTGTTAACATCTTATGAAAATCATCTTTGATGGTCATTGTCATTTGAGGTGAGTGATCATGTGTTATTTAATATCTATCATTGGCTTGGGAATCGTCATTTTGGAAGTCATGGAAAGTTATCTCCTCAATACATAGGCCCTTTTCAGATACTATACTTGGTTGGAGAGGTGTTATATAAGTTGGAATTTCAACCATGGTTCAGTGTTATTGTTTGCACCAATAGTTTTTCATTTCACACATCAATGATGAAGAGTCAAGGACCATACAATAATACATATAAATGGCATAGATAAGGATTATGATTTGAAGATATCACATTGGGACTACTATGTTTTAATAATAATTTTATTCTTACTAGTTAAAGGGTTTTATTTCCACCCATACCCAAAAAACATGCCTATCCACTAGCCAGCTAGGCAAGTTCAACCATAGGACCGTGTGTGAGTAGAGGTACACCATCCCCAGTGGGATTCATCTTGGGCCAACCAGCGATGGAGCATAGCTCCTAAAAGAGGAATTATGGAATTTGAATAGGGTCTATGGTGAATAATCACACAAGAACGCATGCAATGTATGAGAACGAGACTTGGTGTGACAAGGCATGTATGATGGAAGGGATGTATATGGTACGGGGTGCTGACCCCATGGCCAGCTCAAACCAACAGAAGACACAATATGGATTATATAACGGAGGGGAAGGGTGATTGTATTTCGACTTGGGATGACAATTTTTCAAGGAAATCAAAATTCAGTTGTATGATCATGCCTCCTAGCGATTCGCACCGTCTAATCACACCTCTCACTAATCCCATCCCTCTACTTAAAACCAATTCCTCATGAGTTTTTTCAAACATAAAGTATCATTCATCTTTTGAATTTAAATCAAGTGATCCTACACACCATGAACCTATATCTTCATCTTACCTCACTCGCACTACTGGTTAGACATTGATAATCAATGATAATTGCATGATCACTTGAAACTATTGATAACCTTCATTGTCAGTCCTCTGCTGATAGCCGTGAGACCAAGATAACCATTAGATTCCATTGGGTGTCCCAAACCATGAATGAAAATAGCCTTCCAAAAGATCCCAACCATTTCTTGTAACCTATCGCATTATCATCCTTTGATTGTGTGACTGAACTGAAGACATACCCTAAAGGCATCACATATTGTTTTATGACCATGTCCCCTTCTTCCTCTGATGTATTTTCATCCAATTATACTTGGATTTATTTGCAACATGGGGGATTAATAGAACATAATTGAAGCCATTACATGATCATTCATTGATCATGATACCAAAACTAATACAATAGGATGTGTCACAAGTAGTTTTATGATTGTGAACCCCTTCTGCCTCCAAATAATTTTTCATATGAATTAAATCAGATTTTTCATGTTCACATGGAACCATAGAGATAGAAATTGGTATCGAATGAATATATTAAATGATCATGTGTTGAGATCTCCACCACCACTCTGATGAACGCATCCTTCATCCCATGAAAAGAGGATCCTACTTCATCATCACATGGCATGTATAAACCCTACTCCATCTAGAAAAATAAAATGAAAGGGAGATGGGAATATGGATCTGGAAATGAAGGAGAATCTGACCAACATCATCATAAGCCTTATCTAGGTAAATTAGGGGCCTCTCTCTCTCATAAGAATTTGTCCCCAGATATGGTCACAGGAGCTTATCACGTGATCTTCACAAGATCATCCTATAGCATGACAAGATAATGTGACACAATTTCCTTTGTATATTAGTACCCCTAAGCGGGTGAGAACACCCCATGTATTTACATCTCCTTCATGATAACACCATTCCTTGTAATAAAATTTCAAGGTGCATCATGATTGTGTCACATGATTCCTTTAGAATCATGAAAACATATCTGAGTAACCATGGATATTACTCTATAAAAGTATTAGGGGGATGTTGATATGGAGAATCGACCCCTAATTCTATTCCAGTGCAAAGAGGAAGATTAATCCCCTCTATCACCATAATCAAAAGCATTTATATTAATGACCTATGATCATGCTTATCTTGCTCAGATGATTTAGTCTAAGGAATAAACCATCTTTTAAGACATTCCTATTGTGAGGGAATTCATTGAAGTGTTTCCTGAGGAATTGCTTGGTCTTTCTCCTAGGAGAGATGTTGAATTCCCAATTGATCTTATATCTAGGGAATTTCCAATACCCAAGAATCCATATAGAATTGTTATTGTGGATATTGAAGAGCAGAAGAATCAACTATAGGAGAATCTAGATAAAGGGTTTTTATGCCCATGTGCTTCACCATGGGGTGCACCAGTCCTCTTCATCAAGAATAAGGATGCGTAAATGCAACTTTTCATTGATTATCGTGAGCTCAAAAAAATTGCGATAAAGAACAAGTGTCCTCTACCATGAATTGATGACTTGTTCGACCAGCTATGTGGAGCACAATACTTCCCCAAGGTGGATTTGTGGTTGGGATATTACCTAGTAAGGTTGAAGAGGGAGGATATCCCCAAGAATTATTTTTGTACAAGATACAGGAACTATGAATTCATAGTAATGCCTTATGTACTCACTAATGATCCAGCAATATTCATAGACTTGATGAATAGACTCTTTATATATTTCCTTGAAAATTTTGTGGTAGTATTTATAGATGATATTATAATATACTCAAAAACCAAGGATGATCATGAGGAGCGTCTAAGAACTGTACTATTGACCTTGAGAAAGGAGAAGCTCTATGCAATGTACAACAAGTGTGAGTTCTGGTAGAAAGATGTCTCATTATTGGGCCATATCATCACAAAAAATGGGATATCTGTGGATCCCTCCAAGACAACTACAATTGAGGGATGTCTGAGGCCAACATCAGTAACGGATATCCATAGCTTCCTGGGGATAGCTGGATATTATCACTGATTTTTGAGAAATTTCCCATGATTGTCCAACCCTCTTACCAAGCTAACTGAAAATTAAGTAATGTTTGTTTGGAGTGATGAATGAGAAGAGAGCTTCAAGGAGTTTAAAATGAAGCTTATTATTGCGCTCGTGCTCAAATTACCCACAAGTGGATAACTTTTTGTTGTATTTAGTAACTCTTCAAAGAAGGGTGTGAGTTGTGTGTTGATGCAGACTGACAGAGTCATTGCCTATGTTTCAAGGAAATTGATATCTCATGAGAAAAACTATCCAACACATGATCTGGAGTTGGCTGTAGTATTCTTTACTTTGAAAATATGGGGAAAATAACTCTTTGAGGAGAAGTGTAAAATATATACGGACCACCAAAGCCTCATGTATATATTCACACCGAAAGAGTTGATCATTCACCAATGAATATGGTTAGAGCTTGTCAAATACTATGACTGATCAATCAATTAACACCCTAGGAAAATGAAAAAGGTGGTATATGATCAATGTAGAAAGGACCCATCAATTCTGTCATTGATGAGAATTGAAAAGGATCCAATCATCTTATATTTGATGAAGATATAAATGGGAATCATAAATAAGGTTACATCATCAATCATTTCACAAATGATTTCTTAACCATATCATTTGGAGAGGTTAAAGGTTGCTCAAAATGTTGATGTGGAAATTTAAAAGAAGGTGGAAACTATAATTAAAGGTAAATCCTCGGAGTTATATGTTAATGAAGAAGGAATTGTTAGATTTGGGTTAAGATTATGTGTTCCCTCTAATTTGGAGTTAATGAATGAACTTTTAGATGATTCACATAGTTACAATTTATCCATTCACCTAGTAAATACAAATATGTATCAAGATCTCTGAGAGAATTACTAGTGGGATAACATGAAGAATTAGATCATTGAGTATACATAAATGTGCATGGTATGTTAGAAAGTGAAGGCTGGGAGGCAGAAGTCTAAGGGGATGATGCAACCATTACCCAAACTGTCAGTGAAATGGAAGAATATCACCATGGACTTTGTCACTGGACTTCTGAAGACATCCAAAGGAAACAATGCTAATTGGGTTGTCGTGTATCATCTTACAAAGAATGCACATTTCATTTCAATTCAGGAGTATTTCTCAATGGATAAACTGGCACAGATATACATCTGAGACTTGGTAAGGTTGCATGGTGTACTACTATCTATTGTATCCGATCAAGATCCAAGATTCACCTCTATATTTTGGATGATTCTTCAACATGCTCTGGATACTGAGCTGAACTTCAGCATGAATTATCATCCTCAAACCGATAACCAATTTGAGAGGACTATCCAAACACTTTTGGAAATGTTGAGAGCGTGCTCAATGGAGTTCAATGGAGGATGGGATCAACATCTTCATCTAGTTAACTTCTCTAACAACAATAGTTTCCACTCATGCATCCAAATGGCTCTTATGAATCCCTATATGGATAGAGGTTTATAAGACCATCATGATGGGATAAAGATGGGGGGGAGTAAACTCTTAGGTCTGGAAATGGTCAAAGAAATTGTGGAGAAGGTTAAGACCATTTGGAAGAACATTAAAGCTACTCAAAGTCAAAAAATGATCTAGGTTGATAATCATCAATGAGACCAAGAGTTTGATGTCGAAGACATGGTACTCCTCTTTATATCACCATCGATTAGAGTTATGAGATATAGGAAGAAGGGAAATCTGCCCATTTGAAATCCTTGATCACCTTGGAGTGGTGGTCTATCAACTAGAACTCCCACAAAACCTATCTCATGTACATTATGTATTCAATGTATCACTCTTGAGGAAGTAAATACCTGACCCATCACATATACTTAATCCATAGGTGGTACTATTGGAGAATGACCTCTCCTATGAAGAGAATGCGGGGAAGATCATATATCGTAGGGAAAATCTTCTAATAAGTAATACCATGACTCTTGTCAAGGTGTTTTGGAAATACCAAATGATTGAAGAGGAAATGTGGAAATCATAGGAAGTGATGAAGCAGAGATTCCTACTTCTGTTTTAGTGTGGGAACAGAAATTTCGAGGGTGAAATTTCATAAGGGGGGATATTGTAACAACCCAAACATTTATCAATAAAAATTATTTTTGATCTAATTTAATGTATTATTGTGATAAATTGTTATATAATATGTAAACTTACTTGGTTTTAGGTTTCTAGAATTTAAAATACCATTAAGAATTGATAATGTTTATAATATATTCGTTGAATAGTGATCACATGATTAGTATAAATATAGGTCTTTAACAAATCCAATTTACTCAGAAAAAGGAAGTGATGACCTCATATAATAGACTTTCCCCTTACGAAGACCATTTTTCAGATCTTTGAAAGGATGTGTCATCATCGTGCTTCACTCTTGACCAAGCCCAAGTCGAGCATTAACATGTTAAGCTCGATTGGAACTGCATATGGTAGAAGCGAAAGATGATAGGGATTACCACCAGAAAGATGTTTTCTGAGCCACCCCAAGAGTTTGACACCATCACCCACCTTACCTTTCAGTCATATGTATGTGTTGTAAGGGGTTATGTAACTGCACCCCAGTACTATGATTATGTACATTATTTTTTTATAGAGAATATACATTCACTTTTATATTGTAACTTTGTAAATTGTTCTTAAAGAAAAAATATAATTTTTAGTTAATTAAGAAATCTATTTTGATGAATTAATTGATTTATGAATTAAATAATATTTTTATTAAATATTATTACTAAATTATTATTTTTAAATATAAAGGACTGTATAATTATTTTGAATACAATTGCAATTTTTATTAAGGTTTGAAAGCTATTTTTTGTCAAAACGCATGAATTTTCGATAAATGTCAGTTTTCATTTTAGAAGTAAAAATTCACATATTTAGAAAAATATTTAGATCAATTTACTATGATTTTTGGAATCAGGACGTCAAAATTATCCAATGGTGAATTTTTCATAATTTTGTGAGATAGTCGAATGTTTGTGTAAAAATTAAATAACATTTAAATATACAATGTATTCTATAACATCATAAAGACCCAATAGTGATGTGATAAAATAAAATAAACATTATGTTCGTCCAATAAATTTTTTAACATTAAAATAATGTGATATTAGGTTTGTTTGATTTATTTTAAAAATCTTTAGTGGACCCTCCAAGACATATAAAACATTATGTCATTTTAAAATGATATCCTGGAGAGTGTCACAAACCTCCATATAAGAAACCCTATTATTTTAAGAAGTTAGGACATTGGCCTTATAAAATAATATTTTTCACTCTCCTTTGGAAAAAACCCTGGGCAAAAACTATGGGTTGGTTTGTGGTTTGGATTAGTTTAATGTGTGGTGTCCCAAACCTAAATAATAAAGAATTCCCCCTCCTTTCTTATATAAACCCACCCAAGAACCCACTTCCTCTTCACTAAAAGCCTTTATAGTTCACCCAAAATCTTCCCTAATATCTCTCTAATCATCCCAAGACACCCAAACCACCCTTAAATACTTTCTCAAGCTTCTCCCAAATCTTTGGGATCACACTTCCAAGTAAGGGATTTCTTCCTTTCTCATTTTTGTCCAGTTTTTTTTAAGTTGTTATTCCATTTAATTTTCAATTAAAAATGTTGGGGTATGATTTATCACCTCCCCAAAACTTACATATTTATGTTTTAATGATTATATACCCCTTTATCTCTCATTAATCCCTCCCATGTACACCTGTTACCATGCAGAAAGTCTATAAGAAATTTATCTCTCCAAATTTACACTCAATCACTTATTTTGTACTATGAATCTAAAATACCATTACTTATGTTGGGAAATGTATCTATATGAACCCTTTACTTTATATTTCACATAAATATGATGAGAGGCCACTTTCTATCTCATAAACCATTTTTATGAATTTTTATGTCATGTCGTTATGCTGCCAAAATTACACCGTGATTTTCAAAGCCGAAGTCATTGTGTTGTGAATACCATTCCCATTTCACTATCAAGGGTATTCACCTTTATGAATATTTATTTATTGATTATATAGTATCGTGTATTAATTCCACATTTTTTTATCATGTAATAAATTATGATATTTAATGACTCCATGTTGTATGATCCATGTGAAACACTTATGCATGAAATGAAATGTTTAAGAAGGGTGCACCCTGATAGTGCTCCAATGCATTGGATAAAGACAATTATCATGATACCTCAATTGTAGGTTTACTTATGATAATTGAAGTTAAATTAGGGTTCACTCATGCTTCATGTTCCATAACACTTGGATCATGCTAACACCATGTTAAGTGATGTTGCAACATTTCCATGTTATGATAATCATGTTATATCGTGCCTTTATGTTCATGTTTCTTTTATGCTCGATTGATATGCCTATTTCTTAATATGTATTTTATTATTCATGTTATTCCTTGTTTACTCCCTTACTAGGATTTATAGCTCACCCTTTTCTCATGCATTTCCTTAGGTTATCCCATGTAATGTTATGTACAAGGGGATGTACTGGTCATGTAAAGGATGTTTTCAATAAATATGTTGTGTTTCATGTTTTAAGTTGTTATGTAATGTTCCTAATCCCCAAAGACACTATACCACTTTATCATTCATTTTTAATCAAGTGAAGATTTCATGTATTAAATCATTTTAAATTGTGTAATAAAGAGCAAGGTTGTCATTGTTGGTATTAGAGGATAGATTTAGTTATTTTTGGGATTAGGATTAGAAAACCCTAGTGAAACCTTTAGGGATAAGACTAATTATAATAAATACATACCTATGTTTCAGTGAGTATTGGGTAAGTGGTTTATTAATAAAATACATCCATATCTGTATACAAGTATTTAGAGGTGGCTTTGGCACAGATGTACCTAGGAGTGAAAAATCAGACAAGCAGTTTTGGGCTTGACCTAGGGTATCCTGGTACATGAAAATGTGCCTTACTTCACTCTTGGTTATGAGACTCTTAGGGTTTATGCTTTGTTAAATTCACAAGCTTATTATAAACCATTGTTATGGGAAAAAATTCCCCTAAGAATAAATGTTGTGAAATAGATCATGGATATCATAGATTAAAGCCTATATATTCCTATGTTAAGGAAATAAAAGTAATTTTCAAGTCTTCATTTTTTTGTCCTTAGATTATCCTTTAAGTGTTACCTCTATCATTCCTTTTATTCCAGCTAATGGCCAATAATAGGAGGACTCGAGCTAACAATCGATGTGAAGTTCAATGTGATGATTTTACTAATGAGATGCCCAATGTAATGGGAGCGGGAATCATGAACTTTGTCAAGATACTCTCCCAGTTAGACCAAGCTATGAATAGAAAAATGGATCAAGAAGAAGGTTCACCCCCCATATGATTGAAAAAGTCACAATCGGGAGCTTCATGAGACAAAGTCCTCCTACTTGTAATGGATCATCTGATCCCTCAATTACTGTACAATGGATCAACTATATTGAAAAGATCTTCTCCATCCATAAATGCTCTAAACAAGAGAGGTTTCTTCTAGATCCTTATAGTATGGAGGGTGAAGCCGATCAATGGTGGAAATTAATAAAAAAATATGATGCCTGAGGAGGAGATCGATGCATTGGAATGGAAGGATTTCTAGAAACAGTTTTTCAACAAATTTTTTCCTTGCACCATTCAACATAAGATAGAAATGGACTTACTTTCCCTCAAGAACAAAGATGATGAATCCATCAGAGTGTATGAGAAAAACATTACAATGCTTTCATGATACAACTCCGGCCTTGATGTTACCCCCAAATGCAAGGTTGGCCATTTCTTTGGTGGGATGAAACCTAGCCTACGGAAAGCCCTGGCGTTCCGTGACTTTGATAAATATGAGGAAACTGCCTCATGTTCCCTTATGGTCAAAATGGAGATAAGATAATATCATGGGTATCATGAGGATAAGAAGCGCATGGTGGACTTTAATTCTGGTGATCCGATGGATAAATCCAACGGTGCTAGTAAAATCCAGTACCCCATTTTCCAAAGGTGTGGAAAGAAGCACCTCGTAAATTTCTTAAAGGGGATAAGGAAATGATTTAGCTGTGGAAGAGAAGGAAACCTAGTCGTTGAATATCGAAAAGAAAACCTGTGACTTCAATAGAGTATATTAGCACTCCATTCGACTGTAAAGGCATGTTCCATTTCATCAATTTCATGGAACTAGGGCACCTTGCAAATGAGTTCCCTAAGCCAAGGGTTTTTAGAGACAACTGACAAGCTTTATGGCATCAAGGGTGAGATTTTTCCATCACTACCGCTGAAGTGAACCCCAATAATGATTTGGTGACATGTATTCTAGTTATTCATTCAAGAATAGTGAACATACTTTTTTATTAAGTTTCTACGGATTATTTTGTATCCTGAATTTTTAATAAAACAATCCCAACACCACCATAAATCATGAAAGTAAAGATTTAGGTGACTATGGAATATTGGGAAATCATTGAATTACATGAATATAACTCCTCCCCTATCATAATTTGTTGATTGAACATCCCATAAATCCTCATCATACTCCCTATAGTGTAATTTGATGCAATTCCTAGCATGGATTGGCTATCCTTATATAGATGAAACAAAAATTGCCATGAGAGGGAAATCACTCTCTTTATGGAGAATCGACCCCCGATTCTATACAAGTGAAAGGAGGAAGATGGATCTTCTTTAGAACAATAATCTCAAGAGTGGATGTTACTGCCTTATGAGCATGTGTATCTGGCTCAGATGATTTTGTCTAAAGCAGCAACCATCCATGAGAACATTCCTATTATTAGGGTATTCGCTGAAGTGCTTCCCGAGGATTTTACTATTCTTATTCCTAGAAAAGATGTTGAATTATCAATTGATCTCATACTTGGGGAATTTCTAATATCCAAGACTCCATATAGAATGTCTATTGGGGTGCTAGAGGAGTTGAAGAAACAACTACAGGAGATTCTGGATAAAGGGTTTAAATGCACAAGTGCTTCACCATGGGGTGCAATAGTCCTCTTCATCGAGAAGAAGTTTGGGTCAAAGTGCCTTTTCATTGATTATAGTGAGCTCAAAAAATCACAATAAAGAACAAGTATCTTCTACCACGAAATAATGACTTGATTGACCACCTACAAGGAGCACAATACTTCTCCAATGAGGATTTGAGGTCGGGATATTACCAAGTATGGGTGAAGAAGGATATCCCCAAGACTACTTTTCATACACGATATGAGCACAATGAATTCATAGTAATGCCTTTCAGACACACTAATTCTCTAGAAAGCTTCATGGACTTGATAAATAGATTCTTTGGAGATTAACTTGAAATGTTTTTTATAGTATTTATAAATTATATTCTAATATACTCCAAAACCAAGGAATATCATTAGAATAATCTAAGCACTATACTAGATACCTTGAGAAAGGATAAGCTCTATGAAAATTATAGAAAGTGTGTGTTCTAGTTGAAGGAATTCTCATTCTTGGGATATATCATCAAAAGTAATGGGATATCTCTAGATCCATCCAATATAGCTACAATTGAGGGATAGTTGAGGCCCACATCGGTAACTGATATTCGTAGCTTCCTGGGGTTAGCTGGATATTATCACTGATTTGAGAGAAATTTCTCACGATAGTCCAACCCTCTTACCAAGATAACTCAGAAGGGAGTAAGGTTTGTTTTTAGCGATGAATGTGAAAATAGCTTCAAGGATTTGAATGGAGGCTTAATACAAATCTCATGCTCACATTACCAAAAAGTTGATAACTTTTTAGGGTATTTAGTGATGCTTTGAAGAAGGGCATGGGTTGCATGTTGATGCAGAATGAAAAACTAATTACCTATGCATTGAGGCAATAGAAATTTCATGAGGGAAAATATCTAACACTTGATATATAGTTAGCTATAGAAATCTTCACTTTGAAAAGTTGGTGACATTACCTCTTTGGCGAGAAGTGTGAAATATATTCAGGCCACAAAAGCCTCAAATATATATTCACACAGGAAGAGTAGAACAAGCGCCAAAGAAGATAGTTAGATCTGATCAAAGACTATAAATGCTCAATCCATTAACACCATGTGAAATTGAACAAGGTGGAGGATTCTCAATGTAGGAAGGACCCAGCAATTCTATCATTGATGAGAGTTGAAAAAGGATCCAATATTCATAAATTTGATGAAAATGGACATGGGAATCATAAAGAAGACAACATCATAAATCCTTTCAAAAATTATTTCTCAGCCGTATATTTTGGAAAGGTTAAAGGTTTCTCAAAATGTTTATGTGGGAATTCAGAAGAAGTTGGAAACTATCAGAAAAGAGAAATCGTAGGTGTTCAATGTTAATGAAGTAGAAGTTGTGAGATTTGGGTCAAGACTATGTGTTCCATCGAATCTGGAGTTAAAGAAGGAACTTTTGGATGAGGCACATAGTTCAAATTTCTTTATTCATTTAACACCCATTCTTCCACGGTATGCTTCTCTTTGAATAATACATTGAATAATGCATTAGCGTGTGTTGTAAGCAACTTCGAGTTCTAACACATACCACAACCAATCAAAGTAGCTGTTATGAATACAAATACCCACTTTTTGAAATTTTATAAATTTTTCTTTCAAAATGGACTTAATTTTTGGATTTTTAATATCAAAATTATCCTAGGGTGAATTTTTGGTATTTTTCTGAAAACTTTCAATTTTTGATGAATAGTGAAAAACACTGAGTTATAGTTTAAAACCGAATTTTTATTTAAATAATTATTTATTTTATTTAAATTTATTTTTGGTAAAAATAGATACATAATACCTATATATTTTCAATTTAATTCATTGGAGTCAGATTATAATAATTTTAGATATATAAAAATTTTATTGAATTTTTGACCGTCTTTTACCCAACTCCTAGGAGAAGTTGCAAATTCACATAAAACTTAATTTTACCACTTCTGTGAAATGAATTTTAAAAAACCGAGACACGTGGTTAATATCAAAGAGTAAAATGTGGTTCAATAAGATAAAAATAATTTTTGGTGAATAGTAACTTTTTACTTTTATTTACCACAGTAAAAAGTAAATAGGGTAATTAAGGGTAAAAATGATATTATTATTACCCTAACACATGTCCTAATTCTAATGGATAAGAATAATACCACCAAAAACAACCTTAGGAATAAAATATGAACCACTTTGGTCCACTTGGATTAGATTAGGACATTTATTATTATTTAATTCAAAGAAGAGTTAAAAGAGTTAAAATTAATGTTTAATAACTATACCATTTTTAATATAGGGTTATACATTATATAAATTCAACTATAAATATTTATTATAAATATAAAACTATTTACTACAAAAGTGTATTTTATTTATATTTTTTAGACATTAAATAATTTTAATTATTTATGACACAATGATGATGCAGTAATTACCTAATTAATGAAATATTAAAATAATTGATATTATAAATATCCAAATAAATGTAATTTGAGACTTTTTATGAATTAAATTAATTTTATAGGTTAATATGACATGTTAGGGTTGCCTATATGAATTTTTTTTGAATTAATAATTCTGTTAAGAATTTAGAAAAAACAAAATACCAAATAGTGTCAAAATTGACATAAAAGAGTTTTTAAAACAAATATAATATTATTAATTGATATTCTATTCCTAAAAATATAAGTTTCTACCAAAAAACTTATATAATGATAGGTGTGTCATTAATGGACCACTTGGGGTTCTCTTGGAAGTATATAGTAAGTTTATTAACTATATAATATAAAAATACAAAGAGACATGGTAAATGTCAAACTATTTAACTAAGAGTTAAATATAAAATATAAAGTTAATATAGTGACCCAACCCTCTCTAAAACATATTTTTTGAGTTTTTTTAGACCCATACCCACGTTATACTTGAAATAATACACTTTGGAGCCATTATAAACCGAAAATGATTTTATTATAAAATAAGATTTCTAGTTTTTCCTAAGGTTCACCTCACACCTCTGATAAAAGGGCACTCACCCTTCTCTCTAATTCACACCTTCAAATCCTTTTGTCTCGGCCCACCCCTGCACAAATATCCTCTAAACTTCCCTCAATTTATTCTAGAGGCCTTCCTTTATTAATAAATCCAACCTAATGATCCCTTTTGATCAAATCAAAAGGAAGAAGCCGACAAAGAGGTTATAATTTCACCACCCTCCTTCAAGTTCCTTTCTTCTTCCACTTCCTTTATATTTGTTGTTTCCATTCTAAATTAATAACTCTAGTATATTCTATATACTGTGATTTTATTATAAATATGGTACAACCATATTCATTATTATATCCATCCTTTGAATGAAATGTCACTATAGGTGCGTACGTACGACTTACCGTCTCCACATTGTGGTGTAATTGTTATTCAATACATTATTATTTGAATGGGTATAATAATGATGTGTAATTAATTTAAATAATAAATATAACATGATAATGATTCTGTATATATGATATAACATCCAATTATATATTATTTTAATATGAAAAGAATGATATTGTCGCTCATGTGTACGTACGGATTACTATCTCCACGACTGCGATGAGATTCATCCCACATCTTATCCATTCAAGACTAATTTTCATTTGATGATTAAAAATAATATTTAAAGGCTTGATATCATTCTAGATATTAATAATATACATCCCATCCATAACAAATATGACTCACAAAACAAAGAATATAAACGAAAACGAATCTGATAACACCCAAAACAACGATAATACTATGATATTATTAACGAAGCAATATTAAAATATCATATATGATATCCTATTAATATATATGATTCTTATATAATTTAATAACAATTATTTCACCATTATACAAGATTTTAACCTATCCTCTACCAAGGAAAAGTACAAGGTAAGTTTTTATTTCACAATCTCTTCATTATCCGAGGTTGTTTATACATAATTGTCTACTGGGACTTCTTTATCATCCACATCCATGTTTCTTAAAAATGTATTCCAAAACATATTTACTATTTACTAGACTATGGTTTAATTTCATTTATACTCATTTTTGAATTTTTATAAAATGGTTTGAAAGGAATCTTTCTGTCATTTTCCAAACAAGTTCCTTTTTAACCTTTTTGACAAAATTAAGGTAAGAATGTCTTTTTATCTTATACGGTGGGTGTGGATATTTTCCGCCGTTATAAAATTGTCAAAGCTTCCCTTACAAGATTATAAGAATATTTTCAAAGTAAATGTTTTTTTATAATTATGTGACTTTTAAATGATTTCAAAAAAAAGATATTTCTCTCAAATAGTTTTGATTTCATCTATGTCAACAACCTTTGATTGATTATAAGATTATTTAAATTTGATTTATTATGATACAAAACTTCCATATTGTATTGAAGGTTTTGTGATATGTTTGACTGTGGATTTGTTATTTTTATACCATTCATGGTTTATGGAGAAATTATTGACATTTCGTATGCTAATTTTAATATGAATGTTTATGTTATGTTTAAACTTGTTCATATGAGGAATGCATTGGACTTAGTAAGTAACGGGTGGAGCTTGCTATAGCTCCTCGATACATCGGTAAGTATCATGAGACAAACTAGTGTCTTTGAATAAGGCCTTGAAAAAAATATTATTTTTAGTCTTGGCACAAGGCCTTGACTATGTGGTTATGATAGTCTGGAATTATGCATTCCATCATTATGAAAGTGGTTATTTATATTGCATGTGATTATTTGACTAGAATAATATACATGTGAATAAGTAAATGGAATTATTTCATTTTATTTTTGAAATTTTATGTTGAAGTTCAAGTTTTAAAGGATTTTGTTTTAGTTATACATTTCCTTAAATGTTTATGCTTATTTATGAAATTTTATGCTATATTGTTATCCTTACTGAGCATCTGAGCTCACCCCTTTCTATGTTTTATTTTTTCTAGGATGTGAAGAAGTATTTTATGACTAACCTGCAGGGATAGTCTGAAGGGATATGAGTGTGGACTATGGAGACTATGTTGTTGTAGTTTTTCACTTTATGATGTAATGTAAGACTTATGAATGTATCTAGTGTTTCAAAGGCTATTAAACTTATCGATCTTTCGAGACTTGATATTTTTTGATCATGTCAATGTTATGTAATAATGCACCGACCCTGGGTAACTGGGGTCGGGGCATTATAGTTGGTATCAGTGGAAGATTAGTACAAAACATAAAAGGTATATTTAGATAAACTCATATTATAGCACGTAGACCTAAGATGGACTTTGAGGATTAGTATAGATGAACTTACTATAATTTTGGTATTGTAGAGATTTTGTGAGTTTTCCTAGAAATATATCCATGTATGGATGCGAGCAAGTAGAGGCAGCTCTGGCACATATGTACCTAGGGGTAAAACCTGAAAACACCGCTTTGATCTAGACTCGAACGGGAACGGGTGCACGACAACGGGTGTTACTGCACTCTTGGTTACGAAACTCCTGGGGGATATGCTTAGGATAATTCTCATTTTGTTTAAAAACCATTATGAAGGGTTTATTAGTATATACTTCCTCAAAGAAATTGTTTTTATGATTATGGATTATATCCATAAACTGTTCAAATTATGTTAAGTGTTTTACAAGTTTGGAATTATGTATTTCGATTCATAAACTAATCTAGTTTATGAAATTGTTTAGAAATGGAACCAAATGGAAGGAATGGAAACCGTATCAATGAACAAACTCTATGTAGGTATTTCCCTCCTGCTCATGATAATTATAGTGGAGCAGGTGATACAACTGGTGCTGATCAGCTTATCACTATACTAGGACAACTCACACAGGTTATGAATAATAACCTTAACTGTATGGAGCACCCTGATCCACAACGTGGAGGATCAATTATAGACCACTTCATGAGGAAAAAACCACCAACATTAAATGGGAGTAGAAATCCAATAGTGGCTGAGCAATGGATAGATTACTTAGAGAAAATATTCCATGCCTTGGGGAGTAATGAAAGGGAAAATGTTGTTATGGAATTTTACCGCCTCACTACAGATGTTGATCAATGGTGGTCATTGATTCAAAACAAAAAGGAATATGATGAAGTATCAAATATGTAATAGAGGGAGTTTAATGATATTTTCTTAGAAAAATACTTTTCTCGTGACCATCGAGCAGATATGGAAAGGCAATTTCTGAGTCTGAGGCAAAAGGAGGATGAGAATGTCACAAAGTATGAGGCTAACTTTTCAAGGTTAGTGAGGCATGCAGCAGATTATATATGTAAACCAAGGAGTAATATTGATTGTTTATTTTATGGGGTAAAACCATTTCTTCATCGAGAATTAGTCTCACAATCCTTCTCGTCGTAGGAAGACATTATCTCTTGTTCTATCAAGACAGAAAATGAATTCTCTAAGTCTTACGACTTTATTAAAAAGAAAGAGAAGAAGAGATCTGTTGAACACTCTGGAAATAGAAATAATTGGAAGAAGGGAAAATTTTAATATCCATCCTGTTGTAAATGTGGGAAGAAACACGCTGGTACTTTCTTGATGGGAATGGGAGTCTGTTACAAGTGTGGTGAAAAAGGCCACCAAGCTCGTGATTGCAATAGGAAGAAAGAAGCTACCAATGTTCAATGGTAAAATTACATGGAGATGGGACATTATGCAAATGAATGTCCTAAGCGTAAGGGAAACTTACCTCAGAAAAGGCCAAGGGATCATGTCCAAGCTTATGTTATCACTCCTGCTGAGGTAGAAGCTCCAAAAGACATGGTGGAAGGTAATTTAATGGTTTCTTCAAGTTTAGAAAATGCTTTATTTGATTTTGGTTCGTCTCATTGTTTCATATCTTCCCAGTTTGCTAAGAAAATTAGATATTTCCAATTTGATTTAACAATGGAGTTTTCAGTTAAAACACCTAAGGGAAGTATCATTGCAACAAATTTTTGTGAATCAGTCCCCATTAGAGAATATAAATGTTCTTTATCTACTGATCTCATCATTATACCCATTATTTATTTTGATATAATCCTTGGTATGGTTTATATTTTGGACCACGATGCGAAGAATTATTGTAAGAAGAATGAAGTTACAATTTTTGATGATGGTGATAAAGAAAACCTTATCTTTAGAGCAGAATCGTCACCACCTAATTATTATCTAGATCCACCCCCAGTAGCTCAACTAAATTCAATTATTAGGGAGGAAGAGAATGAAATAATTGTGGGTGAGGAAAAGAATGTTCAAATAGAGAATGCACCTATTATGAAAGAATATGTTGATGTGTTTCCAGAAGATTTACCTAGATATCCTCCAGAATAAGAAATTGAGTTTTCCATTGATTTAATTCTTGGATCAAGGCCCATATCGAAGACCCCTTATAGAATGAAAACTGTGGAATTAGTATAACTAAAGAAACAACTAGAGGAATTGAGTAATAAGTGATTTATTCACCCTAGTGTTTCTCCATGGGGTACCCCTGTACTTTAGTTAAGAAGAAAGATGGATCTATGAGGTTGTGCACTTACAACAGGGAGATCAATGATATAACAATAAAGAAAAAGTATCCTCTACCTCGCATTGATGATTTATTTGACCAACTTCATGGAGCTCAATACTTTTCAAAGACTAACCTTTGATCTGGATACCATCAGTTGTGTGTGAAGAAGGAATACATTTTGAATACATCATTTCGAACCAGGTACGGGCATTACGAGTTTACAGTAATGCTTTTTGGATTGACTAATGCACCTTCTATCTTCATGAATCTAATGAACAGAGTTTTCAAGGAATATATCGATGATTTAGTAGTAGTATTTATTGATTATATCTTGGTAAACTCTAAAATCTATGAAGATCATGAAAATCACTTGCGCATTATCCAGAAGACTCTTAGAAGACATGAATTATATGGGAAGTTTAGCAAGAATGGATTCTGGATTCAGGAGATTTCTTTTCTTGGCCATATTTTCTCTAAGGATGGAATCTATGTTGATCCTTCTAAGACAAGAGCAATCCAAGAATGGCCAACACCAACGATTATAACTGAGGTATTCATTTTTATTGGTTTAGCAGGTTATTATCGACATTTTGTCTAGAATTTTTCATGGTTGGCTAACCCATTATCAAAGATCACACAAAAAGGGGTTATTTTTTTTTGGAAAAAAGAGTGTGAAGAATGTTTTGAAGAACTGAAGAAAAAATTAGTCAATGTTCTTATCTTGACTCTACCATCGGGGAATGATGGGTTTGTTATTTATAGTGATGCTTCAAAGAAAGCACTTGGTTGTGTTCTTATGTAGAATGATAGGGTTATTGCCTATGCATCATGACAGCTAAAAATTCATGAGAAAAACTATCCTACTCATGATCTTGAGTTAGCAACTATAATATTTTCTTAGAAGATATGGAGACACTATCTATATGGTGAAAAATGTGAGATTTATACTGATCACAAGAGTTTAAAATATACTTTCTCATAAAAAGAACTCAACATGAGGAAAAGGAGATGGCTTGAACTACTCAAGGATTATGATTGCATGATACACTACCACCCGGGGAAGGTAAATAAGGTGGAAGATGCATTCATCAGAAAGGATCATGGAGTTTTGAACAAGATGAGAATTGAAAGGGATCCTATTTTCATGGATCTAGTGAAGATGGGCATGGGAATAACCATGGAAGGTGAAACATCAATGCTTTTTCAAATGGTTTCCAAACCATATTTATTAGAAAGGATGAGTTATAATACCAATGATGAAGAGTTTCAAAAGAATATTAAAGTTATGAACGATGGGAGATTGGGTGACTTTGTGTATGAAGATGGAATTTTGAAATTTTGGAAGACACTTTGTGTTCCTGATATACCAGATCTGAAAATATAATTGTTAGATGATGCTCATAGCTCTAATTTCTCTATACACCCTGGGGGCACCAAAATGTATAGAGATTTGAAGGAATATTTTTTGTGGGACAACATGAACAGGGAGATTACTAATTTTGTGTCAGGATGTATGGTTTGTCAACAAGTGAAAGCTGGAAGGAAACAGCCTGAAGGAGTCATGAAACCTCCTCCCATACCTGAGTGGAAATAGGATAATATCACGATGGACTTTGTCATGGGACTACCGAAAACTCCTAAAAGGAACTATGCAATATGGGACATTGTTGATCGTCTTACCAAGTCAGTGCATTTTCTTGCTATAAGAGAAGATATACCAGTTGATCATCTAGCAAGGCTATATATTAATGATGTTATAAGACTTCATGGAGTACCCCTATCGATTGTTTCTGATTGTTATCCAAGTTTTACATCAAGATTTTGGAAAAGTCTTTAGAAGGCCTTGGATAGTGAACTTTGTTTAAGAACTGCCTACCACTGCCAAATTGTTGGAAAATCAGAATGGACTATTCAAACATTATAAGACATGTTGAGATCATGCTCACTTGACTTTTAGGGTATGTGGGATCAATATTTACTTTTGGTAGAATTTTCATATAACAATATCTTTCATTCAAGTATTTAGATGACACCATATGAAGCGTTATACGGAAAGAGATGTCGCACACCAACCTGTTGGGATGATGTTGGGGAAAGAAAGCTCATAGACCCAGAGCTTGTATAGGAAATGATGGAAAAGGTAAAGGTTATCCAAACCCACATCCAAGAATCTCAAAGTAGGTAGAATAGTTGTGTCAATAAACTAATAAAGGATTTGGAATTTCATGTAGGATATCATGTTTTCTTGAAGGTATCTCCATGGAAGGGTGTTATACGTTTCGGTAAGAAGGGAAAATTGAGTCCTAGGTACATCAGACCTTTCGAAATTCTAGAACGAGTTGGGGTTGTAGCTTACCGGTTGGCAATGCCGCCAAGTCTCTCCAAAGTTCATGATGTGTTCCACGTATCACTATTGAGAAAATAAATGCCTTACCCAATGCATGTACTCAATTATGAGGAAGTAAAAATGGAACCCGATCTGTCATATTGCGAAGATCCCATCAGGATTCTTGATACCAGAGAACAAGTGTTGAGAAACCGGACGACTCGTCTGGTAAACGTTCTATGGAGAAAATATAAGATGGAAGAGGCAACGTAGGAACCCAAGGAACTTATGATGAAGAACCACCCATGTCTTTTTACGCAGTAATATTCTAGAAATTTTGAGGATGAAATTATTTGAAGGAGGGGAGAATTTTACACCCCAAGCTTCCATGGTATGCTTCTCTTTGAATAATACATTGAATAATGCAGTAGTGTGTGTTGTACGCAACTTCGAGTTCTAACACACACCACAACCAATCAAAGTAGCTATTATAAATAGTAATACCCAATTTTTGAAATTTTATAAATTTTATCTTTAAAAATAGACTTCATTTTTGGATTCGGAATATTGAAATTAGTTTAGGGTGAATATTTTTTATTTTTCTGAAAACTTTCAATTTTTGATAAATAGTGAAAAACACTGAGTTATAGTTTAAAAAAAATTATTTAAATAATTATATATTTTATTTAAATTTATTTTAGGTAAAATAGATACATAATACCTATATAAGTTCAATGAAATTCATTGGAGTCAGTTTATAATAATTTTAGATATATAAAAACTTTATTGAACTACTCACCGTCTTTTACCCAACTCCTAGGAGAAGTTTCAAATTCACATAAAACTAAATTTTACCACTTCTGTGAATAGAAATTCAAAAATCCGAGAGACACGGTTAATATAAAGGAGTGAAATGTGGTTCAAAAAGATAAAAATAATTTTTTGTGAATAGTATCTTTTTACCTTTATTTACCACGGTTAAAAGTAAATAGGGTAATTAAAGGGAAAAAATGATATTATTATTACCCTAACACATGTTCTAATTCTATTGGATAAGTATAATTTAACCAAAAACAACCTTAGGAATAAAATATGAACCTCTTTGGTCCACTTGGATTAGACTAGGACATTTATTATTATTTCATTCAAAGAAGAGTTAAAAGAGTTAAAATCAATGTTTAATAACTAAAACATTTCTAATATAGGGTTATACATAAGATAAATTACACTATTAATATTCATTAGAAATATAAAACGATTTCCTACATTATGGTATTTTATTTATATTTTTTAGACATTAAATAAGTTAAATTATTTATGACACAATGATGATGCAGTAATTTCCTAATTAATCAAATATTAAAATAATTTATATTATCAATATCCAAATAAATGTTATTTGAGACTTTTTATGAATTAAACTAATTTAATAGTTTAATATGACATGTTAGGGTTGGATAGATGAATTTTTTTTGAAGTAATAATGCTGTTATGATTTTAGAAAAAACAAAATACCAAATAGTGTCAAAATTGACATAAAATAGTTTTTAAAACAAATATTATATTATTAATTGATATTCTATTCCTAAAAATCTATGGTTTGGCCAAAAAACTTATATAATGATAGGTGTATCATTAATGAACCACTTGGGGTTCTTTTTAAAGTATATATTATGTTTATCAACTAAATAATATAAAAATAAAAAGTGACATTGTAAATGTAAAACTATTTAACTAAGAGTTAAATCTAAAATATAAAGTTAATATATTGACCCAAACCTGTTTAAAACCTATTGTTTGAGTTATTATTGGCCCATAACAACCTTATCCTTTAAATAATCCACTTTGGAGCCATTGGAAACCAAAAATGATTTTATTATAAAATAATATTTCTTCCTTTTCCTAAGGTGCCCCTCACCCCTCTTATAAAAGGTCACTTCCCATTATCTCCAATTCACACCTTCAAATACTTTTGGATCAGCCAAACCCTACCCAAATATCCTCTAAACTTCCCTCACTTCATCCTATAGGCCATCCTTTAGTCATAAATCCAACTTAAGGATCCCTTTTGATCAAATCAAAAGGAAGAACCCGAAGAAGAGGTAATAATTTCAGCACCCTCTTTCAAGTTCCTTTCTTCTTCCACTTCCTTTCCCTTTGTTGTTTTCATTATAAAATAATAACTCCAGTATCTTATTTATAATGTGATGTCATTATAAATATGGTACAACCATATTCATTATTCTATCCATCATTTGAATGACATGTCACCATACGTGCGTACGTACGGCTTACCGTCTCTACGTCATGGTGTAATTGTTATTCAATACATTATTATTTTAATGGGTATAATAATGATGTGTAATTGATGTAAATAATAAATATAACATGATAATTATTCTGTATATATGATATAACATCCAATTATATATTATTTTAATATCAAAATAATGATATTGGCGCTCGTGTGTACGTACGGATTATCGTCTCCAAGAACGCGATGAGATTCATACCCCATCGTATCCATTCAAGACTAATTTTCATTTGACGAATAAAAATAATATTTAAAGACTTGATATCATTATTTATATGAATAATATACATCCCATCAATAAAATATATGACTCAAAAAATAAAGAATATAAAGGAAAACGAATCCGTTAACACCTAAAACAACAATAATAAAAAGATATTGTTAACGAAGAAATATTAAAAAATCATATATGATATCATATTAATGTATATTATTCTTGTGTAATTTAATAAAAATTATTTCACCATTATACATGAGGTTAACCAACCATCTACCAAGGAAAATTACAAGGTAACGTTTTATTTCACAATCTCTTCATTATCTGAGGTTGTTTATATGTAATTATCTATTGGGACCAGTTTATCATCCACATCCATGTTTCTTAAAAATGTATTCCAAATAAAAATTTTATTATTTACTAGACTATGGGTTAAAGTCATTTATACCCTTGTTTGACTTTTTATAAAATGGTTTGTAAGGAATCTTTCCATTGTTTTCCAAACAAGGTCCTTTTTAACCTTTTCAACAAAATTAAGGTAAGAATGTCTTTTTAACTTATATGGTGGGTGCGGCTATTTTCCACCATTATAAAATTACCAAAGCTTCCCTTACAATCTTATAAGAATATTTTCAAAGTAAATGTTTTATTTTATAATTATGTGACTTTTAAATGATTTCAAAAAAAGAGATATTTCTCTCAAATAGTTTTGATTTCATCTATGTCAACATCCTTTGATAAATTTTAAGCTTATTTGAAGTTGATTTGTTATAATACAAAACATCCATATTGTATTGAAGGTTTTGTGATATGTTTGACTATGTATGTGTTATTTTTATACCATTCATGGTTTATAGAGAAATTATTGACATTTCATATTCTAGTTTTAATACGAATATTTATGTTATGTTTAAACCTGTTCATATGGGGAATGCAATGGACTTAGTAAGTGACGGGTGGATCCTGCTATAGCTCCTCAATGCATCGGTAGGTCTCATGACACAAACTAGTGTCTTGGCATAAGGCATTGACAAAATATTATTTTTAGTCTTGGCACAAGGCCTTGAATATGTGGTTTTTATAGTCTGACATTATGAATTCCATCATTATGAAAGTGGTTATTGATATTTCATGTGATTATTTGACTATTAGAATATCCATGTGAATAAGTAAATGGAATTATTTCATTTTATTTGTGACATGTTATGATTATGTTCATGTTTAAAAGGATTTTTTTTTAGTTATACATTGCCTTAAATGTTTGTGATTATTTATGAAAGTTTCCGCTTTATTGTTATCTTTACTGAGAATCTGAGATCACCCCTTTCTATGTTTTATTTTTTCTAGGATGTGAAGAAGTATTTTATGACTGACCTGTAGGGATAGTCTGAGGGGATATGAGTGTGGAATATGGAGAATATTTCTTTGTAGTTTTTTAATTTATGATGTAATGTAATACTTATGAATGTATCTATTGTTTCCAAGGATACTAAACTAATCGGTATTTTGAGACTTGATCTTTTTTTATCATTCCAATGTTATGTAATAATGCACCGACTCTGGGTAACTGGGGTCGGGGCATTACAATTCACCCAGGAAATAAAAAAAAAGTATCAAGATCTCCATGAGAATTACTGGTGGGATAACATGAAGAAGGATATTGCTGAGTATACATAATAGTGCTTGGTATGTCAGCAAGTGAAGGGTGAGAGGCAGAAGACTAGGTGGAGGATGAAAACATTACCCATATCAGCATGGAAATGGGAGAATATCACTATGGACTTTGTCACTGTACTTACAAAGAAAACCAAATGAAATAATGATATCTTAGTTGTTGTGGAGAATCTTACAAAGACTGTACACTTTTTGGAAATCCGGGAGGATTTCTCAATCGATCAACTGGCACATATATACATCTGAGATGTGGTAAGGCTGGATGAATTACCACTATCTATTTTATCTAATTGATATCCAAGATTCGCCTCTATGTTTTAGAAGAGTCTTCGACATGCTCTGGATACTGAGATGAACTTCAGCATGACTTATCATCATGAAACCGATGGCAAATCAGAGAGGACTATCCAAAAACTTGAAAAAATGTTGAGAACATGCTCAATGGACTTCAAAAGAGGATGGGATCAACATATTTCTCAGGTTGAGTTCTCTTACAACAACAGTTTCCCCTAAAGCATCCAAATTACTCTTTATGAATCTCTATATAGTAAGAGGTGAAGAACACCAACATGTTGGGATGAAGTTGGGGAGAGAAATCTCATAGGTCTGGAAATGGCTGAAGAAATAGTGGAGAAGGTTAAGATATTCCAGTAGCTCATTAAATTTGTTTAGCACCGAAAAAAGTGATATGCTGATAATTTTTTATGACACCAATATTTTCATGTCAGATACATGGTTTTCCTTTTCATATCACCATGGAAGATTGTTATGAGATTTTAGAAGAAGGTAAATCTTAGTGCAAGGTACATTGGCTCTTGTGAGATCCTTTATCCCATTAGAGTGGTGGCCCATCATCTATCACTACCACTGAACCTATCTCATGTACATGATGTATTCCATGAATCAATCTTGAGGAAGTACATACCTTACCCATCGCATGTACGCAATCCATAGGTGGAACCATTGGAGAATGACCTCTCATATGAAGAGAATCCAGTGAAGATCTTAGATCATAGGTAAAAAGTCCTATGAAATAAGAAAATGCCCATTGTCAAGGTGTTCTGGAGAAACCACAAGTTTGAAGAGGAAACATGGGAATCAGAGGAAGTGATGAAGCAGAGTTACCTTCATCTGTTTTTGTGTGGGAAAAGGAAATTTCGAGGGTGAAATTTCTTAAGGAGGGAAGATTATAACGACCCACACTATTGTTAATGAAAATTCATCTTGATATAATTAAATGTCTTATTCTGTAACATGGTTATATAAAATGTGATCTTACTTGGTTTTATTTTTTTAAATACCATTACGAATTATTACCATTAATAACATAGACATTGAACAGTGATCACATGATTAGTATTAATATATGGCTTTAACAAATCCAATTTACTAAGACAATGAAAGTGATGACCTCATTCAGTAGACTTGCCCCATTTAAAGCCCATTTGTCGGAGCTTGGAAAGGAGGTGCTGTCATTGGGATTCACTCTTTACCAAAACCATGTTGAGCTTCAACATGTTAAGCTAAAAATAGAACAACCTATGGGAGAAGAAGAATTTGATAGACATTTCCACCCGAGCGATATTATCTAAGCCACCCAAAGAGTTTGTCACCATCGCACACCTTACCCTTCAGTCATATGCAGGTGTTATAAGGGGTTATGTAATGATACCCAAGTACTGTGATTATGTACATTACTTTTTTATAGAGAATATACATTCATTTTATTATTGTTACTTTATAAATAGTTTTTAAAGAAAAAATATCATTTTTAGTTAATTAAGAAATTTATTTTGAGGAATTAATGTATTTTTTAATTAAATAATATTTTGATTAAATATTATTACTAAATTATTTTTTAGTAAATATAATTGAATGTATAATTGTTATGAATACAATTGTGAATTTTATTAAGGATTGAAAGCTATTTTTTTTCAAAACCCATGAATTTTATTTAAATGTTGTATTTAGAGAATTATTAAAATAATAATATTATTATTTTTGGAATCAGGATGTTATAATTATCCAATGGTTAATTTTTCACCATTTTCTATGATAGTCGATTTTTTGGGTAAAAATTAAATATTGTTTAAATATATAATGTGTTTTATGACATCATAATGACCCAATAATGATGTAATAAAATACAATAAACAACATTTTCATCCAATATAAGATTTACCATTAAAATAATGTTATTTTATGTTTGTTTGAATTATTTTACAAAGCTTTAGTGTACCCTCAAAGACTTATGAAACATATTTTTATTTTAAAATGATTTCCTTTAGAGTGTGACTCACCATTACATTAAAACCCTATTATTTTAAGATGTTCTTCCATTCCACATATAAAATAATTTTTTACACTCCCCTTTGACAATAAAAATGGGTTTTTTTGTGGTTTTGATTACTTTAATGTGTGTTGTCCCAAACCCAAATAATAAATAATTCTCTCTTCTTTCATATATAAACCCACCCATGCTCCTAATTCCTCTTCACTAAAAGCCTTTATAGTTCTTCCATCCTCTTCCCCCTCTCTCTAGAGTCCTCCCAAGGTGCCCCAACCTCCCATTAAGACTTTCTCAATCCCCTACCAAGCTATTGGGTGCGCACTTCCAAGTAAGGGATTTATTCCTTTCTCATTTTTGTCTAGTTTCCTTTATGTTTTTATGCCCTTTTATTTTCAATTAAAAATTTTGTGGTATATTTTTACACCTCCCCCATACTGCCATCTTTATGTTTGAATGATTATAGACCCCTTTATCTCTCATAAATTCCTCCATGTACTCATGTTACCATGCTTAAATTCCGTCAGGACTTTCTCTCTTCTCATTTACAGTCAAGCAATTATTTTTTATTATGAATCTAAAATTACATTACTTATGTTGGGACATGTATCTATATTACGCTCCTACTATCCATTTCATTTACATATTATGAGACATCCCTTTCTCTCTCATCAACCATTTTCATGAATTTTTATGTCACGTCGTTATGCTATCGAAATTACACCACGATTGTCCAAGCCAAAGTCATTGTGTTGTGAATACCATGCCCATTTCTCTATCAAGGGTATTCACCTTTAAGCTCATTTTCATATTGATTATAGAGTTTAATGTATTAATTCCACATTCTTTTATCATTTAATACATGATGATCTTTAATGATTTCATGTTGTTTGATCCAAGTTGCCCACTTATTCATGGAATGAGATGATTAAGAAGGGTACGCCCTGATAGTGCTCCAATGCATTGGGTAAAGATTAGTATCATGACACATAAAGTGCAATTAGGGTTTACTCAATCTAATTCAAGTGAAATGAGGATTTAATCATGCATCATGTGCAATTAGTCTTGGATCATGCTAATACCATGTTAAGTGTTGTTTCCACATTTCCATGTTACGATAATCATGTTATATCATGTCTTTATGTTCATGTTTCTTTTATGCTCCATTGATATGCCTATTGCCTGACATGTATTGTATTATTCATGTTATTCTATGTTTACTCCCTTACTGGGATTTATAGATCGCCATGTTATTATGCATGTCCTCAGGTTATCCCTTTCAATGCTAAGTACGAGGGAATGTAGTGGTCACGTAAAGGATGTTTTTAATAATGATATTGTGTTTCATGTTTTAAGTCATTATGTAATGTTCCTAATCCCAAAAGACACTATACCTCTCGATCATCCTTGTTGTATCAAGTGATGTTTTTATTTATTAAATCATTTTTATGTGTGTAATAAATTGTAGGGTTGTCATATTTGGAAATGAGGTATGTACCCAACTATAGATGGGGGAACAATTGGATGTTTCTAGAAAAAGTGTCAATGGTAACCCGATGAGAGAAAAACATTCCACCCTTCTAAAACCTGATAAAACCAAACTCGTGAACCCAAAGTGAACTCCTTGGAATGTTTGATCCCTTTTCTGTGTTAAAAATGATTGACTATCCAGTACCTGTCAGGTCGATTTATTTTGTACTCATTTCACAACAAAATGATGAACCCAACATGTTTCTTTTAATGGTACAAATAATTGTGTAAAAAGAAGGTACTAACTCTTTACCTTTTAAATGTGAGATTTATTGATCGAATATGTACTATTATGTATGATGATTCATTGATAAGGTGTCCTATATCATTATCCAAGACTTCTCTTGATTTCTTGCAATCAAAATAACATCATCTAATGTGCCAATGAATCCTAAGATCATTAGACAGGATGCATTGATCTTGAGGCCCTGACATACATTTTCCACAACACACTCCTCCCACCATCGATTGGTGAACATATTTTGCTGGGAATACCTTGTTAAAATCTTCATCATGACTTTGGAATCAACTTATAAAATACTTTGACAGATGATTTTCCATCGGACGTCTTTCACACTATATGTCACAGGAAAAGAAAGTGACCCTTATCACCAAATTCAACCACCTTGGGAATATATCATTGGAATGTAGTAACGTAGTCTTTCCCTACTTCAGAGAGGTGGATGAGTATAGTAAAAATGAATAATCAATCACACATTATCTTCTTAGGTTAGATCCCATCTATTTTGATCAGCACCTCTGATATGGATCCATGATTCCACAACGAGCTGCCGAGAAGATTGTGAATACACCAACTATCTTGGATGGGGATCCAGCTAGATATCCTACCCAGGGTATCGAAAAAATAAAATTACATAGGAGGATCATATCCTTACTACTGCCAATCATCCTATGGTTGACCCGTTTTTCCTAATAGTGGCCTAGAATCAATCCCAAATTGCTACTAGCCTGGAACCTATGACATCATCATAGCTAGCCTTGGTGACTTTGGACACTTAGAGAACACCCCAGCCCATGGGGCTATGAGAATGTTTGTCATTTTCTACCATGGAATCATCGTCATCATGGGAAGAAACCCCCAAATGATATATTGGGCACCAAACCATCAAATGATATACTATCTCAAGTAGGAGCACTAGCTTACATGTGTCTCATTCAATTTGACATCAGTCTGATCTGCGGACTCCTCATCAAATCTAGATGGTTGTTATCTTAAAGGGTACAATCATACCATCCTATATTTATCTGAGTCACATTAGTTTATCCTACCTTCTTCCATTGGAACAAGAGTGGGAAGGATCGTCGGTATCCAATGAGCATCGATAGAATGTGTTTCCATTCGTATTCACATTTCATAGGATAGAAACAATGAATCACAAGGACAGTGGTAGCAGAGGATTAAGTCTCAAGGGTCCACATTATAACTCTGATCATCATCCACTAACCCATACACTGATAGAGAAAATAGAATTTTTATGGCTCCCTCTAGCCAACCCCTTGAGGATGACAGGGCAATTTCTACAGAAGAACAGTTCACTCGACACCAATATGAGAATACTAATCTTAGGAGGATAGTTGAGATAATACTCTTTAGGTATCTATCTCAAGATGATGAACCAATGTATGCATATGAAATCCCAGTTTTTAGTGAAGTTCCCAAGCCCACAGAGCTGGGGGGAATTTTTATATTTTTCTTCCCCTCACCAAGAATAATATAAACATTGTTCCACCTCACCCCAGCCCATTGGGATGAGGGAATTTCCATATTTTCCACCTTCACATTAGGTATATTCTAGAAACCATCTAACCTCAGGTGTCACTATAAAACCTTCTATAGAGTCAGGACCATTTAATCAATGGGAAGTATCTATGTCATCCAAGACCCCCAATGCTTCATCACATTCCCCCGTATCAATTATGACTGGGACATTGTTTCACATACACCATATTCATCCATACACCTGCACCAATGGTGGCCAATATAACATATCGGAGAAGTGGTCTAGTCACCCATATCTTAAGGAAAGCATTGAAAGTATATTATAATGACCCAATGTTTTATAAATGGAATTCCCTTCTTATAATTATGCCTTATAGTATATTTAAATTTGGAATCAAAATGAAATATCATGATACTATGTACTATGTGATCATTAAACATAATTTTGTCACTTCTATGTTTTTAATTTCTAAAATCTAACATGCACGGTTGTGACCAGTAAGATATTTGGAGTCTGATAGGGAAAACATAATTTTTTGTGAATAGTAACATATAATTATGAATAGTAACCTACCCTTATGAATATTAGTATGACCCTTATTAATATTAAATCATCCAAATTAATAATAACCTCACCCATGAAAGATTAAATAAAATTTAGGCATCTTATATGTGATAATATTACCATAGTAAAAGTATTTTTATTTTTGTAAGTCATAAATAATAAATTTTAATGAATTAATAAAAAACTAATTCTCCTAAAATGTGTTCATAAATTAAAAATTATATGTCTTCTGGTTTTAAGATAATTTTATAAGACCTTATTTAATTTTTGAAATCATTATAAAATCAGTTTTAATTATATAAACTATATTTTTCACATTAATTTTTAATTTAATTAAAAATTAAATTAATAATAATAATTAAATTATTTTTGGAAAAACAAATTCATATTTAGATTCTACACATTAAAAAATGGTAAGTTTTAAGTTTTTTTATTTTTCTAAAATGTTGAATTTTTTGTGAATATTAAAATACATTAATTTACCATATAAATACATTATAATTTAAACACAGTATTACTAACATCACAAGTGATGTAAGAAACCAAATATAAATCTCACATACCCTATTTACTATTCATGGTCATGGAATCCTCATCATTTCTTATCATGGTGGAAATTAATAAACTAATGATTAAAATATAAAGAAAACCTCTCTCCCCTATACTATAAATACCACCCTTCACACCATCATTTTCTAACACCTCTCAAGAATCGAGCCTTGTCTATGCTCTACCAAAAAAACTTCTCTTTCTCCTCCCCCACGTACTAGATCTTCTGGTCTCATCAAAATACCAAGCCTAGGTTCATTAAGGAGAATCTCAAGAGAGAGATTCAATAGGTAATTCCTCTCTCTCTCTTCCTTTAAATTCCTTTCAGTTTTAGGTTCTTTTCTTAATCACTCCCACTTATCCTCATCCACATGATATGTTAATTATAGTATATCAAATATAATGTAATATTATGATACTAATGGTATAATTTATCATCCAACCCCCTTCTCCTCTTCTTTTTATTTTAGAAAAGAAAACATTGTTCATGAGTTGTTAATTCATCACCTTTAAGAACGACATGTTTTCTTTTTTACCTTACCACCTTCAGATCTGGTCATAAAACCATTTTTATGGTTGAACCATATTATCTTATATGTATTATATTCCATTTTATATTCTTGAACTAACTTATGTACATATTACTAAATTATTAAACAAAATAAGTTTGTTGTCGTCGAAAAACCACCCGAATTAACTCAAACGATCATCATTAAATTTTAACTAATGATCCATCCACATTTTTTTAAAATAATTCATTATATGATAATTTAAGATCCTATAATATCATTAATAAAATTTAATATAAATTCTGAATGTCTATCCATGTTCTACATGAACTTCCATTCATAAATACAAGTGAACCATTCAAGAAAACCACAAAAACGAACATTCCCAAACAGTGAATTTAAACTCAACATCTCATCCAAAGGCCCATAAAATAACTCATTTAAACCATAATTAACCATATTCATGTAAAAAATGTTCTTAAATAGTTAATTAATGAATCTAATGTGATTATATAGGACACTAAAGTTAATAAAGCGTTCGGATACAAGGTAAGGAGAAATTCTCAAACCCAGCTTTCTTCCTTGGGGTTCTCCCTCTTTCACTCCATGTTCGGTATGGGTTCTCAATAAATATAATTTATTCATAATTATCTGAAATTCTATGTTATATACATGTTCTCTAATTTATTTTTTGAGAATTATAATTTTTTCCAAAAGAACTCTTCTTTCAAATAAACAAACCCTTTTTACTTCTTGAATATTGTTTCACTTTTCACTCATGGTTAATGGTTTAATGTCAAAAACGATATTCCCTCTTTATTTGGGGAACCAAATGTTTATTAAAGTATTCTATATTATTTGAAACCCATATCATTCCATGGGTTATGTTAATTTCATGTTTTATATATTTTTTTAATGTGGCATTCATGATAATGTAAATATTATGAGGTGATGGGTGCAACTAGAATTATATAGTGCAATATGAATGTTTGAATGTGATGGGTGCACCCATAATTATACAGCACTCCAATGAATTGGTTAAATTGAATAATATCATGATTAAAAATGATATTATGCATTAACATGATGCTATATGTTTTCACAACTATGTGTGGTAGTTGACCACTAAGACATGATGTTTCATTTTTATGCATTGCCACATTTCAAGTATTTTATTAATGAGTCCTCTCATGTTCTTGATCCAATGACTATGTTATAAATGTGATCACACATTTTTTTATTAAACATATCTATCCTCTTACTAGGCTTTTATCTCACCCATTTTTCATGTATATCCTTAGGTGACTACATGTATTACGGAGAGGTCAAGAGAAAATAATAAGCTAGAGAAGAAGGAATTAAATAAATGTTTATGCTTGATGTTGTAAATGTTATGTTTGTCATAATTTTTCACAGAAAATAATCCTCTAGATCCTCGTGGTGTAATAATATTTTGTTCTTTATATTTATAATGATGTAATAGTAATATAAGAAAAGGTAGGGTCGCTAAAGTTGGTATCAAAGGAAATTATTAGTTAATTGGAGAATTAAGATTAGTGAACCTTAGAGAAAACCTTTAGTGTGATACTAAGTAAAAATATGAACACAAGAATCTTTATATAGGAACCATAAGTTATGATTTTAGTGAAAATTGTACAAATTAATATGTTATATATTCATGAATTGTTGCCTTATGTTTCATTCTAAGCTTTTTTATTTTAAAAAATAGAGGGAACCATTAGAATCCATTCCATAAACCTGTGAAAGGTTCAATGAAACGATTACCTGAATGAAACCCCAAATGCTTTGGGATGTGGAGTTCAAAACATCATGGAAATGCGTACCCAACTAACTTAGGTTATGAAAATTAACCAGAATAATGGGGAATGTCCCCCTTCACCAAAGTGAGAGAAAGTGGTCGTCGATTGTTTTGTGCAGAAATGACCACCAGCATTTAGTGGGACTTCTAATCCACTAGTTTTGGAATAGTGGGTCAAATCCATGGAGAAAATATTCTTTGTTTTTCACTGTTCTGAAACAGAGAAGGTGAATTTAGCAGTTTATCGACAAGATGGAGAGGCTGATCCTTTGTGGTATTTGATTAAGAACACAAATCCTAGTGATAAAATTGAAGAGATGGAATGGGAAGACTTGAAGATCATGTTTCTTAACAATTATTTCCCAAAAATTCTTCATAAAAATATATAGAGAGAATTCATTGAGCTGAAGAAAAAAAAGGAGAATCAGTCATAATATATGATGATAATTTCACAAAGCATTCAAGGTATGCATCGGGATTTATTATCAACAATAATAGAAAAATTGAAAGATTATTTAGCAGATTAAAACCACACCATCAAAAGGATCTTGAAATTTGAGACATTGGGAGTTATGAAGAAGTTGTTTAGTGTTCCCTCAAAGTGGGGATGGAGTTTGGATAATGGTCCCATGGCTATAGTGATAAGAAATTATTGATGGACTTTCATGCTGTAGGATCTAAAGATAAAGGTGGGAAACAAACACAATGACCCACATGCCTAAAATGTGGGATGATTCATCATGGAAACTATCTCAAAGGGATGAAGAAATACTTTATGTATGGGAAATGACACCATGCTCATGAGTTTCAAAAAGACATGAACAGGATGGAGATGTAGTGGATGAAAGGATAGAACTGCCAATGGTTTAATGCTACAACTGTAGAGAGCAAGAGAAATATGTAAGACAGTGCACTGAACCTCATGTTCTTGAGGATAATCAGTGTCAGTAGCCACCGATGCCAAAGTAAAAAAGTTATATCTTATGCCATCATTGCATCAGAAGTGAAGTATGAAATGAAGTCATACAAGGTACACTTCATGTTCAGTCAATAATGGAAATGGTCTTATTTGAGACTGGTTCTAAGAATTACTCTATATTTTTATTGTTTTCTAGAAATATTTAATCAAATCCCCAAAACCTTGAAGTAGATATATCTATAAAAACACCAAGTGGTGAAATCATTACAACCGAAGTTCTTGACTCATCTCCTGTTGGCGTATGTGGGAAGACTCTTCCTATAAATCTCGTAATACTTCTCATGATGGAATTTGACCCTTTAATGGGAATGGATTGTCTCTCGTTATATAGAGAACATATAAACTGTCAGAAAAGGAAATATCTTTTCGTATTCCAAACCATCCCATGCTTCTATAAAAAGGAAAGGAAGATCGTGAATCTCATTTGAAAAATCATTCAATAGTGTGGGTGTTGATACCCTATGAAGAAGCATACCTTGCCTAAATGGTTGATTCAACGGAAATTTCCAACCTTGTGGAAATTCCCATTATGAGGGAATACAATGATGTATTTCCTAAGGAGTTACCCAAACTTCCCCCAGATCTTGAGTTAGAGTTCTCCATAGAGCTCATACCTGGAGATCTTCCTATCTCAAAGTGTCCCTAATGATGGCTCCTATCGAACTGGATGAGTTAAAGAATAAACTTCAAGAGAATTTGGACAAAGGGTTCATAATCCCAAGTGCATCACCATCGAGTGTGTGAGTTCTATTTGTGAATAATTAAGATGGAACAATGCAGATGTGAATCGATTATCAGGAACTCAACAAGATCACCATGAATAACAAGTATCATCTTCCAAGGATTCATGACTTTTTCGATCAGCTAAGAGGAGCTCAATATTTCTCAAAGGTCGATCTTCGTTCTAGGTATCATCAACTTATGGTGAAGAGGGGAGTATTCATAAGACTGCCTTCTATACAAGGTATGGGGACTATGAGTTACTGGTGATTCCCATTGGACTTAATAATTCCATTTCAATCTTTATGGATTTGAGGAATAGAGTCTTTAGACATTACCTCGAAAAATATGTGGTAGTGTTTGTTGATGATATTTTCATATACACCAAGACCAAGGAGGAACATGAATAACATCTAAGACTTGTGTGGGTGACTTTGAGAAATGAGAAGTTGAATTCCAAGTTCAACAAGTCTGACTATTGGATGAAGCAATTCACATTCTTGGGACATGTGGTCACAAGGGATGCAATTTATATAGACCCTTCAAAAACAAAGTTGATTAACGAATGCGCCAGGCCCTCTAGTGTCGAAGAAATATGTAGTTTTCTTGGATTAGCTGGGTATTGCTGAAGTTTTGTGAGAAATGATTCATGATTTTCAAGACTTAAAACTAAGTTAACAAGGAAAGGGGTAAAGTATGTCTAGATGGAAGGATGTGAGGGAAGCTTCAAGGAGCTAAAGAAAATGTTTATCATTGCACATGTACTCACATTACTGAAAAGTGTAGAAAGTTTTCTGATATACAACATTGATTCAGAGAAAGGCTTGGGTTTCATACTCATGAAAAATAATATCGTGATAGCCTACACCTCACAGTAGTAGAATATCCATGAAAAAACCTACCCAACGCATGATCTAGAGCTGGCAGCCATGATTTTTTCCTTAAAAATCGTGCGGCACTACCTTTATGGTGAGAAGTGTGACATACACACCAACCACAAGAACTCGAAGCATATATTCACACAAAAGGAGATCAACATGCAACAAAGAAGATAGTTAGATCTAACAAAGGACTACAATTTCTCTATTCATTATCATCTTGGAAAGGTGTACAAGGTATCTGATGCTCTAAGAAGAAAAGAACCAACTACTCTATCCATGTTACAGATTGAGAAATACCCTATCTTGTTGGATATGAAAAGGATGGATTTTGAAATCATAAGGGTAGGGGATACATACTACCATATCCAAATTATTCTGAAATTTTCTATCCAAGAGAAGATTGAGGAAGTACAAAGGGATGATTTGGAGTCACAAAAGAAGGTGAATGCAGTAAAGGAAGGGAATATCCACAAGTTCCACACCGATGATGACGGTGTGATTCTGTTTGGAATGAGTCTTTGTGTTCCTCCATCACCCAAGATAAAGAAGGATATATTGTAAAATGAACATTTCTCAACATTCTCTATCTATCTTGGGAGTACCAAGATTTATCATGATCTCTGAGTTCACTTTTGTAGGGATAAAATGAAGTAGGAGATTGCAGAATGTATATCATGGGGCTTGGTATGTTAGCATGTTAAAGAATATAAATAAATGTCTAAATGGATTATGAAATGATTTCCTATACCCATGTGGAAATGGTAGAATGTTACTATGGACTTTATCATGGGTCTCCAAAATACGTCGAAGGGAAATAATGAGATATGGGTTGTGGTTGACTGACTCACCAAGTCTACCCATTTTATCACTATTTTGGGAATACCTCTGACTTGAACAAATAGCAATGATATATGTGAATGACGTTGTGATATTTCATGGTATTCCACTCTAAATTGTCTCTTATCATGATCTAAGGTTCAAAACTAAATTCTGGAGGAGTCTTCATCATGATTTGAGTGCTGAATTAAGTTTCAGGACGGCCTATCACCCCCAAAATGATGGCTAATCTGAATGGACTATTTAGACACTTGAATACATGCTAAGAGATTGATCTCTTGAATAAGAAGGTGGATGGATAAGATTCTCCCATTGGTTGAGTTCTCACACAGCAATAGATTCAACTCGAGTATTCATATGGATCCATCTGAAGCTTTGTATAGAAAGCGATGTAGAACTCCAACCTGTAGCGATGAAGTGGGAATAAAGAAAACTAATTGGACCAAATATTGTGAAAGAGATGAAATAGAAGGTTCAAGTCATCCATAAACACATCAAATCATCAAAGAGTTAGAAAATGAGCTACGCTGACAACTTTCAAAGGGACTTGGAGTTCGACAATGGAGATAAAGTCTTTCTTTGAATATCACCATGGAAGAGATTCATGTGGGTTGGAAATAAATAGAAGCAAATCCCAATGTACATTGGCCCCTTTGATATCCTTGACCACATAGAAGTTGTGGACTATCGTCATGTAATTACACCAAATATGGCTCACGTTCATGATGTGTTTCATGTATCACTCATGAGGAATTACATACTAGATCCCTTACATGTACTGAACTCAGAGGTGGTACACCTGGAAGATAATCTCTCCTATGTGGAGCATCCAGGGAAGATTCTGGATTGGAGAGATAAGGTTCTACGCAATAAGACAATACACCTTGTCAATGTGTTATGGAGGAACCATATGTTTGAAGAATCTATTTGGGAACCGTAAGAGGTGATGACGGAGAATTACCCTCACCTATTTATGTAAAATGAAATTTCGAGGGAAAAATTTTATAAGTGGAGAAGAATGTAACGAACCAAAGTTTTATCAATGGAATTCCATTATTATAATTATTCCATAAAGTATAATCACATTAGGAACCACAATGAAATATTATTATACTAAATACTATGTGAACATTAAACATAATTTTTCCACTTCTATGTTTTGAATTTCAAAAATCTGACATACACGGCTGTGATCAATAAGATGTTTGGAGTATGATAGGAGAAACAGAATTTTTGATGAATAGTATCCTACCCTTATGAATAGTAACCTACCCTTAGTAATATTAGTTTGACCATTATGAATAGTAAATCATCTAAAATAATAGGAACCTTACCCATGAATGATTAAATAAGATTTAGGCATCTTATAAGTGATAATATGCCTATATGAAATGTATTGTTATTTTTGTAAATCATAAATAATAAATTATAAATAATTATTTAAAAAATTTATTCAGCTAAAATGTGTTCATAAATTAATTATTATATTTATTCTGGTTTTAAGAAAATTTTATAAGACCTTATGTAATTTTTGAAAGCATTATAAAATCAGATTTTTAAACGGTATTTTTCATCTAAATAATGATTTTAATTAAAAATTAAATTAATAATATTTAGAAAATTATTTTTGTAAAATAGAATTCATTTTTTAATTATAAACATCAAAAAATGGTTAGGATTAATTTCTGGTATTTTTATGAAATACTTGAATTATGGTGAATAGTAAAATACATTTATTTACCATGTCAGTACATTATAATTTAAACCCACTATTCCGGAAATCACAAGTTATGAAAGCACCCAAATCTAGAACTCAAATTACCTATTTACATTTTTTTTCATGGAGGAATCACTATTTTTTATCTTGGTTGAAATTAATAAACAAATGGTTCAAATATTAAGAAAACCCCACTCCCCTCCATTATAAATACCACTCTTCACCCCCTCATTTACTCACACCTCCCAAGCTCCATGCCATATATAAAATCTACCCATACAACTTTCCCTAGCCCCTCCCCCAAGTCCATTATCTTTTGGTCTCATCAAATGTCCAAGACTAGGTTCTTTAAGAAGGATCTCAAGAAGAAGATTCAAGAGGTAATTCTTCTTTGTATATTTTCTTTTAATTTCCGTTCAACTGATTTTTATATTATTAATATCTCCCCACCTATCTTCATCCAAATGGTATGTTAATTCTATTATCTCATATATATTTGAATTTTATGATACTAATGGGATAATATATCACCCAACCCCCTACTCCTCTTCTTTTTATTTTATAAAAGAAAATGTTTTTCGTGACATGTTTATTTATCACCTTCAAGAACGACATGTTTTCTTTTTTCCTTTATCACATTCCGATATGGTCATGAAACCATTTGTATGGTTGAATTAGATTATTTATATGTATTATATCCTATTTAATATTCTATAACTAACTGATGTACATATCACTAAATGATTAACAAAACAAGTTCATTATGGTTGTAAACCCGCCTGAATTAACCCAGACGATTATCATTAAATTTTATCTTATGATTCATCCACATTTTATATAAAATAATTCATTATAAGATTGTTTAATCTCTTGAAATACCATTAATAAAATTTAATATCAGTTCTAGATGTTTATCCATGTTCTACACGAACTTCCATTTATAAATACTAGTGAACTCTTCTAGAAAACAATAAAAATGATCAGTCCCGAACAAATAATTTAAACTTTATAACTGAACCAAAGTCCTATAAAATTACATGATGAAACCATAATTAAAAATATTAATGTAAAAAAGGTTCTCTAATTGTTATTTAATAAATATAATGTTGTTATACATAACATTAATGTGAAGAAAGCGTTTGGATACAAGGTAAGGGGAATTTCTTAAACCCCTCATTCTTTATTCGGGTTGTCCCTCTTTCACTCCATGTTCGGTATAGGTTCTCCTTAAAAATAATTTATTCATCATTATATTAACTTTTTTATTATTTATATTTTCTCTAATTTTAATTATTAAAAACCTTATGTTTTCCAAAATATCTCTTCTTTTAAATAAACACACCCTTTTTTACTTCTTGAATATTTTATCATTCTTCACTCATGGTTAATGGTTTTATATCAAGAATTATATTCTATACTTATTTTGGGGACCAAATGTTTATGAAGATATGATTTATTGTGTGAAACCCATTTCTTTCCATGGGTTATGATGATATCAACTTTTACATATTTTTTAATATGGCATGCATGACAATGTAAATATTATGAGGTGACGGGTGAGACCGGAATTATATAGCGCAATATTAATGTTTGAATGTGACAGGTGATCCTATATTTATATAGTGCTCCAATTCATTGTTTAAAGTGATGAATCTCTTGATTAAATGGGATGTGATGCGTGAACATGATTCTAGCATTATATATAACTATGTGTGGTAGTTGACCACTAAGACATGATGTTTCATTTTTATGCATTTCCACATTTCTAGTATTTTATTAATTATTACTATAATTTTAATGATCCAATACCTATGATATGAATGTGCTCACACATTTTTTATATTTTACATATCTATCCTCTTACAGGGATTTTAGCTCACACCTTTTTCATGTATATCCTCAGGTGACTACATGTACTAAGGATAGGTCAAGAGCCAATAATAATCTTGAGAATAAGGAATTAACTAAATGTTTATGCATGATGTTATAAATGTTAGGTTTGTTCCTAGTTTTCCCAAGACACTAAACCTCTATATCCTCATAATGTAATACTATTATGGTGTTTATATTTATAATGATTTAATAGTAATGTAAGAAAATGTGGAGTCGCTATATATATTCCCTCCATTCCATACATGTTCTATGATATTTCAACTATTACATGTAGAATTGTTTTATAGAGATCTCGATGATGTGAAAACCAAGTGAGGCTGGGTTTACAAGCCATGACAATCATTTTACCTACCATAGATGTCTTGTAAACACTGTATATGGTTGATTTTTCTGTAAAGATTGTCTTTAAGTGCAGATAGATAGGGGGATATTGGAATCACTAATACCTAAATTCATACTCCAATTATCGAATAACTCTGAATAGGGAACACCGATTGTTCAGTGGAGCATGGGTCGCCTAACACCCATGGATAAGAGACAAACCTTCAAATAATTATTTAAAAATCCTATTCATTCCAAACAAAACATGTCTCTAAATATTTTTATTATTCCATGGAAAATGGTTAGATAAAACTACCAAAAATGGGAAAACTACATGAGACATGGTTAATAGGACATGACAATCATTTCCCTTACCATCAATGTCTTGGGCACACAATAGAAAGCTTCATTGTCTGCAATGATTTGTTGGAAGAACAGGTATCTACAGGCTTAAAATAATTGAAAGATCCTAATACTCATTCAATATAAATAAGAGTTTTCCAATATCTTGGAGAATATCCACTCTTCTAGTAGGAAACATTTCCTTATCCTGACCACATTACGTTAAACATTATGAAGCTCATCCTTACCACAAGATGTTAAACTACATGGATTACATCCTTAACACAAGGAGTTAAAATCAACGGCCATAATTTTTACTGTAAGATGTTAAAATGAATGGATTGTTTCCTTACCATAATATGTTAAACTACATGGCCATTGTCTTCACCATGGGATATTAAACTGCAAGGATCACATCTTTACCACAACACATTAAACTATACAAATTATTTTCATTCCACACAAAATTAAAATGCATGGTTAATCAAGAACTATGTACGGATTGATTATTATCCTAATAAGATATGTAGGGATTCCTAAATTATATATCTTGGCCCACACAACTGTATTCACGTCCTTATATACAGACAAAAAACTATACATAACACGACCCAGTCAAAGGATGATGAACTGTGTGATGTCTAAATCTTTGAGAGACATCATCATCATCATATGGGATTGTTGGTATAACACAATGTGAAAATTATCGCATAAAGACCTGTAGCACCACATATGCTCAAGAATATTCTTCTATAAGGGAGGTAAACAACCAGTGGAAAATGGTGATATACATGTTACTGCTCCCAATGGATTGGGGAAATCTTCTGTGAATCCCTAGATTATGATCGATGGAGACCATGTTCTCCCCATAAACCTGGTTGAGGTTGCATGTACAATCCAAGAGGTCAAAGCCTCTTCTATACCTAGCAATGGAATCAAAGACTATTATCTCCTACATCTCTTTAAAATGACATACTCAACAATGGATGATAATATCTTTTCCCAATGCCTCTTTCACCATAACAGTGACAAAGGGGCCCCATATTTCCATGTTCATCTCGATATGTCTCCAAAAGATCAAAAATGGAGGAAGAGGAGGATGATATCGGGAATGGACCACTAGTATTTGAGGATGGTGTCTCTGCCACCATAGATGAGTTCATGTTGATAAATCTGGTTTTATATGAAGACTTGAGGCCTACACTGGTTTGTGACACTATTCCCCTAAAAGAGTGAGATATGTACATTGCATTTATGAAGTGGCACCAATATGTTTTCTCTTGGGACTGCATGGAAATTCTTGTATTGAACTTATATATGGATACACATCCAAAATCATGTGAAAGTAACAAGAAATACCTTTTTCACACACCATCCATGATGCCTCCTGTTGAAGGGAGGCCACTCATCCTATATTTGGCCACCATGGAATTCTCATTAGGTGACCTTCTCTAAAAAATAATGATTCATAAAGTGAGAATAGTCTCTCTTACATCAATCAAACTATGCTACGTAGTAAGACTAGATACTTTTATGCCAATAAGAACTTCATTTCACTCAACTTCAAAATGCATTTTTTGAGGCATTTCTTACTTCACCACAATGTCTAGCTTGTTTATAGTATCAATACTCTCAAGTAAAATCTTGTACATCCAATTATGAATGGGTTCTTGGACTAATGGGTGGGTATTCTTTAGCCATATAAAATTTGATTTGTTTCACAGAAGTTAGCAAAAGGACAGGCCCTGGATTATTTTCTTGTAGCACATCCTTCCCTAGAAAATAAAACTAAAGGCACCATGATTCTAGAAGATGTGGACTTCTATTCCTAGGACCCTAACTAGACATCAGATATGAATTTTTATTGGCACCTCAAAAAGTCCTATCTGAACAATGATGGAAAACATGAAGCTCAACCGAGTTAGTATGATTCTTATAATTGTATATCCTAGTAAAGAGGTTTTTTCTTACACTATATAAAAATCATATGGTCACACAAATAATGAGGAAAAATACCAATCCCCCCCATCATTGTCATGAAACATGACCTAAAACTACAAATAGGATACCTGAACATCAAAGGAGATTCATACTTAGTGATAAAGAATTTTAATGGTGAATATGTCATAGAAAAGGAAGAACTGGGCCCTCTTGCTGACTATGTCATGATATGGATGGAAAATCTACCTATTAAGCCCATGTTGCATCATGTTCCCAGATCATAGATTGTTTTTGTTGGAACATTGTCTAATAAAACATTCATCTTCTCTGATACAGATCATGATGAGGCAATCTTATGTATCAAGCATCGAGGAATGATAAAGACATCCATATTAGTATAATTCCCATCACTTTTCCTAGTTACATGAAATTAAACTATAAAAATTCATCATATTAGAAAGATGTTAAATTTAATGGAACCTTTCATCCTTACATAAAGACATTAAACTATGTGTCACCTTTCATCCTTACTAAAATACATTAAATGGCCTGGCCAATGTCCGTACGGCATGACACAAAATAGTACAAATCTATGATGTCCATCTCTATTCAAGTCAAGTCACCTACATCTTTTCCACATTGTGATTATACTATATGGTTCATCTAAAACTATTTATGGATTAGTTCCCACATACAATTAGATACGTATAGATGACTCGATCATAAATCTTGTTCCAACCACTACATGATGAAAATTTCCTTTATTGTACCCTCAACATTGTATCCAATATAGGGAAACCATTATAATTCCTAGTTTCTCACACTTTGAATAGATTATGTGTTCTTAGGAATTGTGGGAAAGACATTATCTAACAAGAAAGGCATAAAAGTACACAATAGGCCCATCAAGATCTTGAATGGAAGACATTAAAAGGTATTCCATGAGTCCCCAACTCATGACATTAAATCGCAGGGTCAATGTCCTTACTGCATTAATTAAAAATACCTAGTTATTTATAACTATTTGTGGTTTGAATATATTTCTCATGATATGGGTAGTGATTCTATGACTTCTACCCTTGTGCCTGATAACAATATTCCCATAAATTCATTTCATTTCACATTCATCCTCACCGATGACCTCAAACCATATGGGTTCTCAAGAACTATGTGTTGTTTGATTATTATCCTCATGAGATATTTAGTGATTCATGGACTTCCATATCTAGGCCCAACCATAATGTTTCCATTTCTTCCTCACCAAATGACATTAAACCACATTAAACATGAATAACTATGTGTATCTTGATTCTTTTCATTATAGGATACGTAGTGGAACCTGGATCTTGAATCCTTGCACCAACTTCAGCAGTCAATGGAAATAATTCCCACCTCTACCTATGGGGTAGACTTATATTGTTTATTTCTCATTGAAGAAATATGTGTTACTTGATTCCTTCTATCATAGGATATGTAGTGAGACTTGAAATTACAATAATAATCCCAGTCATAAAAAACAAATATTATAAATCCCCCTCTTTGTGTATGGGATAAACCTACATAGGATACTTCATTTAGAACTATGTGAGGAATTATTCTCATTCTCATGAAATACATAGTGATCCATGAGTCTCCATCATTGGGCCGAACCACAACATTTCCAAACATTCACGTCGGTTCCCATGCCCTTACAGCGTGATGAAAAAATGAATATAAGTACATCCTTACCACTTGATGTTAAGATTCATGGAAGTATGTCCTTATTGCACAATGTTAAACTACATGGAAGGACGTCCTTCCCACATGACATTAAACTACATGGAAGTATGTCATTACCACATGACATCAAGCTGCAGGGAAGTATGTCCTTACTTCATGATGTTAAACTATATGTAATTACATCCTTACTACACAATATTAAACTACATGGAGGGAAATATGTCGCCACTATATGATGTTTAACTAGGAAAACCATTGCAAATAATTTTTCCTTATCAAAAGACAACATGATTTTTTCCTCGACCAATTGAAGAATGGGGTTCTTCTATTATCCTTTCAGACACCCCAATCCATATGAAACACTTTATGTCTCAAGCACCTCAAGTCACCATAAACCTTCACATCCCTTGGGAAAAAAGTGATCTCTCTATTTTACCATGTAATTGATGCAAGGGCTCAGACCCACCAAGGAGATACTCTAGTCATAGTATAAATGGATTTTTTTATTCTTGTGATCCTAACATCACCCTAGCGGAACCTAGAAAAACATTTTGTTTTAGTTTATCCTCAAAATTATTGTCTTATATCATCACTCATGGCCTGAGAACCTTGATCCATGACTCACAACACTTTCACCTCACTCATAATGATTTTGGAGTAATTTGGACCCTAGGAATCCTATTTAGGCTCTTGTGTCAGATATCCCATATTATGTCTATAAGTTCAATGACCATAATCTTCCATTACATTGGTCAAAGCTATAAAAACTTCAACTATAGCGTATAATAGTCTATGTAAAATTACTCTAAACTAATAAGAGAAAAATACACAAAACTTGTTAGGTTAAAAACCCATGATGGGCTCTAGAGATAACAAACAAGTATTCGCTTGCTAATCCATTCATATTTAGAGTTTAGGAAAAAGATGGGGCATAAATAAATAATTAAAAAAGCTCAAAGGGTCTACTATATATCCCTAGTAAAATCCAATCTATAATCTCTAGAACCATGGTGTAGGAAAAATTAGATTAATGATTTTTTACATTTCCTCACTGTGAGAGTATGTTTGACACGCGGTGGAACAACTTTTACAGTGTTGGAACCCTTATTGGATATTTTGTTTTCCAAAAATCCCACTTCATGATCTACATCATCTTAGATCATTGCCATCTTTTAATTTCCCCTAAAGTAGAATATATATCTATCCAATTTCCCATTCTATTGAAGCAAGATCTAAGACCCACCAACCAAAGACATTGTGGACCATTATAAAAGGCTTTCTGATTCTTGTGATACTAGAATCATCACAGTAGAACATAGAACCCCATTGTGTTTTAAGATACCCCTGGTGTGATTTTCTGACACCAGCCTCATGACATGATAACTTTGGACTATTATTTACATTCACTGTAGCAGACTATTGAAATTGATCTGATATCCTTAACGTGGAATCACCAGTTTTTATACCCATTTTCAAGGATTGAATGTGACCCTTAATTCATGATCCTTTTGATGGATCACACCTCATGATTTGAAACCACAAGGTGTAGGGATCAAGCTGTTCAAAAAACCCATGTTTCCCTAGGGTTCTAGACCGCTTCTCTGGATAGCCTTCCTTCCATACCCAACATCATCATTAAGACATTTGAGTCTCCATGAATATTTCATTTACCCTAGAAAGGAAAATTGATCTCTCATTTCATACATGTTATTGATGAAAAATGGCTCAGACCCACCGACTTGAGACATCATGGCCCAGTATAAAGGGCTTCCTTATCCTTATGGGCCTCCACAACACCTTGGAAAAACATGACACCTTAGAGTATTGAGGGACATACCTGGAATGCATATCCCATTTCGTATTACCTAGATCAGACTTTTTGAATATGACTTACATCACCCACATTCCAAATATCTAGGTCATCCAAGCTTACCTAGTATTTTTTCCTCAACCAAATTCACCCCATAAATCTTCTATAAGACTTTGTAAAAGAATGTATATCATATTTTCTTGTCCATGCTATCGATGCATGAAGAATTCTACCCGCCAACTAAAGGAATCTCCTCCATGAAAGAAAGTTTATCCAATCCTTGTGATCCCTCACAACACCACAGAGGAAAAAAATACCACATAGTGTATTGAGTCACCACGAGTCTTCCAGCCCAACATTCCATAAGTTCTAAGCCAGAAGAGCCTAAACTACAGTGATATGAAGGTCCAAGCTCAAAGACCTTAAATTAAAATAGATAAATCATCTAGTTTTCTAGATCTTAAGTCAGAAATAGATATGATGCTTTCCAATATGGAAACCCCATAAGGGAATCCTAGGAAAAAGTTGAGTATCGGCTCGCTAGACATACCCATTTGTGATCTATGAAATATTGAGTATCTATACAGTGGAATAGTTATAGAAACTTTTCAGGGTGAAAACCTATAAGATGGTATCCTGAGAAATATCCAAGACCATTACTACAAACTCTTCCCCCATATGAAGCATGAGGATAAGTTAGGAAGAACAAATAAAAATGATACAACACTTGTGGGGCCCACTATATCGCATTAATAAAAATTAATCTATGCTCTCTAGGTCCCTTGACATATGGACAAGTTATAGAATTCGGGGAAGATATCATGTCTAAATTATGCTTGTAAATTACATGATCTCAACACTACTAGAGTAGGTTCACTAATGAAGAGTTTTATGTTAGTGGTCATTCATAAACATTTCTCAAATTGTGACCTATTGAAAGTTAGGAATTCAAATCCAGATGATCATATCTATATGATGTTACACATAAAGTGTGGTGATTTTGGATGATATGAAAAACATCTCCATGATGACATGGCTCTCTATCTGATATTTCATCAGAAAACAGTGACATCTCATCTTCTACATATGAGTTAGATCAACATAAGTATATTAATCATAGAGTTTTTTATTTGTGAACCCATGTCACCTTAACATGATTTTGATCAGCATAGTGGTATATTTCACAACAATGTGTGGCTTGATTCCCATCCTCATGGGAAATATAAAGACATCCAAGTGCTTTACTTTCAATCCTGTCACAAGTTCCATTCAACCCAATCCATATTCCATTATATAATGCATATAAATTCCAATATCATGGTATCCAATCCACAAGCCAGATCTACAACCTATATTGGATTCATTAAAGTAGTTATGGCTAGGTTTATCATCTACATTATACTTGAGAGTTCTTCATACATACTCGGGATTGATCCTATTAGGATGTTTAGTACCATGGATCATTAAATATTCATGTATATGGAAATGTGATTTATGTTTACCTTATAATTAAATTCATTTATTTATAATGATTCTCATTCTATGGGGGGAATTTTTTCTAGCAATAATATTTGTTCATTTTTCACATCATCGCCAAAGATTCAAGGAAAATGCAACAGTACAAGGGAATGCCATAGAAAAAGGATTTGAATTTGAGAAGACAGCTTTATGACTCTTATGTTCTAATAAGAATTTAATTCTTAGTTGTTATGAATTTTTACATCCACCCTTAGCAAAAAAATTAGTGCTAGCCACCAACTAGCCAGCCCAAATCGACCATAGACCCATGTGGGACTATAGGTCGACCACGCCTAGTGGTAGTCAGCCTAGTCCTACTACAGGAGGAGCGTAGCTCCCGCAAGTGGAAGTTGAGACCATATATAGGGCTCGTGGTGTGTAGGCCTACAGGAACACGTGTGTAGTTCGAGCCTGTGACATAGTGGGACAAGACCAACAAGATGGAAGTGATGTAGATGGTATAGGTGCCAACCCTGCTACCAGTACGATCCAATGAAATCCATATGATATATTATATAATGAAGGGGATTCAGGGCGAGATTATTATTTTGGATGAAATTTTTTTCCAGGAGATAGAATCTAATCTATTCTTTCATGCCTCCCAATGATATAAACCGTCTGATAGTGCCTCACACAAATCCTAGTAGTCCACTTCAAACTAGAACCTCATTAGTTCATTTCAAGCATGAATGAACACATTCCTCATTAATTCGAATCAAGTGATACTTCACAATGTGATACTCCATCTTCATCCTCCCACACCAATGTTGTTGGTTGGACATGGAAACTCAAAGATAGTCAAATGATCACTCAATGCTCTTCATCGTCACCTTCTCCAGTCCTTTTCTAACACCCAGAAGACTAAGAAAACCAAATAGAGCCATCACAAGGACCAAACCAAAAATTCCAGTAACATTATACAAGATCCCTACCATCACTTGGAAGCCATATCAAGATCACTTATTGATCATGTGACTGAACCAAAGACAGTCGTTGATGACATCGCACGTAGTTTTTTTATCTCAAACCCCGTCCACCAACAATTTATTTTCATATGATTTAACTCAAATTTATTTGGAACATACGGTGCCGCATAAGGGAATAAAAGTCATTGTATGATCATCCGTTGAAGATGATATTGTACCGAAGGAAAGATGAGGTGTCTAAAGTAGTTTTATGACCATTAACCACTTTCACCTCTGATACATTTTCCACCTGAATTAACTCTGATTATCCAGGATCATGTGACTCCATAGAGAGAAACAGAGGTATCACATGTTCATATTAAATAATCATGTGATGAGATCTCCACTACCTCACTTGTCCACACATCCTTCATCCCATAAATAAAGGCACCACCTTTAACCTCACACGGACTATATAAACCCTTCTCCAACCAAAAATATAAAACATAAGGGAGAGGGGAAGAGGGTTCTGAAAAAATAAGGGGAATCTTTTTAGAGTCGTTGGAAACCTCATCCATGTAAATCATGGGCCTCTCTATTACAGGAATCTGCATAGGATTTAGTCATAAGAGATTATCGAGTGATATTGATAAGATCATGTGATCACATGGAAAGATAATTTCATGAGATTTATATTGTTGAGTAGTTCCCCATGAGTAACTAATAAATACCCATGGATGCATATCCCCTTCATGAAAACCTCCTTTTTTTCATAAATTTTCATGGTGTAGTGATATTGTCTTACAGGATTCCATAGGAATCATGCGATCATATCTGAGTAACAGTAGACATGTGACCTCGAAAGCATCACAGGTCATCACCCATGAAGACCATTATGGATTTCATACACTCTGCACTCACCATAAACACCTTCCAAAAATCCATTTCCAAGGTCACGCGATTTCTTGAGCTATGGAATCTCATGCAGTGTATGTTTCTTCCATACCGGTGCCCATGGTAAAGAGATAGCAAGAATGATGACCCCGGGATATCACAAATACCATGAGAATTATTGAAATTAGTTGAACACATATATCACCGGATAATGTTTATTTATCTTAAAATTACCCCCCATGGGGCCTTAGCGTGATGGGGGAAACCATCATGAGACCCTTTGTTGAAGATATGAAAATTTCATGAATGGGGGAGCTTCACGATCAAGTGAGCCTTCCATCCTTGTATTTTGGTAATTGAGATAGGAAGCCCCTAATATGGGTACCCTTCATATGTGATTCCTTTATGTAGCCTCAAACTAGTGACCACACTGGTTTTCTTAGCCCTTATGGTAAGAATAGAATTCATGGATTGAGATGCATGCATGCATATTTTATGGATACCCCTCCCCCATACAGATAAATAAGAGAGAACGTGTGACCCAAAAGGTCATTTATCCTCTTCATACAATATGTGTCCTCCCCAATGCATGTATCAACAATAAACAGACCCGTACCTGGTGGCATCCCCCATCGCAAGACCTCTTTGGGGCCATGTGATCCACAGACCATCATGAGGTGACACTATGAAAACACCCTATATTATGGTCATGGACTCAACCCATTGGAAATAACATAATAAGAAACTCATATATTAATTAATAATTCTACATGGATTTATAATTTTACATGAAACATAAGGAATGATCCCTTTGTGCATGCACTTGTATCACATGGAGGGATGCAAGGACCCTAGAAAAAACTATGATACCCCACCTCATGAATGGTTTAGGGAAATTCAATACCAAGAGCCTTATATGTTGCTGTTATTTCCTCGGAAAACCATGTGAATTCCATTTTGATCATAATAAAAGTCTTGGTAAAGTTGGGATGGCCCCATGAAAACCCATTGAAATGTAACAATTTTCACGCAATGACCTGAGGGAAAGTCATGTTGATCTGGAGATAGACCCTTGACATGTCCTCATTGTCATAGGATATGCTAGGATGACCTAGTGAGTCATTATTGAAATGATAGAACATTCATGTGATTACCCATGGACATGTTGGAATTTCCATGTGATGGTCTGAATATAAGCTAACCTAGTCAAGCGACGACCCTCTTGAAATGTTTGTGAAACGTCATGTTAATCATGTAGTGACATCCTTTAAAATGAACATTCAAAATGATAATTAGTTATTGAACTATTGTAATGAACATTTGACTGACCATTTACATGACCATATTGGAATGTTGCGGTTTGAGGAAAGTCAGGTTGATCATGTGTTAGACCCTATTCATGACTAATGTGATCATACGCAAGACCCTAGTCATGTCTAATCTAGTAATACACAACACCCCAGTAATGTATACGTTGATCTTACCCAATACCCCAAACATGTATTTATTATTTATGAAAACATCTTAAAAATGTCTTCTTCCCCCATGCAAAGGCATCTGAGGCATGTTAGTTAGGCTGACACCCTTAGATGTGTCTAACTTATCAAATTGGTTTCACAAAATATCAAGAAGACAATCAAGACATATCCAAAACATGTCACATAGTCATCTGGGACATACCAACCTTTTCAAGAACACATACTAGGACTTATGACATGTGGAACCTGACTATGATTCTTTGAAATGGAAGCGTCCTTTATGAGCTAGTGTCAAGCCCTCTAGTGACCTTACCAATATCATGATCTCAGATAGGCCATCATGGTTACCACTACAATCAATTATTCTGTCAAAAGAAAAATAATGAGTATACCAAATGGGAATCCCCATAGTATAATACCCAACTAATTGGGCATCCTAGAAGTATAAGACCCAATCAATGACCTGATATGAGTATACCAAATAGGAAGTCCCTATGTGTAAGCCCAGACTGCCAATATAATATATTATGTCCCCCCCCCCAATTTGGAATCCTCATTACGTATGCCCACAACCACCGAAATCATAGAAAGTGTCCCTGATTAATAGGGAATCTATCTTTTTATAAGCCACTAGCATCACTGAAACCTCTAGTATGGGATTAAGGAGTCCAAGTGTGATCATCCACTTTAGCCTATAAGTGGGTTAATAAGTAATTTAACTACAAGAAATCAGATTCCCCCCATAATTGGGTTACGTAGGTTTCCCTTCTAAGACCCGAGATCCTTACCATATCCTCCATGAGATGGTAAACCATACCTTTCGTGGGAAAAAATTAATGTGTAAGCCTCCAATAAATATCCTCACTAAAATATCTACAATCTACCACTATCTTTTATTTATCACACCGATCATGGATCATGTGAGATTAGAGACTCATGATGATTGTACCAGTATCATGATTTTAATTCCTAGAGGGATGAATCACCATCGGGATGCAATATTGATTACATCTCATCTCCGCTCATGGGGATATATTCCCGAAGAATCAATCTAGGGCAGTCTCATATGCATAAGTCCCACCTAGGGCCACTAATTTCATATCAATCAAGATATGGACATTTTTCAAAATAACTACATAGTATCTAATTATTATCTAAAATTGGATATGTAGGACACCTCACTAAGGACTAAGACTGATATTCATGTCATTGTTGTATGATGTAAATCTATATGGATGTGTCCATTCATGTGACATTAAACTATGTCAAACAAACTATATGGGCTTTGATTATTGTTTCCAAACATATGTAGGAGGCCTCGTAGAGGTTCAATCCTATCTCTAAGACATGAACTTCCTGCCTGGATGGTAATAAACTCCATATTTCTCGAACATAGGCATTAACTAAATCATCATGGCTAACTAAGAGAAAGATGTAGAAACAATGATATTCAAACCATTATTCCTATCAATACTTGTTCCTGATCAACCAATTACCATAGGGGTAACCAGTCACATATCATGGTATGGGAATGATTTCTCAAACATATCTTAAATCTTTAATAGAGTCCACAGTAGGCAAAAATTCCCCCCAAAAGGGTGCGATGAGCCTCATCTCCCATCCAATCATCCAATTAAAGTCCCTAATGTCACTGGTCCTAAAAACTTTGATGACCTTGAAACATTGGAAAGATTCTTTTACCAAGCTATAGATCAGTGAACCATTTGGAGTTTATGGGAAAAGTGAAAATGGTATTCTAATGAGTGAAACTCATTCCATACTTCTAAAAAACAATGAAACGGTTGTCCATAATGAGTTGAATTTATCTTAGTTGAAATATTATCAGCCTGATCGTGACATTGTGATTTTATGGGATCACATCGAACATGATCTAGAAGCTTTGTATGTTCATATCCTAGTTCATATTGAGAAGAGGCAAGAGAAAGTACTGGGTGGAAAAAGAATTGGTCTAGTGATGGTTTTAGGAAACATGATTAGATTTAGGAAGAGGCCTAGGAATGGGAGAAGTTAATGAAATAGAAATGGCCAGAACTCGTTCAAGTAAATTTAGGTTTTCTAACTTCTAGGGATGGAAAGGCTAATGGTTAAGAGAATTTAGCACCCCTGGTTTCATGTATGAAACCCTTATTTTATGTTTTTATGTATTTATCATTTTTTGGTGAGGTTTGGGAGGTTTTGGTGGAATTTTGGAATGTTTTTTGGTATTTTATAAAGGTTCATAGTTGGTGAACAGTAAGTGAAAATCCTTTAAATCCTATAGGAAAACATGAACAGCAAGATAACAGCTAAAGGGTTAGCGTGCGGGAAGGTGTACGCTTTTTCCAAAATGTGCATCCACCTAGGATAAATCATCCAATTTTTGATAATGGTCTTTTGAGAGGTTTTCACATGATTTGTATAGTCATACAAACCAACATTGCAAGGTTCTATCTTTAGGCAGTAGTTGGTGAATGGTTAACACATTGTTTCCCTGAATGTGTGACTAAACATGAAATGTATAAAAATAGGGTCCTATAATTTTGGATAAAGGTTGTGATTATGTTTTAACCCATATTTTTACCCCAAAATTACACAAACTAGAGATTTTATCCTCTGGAATATAGTAGAGGATTCTCAAATTAATATAGTGGTTATCTGAGGGCTTATCTTGGTGCATTGAAGCTAGATTCCTTTGGTATTTCCGCAGTTATATTAGTTTTCAAGGTTTTCCATAGATCTACTTCTCTCCCTCCCATTATTACATTGATCTATATCCACTATAGATATATCTAAGGGTTTTAATTGAATTTAAGGTTATATTTATCCTTATTGTTTATAGGGGATGTTATCTATGTAGTGTTTTTGTAGTTTCCACTTAGATTCAGTGGTTTTGTCATGTCATTCTTCATTTCCATCATATATTTTGTGGTAGGTGGCTTCAGTATCGACTCCTCTATTTATAACATGAAGTTTTATTTTCAAAATAATATTTTTATAGAAATAAGTTGTCGAATATTTGTGAATTTCTTGTTTGAAAACCTATCTGGTGATAGTTTACAGAATTGTTGAAATTTTCCATTTTTTGGGAAGTGAAATGGGTAATTATTTAAAAAATAATGATTTCCAAATGCTTTTTTTGATTTTCATGCATAGAAGAGTGTTTTAATAAAAGTTTTACTTTATTGAAATGAGTTGTTTCAATGGATTTTAATTAAAGTACATCTTTATTGAAATGGTTGAAACTGTTGATTTATCCTTAGTTTTTGGGATAATGGTTATCTGTGTTTATGAACATTCAGGATAGATATGGGTAAGAAGTCTCCCAAAATTAGTGGGATGGATAAAGTTCTCATATTACCCCCATAAAATTGGTTCATTAAGTAATGGATTAGTGAAATGATGACTCACCACTCATGAGTATAGGGAGGTCCTGGTTTCATGCATGGTTGGACATGAAGATATGTTGAATGGAATGGATTTTTGCAAAATGAAAATTTTGAAGTGGTTCTAAACTATTATTTTGTTTCATTCCATGGAAACTTTTTGTTTTTAAGATAGCTATTTTAGTGTGGAAATTGTGTTATATATTGATATAAACAATTTTAAATTGTTTTATCTAAATTTGTTTCTTTAAATCTACTAACAATGTTCAATTATAGTGGTGTGAGTAGATATTTAATTTATGGTAAATCTACTAAGTTTAATTAATCATCATTTCTTTGTCACTTTGGTGCCTTTGCATAAATCGTTTATCAGGGTACATGTAAGGGTAAAGCATCTCAATTTTCCTGTGGTGATTACTGATACATGGGATGCTTTTTATAGTTAGAGACGGAGCATGTTGGAATATTGGAGTTATGTGGTTTTCATTAAGTTTTGTTGGTATTGTATTCTTCAATTTACTTATATTTTTGCAGTATTCCACTGTAGTACATTATTATGGATTGGTTTTTATATCAATGTTAGTACATAGAGTTAGTTTAAATTCTTATCAAGAATCATGTAGTGGTCTTGGTTATGGATTTTCTAAGTTTTGGTTGTTTTATTTTCAATGAGAAAATTATCCCCCATATATTAATGAACACCTTGGAATTTATGTCTTACCTTTGGACCCTTGGGTATGTTGCTTAAGGCCAAGTAATATCCTCCCACCTTCTCAAGCCAATGAGGAGGGGTGGTATATTACAAGTTATATCTATAAAATTAGCCTACTAAAATATAGTTATAATAGTTATCTTTTAATCAAGAAACAATATAGGGTCAAAAAAATTATTTTAATCTAATTATAGGGGTTACGGAGTTGAAACATATTTCTTTTTTAAAGTGATCGTACACTCCATCCCTTTTTACATGGGTTATATAATATGTGGTTTTATAATTCTATTTTAGTAAAATCCTTAACTAATCCTTTAGTAGTAATATTTTTAATTGATTGAGGGTCCCATTTTCCTAGTATCTTATCCCATATACAAGATTCATTATAAAATTCACTTAAACAAGAAATATATTTGGGACAACAATCAATATAAATCATTATCACAAACTTTGTCATTATACATCCAGAAAAAACTAAAATTTTCATAGAATCATAAACTTATCAAAAAAAAATTTTCAAAAATAAAATTATATCCATCATCAAATAATTGAGAAATTCTTCTAAAATGATGATTTATCCCTTCTTTAAAAAATACTTAAAAATAAAAATAGTACAAGAATTGTCGATTTTATGGATACTAATTATATATCATTTGTGTATTGTCACCAAAGGTTACATGTTCACCATATACCTTTATAAGGTTCATAAATCTTGATTAGTCCACATTCATATGTATAAAAGATCAACTATCTAGATACCATATATTTTTTATGGAACTCATCGTTTAGGTTTCCCATAGGAAAATTAAATAATAAATTACTATTGGTACCCACAATTTTATAAGTCCAAAAATGTTAGTAAAAAATATTTTGGAATTTAAATCTCTTTAACTACCCATATACATACTTTATACTTTTATAAATAGAAAAATATTAAGTCCATAAGAATAATAATTGTTTAAAGTGTTGGTAGAGATTGATCTCTGTAAATTTTATTCTCATAAATTCTCCACTGACGTATCTAGTAACCAATCCGAGTTGTATAAATTGGTGACAATTTTTTACCAAGAATCACAATCAAGGTTTCTACACTATTTAAAATATTTTTAAATACTTATTTTAGTTTCTCATTGTATATTTTGAGTTTATTGTTTTCTAATAATAAATGTGCATTCTTATCTTTATCAATAGAAAATTCTGAATAAAAAAATAGGTAAGGCATGATACTTATTTTAAAATTTATATTTATCATTGATTTCATTGAATGTTATTTATAGAATATTAAATTACACAAATAAACCATAACTAATAATATTTTACTCATTATTTTCATTCTTTGAGAGATTAGAAATATAAATAGGGGATACAAGAATATTATTTAGTACCTCATTTTTGTTTTTCATAAAACCAATGCAAGATTTTTTATCCTTATATTATCTATATGATTAAGATTCCTTAAAATAGTACTTAAATGGACTCTTTGTAGATTTAATTTCCTTATTAATAATTTTTTCACTTTCCTCATATCATTTCTTATATTTCTACATTAGATATCCCCCCTTGTATGTTATTTTATTTTACATTCATAATAAGTTAATTCATCTGATTGATTCTCATTCTTCAAATTCTTATTTTATATATATTGTCTACTATAGCTTTAGTTTTTTTTAATTTCTTCTCTTAATAGAACTTGTTGAATATCCTGGCTAGGTGAGCCATTTCCACATCAATTTAAAAAGGTGATTCAACCATACACGAACCATTATCTTTGATTTTCTCTATTATGTTTATGTTAGAATTCTGAAAATACAATATAGTGAAACATAATCTTATTTCTTGGTGAAAGATATTGAATATCTCCCTTAAATATCTTCCCATTTTAGTAATCCAACTAAAAACCATTCTTCCTAAACTGGGAAAATGAAACATAAGAAATGGGTGGGCTAAGATGAACAGTAAGAGGGAACAACAGATAGATATAATAATAACAAGAGCATAACAGTATAAGAATAAGATTATACCATTTATAAGATCATACCTGGTATATCAAATATCATAATCAAGATACATGGCATAAATATTTGATATTCATAAGACATGAATCTTAAGGGAATCAACAGCATAATCTATGATAAAATAAAAAAGTAATAAGGCATGGAATTGATTCATACACATTGGAATAGAAAATCCTATGCAATGGAAACCTACCAAGACTTCATAACATGTTAGTATTTGGATAGTCACCTATGTACCTTCTTCAGGATTTGAATACCCTCCTTTGTACCCTTTCTTTTGGGCTTGGGATGCTCTCCCATATACCCACTTGTTATGGTCTTGGGATTCTAACTTGTTTACCCTATTGTTTAAGGCATGGGATTCTCTCTTTAATACCCTCTTCTTCTAGGATTGGTATTCCCTTAAATGACCCATCTGGTTTCAGGCTTGGAATGCCCTCTTGTATAAACTCTTGTTTCTAACATGGGATTCCCTTGAATATACACTTTTTTCTGGGCTACGGCACCCCCGCCCCCCATGTACCTTCCTATTTCAGGGTTGGGATGCCCTCTCATGTACCCTATTGTTTTGATCTTTGGATTCCTTCTCATGCACCCTCTTCTTTCATACTTGGGATTCCCTATTGTGTAGACTTTTGTTTTGGGCAATGGATTCCCTACTATGTACGCTCTTATTTCAGTATTGGGATTTCATCATGTGTATCATCTTGTCTCGAGCATGGGATTACCTCCATGTACCCATGTATCTCATAAATAATTTTTCATTACCCATTTCATTAGAGGGATATATAGTTATAACCCTTCACATAATGAAATCATACATGCATATGACCCGATATAACAAACATTAATCATATCTTGACCCATAAAAAGATATGGGTTTCATAAACATTATATCATAACCAATGAAATGAAATCGGTATCATAAAATTTTTATAATACAACCTAAGTAAAAGATACTGGTTTCATAATCATAAAATAACCAATGAATAGAAGAGGTTTTTATAAGTGTTTATCATGGTATAACCTGTGGAAGGGAAATGGGTTTCATAAAAACATGTAATTTTAAATATAAAACATTAAAATAATAAATATAAATGGTTTCCTTAGATCAAATCCCATGTAAATGAAAAACTATTATAAAGTATTTCATCATAGATGGATAATGATATTAAAGATCATTTGTTACATATGTTTTATTTGAAAATATCTTTTTAAAACATATAACTTTTTCAAAATCCTTTTTCAATAAACACATTTAAAACATATAAATGAATCATTAAAATTATTTATAAATTTTTGAATATAATATCCTCTATACAATGGAAAATTCCTTTTAAAATATAAAAAATTTTGGAAAGATTTTAATTTGAAAATAACATTGAAAAAATATAAAGGAATCATTGAAAAACATTTTAAATAGTTTTTAAAATATAAAATTTTTTTAAAACATTTTTCATGGAAACCCACATTATGAAAATATAGAATATTATAAATGACATTTTCTATTAAAAAATACTGTGTAAGCATTAAAATGATTCTTCATAGAAATTATGGCCATGTGGATGTGTTAATCCAAACATGGAAAACATTCCTTCTACACAATAAAATATTTAGAAAAGATCCTCATTTAAAAAACGAAAAGGATATTCCTTTTTAAAAAATTACAAAAAATTTTATAAATTGATAACAACATGTTTTAAAAATTATATTAAAAAATTGAAACCATTTTTATAATACCATTTTTTTGTGAAGAAAAAAATTTTCAACTGTAGATATAAATAAAGTAGAATTTCCTTAAAACACATTATTAAATATCTTATTTACCAAAGAGTTAGAAATGGTTTTAATAAATGGATATATCATGTATGACCATGAAATAATAAAATTAAGGATATTTTTTGAGTAATTAATCATAATATTTAATCAATTTAAGAATAATCATAAAAAAGTTTCATAAATAATGAGATTGTAGTATTAAACCATTACTATTTTGTAACTTTCAATGATAATAATATCGAAATAAAAACATTAAATAAGTTTAAAATATATTTCATATAATTATATTCATGATATAACATGTCAAAGGGAATTATATACACCTCATAGAAAAAAAATATGTGCATAACAAGGCTGGTGTCACAATGAAGGAAAATTGAGACAAAATTATTTTACAGATTTGGTAAAAATTCAATAAGAAACCCCACATAATATAGATAATAAAATAGATATGCAAATAACCGTAAACTTCTTCCAATGGACCGAAGGCCTTCATTTTTTATTGATTTTTGATAATCAACCTTTCAAGGGGTGAGGTGGAACCCTTAAAAGACCCGTAGGCATAAGTATTACATGGCCCGTAGGCCTTAGAGGAATTCATTGCCCGTAGTCTTCAAACATTACATACAACCCAGACAAACTACTTGGAACTGCTCCTCCCCAGCATCTTCATCATGAAATCAGCTCTCCACCTTCGCATGGTTGTTTGGCGAGGCATTTCCATGCATGCACATGCTTGTCCCGATGGCAGGTGTCATACCCTCTCATTCTTGCAATCCATTTAACTTCTACTGTGGTGAAAGATCCTTGCTCATCCTCCTTGTAGAGCTCGTTCCTTGAAGGTTATCTAGATTTCATATGCACTATGTTGGCCAGAAGGGATTGAGGTGGCCCAAAGGCCTTACTGACCTGAAGACCTGGGTGGCCTGAAGGCCTTACAGGACTTAGGGACCAAATCGGTGGCCCGAAGGCCCAAACGGAGGCATATTCCCGGTTTCTAGAGTGCAAAACAGTGCCTGCTACAGTGATTGCCAGTCCCGGCTACAGTACTGCTACAGTACCGAAAATTCTGCCTCTGCCTGGATTTGATCCCTGGTCATTTGGATGCACTTACGAAGTCCTCACCAACTAGGCTAAGGCTCATGTGCCAAATAACCGTAAACTTAATTATAATAATTATATAATATGTTAATGTTTATTGTATACATCATAGAAAATAAATGATTTTTGAAAGAGGCATAAGTCTCGCTGAAATAAAAGTGAGTTGAAAAAACCATTACCATATGTCTTGACATTATTCGTACATGTTCAATACTCTAGTATAATAAATATAAGTTTATTATAAAACTACTAAATACTATTTTATTTTATCTAATAATTTATATGATTTTATTGTGACTATATATTACCCATTTATTAAAAAAATCATGTTAACTCTACATTTTGGGTAATAACTTCTTTCTTTTTCATAAAAGTATTGGCATTTTATTTTTAATCCTCTTAAATAGATCATGATTTACATATTTACATAATTTAATGAGGATATAAATATAATATATATTCATAAGATATATATTTATAATAATATATAAATTATATAAATATGAAATGGAATACAACATTCTTGGAGATGGTAGTTCATACGTACTAATGAACGATGTTTCTGTTTTCTTGACTTATTTAAAGAAGGAATGTAAAAGACATAAATAAATAAATATATATATATATATATATATCATTAAATTGAAATTATTATTTCATACATATCATATAAATTTACTAAACCCATCTTTTATACATTCCATGAGAATTGTGAACGAATCACACCCCTTTGAGGGGACGATAGTCCACATGTCTAAAAACGAAGTTATCATATTTACAAAATCTATAAAGCATGAAGGTATGTTTCATATAATAATTTAAAAATCATAAAAACATCATATATATAATATATATAATATATAAATAAAAATATAATCATTATTTCCAACCTTGAAAGGTGGAAATGGAGTAACGAGCAGCATCAGCTCACGAGGCGGCAGTCCTCCAAACACACGAATGATGATTTTGTGTCCCTTTTGATGGAAGTGTGCATGAGTTTAGGTAGAACACATAACATAACATCATATCAGTATATTTAGGATAAAAAGGTTATTATTTAAGAATTTAATAATCTTAATTGTTTTTGGATAATGAAAATAAAACAAAATACCATGTTGGAAGATGTGACCTCTTCTTTGGCTAACTGTTTTTGGTTTGCACCAAATGGAATTTTTTTGTGGGATTTCTAACCAATGATAGTTTTATATGTTGATAAAATGGATTTTTGAGCTTATTTGGCAATTTTTTGGATGATCCAAAGTTCCTTCAAGGTTGTGAGTAAGTAAGGGGTGAGTTCCCTTTTTATAGTGGATGAGGAATGGCATTCCGTTAAATATAAGAAGGCAAAAACTATTGAGAGGTATACCTTACATCATGTGTTTCCAATAATTTTCCATTTTATATATAGGTAGGGAATTTTTCTAAATATATCAACCCAATATAGTTTTTATAATTTTATACATAATTTATCATTATAAGATTAAAGTTTAACCATAAAGTAAAAATGTTTTTACCTTAATCACTATAAATAATTTCTAATTGCATTAACTAATATTTCAATAAAATAATAAGTTAAACGTAATTTAAATTATAAATTATTATAATTCCAAATAATAAGTCCATTTTTTCAAAATTATAATCATTTAAGTGGAATAAATTAATTTAAAATTAATCATGCATGCGAGACGATATGAAATGTTTTTAAATTGAAAAAGTCCAAATGATTGAAATGTTTTAATATATAATTTCAATGTAAAATTGCTTCCAATGAAATAAATTGGATTAATTTATTTAAAATTTATCTAAATATACTTTATTGAAAAATAAAAATATAATTTAGCAATATAAATATATTATACTAAATAGCAGTTTTCAATTAAAATTAAATATTTTTCACCATTCATAAAAATATGAAACTTCTCTAAAAAATACCAAAAATTCCCTCAATGTAAATTTTGATATCCATATTTAATAAATGTTTTTTTTATTTTTTTCATATAAAAAATATAAAATATATTTAAAATGGGTTTGGAATTAAAAGGCTGTAAAATTTCCTTTTTAAATATTACATATTTTTATTTAGTTAGTTGGATTTATTCTAATATTGTTCCTATAAAATCTATTGGTTGGATATAAAAAAATGATTGAATATGTGTGATATAAATTTAATTAAAAGCATTCACAATTTTTTTTAAATTTATTGAGACAAAATATTATTTTTACATATAAAATTACTTTTATTTGAAAATTAATTACTTTATTCTCAAATATTTATTACTTTAATTTATAACTAATTCATATCTAGAAGGATCAATTTTATATACATGTGTAGATCATATTTTCCCAATTTATTTATTCCTATTGATAAATTCCATTACAATGGCTAAGTGGTAATTGTAATAATATTTTAATGACAATAATAATATTTTAGTTTAGTTTGGTAAAACTCATCCTATCATGTAACGCAAGCTATAGAATGAACTCAAAATTTTTTGTAACACAAGCCCAACATAGTGTTGTGTGTAGTTATAGAAAATCAAAGTGTTGTGTGTAGAAAAGTAATAACCTTGTGTTGCTTGATCTTCATTACCAACTTAGTTCTTTCATATAACACAAGTTATATTCAATGTTGTGGGAAATTAATAATATAAAAAGATTATATTAATTTGAAAAATGAAATATTTCAAAAAATCTCTAGGTATTACATTACACCCCCCCCCCTTAAAATGAATTTCAGCCACAAATTTATTATTGGATTTCAAAGGTTTAATTCTTCAATGTTCCTTTCATAGAAACCCCCATCATAAAAATTAATACTAAGACTTCCTCTAAAATAGGAATTTTGGATCTGTAACAGTTAACCAAAGTGACACATAACTAGGATTCCACATAGAAGAACATAAGTTGGGAGTTAATATTGGACATGTTACAAAAAAAAAATTATTATATAGCATGGTTGAGTTCATTTATCACATAAAAGCGAATGATCAATGGAAAGTTAAGGGCCTCAAAACCAAAATTAAATTTATAAAACCATTTGTTTAATAGAAATGAATATATTAGGATAAATATTTCTAAAAAATTCATAGTTTCTAGGAATTATTTTACTTTCTAGGAAAATGAATAAATATACTAACTTGAATTTAACACATTTTCATATGCACAATCTCATCCATTGGTTATACACTGATCAATTTCCACTTCATATCATACTCTATGAAATGAAGGATAATTTGATAAAACCAAAGAACAAATGGATCATGAGGCCCTAGGATATACTGATAAGTAATTCCATCCATCTTCATGTATCATCAAAACAAAAAAAAACTACAGGTTATCCAATAAGCATAAATTATCATATGTTATGATGATACCAAAAATATAAAAACACTCAAATGATGTTTAACTTAAAACATTTCATAAATGGTTAAACATACAAACCTTCGAAACTATAATTCACCCTTTATTTTTTAGATAATCTCTTATCTTATACCAAAAACATTTTTTTTGAAACATGTGTTCTTCTTTACAACGATAGTATATCAAATGTGACTTCATTATTCCAAAATAAATATAGTTGGAGGTAATCATATGAAAAATCACTATAATATTAACAATAATATTTTTATAGGTCTAAATCATACAAAATAAAGAATTAAATTCCAAACTAAGGAGTGAAGGATAAGTGTTCTTTAATTATTATGATTCACTTCATCCATTTTGATTTCATAATCCTTTCCTTTATCCATTTTTCACAGTTTTTGTTGCATAATATGATCCACATTAGTCATATTATTGGTGCACATGTTATAATAACGGAAAAATACATGAAATTGAAACATTGAAGTACAGGAGGTGCATTCTATGGGGGTTTCACTTTATTCACATCATTTTCTTACTATTTTCCATTACTTGGACATTCAGCCTTTCAATGACCTTCCCTTCAGCACATATCAATTTTATTAGTCCCCATAAGAAAATTCCCTCAATTTTTATTCCCACACTTTCTCCATAATGGAATACTTATTCACTTTTCTCCATAGTTTATAGATTTTCATTCGAACACCATCTTGTTTTTCTTGACAAACCCATGAGATTAATGAGAAACACCAACTTCAATTTCCACATTGATAGCACACCAAAAAAATTATTAATAGATTCTAAATCCACATATTAATAAGACCTTTGGATGATTGGGTTAGAGGATAGTAAAGGATTGATCAGTATTTCATTCATTCTAGATGATAATACCTGAAGAATACCTTTTATGACGTGTAAAATATTCTCTATAGGCACAATCAGATTCATTATCCTTATGCTTATGCTCTAGGAATTATTTTTTCCATCTTTATAAAAAGAATATTATGAAATTAATTACTGAAAAATAATTTCTTTAAATCATCCTATTATATGGAGTAAATTTCATCTTGTCACCTCGTATTCATAATAATATTACACTATCGATCCTCGTAATCTTCTAGACAATAGACTACCAGAGTAACTCTTTAATGATCTAAACACAGCAGAATAGAAAATATCTTTTCAGTGGTATGGATCCATTTCTTATAATCTAATGGGTCAACTATATCACTGAATGATGCTAGGAATTTCCTCATGTATTGCTAAAAAAATTGTTCTCTCATTTTCTCATTTGTATATTCACCATGATTCATAGCTTTTGATATCTATGTGAGAATTGAAACAAGGTTTTTCATTCCATCTCCCATAAGATTTAATTTCTCAGGAGGAAAACCGACCCAATTTATATTTAATTCCTCATTTACATGGTTCCATCAGGTTACATCCATTAACTAAAACCAAGAAAACATAGAGAAAGAAACCATCATCACAATGGGGAACCATATAATCATGGAAAAAATTTATATCAAGTCTAAATCATTAAGCCTTCATTTTCTAATCTATGACACATTAGTTTTGTCATTAATAGTCATTATATATTTAAACACTTCATGATGGTTCATATGGAGTTTGTAAAAATTCCAAAGAATGTCCCTTGGGAGTGTATCACTGGGAGTGTAGTAACTCTTTTTGTTTTGAACCAGTTCCTAATAAAGTTTATCTTAAAATGGTTTTTTAAAGGTTGTTAACCATATGTATCTCTATTCCAAATCCATATCGACTTGTAGTATCTATAAAGGGATGTATTTATATGAAACCACTCACTCAATCATTTAGCAAAATTCTAGGATATTTTTATATACTTTAACTCATCCCCAAACATATCGTTAGAGTTATCAGTTGACATATCCTTAGACCTATTCAAAGGTATCTCACTACAGTTTTATCTTCTTAGTTTACAAAGTTTTACTAAACCATTACTTTGATACCATATATAGCAACCTAGGATAGACATATATTGATATTACATCATTTCGGATGAATATTCATCACATTACAAAATTACTTTCCCAAGGATAGAAATATTTTAGTGTCTTTAGAAACATGGAAAGATAATCTTCTAAATTGGAGAAAGATCAAAGAAATAAATCTTAAATATATTCCCCTTTTAGTAATCATACATAAAACCTTTCCTCATAACATAGGGAAAGGAAACATAAGAATGGGGTGATCTCAGATGTACAGTAAGGGTAAAAGTTATATATGTAATCATAACATGACCATAAGGGTATTAGAACAAGATCATAACATTTTACATAATACCCTACAAATCAAATATCATAATTAAGAGTCATTGAATAAATATTGATAGTTCATAATACATTAATAAAAAGGGAATCAAGATTGTAATCCATGATAGAGAAAAAGTGGATTACTACATGGAATTGGGGAATACACATAATAATATACAATCCTATATTAATGATACCTAACAATACCTTAATAAACATGTTAGGATTGGGATAATAACTTCTTTAACTCTTTAAGGATAAGTATTCCCTCTTATGTAGCCTCTTAATTCATGATTTGGATACACTCGCATGTACCCCATTTTTTGGATTGAGATACTCTCTTATGTACCCTATTTAATTAGTCTTGGGATGCTCTCATGTGTACCCTATTTTATCGGGCTGGGGATTACCTCCCATTTACCCTCTTGTTTAAAGATTCTATTGCCCTCCCATGTACCATATAGTTGCAGGCTTAGGATGTCTTCCTCTATACACACTAGTTTCTTTCTTTGGATTCTATCCTTTTTACACTCTTGTTTTGAGCATGGTATTACCTCTCATTTACCATCTAGTTTTTGTCTTTGGATACCATCCAGTGTACTATCTTTTTTAGTTATGGGATTCCCTCCCATATGCGATCTTGTTTTGGTCTTGGGATTACCTCCATTTTACCCTCTTGTTTTCAGCATGGATTTCCCACCTCTGTAACCTTTGATCTCATAAAACATTTATCATTACCTAATGCATTAGTCGGAGGTATAGGTCCCACCCATCACATAATGAAGTCACGCATTCATGTTCCACAATATAATCAAAAACCCATCATTTCATAACCCATAAAAAGAGATTTTTTACACAATCATTATATTTTAACCCATGAAATGAAATGGGTGTTCTAAAAATTACATCATATAACCTATGGAAAAGTGACAGGTTTCATAATCATGGAATAACCCATGAATGGAAGACAGTTTCATAACTGTTTTACTATGGTATAATCCGTGAAAGAGAGGAAAGATTCATAAACCGCATTTCATCTAAGACATAAACCACTAAAAGAAAGAATAATAATGGTGCCCCTAGAATATATCTAGAGAAAATCATAAACTATTTCAAAGGAGGTTATCTTATATAGAGAATTTTTTTTCAAGATCACATAAAACATAATATTTAATTGGAAATAACTTTCTAAAAAATTTAACATTTTCAAAACACTTTTCATCAAAACCACTTTTGAAAAACTAAAGTAATATATAAAAAACATTTAAAACATTATTGAATAGAATATAAAATCCTCTCATAAAAATTATTTTTATAACATAAAACATTTTGAAGATATTTTCCATTCAAAATAACCTTGAAAACACATTAAGTAATGATTGAAACCCACTTTAAATGCTTCTTAAAATATAAATTTGTTCTGAAAACCATTATCATTGAATACCAATTTAAAACTACGAGTTTACTTATTATTATGAATAAAATTTTCCTTTAAAAGTAAAATTTTCAACATTCAATGTTATCTTTAAGTAAATTATGGTCATGACCACCAGTAAATCCATTAATTCTGAACATTCCTTTTGCACCGTAAAATGTTTTGAAAACTGCCTTGATCAGAGAATGAAAATGAGGTTCCTTTTAAAATTTATTTTATTAAAATGTTAAAACATAGTTAAAAATTCATTTTATAAATTCTTGTAAAATATTTTTTGAAATTTTTTTTAGAAAACATGGTTTTGTGAATAAAAAGAATTTAGGACTGAATATAGAAATAAAGTCGGATTATATTAAAAAAACATTCTTAATTATATTAAGTAACAAAGAGTGGTAAAATGGTAAAAATAAATTAATTTATCATGGATAATGAGAGGATACAATAATCATTACTGTTCTTGAGTCATAGAACATAACATTTCATCAATGTATGCATAATCATAAACAATCTCGAAAACTTATGAGATTGTATCCATAAACTATTATCACATTAGGAAACCTTGAATCATAATAATATGTAAATGAAAAAATAAAATTAAGCTTAAAATGTCATTAAGATATTCATATTCATGATATAAATTGTCAAAGGGAAGAATATACACCATAGAAAAATATTGGTTCATAACATGGCATGTGTCTCAAAGAAGTAAAATTTAGACAAAATTACTTTACTAGTTTGGTAAATTTTGAACCATAAACCCCATGAAATAGAGATCATAAAAATGAAATGTGAATAAACATAAATTTAATTATATCAATCAAATGATACATTCATGGATAGTATATACACCACAGAAAATAAATTAGTCATGAATAAGTAATAAGTATCAGGAAAATAAAAGTGAGATGGGAAAACCCAAACCTTATGTCGTGACATTATTCATACAGGTTCAAACCTACTCTATAATAAAAATAATTTTATTATACACATACCATAAAAAAATATATAATACCATATATGATTTTATTATGACTTTATATTACCTATTTATTAACAATTCCTTGTTAATGTTACATTTCAGGTGATATCCACATTGTTTTTCATACAAGTTTTGAATTTTTATTCTTGATCCTCTTACATAGTGTTAGAGTAGGCGTACTATAGAAAAGTGTTTGTACTTTTATTACATGATTATTTGATATATTCAATATATTATTAAACATATTATTACATATTTTACATTGTTATGTATGATGATAAAGTAATAATTTCCTAGAGTATTTGTCATATTGGTAGGTTTATAGTAGTTCTTCTCTATGATGAGAACCATGAAGTGATTTGAAAATACAATTAATATTGTTCTATGGTTGGATAACAAAAAATTATTGGAAACATAGTATAATGACAATTAGATGTGAGTACTCGTAATAATATTAGACTTCTTATGATGAAGATTTCACTTGGTAATGTTCAAGAAGGTAGATTATGACAACAGCCCACCAGTCAGAATTTGACTTATTTTAGTGTCATCAAATAATCCTATCTACGAGTGTGTGTAATAGTCCTTAGACATTATGATTATCATTAATTCATGTCCTGACTCACACATGTATATTTTTTGATGAAAACCATCACGCCATATGTTGGTAGGAAGTATGGTAAATTGGGCGCAACATGAAAGAAATGTTATTAATGGATAACTAAAAGAATGATTTTTCACTTTCATATTTATATAGGTTGATATCTAGACCCATTGTTTGAAATAGAATAGTCACCCTAAATTCCATGCCTATGGTGTAATGATGATATTATTTTAGACAGTCAAAGAATGATGTATCAAGCACATAGGTTTATGATACCATCATGCAACCTACTTTATGAGACATTATGAAAAAAGGGATTATGTTACATAGTGAGTATTTGTATGATTTTTTCATCATTGTGACATTAATTTCATTCTCTTTGGTGCCTTAATGAGTTGATAGAATGAAATACTGGACTTTAGCCAATCCCACCAAATGTTAGTGAGAAAGAATCCTAGAGGGCACACACTAAGTGTTTATGGTGGTCTCGATTTAATTATATTTGAATTTAATTAATGGAATAAATATTATTCTCCAGAATGAGGAATAATTTTATTTATGTTATATTGATTTCATAAATTAAATATACATTTATTCACCTCATTGTGAATAAAATATATTTATTTATTTTATTGAAGATTTAATTAATACATATTAACTAGTTTCTGGATAAAATATTTATTTAGTAGAATAATATATATTTGGGTTTTCAATAAATACTAGAGGAGTTTGAATAGACCAAGAATGTGTCTGGTGCGAAAATATTTTTTTACTAGTTGGTAAATATTTTTTATCCATTTTTCACAAGTTGGTGCACCCCAAACAAATACTATTATTATTATTATGTGGCATCAGATTTCATTCATAGTTATAATTATATTTAATGGTTATTCTACAATTAAATTTTCTAACCAAAATACAAACTCTATAAAAAGATTGATATGCCTATTATGTAATTCTTTAGAAACAAATTCTATGTTTGGGAATAGAAAATTTTTGTGCACAACAAATTCTCTCTCAAATCTCCCCCCCCCCCTCCCCCTCTCAAGAATGAGAAACCCAAGAGAAAATTTCTACAAGACTGTAGAATGAGAAATCAAGAATGAACAACATGGGATATTCGATTTAGTGTGCTTTCACCTGAATAACCAGTGGCATTTCTCATAGACCATTGAAACATGTTTGGATCACTATTAGAAGCATTCTACCCTTGGAGCCTCACAAGAGTAATGGAGAAAATTCGGAAGATCATTTTAGGGTGATCAATAATCCTCAATGAAGAATGCTCCAAAGAATAGGTATTTATTTCTTCATATATTAAATAAATTAATTATAAATTTTATGTTCAAGATCCTTTCTCTTAGTTTGGTTCAATGATTATTAAATGAAATTTTAATATATCACCCACCAACGCATGCTTCCACTACTCCAGAATCCAATAAGTGGTATCTGAGTGGTCACGTTTAAATTTATAATTATTTATTTGATTTTTGATCTACATGAAATTGTGGTAAGATTCCATTTCAATGTATTTTTTAATTAATCTGATTTTAATTAACATGTTATCAACATATTAATATTGTTAGTTTCATGTTTCATATTAATAATGGTTTAAGATCAAATGAAGAATGACCAAGGATGTCATCACGAAATGCCAAATCAGTTTCCAGTAAAACTGGGTTACAATGCATGTTGTAGGAGAACGCACTATATACCCTTGTGAATTGTATCTAGATTTTATGACTAATTAATTACATGAGATGATTTTATTGCACACCGCATGTTGACCAGGCCAACCTGGAACATAGTATTTAGATACAGGGTGTGTAATTGGCATGTACACACAATGTAGTATTGCCTTTTAAACACACCAATGTCCCAGGCCTGTGACATAGATATACAACAACCGATGTACAAGGTGTGTAACTATATTTACACACTATGTAGTCTCCCAATAATTGAAAGTTTTTAAATTGTATTAAATTTGAAATTAGATAATTAAAACCTTATTTTATTGATATGCACATATTTGTGTGTGACAATTTAGTGATGTTTTTACAAAATTTTAAATTCTCAATTAATTTGTTATAGTTAATATGACATTATGGGTTATGACATTTATTTTCCATAAATTCCATTAATTATAGGTATCACGAAATAAGAACAGATTATCATTAAGATGAAAGAGAATTAATTAGTTAATGAATTAATTAATTAATACAAAGGCATTTATCTTAAATAAAAAAAGAACAAATAATGAAATGAATGATACCCATTTATTTTATGCATATTCGTTGCATGTTTTCCGATTCATGAGATTGAACAAGACCTATGTATGTGTTGGAATTTATTTAATTAAATTTATTGCATGGTTTCTCAATTATTTATTATAAAATTAAATGAATGCATGCGAGTCATCCCTCCCTCCATTATTATGTAGGACCTATGTGTCCAAGGATATTTCTGTAATTCCCTTTAGCAAATCCATTGATTCTCCTCACCTATGTGTGATTAATAAATATTTATAATTGATGAAGCGTCTTGAGGTGAGTGGGGATAGCTCAAGATGGAACCATAATGACCCCAACTCAGTGATTTATAGGTGGATACATTGAATGTTGTAGCTCATCCCATGTATGGAATATGAAGTCATTTCCACTATGTCATAGGTTGATTTAATGTATGTTCATTAAATGAACCATTAGATAAGCTCATGATCATTTCATATAATTATTAATTTATTTTATATCAAATTCAATAAAATTATCATTAATTATGCAAGACCACGATAATAAAAATTAATGAATTAATATATAATGATAAAATTTAAATACAATTTATTATGCATAAAAGATTTATCCAAAAATGTTCATTATTTTAGTAAACATACACTTAAATTTTATCAAGACACGTAAAGGATAAAACAATATAAAAATTTATAAACAATAAGAAAAAATCCCTTAATTTAATATTAATTTAGACTAATCCTTTCATTACATGATTAGGAAAAAACTAAATCGAACTATGTGTTTGACCAACCCTTATTAGGACACTTACTTTTATTAGGGGATTTATTATGAATGTTTCTGGTCGACATAACCATTTTATATCAAGAGGAGTATCCCATGGTAGGCTTGGTGTAATTTAGTGGCATGTGACGTGAAAAATCCAAGTCCTAATTTCTGTTTTATGGAGTCCACTCAATGGATCACGGAGCTGCTAGCCCATAGTTAGCAATGAAAAATCCACCTAAATACCTTCAAAATATCTTTACCAACCCTTTCTAGGGTTATACGACATGGAATATGGATCCTTTCCCCTAGAGTATCCTAGAAACAAGACTTTCCATGTTTAATGGTGAGGGATATTATGACTTGATAAAATAGTGGGGGATTTAATAAAATTAATTGATTATTACTCACAAAATCTATAACCAAGAAAGGTACAAATAATCTACTCTTTTAATTTTAGAATAAAATGAAAATATCACTGTCCCTATTAGAAAATTTTCTAAAGGAAATCCCCTCACATAATGTAAATTATAGGAATAGTTTAGATGCCTTCAGGTTGTTCTACTCCATGAATAGAAATCTTATGTTTTTAAATCCTCAATTCCTGATTATCCTACTCAAAAGGCTAGTGATGAAGAGTTATTAGTCTAGAAAAAACATATGAATGACATGTCCAAAATTTAATATTTTATGCTTTATTTTATTTATAGTATACTCATGAAGTCTTATAAAAATATAGATGCATATAGAATGCTTGAGGACCTCAATAGTGTTTACCAGTAGACAGCTAGACAGAAATGGGTTGAGATGTCAAAGGTGCTCTTTTATAGAAAGCATGGATAGTGTTACCTAGTAGGGCCTCATGTATTCGAGATCATTGGATACATTGAATTCCTAGAGTTTCAATAGTTTAAACCCCCCCCCCAAATAACTGGGCACTTATCTCATTCTAGAATCACTCCCATAGAACTTCTCTAGATTTGTTTTGAGTTTTAATATGAAAAAAATTGAGAAGCCACTACTAGATCTTCTTATCCTCATTCACCAAGTAGATATATATATATATATGAAGAGAAAAAAGCCTTATGTCCTTCAGCTGAAAAATTTAAAGGGAATAAAAAGATAATTATTCCCAAAACACCTTCACACCCTTCCCAGAAGATGACGGTCAAAGGGGAAGCATGAGACCATGATGCTATCATTGTTTCATGTTCCAAGAAGGGACACTGGAATAAAAACTCAACACTTCTAAAGAAGAGAGGGGAAGATTTAGGTGTGTTTTTTATCAAGTGCAATTTATCTATATCTAAAAATTGGTTATTATAGTGGTTCTCACATATGTATTCAAATATTGGAACCAAGTAGATTCAGAAAATTTTACTAAGGGGAGGTAGATCTATGAGCATCCAACGAACCTAAACTTGCTGATGTAGCTATTGGGTACTACCACCTCACATTACCAAATAGAATGATCTTGAATTTAAAGTGTTTTTATTATGTACCTTCAGTTATCAAAATAATAATTTTTGTATCCAGACTATAAATAGATGGATTCTTTTTAAAATTTGGAAATAAATTTTTCTTATTTTGTAAAGATATCATTTTTATGGTAGATAACATTTACAAAATGGTCTTTAAAATTTGGATTGCTGGACCCATGTAATGGAAATCGATAATGAAGTTAATTCACATGACTCACACCACACCAAACATTATCATCATCCATTAGGTCAGGTAAATGAAAACGCTTGGCAAAATTACATCAAGATGGATATTTAGATTTTTTTTTACTCAAACCACTTGTTGTATGTCATGCATGTTTACAAGGAAACATGGCCAAATATCCATTTAGTTGGAAAGGAGAAAGGGATAAAGAGATTCTTGAAATAGTTCATACTGTTGTGTGTGGACCATTTTCTATTGAAGTGAGGGTGGGTACTCGTACTTCATAACTTTTACTGATGATTTCAGTAGATATGTATGTATTTACTTAATGAGGTATAATTCAGATTCTTTTGATAAATTTTTTGAATAAAAGAATGAAGTTGAAAACCATCATGGTATAAAGATTAAGTAACTCCACTCCGACCGAGGTAGATAATATCTTAATCAAGATTTCATTGATTACTTATGGGAGTTTGGGATCCTATCCCAACTCACTCCTCCTTACATGCCCTAGTGGGATGGTGTAAGAAAAAGGAGAAACTGCACCTTATTGGACATTTTGAGATGAATGATGGGTTATGCAAGTATTCCATTATTCTTTTAGGGGTATTTTTTACAAACAGTGATACAAGTACTAAACCAAGTACCAACTAAATTGATAAATGGTGTTTAATATTAATTTTTTAGTGGAATAAAACCAATTTTATTAAATTTACATGTGCGTGGAAGAGAAGAGTTTATTAAGGAATCTTCAAGTAACAAACTTGCACCCTGATGCACAAAGTGTACATTTATAGGATACCCTAATGAAATATGGGGATATTACCTATATAACTCCTTGGAAAAAATGGTTATAGTGGTAAGACATAGAATATTCCATGATAGGGATCACCTCTCAAAAATATATAGTGTATGTGAGATAAACTTCAATGAAGTTGAGGGTCAAGTCTTATAAGAGTTGTTACATGATCAGATTCCACAATGCCCGGTTGAAGAAGAAACTATTCTAGAGACACAAGAACTGTGTGAGGGTAAGAGAGAGGTTAGGGAATCACAATATTTTTGTTTTCATGTTACTAATGATGGTGACTCATTATTTGTTTATAATAATTTTCCTTTAACCAACAAGGAAGCATTAAGTGGAACAAGTATTGTCAAGTGGAAATAATCCATTAATTCTAAAATTGATTCCATATAAAAAACCATGTCTGGATTTTGGTAGATCCCCTAGTGGGTGTAAGGATTGTTGGTTGAAAATGAGTATTCCGGAATAAAATAGACATGGAAGGACATGTTAGTACCTATAAGTTGTGATAGTTTGTAGGAGGGTTTAAATAGCATCATGGTATTGACTATGATGAAACCTTTTCACTAGTTGAAATGTAGAAATACATTATAATTCTAATTTCAATTGCGGATTATCATGGCTATGGTATTTGGAAAATGGATGTTAAAACAAACTTCATTAACTAGAACCTTCTGGATGATGTCTACATGAATCAATTTGAAGGATTTGTGACTCTAATGGATGAAAATCAGGTATGATAGATTCAAAAGTCTATTTATTGATTATATTAAGCATCCAGGTTATGGAACATTATTTTTAATGAAGCCATAATGGAATTTGGTTTCAAAAAGAACAAATGTGATCCTCCTGTCTACAGGCGGTTTAGTATGTGTGTAGTAATTTTCTTAATAGTATATGTTGATAACATATTTCTTATTGGAATTAAAATAAAAATCTTAATTTATATTTAGGCATGGTTGAATAAATTCCTTTCCATGAAATACATGGGCGATGCAGCATATATTCTTGGGATCAAGATCCAGTTTGATAGAACCAATAGGTTTCTTGGTCTAAGTCAAAGTACATAAATTGACATGATACTAAAGATATTCAGTATGGAACAATCTAAGAGGGAAATGTTTCTAGTGTAACATGCAATTATTCATTCCAAGGAAAATTTTCCACAAACCATTGAGAAATAAAATATAATGGTAAGGATAATATATGCATAAGCAATTGGTTCAGTCATAGATGATATGATATATAATAGGCTTGATGTATGTTATGCATTAACTGTACGAAGAAGATATCAAGATGATCCAAGTGATCACCATTGGATGCAATTCAAGACTATCCTTAAGTATTTGAAGCATACTAAGGATATGTTCTTGGTTTAGAAAGGATATGAGTAACTAGTCATCTGGGGATATACAGATGCTAGTTTCCAAACTGATAAAGATGAAATGAACTCACAAATGGTATATATCTTCACATTAAATATAGGTCTTGTGAGATAGAAGAGTTAAGAGGTTCTGGTTGCAGACTATACAAGAGATTCGAAGTATATTACATCTTCTGAGGTAGCTAAAGAAGCTATTTTGATGCTCAATTTCATCTAAGAACTTAATTTGGGTACCTAGCTATAAAGATCTCATCACACTCTATTCTGATAATACTACAGTTTTGGCTCCTGTTAAAGATCCAATGTCGCATTAGTAGATGAACCACATTCTTCAGAAGTATCATCTCTCAGGAGATTTTTTTTAGAGTTGATGTTGTAGGGAAATTATTTCCAATGAAGAAAACATAGAGGACCCCTTTATTAAATCCATGAATCATCAGAAACATATCTATCATGTGAGGTCTAGTGAATTAAAAGTCGTATTCAATTGGCACTAGTCCAAATGGGATTTTTTAGACTTGGTGACCTAAAACAAACATTTTTTTCTTTTATTACAAGAATATTTGATGTATTAAATATTAAATTAAACAAATTATTACATATTGTTCAAAAAAATTCATGACCATAATATAATAATGTTTTAAAGTATTTGTTGAATTGATAAGGTCATAGTAGTTCCCCACTATGATGAGAACCACGAAATGATTTGAAAAAAATGTTAATATAGTTAGGTGGTTGGATAAAATACTATGATGGGACACATGGTATATAGACTGTCAGGTACGAGTACTCATTAGCAGATGAGACTTCTTCATATGAAGTTCTCACTTGGTAATCTCCAAGAAGAAAGATAATGAGAACAAGCCTTCCAATAGGAATTCCACTTGTTTTGGTGTCATAAGATATTTCTATTTTCAAGCCTGTGTAATGGTCCTTAGATTGTAATATTATCATTAATGAATATCACAACTTTTTCACTTTGAATTTCTAATGAAAATCGTCATGCCAAATGTCGATGCGAAGTGGGGTATGTTGGGTGCATTACGAATGACATTCTATTAATGGATAAGTCAAGGAAGGATTTTTCCATTTTGTATTTATGTAAGTTGATATCTCAACCCTTTGATCGAAATAGAACCTTTTCCCTAAATTCCATGTCTACGGTATAATGTTGAGTATGTTTTAGATAGTCAAAGAATTATGTATCAATAATATAGCATGATGAAACCATAATGAAACCTGCTTTCTAAGGTATTATGAAAAAGAGATTATATTAAACAATGAGCATTTATATGTGGTTTTCATCTTGTGATGTTAAGTTATTTCTCTTTGGTGCCTTGACCTATTACTAGATAGTAATATTGGACTTCAGGAAAGCCCACCAAATGCAGATCAGAAATAATCCTAGTGGGTCACACACTAAGTGTTTCTAGTGCTCTTGGTTAAATTCTATTTGAATTTAATTAATGGAATAAATATTATTTTAATGTCCCAGAAATTCTGTGTTATTTTTTTTTAAATTAAATGGAATTATATTGAGACCAAAAACATATAAGGCACCTGATTTTGAGGCCTAGTGAGCCGAAAATAGAATTTTTACCTTTTTTAGTTCATTTAAATAATGTTTTGAGTGGGTTTCTATAACATATAAATAGGGGCTTAGAAAAAAAATCATAGGGCACTGTTGAACTCAGAACAGTGGGATTCACATAGAATGGACTTACCCTCGACCATTGTGGGTTGAGGGAAGAAGATATTTTTAAGACATTTTATGAAAAAGTTAAACAAAAACTTGTTTTATATTATTTTCGTGAATTATTCAAATCGTAGAAACTCAATGATTTTCCAACCATTAAAAAATGAATATGTAGTTTCATTAAATGGAGCAGCGTAACAACTTCTTAACAGAAATGTAACCGAAATTTTGATTCTTGTTTCGTCCTTTAATGGCCAATCAGACAATGTGGGATTGTTGGCACAATCCTGGTTCTACTCCTAAGATCTAGTGGGTGATGACGATTAATTCCAATCCCCCTTTGAATGGATCATCACCGATGATGATCGACCAATGTCTATAAAATGAGGATTGCAGAAAGACAAATTCAACGACAACGTTCATCACCATCAAATGATCCGACACAGGTTGGGGTTTTCTTTGTGCTTGAGTTTCCCCATTCTTCATTTTAAAACAAAAAACACGATTTAAGCAAAAAACAGATTGATTGGCAGGTCGATTATTCATTTGGGAGGGTACTCTTTTCTCAGGATTGCATCAGCATTATATTGTGATAGAGCTTCAATCCTTTATCCACTATTTCAAAACCTCTAACGAGGTGGGTGCATGTTGACACAAACAAGGACCTTACCTCTCGTCCTTGTACATCTTTGTGAATTCTTCATGTCCTTATCTTCAAAATGGAGTAAAGGCAGATTTGAGGCCGTCGCAGGGATTATGTCATCCCATAAGGGCACAAACATCATGAAGAACGGACCACCAGAGTGGACCCGGTGGTCCAAGGATGTAGTCATCGGTGCACTAGCATCGATGGCGGCACCAGCAATCATCGGTGGTGGCCTGCGGTGGCAGTCGTGGGCAGGTGGCGGCACTCCATGATGGGTGTGTCGAGAGGCAGTATGTGGTTGGCTCAGGTCGTGGCATAGGGGCAGGACCCACCAGCCTCCATGCTAGAACCAGGTAGACATGGCCACCTGGCTGTGTCATAGTCATTGTTGATGTGGCACCGCGCCACATTGCACGCGGAAAGGCCACAGTCAAATGATCAAGGGGCAAGAGGTTGGACCCTACTTCCTATAGCATCCTTGCAATGAATGAGCTGGGGCCCCTGGCAGTTTGGGTAGGATATGGGCCGTCCCAGTGGGCCATACCCACAACCCAATGGGCATGCGGCCAACAGGCCATGCCAAACCCGATTCGGGTCAATAAGATGAGGTTGGACCGGACCTGGACCTAACCGACCCCTTTTCTTAAAAACTCTAATAACATTAAAATTGTATGTCTGGTTGATGAGTCATTTGTGGAGTTTTCACCCTCCCGATGAGGTGGTTATTTTTTCATGATCTAAGCAGAATTTCTTAGAAGTTGAAATATGACGACTGGCTTGAAGAGTATATTCTACCAGAATCAAGAGTGCTTCATGCATGAAGCTTGCGGCTGGCTGAGATGAGAAGATAGTGACCCTGCGTGGTTTAACTCCTAGAGACTCTATGTGGATTAGCTCATAGAGACCCTATTTGGGTCAGGTCCTAGAGACCTTGTGTGGATCATCTCCTATCAACCCTATATGGATCAGCACCTAGAAACCCTTTGTGGATAAGCTCCTAGAGACATTGTGTGTATCATCACCTAGGGACCTTGTGTGAAGCAGCCCCTAGCAACCCTGTGTGGATCAGCTCTTAACGACCTTATCTAAATCATATTCTAGTGACCATGTGTGGATCATCTCCAAGAAACCCTTTGTGGATCATCTCTTAGAGACCCTATGTGGATCATCTCCAAATGACCTTTTGTGGATTAGCTCCAAGCGACCCTATGTGGATTAGCTACAAGTGGATTTGTGTGACCCACAAAACCCACGGAACTCATCTAGGATGAGTACATCAATATCCCAAGGTCCTCATTATTATAACTGATAGTTTTATTTTTTTTTACTTTGTATTATACCTTGTATGAGATGTCTCACTTTGTGATCATGCGTCGTGGATTGCTTTGTGGTATTTCCTTTTTGGTTTGGGGTTCCTACTCGGTATTTTGTTTAACCCATGCACAGGATTCTCCCACACATGTTGTGTCTGGTGCAGATGTCTGATGACATGGAAGAGGACTTTGTGGCCCATGACTAGGTGGTGCTCAGTGAGATCATGAAGGCAGGAAATGCTTCTAAAGCTTCTGGTGGCTACTCTATTCTTAACCATCAGGTGTGGTTTTCAGCGGACATCATTCGATAGAACTTGTACATTCTCTTGTTACATTTGCCTTTTTTTGGGTTTCTATTCTGGTCTATTCACTTTCAGTCGTACCCTTTACTCTCACTGGTTATTTAGTAGCATGCATGTTCTCTTTTCCAGTTTTCTTGGGATGTGGTTGTATGTGCGTGTGTACAGGTACTCAGGAAAATGCCTCCCACTTCCAGTTTCATGCCTTCGATGCTAGTCACTACCCCCAGGACTTCGGGAGGAGGGTTTGGGGAAGTCACGAAAAGGGCCCCAGGGGATGGGTTGTGATAAAGTGGTATCCAAGGTGGTCACTTCTATATATATGATTGGGGAGTCTATTATTTTGTTTTTCAGCAATAGTATTAAATGTTTTGAGTTCAACATTCATATTTGGGGAGTTAAGTGTTGGTGCGGAAGTCGACGTATCCATACACTAGGACCTTGAATTCTATTTTTCTGCTCTATACATAAAAACGCCGGTTGGATGCAACATATTGGAATTGAGTTTTTCCTCATGTTATTCTTGAATTAGAGTAATCTCAGTTAGTATAATCTATTGATCATGGTACATATGGATCTGTTTTAGGATGCCTCCATGTAGACAGCTGGCCAGGATTCCGATATGTGGTCTTAAGGATAGCTCGCCTAGCGATGAGGCGATGGTTTTGGGATGAGTGCTAGAGACGGCCCCACCGGGTGGTGCACGGGTGTTACCACCACCCGTTGGTCAGCATCTACTATAGGAATTGCCAGTAGATGATGTAAGTAGGCTTAGAGCCTTATATGAGTTTCAGAGACAGAGACCTCCCAAATTCATGGGAGAGACAAATCATCAGGTCACTGAGGATTGGCTGGAGGCAGTGATGTGGGTCTTCCGCTTAGTGAGGACACTACTTGACCAGATGGCGATCTTAGCTGCGAGCCTTCTTCATGACATGGTAGGGATATGGTGGTGTTCTATTATTTAGACTCATGATGGAAAAATCCTCTCCTGGTCTAACTTCATGTGAATTTTCTGGGAAGATTTTTTCCCCATGACCTTGCACTCAATGCACATACAAAAGTTGGCTCTCCTAAATCAGTGCAACATGTCAGTGGATGAGTACTATTCCATGTTTACAGACCTCTTCCAATACTCTACGGATATGGTACAAGAAGCTTTCTTCAAGGCCCATACCTTTGAGTAGGGAATATAATGGGAGATCAGGGCATAAATAATTTCCCTCAGTATCCCCACTCAGACTGGAGTGTTTGAGGGAGCCCTATTGCTAGAGAGCTTCATTGTAAATAAGGCACTGATGATGGGAGCCACCACCGGGCGACTGGTGGACAAGTCATCCATGGAGGGAATCTGACAGATAATGAAGAGTTCCAAATGGGTTATACCATTGGGAAGGTGACCCCAAGGCATGGGATTGGTGATGTGAGGCCACCATAGTAGTGGGGTTCAACAAAGGGGTAGAGAATTCTACACATGCGGCGAGCAGAGGCACATGGCTCATGACTTCCCGACTCACTAAAAAAATGATCAGTAGGTGATAGAAGGGTAGCTGAGGTAGTAGTATAGGTTCAAGTGAGGTGTTCCATTGGGTGGTGGACATGGCAGGGGAGCAAGCTGAGTGGAATGCGGTGGATGACGGTTTGAGTTTCTACCACCACCACCCCAGGTGGTCCACCACGGGCTCTGGGAGCCGACGGATAGGGCCGAGGCCATCTCCAAGCGATGAAGTCCTATGAAAAGGACTCTTTGGAGATGATTAGAGTTATGATCTATGTATTATTCACCTTGTATGTGGTACTTATAGATATAGGTTCTAGTAACACTTTCTTTCCCCCATTCCTTGTTCAAATCTAGTAGATTCAGGTGGAGTCTTTGGCTTAATCATTACGATTAGAGACTCCTACGGTAGAGGAATTGACGATTACACATTGGTGTCCGCAGTGTGAGCTTACTCATGGTGGCGAGAGTTGTGGATGGGATCTCCTAGTAGCGGATTTGAGTGCTTAGGATGCCATATTAGACGTGGACTGTTTTTCCACAGTTGATGCTCATATTGACTGTATTAGGCATAGAGTGGGGTGTATCTGTAATGATGGGACAAGGTTTTCCTTCATCAGAAAGAAGGGGACTCTAGTAGCATAGGACAATCTCTCTCAAAGGAGGGTACACTTGATAACTCATTAGTTGGATATCCTCACCCTTGGTGTGATAGATGAGAGGGGTCCAAAAATTCTAATAGTGGTGGAAAAGTATAAGGATTTCATTCCAAGGGATGTTATTGAACTACCTCCACGTAGGATGGTAGACATCGGCATTGACCGGTACCCCATGACGACTTTGATATCCACACCGGCATATCAGATGGCTCCTGGGGAGATTTCTGCGTTGAGAGTAAATCTAGTGGACTTGTAGGTTAAGGGATTTGTGAGACCTAGAATTTCACCATGGGAATCCCTAGTGATGCTTTCAAAGAAGGCAGACTGGAGCTTGAGGTTATGCGTGGATTTCTAGAACTGAACTAGGTGACTGTGAAAAAACAATATCAACTGTCAATAATTGATGACCTCTTTCACTAGATGAATTGATTGAGGTGGTTCTATAAGATTGACATTGGCTTAGGCTATCACCAACTTCGGGTACGGGATGAGGTTGTATTGAGGATATCCTTCAGCTGCAGGTATGGCCAATACAAGTCATTGTTGATGCCCTCCGGCATGACCAATGCCCCAGCAGTGTTCATGGGACACATAAATAGGATCTTCCAACTATAACTCAGTTGTTTCGTGGTGTTATTCATTGATAAAATCTTGGTGTACTCAGTATTAGAGGAGGATCATGCTACACACCTACGGGTAGTCCTGTATACACTCCGAGAGCACCAACATTATAGGAAGCTCTTGAAGTGCCAGTTCTTGATTCGGGAGGTCTGCTTTCTAGGAAAAGTAATCTCGAACGACAAATATTCACTCAATATAGCAAATATAGAATAAGAGAATTATTGGGAGATACCTAGGTGCGTGGTAGAGGTGAAGCGTTTCATAGGTTTGGCCAGATAATACTGGAGTTTCATGCCTGACCTTTCCAAAATATAAGATCCTTTATCAACCTTGACACGGAATGGACAGCCCATCATGTGGATGGTGATGTTAAAATAGAGTTTCTGGAGTGGAGGCAAAGACTGAAGAGTACCTCTATCTTGAGACTACTAGAGGATGGTATTGGGTATATAGTTTTATGTGCTGCATCAAGGACCAGACTGGGTTGTGTCCTGATGTGGGAGTGAACGGTGATCGCCTATGGCTAATAGTATTTGAGGAAACATGAACAGATCTATGTGACCCATGACTTGGAGTTAGCAGTATTAGTCTTTGTTTTGAAGATGTGGCAGCACTACATGATGGGTTAATAGTTTAACGTCTACTATAAACACAAGAGTCTCAGGTATATCTTCTCATATAAGGACATGAACTTGAGACAATGGTGATAAATAAAGTTCCCACCAGACTGTGACTTTGAGATAGTATATACTCCTAGGAAGGGGAATGTGGTAGAATATGTCTTTAGTAGGAGGTCTTGTTTATAGCTGTTGAGTGAGGTGACGAATCAGTGAGTAGCAATGCAGATATTCTTCATGTAAGATGATGGAGTAGCTTACCTATAGTCGATGACTGTCAGTCCTCCACTCTTACAATGAGTCGGGGAGGAACAACTTGAGGATATTGACTATGAGGCCCAACATGCTTAGTTATCATTAGGACATGTTGTTGATGAATTTTATATTGGTGGGGATCATGTTATCCTTTTCAATGGTCGCATATTAGTACAAGTGGTGTTTCTAGATGATATTTTGAGGGAGTTCCATCCCCCCCCCACCTTGACACTACATCTTGGAGTGGATAAGTTGTATCGGGATCTCTGATACCAGTACTGGTGGCCAGGGATGAAGAAAGTAGTGACTAAGTTCATCGAATGAAGCCTCACTTTCCAGCAAGTGAAGGGTTGGCATCAGGTTTCAGTAGGCTCGGAATATCCACTTGAGGTACCGAAGTGGAATTGGGATGGTATCTCAAGGGACTTCATGACGGGATTACCACGGATGTCCAAGGGATACGATTCTATCTAGGTGATCATTGACCAACTCACCAAGTCGGCTCACTTCCTATGCATATGGGAGTAGGGATCAGTAGATGGATTGGGACACCTTTACATCCAAGAGATAGTGTGGCCACATGGGGTTCCTTTGATAGTCGACTCAGAATGTGATGCATGATTTATTTCCCAGTTATAGAAGGGATTGTAGGATGCATTTAGGAATCAGCTACGCTTGAGAATAGCCTTTCACCCTTAGACAGATGGTCAGACGGAGTGCACCATATAGACCTTGGAGAACATGTTGCGTGCATGTGTCCTTGATTTTGGTCACCGTTGGGAGGAATGCCTTCCACTTTTGGAGTTTGAATAAAACCACAGTTATCCCTCAACCATTGGCATGGAACCGTTCAAGGAATTGTATGGGTGGACTTTCAGATCATATCTATGTTTGAAAGACCTAGGAGAGTCATCACTCATTTGTCTATAGTTGGTATGGGCTACCACTTAGAAGGTGAATATAATCTAGTAGTGGATGAGGATTGCACAGAGCATGTAGAAATATTATGCTGACAAGAGGTGGAGTCCCATGGGGCTTGAGGAGGGAGACCATGTGTTACTTCATGCCTCACCCAGACGAGGATTTCCACGATTTGGCCAGGGCGGAAACCTATCTCTAAGGTTCATTAGACCTTTCTAGATTCTGAGTAGAGTTGGTGAGATAGCATACCGCCTAACTCTCCCCCCACTGATGCACTTGGTGTATGATTTTTTTTACACGTGTCGCATTTGTGGAGGTGAGTTCATGATCCAAAGAATGTCATCGACTAGGGAAATATAAACCTTGAAAATGGGGTGACGTTTGTGGGGTTCCTGGAGGATATTTAGGATCAACAGTAATAGGACCTTCATGGACATTTGATTCCTCTGGTGCGCATTCGGTGGCATCATGGGAATCAATAGGAGAGCAATGGGAGCAGGAGGATCAAATTCTTGCTCAGTACCACAATTTTATTTTTTATCCTTGATTTTTCTAAGGGGATGTGAATCTCTAAAGGTGGGGGAAATGTAATGTCCAAGAAATTACATGTAATTTTTTTAAATTATATGTAATTATTTCGAGACTAGAGGACTTTACGACTCTTAATTCTGAAGCCCAGTGAGCCTAGAATAGGATTTTAAACTTTTTTTAGTTAATTTAAATAAATGTGAGAGTGGGTTTCTCTAACATTTAAACCTGTGCTCAGATCAAATATATGAGTTCACTATTGAACTCCAAATAGTGGTATTATCCTATAATGGACCTACACTCAACCGTCGCGGGTTAAGGGAATAAGTTATTTTTTGATATTTTAATGAAAAAGTTAAAAAATAAAATAAACTTGTATTATTTTATTTTTTCTGAATTTTTCAAATATTTAAAGCTCAACGGTTTTCCAAACAAGAGAAATTGAATATGTTGTTTCATTAATTGAAATTTCGTAATGATTTCATAACAGAAATGTAACTGAAACACTGATTCATGTTTCACCCTTTAATGGAAAGGAAGACATTGCAAGATTGTAGGCACAATCCTGGTTCTTCTTCAAAGCTCTGGTGGGTTATGATGATGAATACCATTCCCCCTTCGAATAGATCATCACCAACAGTGATCGACCAAAGGCCATAAACTTAGGATCACATAATAAAAAATGCAACGACACCGCTCATCACCAACCGAAGATCCGACCCTAGTATGGATTTTCTTTATGATTGAGTTTCCCCATTCTTCGTTTTAAAACAATGAATGTGGATCAACCCATGAAGAAGTTGATCTACATATCTATTGTTCTTGTAGGAGGGTACACATTTATCGAGATTACATCAGGGTTAAATTGTGATAGAACTTCAATCCTTTATCCCTTGTTTAAAAACCTCTAACGCATGGGGTGTTGGCCAACTCGAACAAGGCTCATGCCTCTTCGCCTTGTGCATCCTTTTTCATTCTTCATGAAAGAATCTTTGAAATGGAGGAAAGGAGGATTTGAGGCCATCGTAGGTATGATTGAATCCCCTAGAGGCTGTAGGTGCAAGAAGCGTAAAGAATAGACCACCAGAGCATACCTGGTGGTCCATGAAAGGATATGTAGGAGGCCACATGTGGGTGAAGTTGTGCCATGATGGTGCACTAAGAGGAGGACCTTAGCTGGGAGGGGTGGCAGTGAAGTGGCAGAATCCACCGGCCATAGTGTCGGTGGATGGTGGCAAGCAAATGCAACCACATGGCCTCATCGAAGGCATTGTGGATGTGGCACTATGTCGCATACCATGCGGAAAGGCCACTGTGAAATGACCACAGTGGAGGAGGTGGCCCCATGGACGTCCCCTGGGGTAGGAGAGCAGATGTGGCTTCCGACCGCATCTTGACCAGGAATGAGCTGACCCATCCTTAGTGGGTCGGGCAGCGTGTGGGTCACCCTAGTGGGTAGGGTGTGGGATGGAACCACAACCCAATAGGCTTCTCCAGATTCAAGTCGATTCGGTGGACCCAGATCAAGTTAGTGGACCCCAAACAGGGTTGGCTCGGTCTGACCGGGTAGTTCCTCAACTCAAACCTGAATGACCCCTTTTTTTAAAAACACTAATAACATTCAAATCATACGCCTGATAGATGAGTAATTTATGGAGTTAGAACCCTCGTTTTATTTTATAATTAAATAAGGATACTTTTTTTGAAGTTGAGATATGATGATTGTCATGAGGAGTAGATTCTCTCGGAATCAAGCACGATTCGTGCAGGAATCATGTGGATGGATGATATGATAACATAGGGACCATGTGTGGATGAGATCCTAGCGACCATGTGTCGAAATTCTCTTAGGGACCCTGTGTGGATCATCTCCTAGAGACCCTATGTGGATTAGCTCCTAGAGACCCTCTATGAATCTGCTCCTAGCGACCCTATGTGGATCAGCTCCTAGAGACCCTGTGTGGATCATCACCTATAGACCTTGTGTATATCAGCTCCTAACGACCAATTGTTGATCATTTCCTAGAGACCTTGTGCAGATCATCTCAAAGATACCCTATGTGGATTAGCTACAGGTGGATCTGTGTGACCCTAAAGACACATGGTACTCATTTGGGATGAGTACCTTAGTAGTACAACTTGTTTAGTGTTACAACTGATAGTATTGTTTTCCATACTTTAGATTATTCCTAGTGTGATCTGTCTCTCTTTGTGATCATGCATCATTAATTTCATCATGGTACTTACTTTTTTGTTTGGGTCCCTAATGAGTATTTTGTTACTCACCCCTACATGGGATTTTCCCGCACATTTTTTCTCTAGTGCAGATGACTAATGACTTGGTAGAGGACTTCGGGGCCCATGACCAGGTGGTGACCAGTGAGTTTACATAGGCAGAATTTTCTTCTACAGCTTTCAGTGTCTACACTATACATACCCATCATGTGGGGTTTATACAAGGTATTTTTCCATCGATTTTGCACTTGATCTTGTTACAGTTGTTGTTTTTTTGTATTCTGGAAAATTTACATTCATTCACACTATTTAGACGTAGTGGATGTTTAGTAGAATGCATGTTATCTTTTCTAGTATTATTGGGATGTGGTTTTACGTGCATTTGTACAGGTACTCATGAAAATTCCTCACACTTTCAGGTTGGCACCTTCGATGGATGTCTTCTACCCCTAGCCATCGGGAGGATGGCTTGCGGGAGTCACGAGATCGGCCCCGAGGGATGGGTCATGAAAATTATTCATAAGAATGATAAAAAATTATATATGTTATATTGATCAAAAAAATTAAGTAAATATTAATTCACCATATTTTTAATAAAATATATTAAATTTTTTATTTAATATTTAATAAATATTTATTTACTAGTTTGTGAATAAAATATTTTTTTAAGAGTATAAAATATTCATTTGGGTGTTTAATAAATACAAGAGAAGTTGGGATAGACCAAGACCGTGTCTGGTGATAAAATAATTATTTTTCAGTTAGTAAATATTTTTTATCAATTTTGTGAAAGTTGGCGCACTAGAAAGTAATAATATTTTTATTATACTTATGTGGCATGGGATGTCATTAATGGTTATATTTATATTTAATAGTTGTTATGAAATTTAATTTTGTAACCAAAATCCAAACTCTTCAAATTTATGGCTTTATCTATTATGTAATTCATTTTAAACCAATTCCATGTTTGTGAATTGAGAATTTTTTTCTCACTACAAATTATCTCTTGACTCCTCCTCATCTCTCCCAATCATGAGTGAGAAACCTAATAGAGTATATCTTCAAGAACAAAGAACGAGTGATCAAGAATGAATATTGCAATACATTATATTCACCGTGCTAGAACTTAGAGAATGAGTATCATTGCTTGGGGTCCGTTGAAGCATGTATGGATCATAATTAGAGGGACTCTACCCTAGGACCTTGCATGCTCAACAAGGGAAATTCGGAAGGGTCATTTCGGTTGATCAACATTCATCAATAAAGAAACTTCATAATCCCAGGTATTTATGTATTCTAATATTAAATAAATTAAATATATATTTTATATGCAAGATACATGCTCGTGGATTTGAGTAATGATTATTAAAAGGAATTTTAATATATCACCCACCAAGGCATGCTTCTGCAGCACCCGAAACCAACACATAGATCAAGAATTACATATTTAATAAATATAAAACATTATATATTTTATAATATATATTCAGTATATAAATATTTTAATAACTTATAAATGTTATAAATACAAATTGAACACACTATTAATGAATATTAATGGATGTACTTACACACGAACATTGTTTTTGTTGTATTATTATGTTGAATGAATGTTAGTAAATGAAATATATTTATATATATATTATCATTCCAGTATCATTATCATTTAATACATATAATATAAATTTTATAAACCTGTATTTAACATATTCCATGAAAAGTGTTACTGAATCACATCAATTTGAGAAGGTGGCAATCCCCACATCCCCAATGAACTTATCGTATTTACACAGAATGGAATGAATGATGGTATTGTTTATTTAAAAATTATAGAAGAATAAATACATCATATATATATCATATATATTATTTATGAATATATATTCCAAAAACATTACCATCCATGAATGGTGGTAATGGAAGAACGAGCAACATTGGTTCGTGAGTCCGTAGTTCTCTATACACGCGAATGGTGATTACATATCCCATTTGATTGAATTATGTGTGAGTATAGGAAAAATACATAACATATAAATATATCTGATCAGTCTATTTGGGACATATTATATATTATATATTTATTTAATAATAATAATTTAGGGATTGTAGGATGAGAATAAAACAAAAGATCTTAGGGAAAGATGTTACCTCTTATTTGTGTAAATCCTTTTTGTTTGCACCAAATGGATTCCTTGGTTGACTTTAAAACCTATGTGAGGCTTCTAGAATGATTTGAGGGAAGTTAGAAGACTTTTTTTGTTTGTTTTGGATGAGACAATGTGTCTTGATAGGTGTGATTAAGTGATTGCGTGAGTTCCAATTTATAGTAGAGGGAGAGTGTCATTCTGGTAAATATAAAAAGGCAAACACTATTGATAGGTATCCCTTACATAACGTGCCACCATTAATTGTCCATTTTTATCTAATAGGGTAATTGGTAGAAATATATCCATTTAATGGATTTTGGAAAAGTGTATATATAGTGACCCTATCTTTTCATACAATAACATTACATAACATTTTTAGAATACATAGATACATTATACCAACGAATTCACAAAGACCATATTAGTTTATTGCCTTTGGGAAAATGTAAGTGTAAAAAATTGTACATAATTGAGATATTTATTCTCTCACATGGGTCTCCATGTATATCACCCATATTAGAAATATCATACAAGAAATATATCTTTATAACCAAGGGAAGTAAATATAAAAATGGGTGTGCTCAAATTCTCATTAAGGGAAACAAGTGAGACATGTAAGCATATAAATGAACATAGGGGTATGAGAATGTGATCATAATAATAGCAGATCATACCCTGCATATCAAAGATCATGAACATCAGTTATGGGACAAAACATGGATGTTAATAAGGCATGGATCATAAGGAATTAAACATCATGACCTGTGAAATCCTAATTGAGGAATAAGACATAGAATTTGTTGTATATATATAATAATTGAAAATATTATTTCAAGGATACCCACCAAGACATTTAAAACATGTTAGGATTAATCTATGACCTGTGAACCTGCTTCGTGCATGGGCTAACAACCAATGTGCCATATTATTTTTAGGCTTCAGCTACAACCCATGTACCTTCTTGTTTTCTAGATTGGGATATAACACATGTACCTTCTTGTTTTCAGGATTTTGCTGTAACCCATGTAACTTCTTGTTTTTGTGATTGGGCTACAACCAGTGTACCATCTTACTTTTAGACTTGGGATACAACCCATGTACCCTTTTATTTATGCATGGGATAAAAAATAGTTACCTTCCCTTTTTTGGGAATGAGATAAAACATGTATACCCATTGAGTTTATATACAACTTTTCATTACCCAATTTATTAGAGGGATATATAGGTCCCACCCATCTCAAAATAAAATAATTCATACATGTTCCACAATATAATTAAACTTTTATCATATCATGACTGAAAAAAATAAATGGGTCTTATAAATATCAAATCATAATCCATGAAATGAAATGGGTATCATTAACATTTCATCACATCATAACCTATGAAACGATAGGGGTTTCAAAATCACATCATTAAATAATATCCCATAGAAATATGTCTGTATCAAAATAATAAAACCCATGGATTTAAAATGGGTGTCATAAGAATCATTCCATCAAAACATAAACCATTCAAGAAATAATATGAATGGTACCTTTTGATAATTTCCTATAAGGGAATGGAAAAAATCAGCAGAAGTTATCTTAGATGAAAAATAACATGGTATGATATTTTGAAAGCATTTATTGAGTTAAATATAGTTTTTTTATTTGAAAAATGGCACTTTAAGACATAAATCCATTTGAAATCCATTTTCCTTAAAACATATTGAACCCTAATAAAATCCATTTCAAAATCATTTCCTTTATAATATATTTTAAAAACATTTTCTTAAAAATTAAAATTTTAATCATTAAATGAAATCCTCAAATAATTTATAGTGATTAAATTTATACATTTCGTATGAGGTAAAAATAACATTCGTTTTTCTTGGTAAAAACATTATAAAAATGTCTCATTCAGAAATAGAAAACAAGATTTCTTTGAAAACATTGCTAAAGGAACAAAACGGTAAAAATTACTTTTAAATATTTTTTTCAATAGTCGATTATTTTTGGAAACCCTTTTTAGAGAACATGGTTTTAAAAGAAGATAGATTTCCGACCGAAGAGAGTGTATGGTTGGTCTTTCATAGAAACACATTCATAACTATACTATGTAAAAAAGAGTGGAAAATGGTACCAATACTTGAATATATCACTAATAGATGTATTATAATAAAATTAAAGAGTGTTAATCAAATATGTATCCTAATTTTTCATCTAAGGAACCATAAACATAAACAATCTCAAAACAAATGATGAGATTATTTCAAAAAACTCTTACCACTAGGTAAATTTGGATCATACTACCCATTTGAGAAAATGAAATTGAATGAATAAAAAAATATCATGAAAATAATAAGATTCATGATATAATATTTCAATGAAGGCATATATTGCCCATGAAAAATATAGTGATATAACATGGAAAGTGACTCAAAGAAAGAAAATTTTGACAAAACTACATTACCGATTTGGTAACTTTTGAAACATAAACTCCAAGAGATAAATATAATAAAATGTAAAGGTAAATATCCATAAATTTAATTATAAGAATCATATAATTCATCCAAGGTCAGTATACACACCGTATAAAAGAAATGGGTGGTGAATAAAGCATGTATCTCGTGGAAATAAATAGTTACATGAAATTCCCTTACCATTTTTCTTGACCCTCATCGTACTCATTCAAACCACCTATATGATAAATATAAATTTATTATAAATCCTATAAATAACCATATTCTTATATCTAATACTTATATAGTTTTATTATGACTTTATATTACCCGCTTGTTAACAATTTTCTGTTAATGTTTCACTTCAGGTAATATTCTATTTCTTCTTCGCATGTGTATTAATTTGTTATATCTTGGGACCTTATATTTATATCATGATTTCAAGAAAATAAACCATGATATAATTTCATCTATATTAAATACATTTTTATTATATTAATCTATAAAATATATATGTATCAAATGGAATGCATCACATATGGAGTCGGTAATCCATATATACACATAAATGTTGTTCTTGTTATTATTGTCATATTGAAAGAAATAAAAAAATGATATATAAATATATAATATCATTATATAATAATTATAATTTTATATATATAATATAATTTCAATAAACAAATCTTTAATAAATTCCATGTATTGTGTGAATAAATCACATTGCTTTAAGGGGGCGGTAGTCCCACTTCCTTAAACGAAATTATCATATTTAAAACAAATGGAAAGTAAAAAATGATATGAATTTTAAAATGAATAAAAAATATTAAATACATAAATATAAAATATGAAATATAAAAACATATTTCCAATCATTATTTCCAACTTGATAGGCGGTAATGGAAACAATGAACAGTCGCAATTATTAAGGCGGTAGTTTGTTGTACACATAAAGAGTATATTTGTTACCCATTAGATGGATGTGTCTGTATGTTTAGGAAAAAACCATAGAATTAAAACATACTCATATATTTAAGATACTATGTTTTTAATAAAATCATGTAATAAAATGAGTTTAGGGGTGGATAACGAAATTAAAAGAAAATATATTGAGAGAAGACCTTACCTCTTAATTGGTTAACTCTTTTTGGTTCATACAAAGAGGCTTCCTTGGATTGCTCGCATCCAAATATTAGGCCACAAGGATGAAGGTAGGAATTATTTTGATATATTTGGGTATATTATGTGGAATCAATATGGTCTTGATATGTGTGAGGAATAGGTAGAGTGCTTTTCACTTTACATTGGAGGAGGAGTGGCGCTCCTGTAAAATTTGGGAATGGGAATTCCACCCCTGTTTTTTCCTTGGAAAGTATATCCAATAATAGTAAAATGTATATAAAATGGATAATATGGTTGAATATGGCTATAATATTTATCTTATACAATTTTTAGGTCATTTTTGTCTTAAATTTAAGGGTTAGTCCTTAGTTAAACTTAATTTTACCTTAACCAATGTAATTAAGTTTAATTGATTTCACTAATCATTCAGGTAAAAAATAATTTAAAATTAGTAAACATTATAAATTATGATTATTTCACATATTTATTCCATTTTTAGTGATTAAAATCACATAATTGGTATAAATTATTTTAAATTTAACCACACTGTCGGGTCGAGATTGTGGTTCTTTAATGTAAAGATGGTCAAAATTTGCTATATTTTTTTATCCAATTTCAATTTGAAATTGCTTTAAATGACCTAAATTGGATTATTTGATAATAATACTATCTAATTATACTTTATCGACAATTTAATATTTAATTTATCCTTATAAAAAACATTAACAAAAAGTTTTGAACCAAAATTCATCATTTTCACTAGTCATTAAAAAAATGAAACGTCACATAACAATACCAAAAAATTATCCTAACCTAATTTTTATGTTTATATTACAAAAAATAAGTTTATTTTGAAATTTTTAATCAATAAAAGTTCAAAAAATTATATTGAAAACTGGTTCTCCATTAAAAGGCATTAAAAATACCTTTACAAAAAATATAGGGATTAAAGCATTAAATTTGGTTTGTTTTTTATCTTATGTATATAAAGTCTATTTAATGAATATAAAAAATAATTTATTTAATATATTACATATAATTTACATTAATATAACTCAATAATTTTATTTAATTTAATTTATTAGGGTAAAATAGCTTTTGGTTCATAAAATAATAATATTTCTTTTTCTATTCAATTAGTTTTCATAAACATTTTAATTAATTAGAAACCTATGAATTCATCATATATTATTGTAAAACACATATTATTAAATTTTTAAATATTATTAAAAACCTCAAATTTAACAGTTACTTTATATCTTATTATATCAATTAATAACATCCAAATAATATATAGTTTTTCTGTAAAGCACGATCTTTCATGTTATAGGAGTCATTGAGAAATTGATTTTTTCATGCAACATAATCTAACCTAGGTGTTTCAGGTAGAGAAATATAAAATTTATGCATCATGGAGTGCATTATTAACATGGTTCTTCATATAACTGAACCCAAACATAGTGTTTTAATATAAAATAAAATATTTTTAGTGTTTTGTTAAATTAAAAATATCAAAAAGGATAAATTAATTTGAAAAATAATATTTCAAAAAATCTTAGGATGTTACATTGAACCCCCTTCAAATGATTTTTTCCATCGAAATTTGTCTAGGTTATCAAAGGATAAATAGTTTAATGTTTCACTCAATGCAATCCACATCGTAAAAATGAATACTAAATCCTCCCTTAAAAAGGGAAAGTTGGAACCATTACAGTTAACCAAAGTGACATATAAATAGGTTTCCATAAGGATAACATTGGTGGGAAGTGAAAACATAGATATAGAAGAGAAATATAACTATCATGTTCTAACGGGGTGTTATAGAGAAATTTTTCAGTATAAAGTTAACAATCACAATTTCATAAATATGTGATTAACTAAGGGACCAATTGATTTATCAGAAACAAATGTACTAGGAAAAAAATTTGGTTTCAAAATCCTTTTCCCTAAATTTGAATAATTTTCATGAAAATATATAATTGAATGATTTTAGGAAAACATCACCCTTTTTTGTTCATTGATCCACTTCACCTCCTTTTCTAAAAAGGAAAGTGTCATTTTCATTTCAAATGTACTAAAAAATCTTGAGATCCATGATATTACATCCCCTTTTCCATCGGTTATCATTAACCCAATTTAGGTTTAATAGGCTATCCAATATGCATAAATCCAAATATGCAGAGATAACACTTTAACCATACAGACTTCATCTGATATTTAACTTAAACCTTCCATAAAAGGTTATGCTTAAAACCCTTATAAAAGATTAAAGTTCTATGATTTATAAAGAAATTCATGAAATCTTCTTCACGTTGATCCCCAATATATCAAAAAGTACCACTTTTTTTTCACATTCCAAACATGTGAATAACATTAATGTATATTACGTTAAACCATGGTAATAACCTTAAAAAAAATAAAACCATTTAGAAAAAATGAATTCTTCCCTACTCCAATGAATATTAGATATATTATTTAAATATAAGATTGTATAAACTTCATCCTTGATGACATAGAAAACTTTTTCAATAATTATTTACAAGATAATCAGTGTTATCCAATTTACTTATTCATATCTCGCATATCCTTATCCAAACATCATTATCTCAATAGAAGGAATAAATTAAGGGTTACCTTCCTTTAATAAAAATATATACTTTACATGAAACCAATTTTATATGCCTTTATGACCATTCAACATGTCCTTTTAAATCCTTAAATAAAACTTTTACTAAAAATACTCAGATATTTCATGATTCATATAACATAATCTTCGAATTCCAAATCATAAATACTTTATTCATCCAAATTTATTCTTAAACCATTATATAGGCTTCATCAAAATCTTCTTTAATACATATTTCCTGTAATATAAAATATAAAACATGTCTTAAGGTTACTAAACCTCAATCTAATCCTGGTTCTTAGGTTTAATGTAAACAATACTGGAAGAACATCGCATACCTTTCACATTCCATTTGAGTAATTTTTATCTTAATAAGTATAACCAATACTCGTACCACCTTCATGATTCTCCTTATGACATTTCTACTTGGGAAATCAATTCGCATATTGTCCATACATTCCACATCTAAAACATTTATTATGAAATGGTTTCCTTCAAGTTATCTCCATTTAATAAAACCAAAAAACATAGTATGAGAATCATTTATCATATTGGGATACCATATAATCTGGAAAAAAATAATAATATTGTTCATAAATTATGTCTCACACTTCATTAATATACGAAACCTTTGGTTTATCCTAGGTTATTTATAGTTATCCTATATTTAAATCCTTCATGATGGTTCACAAAGAGTTTCTAAATTCACAAATCATATCCCCCAAGAGTGTCAAAATAGTTCTGCATCAAGGCCCATTGTCATGTACCAGATTCCACAGAGTCAAGACCTGTACATATTTTTGATGTTGTTATCGATTAATACATTTGTGCCAAAGCCACATCCATTTGTGTTATCGTGACAGGGATGTATTTCTAGGAAACAACTTGATCTATCCTTTAACAAATTTATAAGATGTTTTCTTAAATGTTGAATCAGCATTACGCTCATCCTTAGAGACATCCCTAGATATATACTTATAAAAAACCTAGGAATCTCACTAAAGTATCCCCATCATCATTTCCAAATTTTTACTACACATTTTTTTATACTAAATATAGTGACACTCACTTATCATAAATTATAATTACATAACCTTTCCATAATACCTACAAAAATATACAAATAGATGCCCAAAGACTGTATTAGTTTAGTTCCTTTGGAACCATGGAAATGTAAACACTAGTACATAAGAGAGCTACCTTTTCTCCCACATGGTTTTCCAAGACAATAACCCCTATTATACATATCATACATGAAATATATCTTCATAACCTATGGAATCAAACATAACATGGGATGATCTTAGATGCTCATCAAGGGTAAAAAAGGGATACATGAAAGCATAAACATGAAAATAGGTGTATGAGAACATTATAATGAAATTAAAAGATATTACCCTACAAATAAAAGATCATAAACATTAGTTATGGGATAAAAATTGTTAGTTCATAAGACTTGAATAGTAATGAAATAAACATCATGATCCATGAAATCATAACTAAAGAATAAGACCTAAAATTGGTGGTATTCATATAAGAATAGAATTGATTATGTCAATGCTACCTACCAATACCTTTATACCCTGTTAGGCTTGGGTTACGACCTGTTTTCCGACTTCAGGCATGGCTTAACAACACATGTAACCTATACTTTTATGTTTGGCCTACAACCCATGTATGTTATGGTTTTCAAAATTTGGATACAACCCATGTACCTTCTTATATTTTGGATTAGGCTACAACTCATGTACCTTCTTGCTTCCAGGCTTGGGATACAACTTGTATACCCACTTACTTTTAGGATTGGGATAAAAACCATGTACCATCTCGTTTTTATGCTTGTTATAGAACCCATTTAGATTATTTATTTCATTCTTAGAATACAAACTATGTACTATTTGAGTTAAAATACAACTTATCATTACCCAATACATTGGAGGGTGATATAGCCTCCACCCATATCATAATAAAATCATTCATTAAAATTCCATAATATAATAAAACATTAATCATATCATGACCAATAAAAAGAGATAGGTTTTATAAACATCAAATCATAAACTATGAAATGAAATGGGTCTCATTAAAATTTCATCACGTCATAACCTATAAAAAGGTATAGGTTTCATAATCACTTTATAAAAGAATAACATGTGAAATAAATATTGTTTCAAAATCATAAAACCCATGTAAGTGAAATGGGTGTATTAAGCATCACTATATCAAAAAATAAAACATTCTAGAATGAATAAGAAATTATCATTTGGATAATTTCCTATAAAGTCATGAGTAACATCAATAGATGTTATATTAGATTGAAAATAACTTGGAAGGATATTTTGAAAACATTTATTGATGTAAATATCATTTATTCTTTGAAAAACGTTCTTTAAGAATTAATAACCTATGAAAACCATTTTATTTAAAAACATATAAAATAAGCTTGAAATATTTTTGAAACCCATTTCCTTGAAACTATCTCCTAAAAAAATTCTAAAAAATTAAACTTTTAAACATGAAAATAAATATTTGAAGAATTAATGGTGGGTAAATCTGTATATGTCAAACGAGGTAAAAAGAACATTCCTTTTTGTTGGTAAAAAAAACAATCCACTTACAGAAAGTGATAATAATATTCCATTGAAAACAATGGTAAAAGTAAAATAGTTAAATATTCCTTTTAAATATTTTTAGGATAATAGAATAATATTCATGGAAAACTATTTTAGAAAACGTGTTTTTAATGGAACGTAGATTTCCAACTGACGAGAGGGTAAAGTGGGTCATTCTTAGAAACACTTTCTTAACAATATTATGTAACAAAGGTTTTAAAAATGTTACCAATAAATGGATATATAATTAATAACCAAAGGATAATAAAATTCATGGGTTTTCTTGAGATATGTATCATATGATTCCGTCAAAGGATGTACAAACATAAACAATCTCAAAAAGTAATGAGGTTGTTTTAATAAACTCTTATAACTTAGTAAATTTAGAACATACTCCCCATTTAAGAAAATTAAATTAAACGAAACTTAAAATATAATGAAATGAATAATATTCATGATATCACATTTTAAAGGTATTATATACACTAGATGAAAAAATATAGTTGTATAACATGGCATGTGACTCAGGGAACAAATTTGTTTACAAAATTGCATTAAATATTGGTAACTTTTGAAACATAAAACCCATGAGAGAATGATCATAAAATGGGTTTATAAATACCTGTAAATATAATTATTATAATCATATAATATGTCCATGGGTAGTATACACAACACACAAAATTAATGGGTTGTGAATATAGCATTTATCACATGGAAATAAAAAGTGAGATGAAATTATCTTACCTTATGTTTTGACTATAGTCACACTCATTCAAACCACAAATATAATATATATATTTATTATAAATATTTTATGTAACCATATTTTTTATATATAATACCATATATGGTTATATTATGACCTTATTTTACCCACAAGTTAACAATATTATGTTAAGGTTTCACTTTGGGTAGTATCCGCATTGTTCTTCGTATGTGTCTTAATTTGTTATATCCATGGTCCTTAAACTTATATCATGATTTCATGAATTTAAAACATGAAATAAATATCATTTATATTCAGTATATTTTTATTAAAATAATCTATATAATATAGATGTATGAAATGGAATACATCGTTCATGGATATGGAAAGTTGTACATACACATGAATGTTGTTTTCATTTTTATTGTCGTATTAAAAGAATGAATTAAAATGACATATAAAAATATATATATATATCCTTAAATTAAAATTATAATGTTATATATATCATATAAATTATCTAAACTCATCTTTTATACATTCCCTATATTGTGTAAATGAATCACATCGCTTTGAGGGGGCGGTAGTCTACACTTTCTCAAACGAAATTATCGTATGTACAACAAATAGAAATTAAAAAATATATGTGTTTAAAAAGGAATAAATAATCGTAAATACATAATAAATAAAATATATTATAGATATAGAAATATTTTCATCCATAATTTCTACAATGAGAGGCGGTAAAAGAAAAATGAACTATCATCGTTTAGTGAGATGGTAGTTTGTTCTATACATAAACATTATGTTTGTTACCCAGTAGATGAAAGTGTGTTTAAGTGTAGTTCAAACCCATAGAATTATAAAATCCCAATATATTTAATGTAATTTTTTTAATTCAGGAATTAAATAAATATATTTAAGGGGTAGATAATGAAAATAAAGGAAAGGATATTGTGAGAAGACGTTACCTCATAATTGGGTAACTCTATTTTGTTTTTGAAAAATGATTCCTTATATTGATTTATTTTAAAATAACGGTTTAAATAGGGAATTTATGGATGTTGGGGATATTTTTGGTTAGTTTATATTCAATAAAAAGTGACTTTAGAGGTGTGATGAAGGGGTAGAGTACTTTCCTTTTATAATGGTGGATGAGTGGCACTCTTTTAAATTTTGTGAAAAGGAATTACACCCATGTTTGATCCATGTAAGGTTGATACAATTGTGCTCCAATTTCAATAAAATTGATTAGGAGGTATAAATATTTCTATAAAATGGCTCTCGTATATGTTTCAAGGTCATTTTTGGGTCTTAAATATAAGGGTTAGTCCTTGATTGTGCTTAATTTTACCTTTATAGATGTACTTAATTTTCATTACCTTGACTAATATTTTTCATAAAAAAATGGGTTAAACTTATTATATATTACCAATTATTCTTATTAAAAACATTGAATCCATTTTTCCATATTCCAATGAAATAAGTGGTAGAAAATAATTTAATTTTAATCTCGTTGTCGGGTCAACAATGCAGGTTTTTAAAATAAAAACTTGTAAAAGTGTGCTATGTTTTTATATCCAATTTCAAGGTGTAATTGGTTCAAATTACATAAATTTAATTAAATTATAATAATATTATCTAATTTAACTTTTAATACATTTTAAAATTAAATTTAACCATATAAATAATTTATAAGAATAATAGGTTTTGAACTAAAATTCAGTATTTTTCACTAGTCATTAAAAAATAAAACATCACAGAAAAATTCCAAAAAATTATCCTAAAATAATCTGGATGCTTCAATTCCAAATATGAATTTTATTTTGAAAGTTTTAATCTATAAAGGTTAAAAAACATTATATTTAAAAAGTGACCTCCATTAAAAGGCCGTAAAAATAGCTTCATAAAAAATATTTTGTTTAAACAAGAAAATTTGGTTTGTTCTTATCTTATGTCTATAAAGAATATTTAATGAATATAAAAAATATTTTATTTCACATATAACATATATATTACATTAATATTACTCACTAATTGTATTTAATTGAATTTATTATGATAAAATATCTTTGTGACCATAAAAATAAAAATATTTCTTTTTATATTTAATTAGTTTTCATATTGATTTCTAATTAATTGGTAACCAATAAATTAATGTTTTATTTTTGTAAACCATTTATTATTAATTTAGTTAATAATATTCATATCTTCTAACTTATCTTCTAAGATATATGTTATTATATCAAACAATAACATTTTAGTGATATATTATTGTGCATTAAACTCGGTCTTCTAGGTTACGCAAGACATCTTGGAGAGTCATTGTTGCATGTAATGAAATATAACATTGGTGTTACATTTAGATCATGATAAAAATTTTGTTGCTTTTATTGAATGATTAACTTAGAGTTCCATACAACGCAATCCAAACATAGTGATTTAATTTAAAATATATTATTTACCATGTTGCATGAAATGAAAAACATAACAATGTTTAAATTAATTCAAAAAATAATAATTCAAAAAATATCGTCATGTTGCAGTATAGTGTAATTATCCATTGAAGATTAAAATTCAACCATTAAGTAAACACATTATTACCTTAATTGATATAATTAATTTTTAATTACATTCACTAATATTTTTGGCCAAAAACAATGTTAACCTTAATTTAAATTATCAATTTTTTGGATTCCAATTATGAAATCCTTTTTTATAATTATAAAAATATTATTGTCATTAAATAATTTAAAATTAATTTCATGTATGGGATGAGACAATAGGTCTTTAATGTGAAAAGTTCTAAAAGAATGGATTGTTTTTTATATCTAATTTTTTTGTGAACATGGTTTCATTTAACTACATTGGATTAATATGTTTAAAATATTTATAATTATAATTTAAAACAAATTTAAATTATAAATTATAAATATAAATAAATTAGATGAAAAATCATTTTTGATTTGATATTCGGTATTGTTCATTATTCATCAAAACAGAAACTTCTTTCAAAAAACCAATAAATCACCCAAAATATTTTTATATCTCTCTTTCAAAAATGAAGTTTATTTGGTCAATAAGAAATCATTAAAATTGTCCAAAATTATACTTAAAATGGGTTAGACATTAAAAAGAGGAAAATTTTCTCTTTTGATAAATACATCTTTTTTACTTACAAGATTTGATTTATTCAAACCGTATACCTATCAAATCAATTAGATGAGTGTAACAAAATAAATTTATCATTGAGATACATTTTATTAAATACATTCATCATAATGTTTTGTTTAATTTATTGAGATAAAATGGTGTGCATGCATTAAAAATAGTTTTCCTAGAAGTGGAATTTCTCATTCTCAAATAGTTATTTCTTTCATTTATAACTATTTGATAACAAGGGGATTAATTTTTTATATATGTAATAATCACATAAGTCACACCACTTAATAATTATCATTGATTTTCATCCCATGTCAATGCATCTTGATTATAATTTCATTGAACCTAATATGCATATTGAATTTTTTTTAATAATGTTTCAACTTAAATTTATCATATGTAATGGTATAAGTATTATGAAACAATTCATTAGTGGTTAAATTTATATAATGAGAAATATTATGAGTATCCTAGATTTTATATTTAGTGTAATAAATAGATATTCTGCTAATATCATCTTATTTTAAAGAATATTATAATGAATTCATGGTTTTATAGTTATAGTCCAAATAATCCTCAGTTGAATCTCTCCAATTAGCTCTAAAATATTTGGGTTTTTTACATTTTCCCTCGATTTTGATCCAAATATCTAATAACAAACTTTCTATATGGATTTTCATTTTAATTTTCCTCTTAGAATATTTGGTCCTATTAAAATAAGGATGTCTATTAGTTGTGATCCCCTAAAGAATATTATTATCCATAAAGATATAAATTTATAAATAAGATAAATTTTCAATATTTTGGGGAAAAAATTGATCTAAATGTCAAAACAAAGAAATAAAAAAATGCATTATCCCAAATATTGTTCATAGTGGAAAACTCAAGAGTGGGGTAAGAATTGAGAATCTAATTCAAATTACTATTAAAAATTATTTAAAACTAAATCTCCTTGATTTATAAAATCTAACCCAACTAACTATAACAATATAAGTATGGAATATTGTAATTAAAAAAATTATATTAGTTCAATCAAAAACTCAATTAAAACAATTTTAAAAATAATTTAACATTTCAATTTTATTTACCATGAAATTATGTGGAAATAATCTCATATGATCTCTTATTTTTCATTGAGTTTTAGGAAAGAACAGAGTGTTGTAGACATTCCAAATATTAAAAAAGTTTATGTTTTTAATTCATGGAAAATTATGGGTTTTATTTATCATGACCTCCCATAACTTCTTGTTTTCCTATATCAATATAATTCTATAATAGCATAAGAAATATCTGAAAAGATTCTGTGAAAATTCATCATTTGATATCATTGTACTTCGGCAAGAAATATGTGCTCATAAAATTCTTCTAACCATTATTTAATTGTACATATAAAAATAATTGAATTAATATAGTTAATAATATAGACATTAATTTTAGATACTGTCAATTCATGTTTACCACATCGGTATTCATGGTCGCTTCATGTTTTCCAAATCAGCATTCATGGTTTCTTCATGATTTCCATGTCACTATTCATGGTCACTTCATGATTTCCATGTAATCACCCATGGTCACTTAAATACTTTTCAAGAGTTCCTATTAGATCTATTGATAGGCCATTCGGTCAATCACGAGAATTTATGTTTTATCATATTACACTTAAATTGAAACATATTGAACATAGAGTAGATTGAGTGCCATTCAAAATAAATAATAGTAACCATGGTCACATTATATATTCTTCTGGTAGATTATTTAGTTTGTCAAAATTCAACAATTCAAAAGTTATTTCTTACATTGATGTGTGATTGATAGGAAATAAATGTGTGGTAAATCCATCACATTATGATATTCCTAACTAATGCGTTGTCACTTAAAATTGGGTTTTAGTTTCTCGAACTTGTCTTTTTTTCAATCCATAATTTTATGATAAATCATATATAGTTAATCAATAAAGCATGTTATTGATATTTTTATCTTACAATTAATCAATTATTTTGTGATTAAACTTGATCAATATGGTCCCTTTAGATACAATGTGTATTCACTGGGTTTGTCTTGTGGTCAATCAGGTACTTTTCGAAATTATAATTCCATAAACTTGTGAATTATCTAGGGTATATGATTATTTTCTCTATTTTTTAGAAAATTAATTATCATATATAAATCATGTGATAGGCTAGAAATAATATTAACATGATTTTTGAATATAAAAATATTGAATTAGTGGATTAATATAACAAAAACCAAACTAAAATATTGGATTTATTACATACCCAAGGTTCAAACTACTCTAGATATTTTGAGAATTTGGACAAACCCTTAAAAATTAAATCCCATATACTCAAGTGATAATTTTTTCAACTACACCCATTTTTTATTATTTTTCAATAATTCATCTACATCTCCCATAACATTATACACACTTATATCCTTTCTAGACATAAATCATTTAACATTAATATTCATAACCTAAGGAAATATAATCATAATATAGGTGAGGTAAAATTCTTAGTAAGGATAAACATAAGAATTTAAATTTAAATTTCAAGTATGAGTATATGTTGAGTATAATTGAATAATAATATAATAAAATAGAATGATCATTGCATAATATAATTCATACCCAAAAACAAATGGATCATCAATCATGAAACGTGGAATAACACTTTAACAACTGATAGATTCATAGGAATCAATAACCATGATCAATTTTATTTCAATATAGATCAAAGGTATATCAAATACCCAAATAAATCATAATGAAAATGTGTTGGATATATGTTACATTATATTCATAACCCATGTAAATATTTTCTAGATCCATGTTAAATACATAAGAGAAACCCCACTTTTTTAATATTTACTTCTTTACACTGAGACAAGGAACGTTTCCCAATGAATTGGATATATATATTGGGATCACCTACCATTAAAGATGTATTGATATCACTTATTGTATATGTTGATTCAAGCTCATTAGATCATATAAGCTATATTGGGATCCCCCATTCATATAAGTTATATCAGACTCACCGATCATATTGACCTATATCAGGCTCACCTATCAACACCAATAATTTCCATTTACCATAAATGAATTTTACTCATAAACGAATAAATTTTGATCACTAATCATTTAACAAATTATGTTCCATTATAATATTATTTTACTATAGAAAATAAATAGTTTTATTAAAAATATCTTTCAATCAATAACAATCCACCAGCAAAAAGAATATTGATGATATCATTAAAAAATAACCCTGATGGATAATAAGTAAAATAATGGGTTTTCTTCATTTATTAATTGAAAAAATTGAAAAATATTCCTTATAATCATTGTTGAAGAAGATATACATTCCAATTTAAAAAGAAATGATAAAAACTAAAAATTCAAAACATACTATGAAAATAATTTTTTTAAATAAACATATAAACTTTTAATGTAATATGCAAATAAAATAAAGATCAAGATTTTCTTAAATATGTTCATGTTGTAAGTGTTAGAAATCATTCATTTCCAACTTTTGTAAAGAGGGTCACAAGTGACCCATGTAGTAAACATTAATAAATTTTCATTAAAACCAATTTTAAAAAAGGTAAAAGTTCCTTGAAAATATCCATAAGAAATAATTTTTTTAAAAAAATATTTTTTTACTAATATTAAAACAAAGATTATGTTATTTGTTAAAACTTAAAAAAACATTTAAACATTATTTTAAAAGAAATCTCTTTTATATCGTTTTGAAACCAAAACCCATTTAAAGTAAATAACATAAGAAGTATAAAATAACATGAGTAAAAAATATTCATTTTATTATATTTCATGAGTCAGTGTGTACACCATATAAATGAATATAGTCATATTAATCAAATCATGTCTTGTCAAAGAATTTTTGAGATGAAAAACCCTTTAATAATGTGTAATAATTTAATTAAAAAATCATTGAATGAAGGGACATAACTTGATTCCATAAAAATGATAACATCTATGAAACTACATTCTCAAACACAGTAATTAATAATTAATTATGACATATAAAATAAATCATGGTTCATAACATTAATTATGTCCCGATGAAGTGAAATTGAGACCATGAAAACCAATTCAACATGAATCAATATCTCTTGAAATATATAACATAAGTAGAGTTTAAAATATCATGATCAAATATTAATTGATGACATTATATTAAAATAGGAAAAATATAAATCTTGTAAAGGTAACTACATGAATATTATAATTCATGTAACCAATAAATAATATTGAGATGAATAATCCATACAATGATCTTATCATTTAAGCTAGAATAAATCAATGAAGTGATCATGTGTATCAACTGTAAATCCACACAGAACAAGTGAAAATATAAAATAAAATAATTTATATATCAGTTCACATGTAATCATTTCATTACAATTTCAATGAATTGTTGTATAACCTAATTAATGAAAATTTATTCAAGAAACCTTTTACAGCTTTGGAAACATTCATTTCAAAATCCCTTGGATAAAACAATTTGAATTGTATGTTAAATAACCATGAATTGAGAAAAAATAATGATATACCATGTAAAATTTTACTATATCCACCATATAATATAAATTATATTCATAACATTAAAATAAGCCTCAATGAAGTGAAATTGAGATGAAATCCCTTACCTCATGTCCAGAATTTCTATATATACCATTTAACACTATTATAATAAACTTATAAAAATTATTTTATTTCTTAATAACTTTTTCCAAGATTAATACCTTATCCTTAAAAAACTTATTTCATTTATTTTAACGAAATATTTAATTACTTAATTGATTATGTCCATGAAATATATTTGGAGGTAATTCTGTTCATAATTTCAAAACATCTTTTCTGTGTAGCCCATGGTGAAATGGGTCATTAAACCATAATATACATAAGGATAATAATGAAATTTTTATCATTTTTATAACATAATTTCTCTTTTAAAAATATCCTTTCAATATTGTTTTGGAAAATTAATTTTCTCACAATCATGGTTATTGCAATTCATACAAATGCATGAGTAATGTTTACATTATTCAATGATTATAAAAAATAAGGTATGTATAATTTTACCATTCCAAAAATTATGATTATATCATAAATATAATATTTTTTATTTAAAAAACTTATATATATCATCAATTTTATGTGTTCCTGAAAAGTGAATCACATCGATTTAGGGAAGTGGTAGTCCACATGTACGTTCAAACAAAATTTTCATTTTATAATGGATTGAAGAGTAATAAAATTGATGTTATATTATCTTTAAAAAATGATAATTATGTCCTGATTAAGATATAGATACATTAAATCCATCATTAAAGACATCCAACACTGGCATTGTTGGAAAATGAATTAAATCAGATTTCAAGGTTGTAGTCTTCCATATACACGAGTGATGGTTTCATATCCAATTTTAATATATAAAATATTGATATAGATTATGAAATTAAAATAATAAAATATATTTATATGTAATTTAATTAAGTTTTTATTCCATAATTTTGATTAATATTAGAAGGTGGTAAAAGAATAAATAAAACTAAAACATTTGGTTAAAATCTATACCTCTTCTTTGGAAAACCTCATTTTATTTTCAACTTAACCCCTATATTATTGTTATTCTGACCAAAATAATACCACTGGAACATGTTAAGTGGTATTAGGATGTTAATTTTTTAGTTATTGGGAAACAAATAATTTTTCATTAAGTGTGATGAAAATAGCAGAGGAGGTTCCCTTTTATTAGTGAGGGGAGGGGCACTCTTAGAATTGATTAATGTATTATATTAACATAAATTAATTTTCATGGATATAGGAATAAAAGAAGATAAAATATTAATATATGATAAGTACGAATCTAAATAATCTCATAAAATATTCTTCTTAAAAAATTGCTATGTTATAACCCTAATCTCTTAGTTTTAACCCCTCATTAACCCTTTATACTATCGTTGTAATATTAATGTTTTTTACTACTTAGGGGTCATGAAATTCCCTATAATATGAAAATTGCCCAATAATTTAGCAATGATTTATATTTTCACTCATATCCCATTAAATTTTCCTAATTTAGTATTTTAATTAATTTTAAATCATTTAATACTATTTATTTTATTATAAAATTTAATTAATGTCTTCTTAGAACTATTCACATAATTTGAATTTTAAATCAACATGATAGTAATGGAAAGAAAATAAACCATTAAACTAAATATAATATTTTATATTTATCTTCATAATTTTTTTAACACCTTAAATCATGCAAAAAATATTATGTTAAATGTTTTTAAAATAATTTACTTTATTTTTTTTACAGCTTGCACAAGCACTATATTGATATTCTATAAGAATTAAAGTTTATTTTTTTCCCTAAAAAATAAATTACTTTTATAAAAAAATCATATATAAATTAAATAATAAAAACTGAACTTATCTTAGTTTTATTCTTATATAAATATTTTAGAGATATTGAAGTCCAAATAGTGACATTTTAGGATTTTTTTAATTAAAATTATGTACATGCCATTGTAAAGTTAAAATAGAACTGGAATACCATATATTCAAAAATAGTATGGATATGCTCTAATTTCTCAAATCCAATTATTTTTAGGTAACTTTTGGGTTAATTTTGAATCATTATCTCATTGTTCAAACATAGATTTAGCCATTTTACCTTTACAAATATGGAAAAATATTGACCACGGTTGTAATTCATAATGAACAAAAATAAAATGGATATATTTAAAAAATTTGAACCTAATCATTCAAAATAGGGAATCCATTTTTTAAAATTCAATTTATATATGTGTTTAAAATTAATTTAGGATAAAAACACAAAAGGAAATGAAATCATTTTTTGAAAATGACTTTTTTATTTATAAAAATGTTTTATTCGTAATTCTACCATAAAACTGATCAAAATTAACATAATTTGATTATTGGTAATATAATATAGTTAATTTTTTATAGAAACTATATTAAAATAAAATTTCACTTTGTGAATTCTTGGATCAAAAATACAATTTTCAACAAAAATTAGTATTTTTTACTACTCATAAAAGAATAACAATTGTAAGAAAATTCTGAAAAATTCACTATAAGATAATTTTTACGTGGTGATTTGAAAAAATATATCCTTTTAAAACATATAATTTCCAAAATTTCTATAAATTAATAATAATATTCAATAAAAAACTTTATAAAAACCATTTTTGAAGAAAACAAAATTTTGATGAATAAAATGACTAATATAAATTGAGTGATTATCTCCTAATAATTAATAAATAAACTTGTGCTAATATGTTTCTTTATATATATTTCATAATTTGGTTAGTCCAATTCATAACCCCTAATTTTGTTTCTAGGTTATAATTTTCATATTTAAATTATAACATTTTGTGGTCTATTTAAGATTGGTGTTGCGTATATTGTATGTTATCAAACATTTTATTTATTTTAAAATCTCAGGATAGTATATTATCTGTCACTTAAATAAATATTACACTCGTAATTTGAACTTTACTTCTGTAATCATGGGTTTTGAAATTTTGAAACACCTTGGTTGAAATCCCCATTATAAAAAGGGTTAAAAAATCTTCACCTAAAAAGGGGATAGGGAAATATAATGGTCTTATAGAATTTAAAAAATTATATTTCCAAATGGAAGATCATTTGGGAGATTTAAAAATATAGACATAGAAGAAGAATTTAATGTCTAAATAATAATAGAGATTAAAATGAAAACATTTATCGCAAGAAACTAAATGATCATGATAAATTTAATGATCACAAACCCTTAATTAAATGATGTGTGAAAAGACTATAGATTCATCAATAATGGTTATAATATGAAAACAATTTTATTTTAATATCATTTTCCTAGAGTTGAATAATTATATTACCATCCAGACATGTAACATAAGTAAATATATATATATTAAATTTTTAATTTATTCCTTGTACAAATTTCCACCACCATAGCATCTTTTTATATAAATAATTAGTTCTCATGATGAATTTTTTATCACTGAAGCACTAAATCCAACTTCTAATAGGTCACATTATCAAAAAAGGATGAAAATCTATTCCTCCTATCTTTATATATTAACCAAATCTAAAATGGTTATCACATATAATTTCAATAAAAAATATGTATAAATCTTCATGTAAAGAAATAATACATTAATCCCACAAAATTCTCCACCAATTAATATTTTCTAAACATAGATCATTGAACATAAATCTTCATATACTGAGTAAATGCAAGGCTAATAATGGTTAGCTAAACTATCATTAATGGTAACGATAATCATTAACAATTTAATGTCGTCAATGAGAATAATATGATAATATGGTTTTGATGAAATAATCAATGTATAAGAGGATTACACAAAGAATTCATAACCATCGATACATAGATCATCAATAATGAAATATGTAATACTGATTTAATAAAGGATATTCATAGGTATTAACTATCATCATTTTATTATTTATTCAAAGAAGAAAATGTACAAGAACAAAATATGGGTGCAAAACCACATCCCACATCCAAGCTAGGGAGGTCATAAATAATGAATCCCTAAGGCATTCTCCTTGATTAGGTCCACCCCTTCACGCATAAAGCTACACACAAAATGAAAAACAATATCTTCAGAACCAGGGATGTCCAGAGAGGCTAAATAATCCGCAACCTTGATCCCCTCACACCAGGTGTGACTAACTATGTTGTTTTTGTTGAGAATTATCTAAAACCTTATAATAATATATCAAATCACCAATGGATTATTTATATTACATAGAAGAGAGTTATGAACTAATAAAGAATAAGTTTTAGCTTCATAAATATCTAGTCCCTTTTGACTACATAGAATGAGCCCCATAAGCATTGCCATACCCTCCTCTAAATTAAATGATCCTAGTCCCAGCCTGACTGAGAAATCCATATCAACCGAAATGACAGAGTCGCGAACAACCTCCCTACCTCTCATGATACCCAGAGCATAGGATCTATCCGAATTAAGCTTCAAACCCCTGATTGGATGCCTCGACCTAACCCAGTTACATATTGATCAAAGGAAATATTAAATACCCATGGTAGTAATAAAGAAAATATATTTTTATAGTGGGACATTATCTTTATAACTAATGTTAGAAATAAATGGAACACAAATGAATCTATTTGAGAAACCTCCATTTTTTAACTCCCTCTTTCTATACATTAATGAAAATGAATATTACCCAATGTATTTTTGAGCTATAACAGTCTCACTTATCGTATTAGTGGTATCGGACTCACCATGTTGTATATTATGTATTAGGATCACCTATTCGTATAAGATTTATCAAGCTCAAATGTTCATATAATCCACATGAGGATCAAAATTTATCATTAGCTATATAACAATCACCCTTGACTATCAATAATTTCCATGAAACATAAATAATTTTTAATTAGGGTAGCTTTTATTATTATCATAAATCTATTAAAAATAGGTTGTGTTCCTTTGTAACTGATTTACCCATGGAAAAGAAATGGGGTTCAATATAATCTTTTTGAAACAATCATAATGTTTCATGATAAAGAATAAGGATAGTATCATTACATCACATCCCCATTAGATCATAAGTAAACTAATTGTTTTTTTTATTGAAAAATATAAACAACATAAAAGGTAATTTAAAATATTCTTTCGGAAAATACCCTTTATAGTTTGAAAATAACTATTATAAACTAAATAGTGAACAAACATTATGGAAATACTATTCATTAAAATTAAACTTATAAACATATAATATAATATTAAATAAAAATAATGATCATGAAGTTGAAAAAATCCATACATGACAAAAATGTTAAATAGAACCGGAATACAATATATTTATAAATATTATGGATATGGTTTAATTTGTCAAATTCAATTTATGTTAGGTAACTATTGGGATGATTTTGAAACCTTATCTCATTGTTCTAACACAGATTTAAACATTTTACCCTTACAAATTTGACAAAATATTGACCATGGTTGCAATTCATAATAACCAAAAATAAAATTGATATATTTAAAAAATTTGAACCTAATAATTCATAATAGGGAATCCATTTTTTAAAATTCAATTTATATATCTGTTTAAAACTAATTTAAGATAAAAACACAAAAGTAAATGAAATCATTTTTTAAAAAAATTTATTTTTATTTATAAAAATGTTTTATTCATAATTCAACCAAAAAAAGGATTAAAATTTACATAATTGTATTATTTGTAAAATAATATATATCAAATTTTATATTGAAACTATTTTAAAATAAAATTTCACTATGTGAATTCTTGGAAAAAAAATACAATTTTCAATAAAAATTATTATTTTTTACTAATCATAAAAGAATAAAGATTGTAAGAAAATTCAGAAAACATAACTATAGGATAATTTTTATGTGATGATTTTAAAAAATATATCCTTATAAAAAATATGTTTTCCTAAATTTCTTGAAATTAATTATAATATTCAATCAAAATATTAATAAAAATTATTTTTTAAAAAAACAAAATTTTGAAGAAAAAATGACTAATATAAATTGAGTGATTATTTCCTAATCATTAATCAATAAATTTATGCTAATATGTTCCTTTATATATATATATCATAATTTGGTTAGTCCAATTCATAACTCTTAATTCAGTGTCTAGGTTATAATTTTCATATTTAAATTATAACATTTTGTGATCTATTTAAGTTTGGTGTTGCGTATATTATATGCTATCAAACAATTTATTTATTTTAAAATCTCAGGATATTACATTATCCCTCACTTAAATAAATATTATCCTCATAATTTGAGCTTTTTTCTGAAATCATGGGTTGTGAAATTTTGAAACACCTTTATCAAAAATCCCCCATCATAAAAATGGTTAATAATATTCACCTAAAAAGGGATAGGGAAATATAATGGTCATATTGAATTACAAAAAACTAGATTTCTGAATGGGAGAACATTTGGGGGGGGTGAAAATATAGACATGGATGAAAAAAATTAATATCCAAATAATGTTGGAGATATATAGAGAACATTTATCACAAGAAACTGAATGATCGAGATAAATTTAATGATCACAAACCCCAAAATAAATAAGGTATGAAAATACCATTGATTCGTCAAAAATGGTTATAATATGAAAACAATTTTATTTCAATTTCATTTTCCTAGAGTTAAAGAATTATATTACCATCTAGACTTGGAACACATATATATATATATACATTACAAGTTTAATTTATTCCTTGTACAACTTTCCACCATAATATCATCATTTTATCCAAATAATGAGTTCTCAAGGTGAATTTTTCATCACATAAGTACTAAATCCAAATTATAATAGGTAAAATTATCTAAAAATGGATAACAATATATTCCTCTTATCTTTATATATTAACCAAATATAAAATGGCTATCACTTATTATGTTAATATTCAAGATGTGTAAAGCTTCATATGAAGAAATAATATATTAATCCCACAAAATTCTCCACCCATTAATCTTTTCTAAACACAGATCACTGAACATGAATCTTCATATCATGAGTAAATGGAAGCCTAATCATGGTTAGCTCAAAATATCATTAAGAGTAACCATAATCATTAACAATTGAATATAGTCAATGATAATAAGATGAGAATATGTTTTTGATGAAATAATCAATGTATATGAGGATAACATAAAGAATTCATAACCATCGATACATAGATCATCAATAATTAAATATGGGAAAATGATTTGATAAAGGATATTCATAGGAATTAACTGTCATCATTTTATTATTTATTCCATGAAGAAAAGGCACAAGAACAAAATTGGGGTGCAAACCGACATCCCATAGGCAAGCTAGGGGGTCAGAAATAATGAAGCCCTAGGACATCCCCCTTGATCAGGTCTACCCCTTTGGGATTCAAGCTACACACTATATTAAAAACAATATCTGCAGATCCAAGGATGTCTAGAGAGGATAAATTATCTACAACCTTGATCCCCTCACACCAGGTGTGACTGACAATGTTGTTTTTGTTAAAAATTCTCTAAAACCATCTAACAATATTTCTAATCACCCATGGAGTATCGCCATTACATAAATGGGTGTTATGAACTAATAAAGAATTTGTTTCAACTTCATAAATATATAGGACCTTCTGACCCCATAGAATAATCCCCGTAGGAATCACCATAGCCTCTTCTAGAATAGAATATCTCAGTCCCATCCTGACTGAGAAATCCATGTTGACCGAACTGACAGAGTCATGAACAACCCCACTGCCTCTCATTATCCCCAGAGCACAGGATCTATCCAAATTAAGTTTCAAACCCCAGACTGGATGCCTACACCTAACCCAGTTCCCCATTTATCAAAGGAATTATTAAATACCCGTGGTAGTAATAAGTAAAATGTATTTCTATAGTGGGACAATATCTTTATAACTAATGTTAGAAATGACTTGAACTCAAATGAATTTATTGGAGACCCCCCCCCCAGTTTAACTCTTTCCTTATATAAATTAATGAAAATGTACATGACCCAAGGTATTTGAGAGCTATAACAGTCTCACCCATCGTATAAGTGGTATCGGGCTCACTATGTTGTATAAGATATATTACAATCACCTATTCATATAAGCTTTATCGGGCTCACAAGTTCATATAAGCCACATCATGATCAAAATTAATCATTAGATATATTGGAATCACCCATGAATATAAATAATTTCCAAGAAACATACATAATTATTACTTAAGGAATATTTAATTTTTATTATCAATCTATTAACAATAGTTTGTGTTTCATTGTAACTTGATTTACCCATGGAAAATAAATGGGTTTCAAGATAATATTTTTGAAACAATCATAATATTTCATGATAAAGAATAAGGAGAGTATCATTACATCACATCCCCATTGGATCATAAGAAAAATAATTGGTATTTTCTCATTGATAAATATAAATACCCTAAATAGTAATTTAAAACATTATTTAAGAAAATACCCTTACTACTTTGAAAAGATATTTTATAAACTAAATATTAAACAAATATCATTGAAATACTATTCATTAAAATTAAACTTATAAACATATAATATAATATTAAATGAAAATAATGATCATGAAGTTGAAAAAAAATTGTTCATGATGTAAATGTTAAAAATAACCATTCTTTTCAAATGTTTATAAGAAGGGTGAGTTTGGTTAAAAGTATTAAAAATGAAAATTGTTTTTTAAAAGAAATACCCTTTGAAACCTTTTATAACCAAAAACTATTTGAATGTAGGAAAATTATAAGGGGAATAAAATATCATGATTATAATAGTATTAATGATATTATATTTCATTAGTAATTGTGTACATAATAAAAATGAATATAGGTATGTCAATGAAAATATGTCTCAATGAAGTATGTTTGAGATAAGAAACCCCTCCATCATGGGTAATACATGAATAAAAAATCCATTGAGTGAATGAAAATAAAATTATTCTATAAACAATATCTATGTATTAATATGTTCAAAATCATTCATGGGTAAATAAGTACACCAAATAAAATAAATCATGGTTCATAACATAAACTATGACTCAACGAATTGAAAATGAAACCATGGAACCCCTAGAAAATTTTATAACATTTGAATCAATATCTCATGAAATAAAGAACATAAAATGAAATTAAAATATAATTTTCAATGTTTAATTAATTATATAATTTCCAAATACGAAGAACATATATATTTTAAAAGGATGTAGCTGCATATTACAAGACATTTCTCAGAGTAACAATATTGAGACAAATAATCCTTACAATTATTGTATCATTAAAGTAGTAATTAATGAATGAAATTAATATATATAATGAATTTAAGTGCACACAAAAAATATGAAATATATTTAATGAATTTAAATACAAACAAAACAATCTGAAATAAAGAATAAAATAATTTATATATCAATTCACACATAATCATAAAATAAAAATGTTAATGAAGTTGGATTATAACCCAATGTATGGAAATCAATAGAATAAACCACTTACCACTTTGATAGAATTTAAATGAAAAACACTTGGAATAATCAGTTCAAATTGCAGGTTAAATTAACATGAATTATGATTAATTCATTATATAAAATGTAAAAGGGTTTTATATAGACCCTATAGAATAAATTGGTTTTATAACAATAAAATATGGGTCAATGTAGTGAAATCGAGATGAAATCCCTTACCTGGGGTTTATAAATTCTATGTATTTCCATTAACACATGTATAATAAACTTATATCAATTATTTAATTTTTTAATAAAATTTCTTGGAGTAATATCATATCTTTAAAAAAAATATTATTATTTATTTTAATGAAATATTTAATTAACTATTTGATTCTGACCATATCAGGTTCTAGGAGGACGTTCGGTTCATAATTTCAAAAAAGATTTGTTGAGTAGACCTTGAAAAAGGGGGCTGTTCATCCATAATATTCAAAATAATAATAATCACATAATTATAATTCATATAATGTAATTATACATTAAAAAATAATCATTAAATATGGTTATGAAAATTAATTATGTTACATTCATTGAGATGGTAGGCCATACGAAGGCATGAATATCATTCACGTTTTTCAAAAATTATAAAGGAAAGAGGTTAAGTACTATTTTATATTTAAATAATTATTATTATATAGTAAATATAATTTTATTTCAAAAAAATATTTATATATAGAATCCATGAGATGTGGTCATGAAAAAAAATGCACATCACTTTTTGGAGGTGGTACTCAACATGTGCGCACAAATGAAGTTACCATTTTTAACAGATGGAAATGTAAGAAATTAGATATTATATTATCTTTGAAAAATGATAATTATGTTAATAATATCATACATATTTATATATACCCTAAATCCAACATTATAATCATCCATTATTGATGATAATTGAAAAATAATTACATCAATTACTGAGGTAGTAGTCCACCATACACATGAATGGTGATTTCATTACCCATTTGATATAATAGGATAAAGATATAGGATATAAAATTAACATAATATATATATATAGAATATAATTATGTTATTATATAATCATGTCTTAAGAATATTTTTAATAGTTATAAGAATAAATAAATCTAAAACATTTGGTTAAAAGATATACCTCTTCTTCGAACAACCTACATTGATTTAATCCTTAAACCCTATAAGGTTTCTATTGTACCAAAAATAATACCTCCATATTTTGGGAGGGAATTTTATGATTTGATTTTCATAGCTATTTTATATAACAAATGGTTATTTTATTGTGATAAATAAAAAAGAGGATGTTCCCTTTTTTAAGTGGGGGAGGGGTACTCTTGGAATTACATAAAATATTAAATTAATATAAATTATTTTTCATTTTTAAAAGCATCCAAAATGATATAATGCTATTTTATTATGAATAATAGTAAAAAGAATCTCATAAAATAAAATTTTACCAATTTTTTGTTTTGTTTTTTATTTTATCTCTTACTCATCCCATGTTATCCATTTTGACAATTACCATGATTTTAAAATTATTTACTCTTTAGGGGTCAAAAAAGTTAATAAAAATAGAAAAGTAACCCATAAATCTAAAATGCTTCATAAATTCAATAATATCACATCCCCATATATGATGATATTATTTTTATGAATTCTAAATAATTTAATAACATGTTAATTATAAAAAAATATCATTACTGTCTTTTTTCAACTATTCGAATAATTTGACTTTGAAAACAATATGAATGTAATTTAATTTCAATATTAACCATTAATCCATATATAATATTTAATATATATTCAAAATTATTTTAACGCTTTTACTCACCCAAAAAAATGTTATTTTTAGATATTTAAAAAACATTTACAGAATTTTTTTAATGCCAACAAAAGCATTCTATTGGCGTTGTGTAAACATTTATGTTAATTATTTTCAAGATAAAAATTAAGAATGAATTTATATGATAAAAATATTTAATTATTATTTCAAATAAAAATTAAAAACCTTACTTATCCCCTTTTATCCTTATATAAAAACTTTAGAGATATTAAAGTCAACAGAGTGGAATTTTGATTTTTTTTTTACTTAGAGTAATATAAATTTAATTATTAAGGGAAAATGGAACCAAAATCACATAAATATAATTTTTGAAGTCTTTGGTGGAATTTATCACATCCAATGAAATTTTGGTATGTTTATGGTTGATTTGGATACCTTATTTCATGTCTTTAACCCTGTTTTATCCATTTTACCCTTACTGAAGTAAAAAATAATAATCTCCCTTGGATACTTTTCATAAGTACCAAATTATAAAAGGGGATTTTGGAAAAATTTTAAATCAATGATTTAAAATGTATAATCCATTTTTTAGTATTCAATTTTAATAAGTGGGTGACATAAATTTAACAGAAAATCTAAAATACAATGAAAACAATTTTTTCAAGAAAATGCATTTTATTTATAAAAGTGTTTCCCAAAAAATTAAAACATAAAATTAAATGAAATTAACATTATTAGATTATTCATAATATAATTAATATAATTTTATCATTTAATAATTTTAAAAAATTCATAATTTGTAAATTCCTTGTAAAAAATTTGGTTTTCAATCAAAGTTAGTTTTTTCACTTTTCATTGAAAAATAAAAATTATGAAAAAACTAGTCTAAGATTTTTTAGACATGACTATCTAAAATCTATATGATTTTTATCAAATATAATTTCTAAAATTTCATTAAATAAATTATAAAATTCTTTCACAAAATCCATTAAAAACATTTTAAAAAACATATTTTTAAATAACAAAATGACTTCACAATATTGAGTGATAATTTATTGAGAATTAATCAATATATTTTTTTAAAGTAGTTCATTTATATATTTTTATAATTTTTTTTAATCATATTCTTACCCACCAACTCAACATTTAGGTTATAAAGAGAGATTTAATTAAAAATATTTTTTATTCAATTTAAGCTTGGTGTTTTCTATCTTGTATTCTATCAAATATAGTAATTATTTTAAAATATTAGCATAATATATATATATATATATATATAATGTATTTTTTCTAATAAAGTTATAAAATATTAATTTGTGTGATCCTAGAGGAATCTTCTATGAAAATGGATAAACGTAGGTTACCCATATATGACTTTAGAATTAATTTTCACATAAGAATAAATTATTTATCCATGCCTTATTGATTGATCAAACAATATTTTTAATGCAATGGGATATGGATTTCAAAACATCATGGTGATGCTAACCCAGCTATTTTAAGCTATAAACAATAACCTAACCCATATGGAACATTCTCTTCCACCTAAATTGGAGAAAGTGTCAACTGAATCCTTTACATAATAAAGAACACTAACAATTAGTGAATCTTTCAATCCGATTTTCATGGAAATGTGGGATAACCCAATAGAGAATACCTTTATGGTTTACCATTATTCTTAGAAGGTTGATGTTACCTTATCGTTCTGTTGTTAAAATAGATAGGTCGACCAATGGTAGGTGTTAATATATAATATCAATAAAAATTATGAAATAAATGAAATAGAGTAAGAAAATTTTAATAATATACTTCTACATAAGTATTTCCATTAAGATATTTAATCAATGATTGAAAGATAATTCCAAGAGCTTATGAAAAAAGAGGGTGAATCTATCATGAAATATGAGGAAACTTTAAAAGGGTTTATAATATAATAATTGGATTTTTTATGATAATTTATAGAAATTTTTATATATTCCAAGATTTTTAAAACTACACCTTCAAGTGACTCTATGAATACAATACATTCTAATTTATAAAGAAGTGGACTGATGTTCCCTCAAATTAGAAATAGATTTTAGAGAATAATCTCAAGGAAATAGAGATAATAAGATAGGAATGGACTTTTAAGCTAATGGATCAAATGAAAAAGGATGAATGAATATCAAACCATCCACAAGATTTTTTTTGGATGAATGTGCATGTAAATTTCCTCACCAAGACAGAAAAATGATTCCAGTGTGGGAGAGAATGAAGGAACCACAGAATTCACCACCAATGGAACAATGATTCAACGGTAAAGAGAAATGAAATTATGAATGTCATTAAACTAAATCAATCTTTATTGAGAGTAATCATTGTTAATAGACACCAATGATAAAGGATCAAGGGAAATATTATTACTTTGATACCTTTTAGGAAGAAAAAAATGAACGCATGAAAGGTTCACATATTATTGACCCAATAATAACAAAATCTTTATTTGATTCTATTTTTACTCATTCTATTATATCCTACATGTTTCTTATAACTATTGAATTGAAACCCTGATATCTTATAGTATAGGTATCTGTAAAAACACCTAATAGTGAAATTAAAGAAACTCGAGGGTTGGGATCTTCTCCTATTAGCATATTTTGGAAGATTCTTCCATCAAATCATATGATTCTTACCCTGGTGGAATATTATACTTTACTAGGCAAGGATTTTCTCCCATTATATAGTTCCCACATAAACTATAAAAAAGGAAATATCATCTTATATACTAAAACACCCCATACTCTAATAAAAATGAAAGTGATATCATGAATATATTTTTGATCCATCAAAGATGTGGTTGTTAATACCATGTGAAGAATCGTACCATTAAAAATGATTGAGTTGAAGAAAAGTATCATACCTGATGAAATTACATTTATAAAGGAATATAATAAGGTATTTCCAAAATATTTTCTTAGCCTTCCCCGAAATCGTGTGGAAGATTGTTAAATTGAACTCATACATGGATCCACTCCTATCCCAAAACACATCTATATGAAATCACCAATCAATCTGAAGAAGTTAAAGAACCATCAATGAGAGAATTAACAAAAAGGGTTCATACACTCTAGTTCATCACCATGGGGTGCACTAATTATATTTTTAAAGAAAAAAAGATGTATGTATATAGTTTTCCATCGATTATCAGGAGTTCAACATGATACCTCTAAAGAAAAAGTATCACCTGTAATGGATTGATGACTTTACTGGTCAATTTCAACAAGATTAATAAATCCGAATTGTGTATATTTGTTTTGGATATCATAAGATAATGGTGAAGAAGGAATATATTCATAAGTTATATTTATATATGAGATATAGACCTTATAAGTTTATATTGATTCCCTCCAAGCTATTAAATTCAATAATATTTTCATATATTTAATGAATATTGTCTTTGGAGTCTACCTTGAAATTTTTTTGGTGGCCTTTTTTTATTATATTCTCATTTAATCCAAGAATAATACAGAACATTAAGATCATTTAAGAATTTCTTGGGTGACATTAATAAAGAATAAAATGTAAACTATGTTTAGAAATTTTCACTTTTGAATATTGAAAGGCACATTCATGGGGAATAAATTAATAATTGAGGGAGTATTGGTAGACCATTAAAATCAATGGGAAATTGAGGAATAGTTTATACCATAAAGTGTCATGGAAATCCATAGATTTTGTTGCATAGATTGGTAATTATGATGTTTTGTGATAAATTTCTCATGATTGTATAGCTTACTAACTAGGTTAAAAGGAAAAGTGGAAAATTATTCCTAGATTTAAGAGTGTGATTAAAGATTTTTAGATTGGAAGAAGAGGCTAATCATTGTGCCTATAATTACTCTACCAACAATTGGAGAAGGGTTTGTGATATGCAATGATGATTAAATGAATTAAAATGGTTTCATAATAATAAATAGTTATAATTTAATATCTTCTTCTTAATTTTATTTAAATATCAATGAGGAAAACTACTTGATACGTGATCAAGAGTTAGCAGTTGCGATCTTTTCCATGAAGATTTGGGGGAACTACCTCTATGGTGAGAATTATTTTTCCTGACAATGGCTATCTGAACATCTCAAGAGGGGGTTGAATTGAATTCCTAAATATTTCATCATTATTAGACCACCAACATCAAGGTTTTTGAGTGAAAATAATTCCTTAATAAAATATTAAGTGGAAATATAAAAGAATAAATAAAAGATATTTAACCTATAGATTTACAGTGATTAGGGAAATAAAATTATTCTAGTCCACTCAACTAGCACTCTACTCCACGAGTTTGGCGATTGTCACTAGAACAACCCTTTTACCAGAGGATCCTTGCTATATAAAAGTAGATGTCACTAATTACAACAGTACAAGTTCTTTCAACCAAAATCCCCCTTAAGTAGGATTATCCACAACCAAAACACACTCACTTACATCGAGTATCATTGAAAAGAATATAATAGAGTCATTGAAAATATTTTGAAATACATAATTATAGGTAGAAACTAAAAGTAGATGAAGATGCATCCTGAGAAGATGATAGACTTCAGGATACACCTTTTGGTGATCATAAAATGGGATAGGTAAACTTCTAATAACAATTCTCAAGAAATAGTCTAATGTTAAATATATATATATTGTTAGTGGTGTACATAAGTCTGTGTTTTCCTTATTTTTGGTATCCCACTTTTTTCATGAAACAACATACTCATCTATTTATATATCTTTCTTTTTTTGAAAAAGAGAATACAAGATAATAATAATGTTCATCTTGAAAATATATTGAGGGAGAGAGTTGATAAGATAGAACTTTAATGATAAGTGGTCATTCCTTCCAAATATAGAATATGCATCCACATTAGAAATATTAGAGACCTTCTTCTTCTATAGATCTTTTCATTTATGGAAATGTAACATTTTATATGAACATACTTTTACATAAATATATAAAACATTTTGAATATAATTTAGGGAATTAAATAAATTATTATTATAAATATGATTGGTAATCATGTCAATCATTATAATACTTCTTTTTTACTGAGAAAAAATACTACTGATACTTTGTAAGATAATCTTTTAAAAATTTCCTTAATGTATTTTTAGTGATTAAATATATTTTTGGAAACTGTTTCTTCATAATAAAATATTTTATTCGATAATATAATCTTTTAGTATAGATAATTCATATTTCATGTAGGTAGAAGATAATATTTTATATTTATAAGATAAAATCATTTTTTCATAAAATGCCTGCTTTACACATTGTAAGATAAATACTTAAATAATCAATCGTTAGATAATTTCTTTTGGTAAATATATTCTATAAAGAATAAGAGACACATGTTAGATTAATATTAGAAATTTTTAGAATCATCAACACACATAATTAAATACATGTTGCAATAATATAAGTCTATCAAAAAATATCCCCCTTTTGGTGATCACAAAACACATTTCATAAAAAACACATAAATTTCAAAAAAGGAGCTTTAAAATGATATATATTCAGTATTGAATTAATTTATATTTTTTTACTATTTCTCCCCCTTTCTTTTATATCAATTATAAGTAGAGTAAAAAAATAAAATCATTGTGGGACATAAACAATTGTAAATAATGAATACTACTAATGTTACAATAATAAAATTTTGTAAAGAAAATAAATTTCAAATAAATAAAAACATCTAGAAAAATATGGAAATCATTTAAATGTTTTTGAAAAGTGGTTGTTGTATTAGTATCATGCTTTGATTCTAATTTTTTGGAAAAGAGAACTATAGGTTCTTGTAAGATGAAAGGAATGTATTAATCTTTCAACATGAATTGGTTTTTTTGAGGTGAATTCATTAAAGATAGTGGTTTTCCAAGGGGGTATGTAGGATAATGATGGTGGGGGTATCAATTGTTTTATCAATTACATCCCCCAATGAAAGTTAGGATGCTCTAATTCATGCATGATCATTTTGATTGACACTTACTAAGGTGGATTGAATGTATAGAGAATGTTTTTGTTCCATCACAGGATCAATATTTTCTTTATAGGTATATAATATTTAATAGAATGGTTCAAGTAAAGGTAACATTACATCTTCAAAAATATTAAGCTTTTACCTTTGAATGAATATAGTGGGATTAAAAAATCATTTAAATGTTGACTGGTGGATGGATACAGATCAATAATCTTATGTCTTGGAAAATTTCTTCCATGTTTTTAAAATAGAGAATTGGCAGAAGCCTTGATCCTCTTAGCTGAGTCATTTTTTCAGTTGTATAAAATATTATTGAATCCATTCCATAGTTTCTGACTAAAATTTCCAACGAAATTATTTTCATCTCATTTCTTGTTGAAACTAGTTATTATATTATTCATAACATCACACTAGTATTCTATCATACCAATAATGGAAAAAATCCATTTTGTATAAACAAGTCTTCTTAAAGGTTATACACATGAATCATCTTATACATCTTCTTCATATTTAGATAAATTTGGCATCAAAATATTATCCACTACTTTATTTTGGTCATAAATTTTATTTTTACAGAATATAAAAATTATTTGATAATGATCCAGATATATTTTCCTAACTGGTGATGATAGAAAATATGTATTTATTTAATTGGATTGTATTTTCATGAATTTTTATAATAATGTAATTTAAAGAAAATGTCTGATTTATTTTATTAACATATCAATAGACTCAGTAGCATATTTATAAAGGATTGGTCACCTCATAAATTCGTTTATCTTGTTTTTGGGAATGTATTGATACATATCTCATTATATAATCTCACAATGTAGGTAATCAAGAGCTTTAGTCATGGTATCTATATCAGGGGATATTTCCATAATCTTCGACTATATATTAGATCAAATTTATAGTTCCTTCAGAGTATTTTCTTGATAACCTTTCAATCATTGACTAAAGAAATGATTTTATTTCTTTAAAATCGGCCTCCATTGATATTTGATCTGGAAAATTCCTCAATTCATCACTTGATTCAAACAATGAGGATTTTATTGATTCTGTTTTAGAAAATAATTTCAACTAACTATCTTGGGTTATCTCAGTATTAACTTTCTCGGCAGAATGAGATTCTGAACATCTATGCTCTGCATGGCTATGAGAGGATCCATCTTCTTGAACTTCCATTATTAATGAATAATTAACTTGTATATTTTATTTAACATTTTTTTTCTATCTCAGCATATTGAAATTATTATGATTTCAATTTGTTCCATTCCATGATGATAAATGGGTTTGATTGTTTGAATGATGATACTAGAATAATCAGAGTAGCACTTGGGGATACATAAATTGTTTTTCCTTGATCAAAAATTACTAACTGAGTAACTATAGTGGTTCAATATTCTCTGACTAGAGGACATGGGACTAAAACATAAGGATGAATTATTTTAGGAGTATCCTTTTCTTCAGGTTTAACAAAGATTCTGACTCTTTTCTGTTTATCGGTAAGAGTCTTTTCATCCAAAACATTTGTCTAATAAACTGGTCACTCTAACGAAATTCCAACATCATTGGATAATACCATCTGGTATGTCTTCTATGGAGTGAATGTTGTATCTACTTCGATCATTTCCTCAGAAAATTTCAAAACCAATTTTTTTGGAGAGAAACACAAACACAAACTAGGGTTTTTTAAACTATTTCACTTATTGTTTTTGTTTTCAACACTTTTACTTCGGGGTGTGCTTTGTCATGTTGTGTGTGGGGGATGCTTTAGCCAAATGGTTCATGTTGTTTCTCCCCATTACTACTTTCCAAAGTTTGGTGGAATCAATTTCCTTTAGAGAGAAATTTTCTCCATGATCGAAATGGGATAATGGGATGTTGGAATCTCCTTTCATGGATTCCTCATCAGAATTAATTGCCTAGTCTTGGTCTCCTTTAAAGATTAAGACGTTGTTCATGAATTCAGGGAATTATACCAGGATTTTCAATTATGAAAAAGATTCTCAATGATTCAAAATCCTAAGGAATCCCATTTCAAATGTGGGGAATTATATTCCAAATTCATGCCTCTGAGGTTTTCCTCAACTTACCATGTTTGACATGGGGTATGGGGAGAGTTAAATGTCTACCAGAGATGGATCAGACTGATCAGAAAAACAATAAAAGTGGATCAGATACAAACATACCTAGGAGGGAGAACCAATAAATTTTACCATGTGGATGGGTCAGAATGCCCAATAAGGATGGACCTAAGATGGTGTATCCCACAAAGGGGAAGATTTCACACCGTGAAAGCTGATATGGACATGAAAAAGGGAGGATCAGGGGATGGTTGGTCCCAATAATGGACACCATGGTTTACCAGTGGCTGGGATTGAACCCAATAATTTCTTCCTACATACCCTATTTATGAGATAGATATCAAAGCCAACATAATTTGAAAGGGTGAGTCATGGAATCAGGATGTACACAAATGACAACAACCCGATTACACGATGTGGCTTACATGTGGTTAGCGGCCAGGCTAGTGAAAAGAGAAATGAGATGAGTGGGTCTTAGACAAGGTTATCTTCCCATATGGATTGCATGATTTCACCGATAAGTGGTGGCTCAGGTAAAACCATGATGAATATGGATGAAGTGTCAAAGGGTGGAATGAATGGGGATGGAACTAAGAACCTGTGTGAATGTAATGATATTGGGCTTGAACCTCATAGAGGATTCTTATGTATCCTAGTGGCAGTGAATCAAAGTCCATGTAGTTCTAGAATGGGGTGATGAGGAACCTTAGGGGGAGGACCTTGCGAAAGGATCTGTGGATGGGGACCTAATGGAAATAAAACCAACTGGTTAAGGCATGATCGTTCTAAGACATAAAGGCGCAAGGGAGAGAGCAGTATGAGGAGTGGGTGATGGTATTTCACCTTGGGGAGGTTTCCTACATACCTTTCTCAAAATGGGAAAAGATCAAAGTCCATGTAGATTAATAATGGGTCATAGAATTGGGGTGTACAAAAATGATAGCAACTCCAATACATGCTTAGGGATTATGCACGGTTAGCATCCCAAAACAAGAGGGACTCTCTTGGTTAGAGGAGTATGGATTAAATGTTGGACTTACACACTGAGATGGCCCGAAAATAGGTTTGACACCACTCATGGTAGTACCAAGGATGTGGTTCCCAACAAGGGGGACACCGATGTTTATCATTTTTTGGGGTTGAACCTCAGGGAGGCTTCCTGCATACCCAGTATAGGAGACAGGGATCAAACCCCATGTAGTTTGAAATAAAATAGTTTAACATCATGTGGGGTGAGGTTAAAATTATGTGAACTGGTCAGGACCAATGGGTGCTAGGGTTGAACCTCAGGGAGGCTTCCTACGTATCCATGTGGTAGTGAATCAAATTCTATGTACTTCGGTAAAGATGGAGATTGGTTTTACATTCTAGGGAAACCCAAAGAGGATTCTTTGGTCGATCTTTACTATAATCTCACAATATTCATGCTCATTGTGAGAAACAAGTGGCAGTAATAGACATGATGATCATGTCATGAAAGGTGTATTATCAAGGAGTAGAGAAAGGCTAACGCATGGCTAGTGGACCAATGAGGAAATAGGGTAATACGCATGGTTGGCAGCCTAGGGGAGGAATATTGGGAAGCATCAGGAGGGTGTCTAGATGTATGATGAGGATATGACCATCGTACAAGGGTAAACATACCAAGGTGTTTCAGGGCTAATGAAAAGGTTTACTAAGGGGAACATGGAGACAAAGAGAAGTGTGAGAGGATGAGTGATAGGGTACTATTTCCCATCCCATTAATATACTTCTTGGGCTGGTCACTCATGCAGTGGTCACAATTTAATGTCGTTTGTTGAGCATGTGGGGTTTCTTGGAAGTTTAGCGTCTTGTAGCTCAGTCATTGAGGATTCCCTCCTCACCCCTTAGACGTATATAACTTGTACCAACTCACACTTAATGAGGGGAAGGAAAAAAGCTATGCCTTGTACTAGGGGGTGGTGTAGTGCTCTATTGTGAGGTCCAAGTTAGCATGGATCTGTGAATATTCAATAGTCGTTATCTTACCTATGAGAAGAAGGACAAGGTAGGGTAATGCAACATGAGTAACCACCCAGGGGACCTTGAAATCACTTCATATAAGCTTGGAGGGTTTCCTTAAAAAGGGTTTTTCAAATAATTACACCTTTCAAAGAGGTTCTTCAGAAATATTTGGTGTTTCATAAAGAGGATATACTTTATAAATCATTGTCTCTTTGAAAGGATGATAGTCTTTTTGAAGGAAAGGGTCTTCGTGAAGCATCTATACTTCATGAAGGGAGGCTTTCAATAGATTATAGATTCAACTTATCAAAGGAATCGTTATTTGGAGAGTTTTTCATGAATGTTTAATGCTATGTGAATACTCGATAACCCCAAAGGGGATCCCTCCTTTACAACGGGCATAGGTATCCGTAATGGCCATCCCTACATTATGCAGGGGCCATGAAGACCATAAGGTGTCATGTATCTCCAAGGCCATGTACGTTTCGTGATCCATTTTTTGACCTCATGATGGTACTTGAGAAATAGGAACTTGGAAGATGAAAGGCAAGAGTGACATTGGTTTGAAGGGGTTTGGACCTTCCATTTATATGAAACTTTGGTAGAAGAGGGTCCTAATGCTCTTTACAAATAAAATATGAGTGCCGTGAAAAGGAAGTGGCATCGGGAAGCAAAAGGGGTGGCATCGGACTCAGTCAGACTTGCAGAGGGTCTATCAGAGTGATGATTGCAGAGCTGGACATGGAGAATATATGATGTCGTGAAGAGACGAGGCTCTATCAAACTTCGTCGGACTCATTGAGGCTTCATCACGTCATGTAGGGAATCACTGAGGAGGGAATCACGGAGTAGGAAATGGATATAATGTGATGCCATGAAGGTGTCAGGATTTGTCGGACTCATAGAGGGTCTGTCATGGATGCTTTCTATTGTATTGGGAAGATGTATCTATGAAGTTCTTCTTGAACCATGACCTTTGGGATAGTTTCAATGAATTTTAATGCCAATTTTGGTGTTTATTTACTTTGAACCTACCATGACTTTGTTCGTACCTCAAGTTCCATGAATTTTGGCCCCAAAAAATTCCTCCCCTCTAAATGGGAGCTGAAGGAAAAGAGAGTCATATACTGAGGATTTTTCTCTAAAAATTTAAAAGGAATAAAAAAAGGTGTATCATGAAGTTTGATCGCAAAGCTGGATCATGAAGCAGAATCACAAAGCGGTGCTGGAATAAGGGTTCCATGAAGCACATTCAATGGTCATCACGAAGCCCGGGAACAGGTCGTCATAAATCTTGGACCGACCGCGCCTATATATAAGTGAACATGGGTATTTTTTCTATACTTGGATCTTCATAAAATACTATGTCATTTCCCGCTCTTAGTGAATATATCCTCCCTGTGAATGCTACTACATGAAATGGGTTCTTTGTTTTAATTCTTTACAAATGCTTTGGTGAACCGGTGCAATTTGATCTGCTTCTTCCTTTGTGGCATAGGCTGAAAACATGGCTTCTTTTCTGAGGACTATGTCTTTGTGAACCATGTTCATGAATGGTCCTCTGTGGCCATCTATGTGACCCGAACTGAAAAAAAATTCTAAGTGTTAGGCTGATGTATTCTTAGGTGGTTGCTTTAGAGGTTCGTGTCGATGCTTCTTTGATTGAAACCATGGAAAACAACATCCAAATAGGGGAATGAATCTGAAGAACTTGTGATCACCAATAATTGATGGTGTTGCTGATAGAGGCACAAAAGGAATATCTGTTATGCAAGACCTTTCCACTATATGGATTCATCTGGTGGGGTGATGTCTTCATCCAAAAGGAGAGCAAAGATGAACCAACTTACTGGTTTATAAGTACACCGGAATAGTATCAGTGGTTCAAGGCTGCGGACGGTCGTAGTGGAAAGGACCACACCCCTATCACAGCATACGTCCTCCACAACCACATCGACATCATTGATGGTAAGGAGCTAGTGGTAGAGACGTCCCCGCCATAGTATAGAAACATTATCAAGGCAAGTATTGGGAATCCAGATAAGGGATGAATCAAAATTTTGGATCTGTGCCAGGGCGGAAACTTCACCTATGAGTGGGCCTAGCCTATTGGGTGTGTGAATTCTATGAATATTTTGAGACTTTGATGAAGTTGGGAGGTCTATATGAAGAATCGTGGGCTTCCCAATTTAGTGTTTCTCAACCGAAGGAGTTCATACTAGAACTGATGAGCTGATGGTTGTCAGATACCAACATATTCCACCTACTCCATGGGGAGGTTGGTTTCTGCATCTAGGACCATCATCAATTTTCTGGTATCCAGATCCTAGGATGGATATATGATAACTTCCTTCCTACCATTAATTTCTAGGAATATGCAGAATATACCCCTCCTCTAATGAAGGAATTGCAGAATTTAGTACCTAGAAAGGATGCTGATAAGAAGAACCCCTGAGATGTCTACTTTAAGTAGTGGATCATCTACTTTTTGAACATCCCGTAGGATTAAGATACACTAACAACAGAGCCCCCTATATTCACAAGAAGAGCATAGTGGTGAAAAAAGGGTTCATACTAGTTGATTTTGGAGGATAGCCATTGGAAATTTTGGGGTTGTAGTATCAACATTGAGTAGTGGCCAATAGTCAGGCTGGTCGCGTTTATCTCAACGTTGATATATGGGTGGATGCTACCGGTCATAGATACCCACATGGGAGTAAGATCAAGAATTTTCCTTATGGAGGCCTAACTTTCTGGTGGATAACATGTCAACCTAGTCATAACGGTGCTGGAGAAGTTAAATCATTTACTTTATCACATCAGTGAGGGAAAAAGGTTGTTGCGGGTATGATTGTAGTTCAATTTCATGTATAGATGGATTGCATCACATATGGGGGGCTACAAATATCTCAACCCATCACTCCTCCTATGATACATTCTCGGCTAGCAATTTTGAATATCGCAAGGAATTCCCCCACAGAAACTAGACACATAGGCTATGTTGGGTATGCTGGGGTAGGTAGAACAATTCATCTCCCACCCATTACTTCTATCGATAGGATCATTGGTTGATGATGGAATAGGCACCATCAAGAAATGATGGTACCTATTGTCCTTCCACTGTGGTGTGATGGTGGCATAGGTATATTATGAACACATATGCGTGTCATACACTCTACACCGAATCACAAGATTGTTTAAATGAATTCAATGACTGGCCCTGAAGGTGTATTTGGGGGTGCATCATGAGAATCACCCATTCGTGATGAAGTAGTTGTGGCTGATATTTGCACAAGAGTATGGGAAGATGAATAATGAGTTTCCACTTCTCACAACTGCATTCAAATTGGTTCACAGATACACACCGAGTTGGGTAGCTGGATACCATGGCGATATACTGAAGAAACCAACCATCAGGGCAAGAAAAGCAGCAGTCCCCACTCCTCAACATCATAGAGTGATGATGGGGGTATATTGAAAAGATGGTTCCAATGTGCATCATGGTGACGAGGATGTAGTAGCAGGGGCATCGGGACATGAACCTACTCCAATGGAAGGCAAAGAAATGAAAATTCCAAGATTGGGCCTAGGTGCTCTTATTAAAGGAACCTAATAGAGAGGGTAATCATTAAGGAAATTTTGTGGGTGGTTTCTTCAGGCCCCAACTAAGCATGTGTGTCATTCAATGAGTCCCTATGCTGTTTTTTATCCAAAGGAATGGAAATACTATGCATTTTTTAAGCATTACATCAATATTGGTAGCCTCTATGTAAACATAAACAAGCAAGAAATGGAGTTGGGGGAAATTGGCCTTACAAAGGCCGAATTAAATGTGACTCCACATGAGGAAAGAAAATTTTTATGGGAGCTAGAAACACAAATATAATCCAGGGTTACCTCATGACATTGACATAGTGGGTGAGGGTGTTATTGAACAAGACCATCCCCCCAGGGAGTCAGTGGCTCAACTGGTGGAACTATTTCTACTTCCTAACAACACATATAGATTCTGAGAGGAATAGGTTGGTGAGTAAGACCTCTAGAAGAACGATGAGGAAGAGACTAAAAAGGGGAGCACTCTAGAAGAAGCTGAAATAGTGGCCTCTGAGGGAACGTCCCATATCAGGTCTAACACAACTCTAAAATTAAGCTCTAACTCATCTTTGTTGTGTCATTTCACTTATAAATTTAGTTTTCTCTCTCAAATAAAACCTATCTATACAGGAATATATTGAACCAAGAGCTAAGTTTGATGGAAATGAAGGCATGAGGGCAGGTGTGGATAACCAAACACCAGGACCACTAATCGGTGAGATGATATTTGCACAGTCTAGAAGATTGGGGAAGCGAGGGTGGTCTCCTTGGTGAATTTAGAGTCCACAATCATATACAGAGGTCCACGACCTATAATCTTGGAAATAACAGGACCAATGTAACATCGTGTGGTAGAATAGAGTAATTCTCATGCTTCAGAGTTGTACATGTTTCCTGATTGATTAAACTAGGTAACACTACCCATATGCATAGTTTTCAAAATGGCATGAACTATGCTGGTGTGAATGACTGGAGGACCTGAGGCACCTCTCCAAAGAGGGATGTTGGTCAATATGGAGCTGACTAACTGAGAATACCATGTCATAATTACCTATGGGAAATTTATGGAAACAAGCATTACCATATGTGGGACAGATTCTGGAGTTGGTTAGGTGGACATCATCGATGTACGATCATGAAATGAAGACCAAACTAAAGAAGATCATGTTGTTGCGCTCCTAGAGGAATGTTCTATGTACAATCCCGGTGGTCTAGAGGAGTGGTACTAGACCACTTTTGATGAAGAGGATATAAAGTATTTCCACCACCAATCATGGATCTTGATCAAAATATTCATCAAAAACACCCCGCAATGGGAGTGGATAAGACATATGGGAAAATCCATCCTCAACTGTGAAAACAATGCACTAGAGGAGTGTATGCATGTTTACCTCACAGTTTCATACTATACTTCCTTTCTGAGATGGTTCGAGAGAGTAGTTTGAAGCTAGATGTCGACCGGTGCCAAATGAAGTTCAAAAACACTTAGAAGCTTGAAGAGGCCGAGTGGGAACTCCAACCCTTTGATGAACATATAAGCAATAACATAAAATCAATTTCTTAGCAGACATGTATGGTAAAATATATAGAGTCTCAACTAGCAGAAGCCTTGGATCAGTTGACCTGAGTGAACCATCATGTGGTGGATCTTTGATCTCAAAAAGACCGAACACATCACCGAGAAGAGAAACTTCATCGTATGGATGCTAGCGAAGGAGGGGATCTCAAGAGGATATAAGGAATCCTATAAAACACACACTAGAAAATATTAGAAATGGGGGGATCCCTTGAAGAAGAAAATATGTATGAGATGTGTTTTCCATAAACATATAAAAAAACTTTTATGTCTACTTGTTTATTTTCAGTTTTGTGTATGAGTCTTATTACCAACATTGACTACTACATCTTAATCATATCTTTTAAACAACCATCGATCTATCCCTAATCTTGCATAGGTCATGCCTGGTGTGAGAAAAAAGGGATGACCACATAATTATTCACCATGAATATGAGAGTTCAAACCAATAACTAGACACCCAGGATTTGAATGATCACTCAGAGTTTCATGGAGGAAAGAGGGGTTCATGATTAAAGAATGTAATTCTTAGAACATCCAAATTATCCTTTCTCAACATGCTCTAGAACATGAGTGGGATAATTCCAGGGGTGTTGGAATCAATTCGAACAAAGGCGAACAGAAAGTGCCAACCATGATACCTAAAATTTGGAACATATTGAGGGTGGAATGATGGTGTATAATAACATTTGACCTTTGTTCGAAACATAATATTCATATCGTGTTAGCCTAAAATGATGATAATCAAATGATGGAAAACTATTTCATAATTTGACACATGGAGGCAGTTCTTGAAGTGTTGTTTTATATCTTCTAGAATGTTAGTCTAAAACAGTAGGTGATCCATAAGACTGATCATCCAAACCATTGGGGGCCCTTTCTATGTGGAAGAGGACGCGGACCCAAAATATAGGACATCAAAATATTGTAAATGGAGTTATGGGTTGTTAGAATAGAGTCAAACACTCTTGAAGATACACCACTATGATGAAAGAACATTTGGTGGTTGTGTCATCCTGTATCAAGGTAAAACATATTTCCAAATGGGACCTCTCAAGGAGGACCTAAAATACATTTCATATTTACGTCATGTAGATGAGGACGATGCATGAAATAGTTTGGAAACATATAGTCATGAAGTTACACATAATTGAAGGTCATATTTTGTAGGCACTGGTCAATAGATTAAAGTCGTGTTACATGGAATGGGGACTTTTAGTTTAGGGTCATAGAGTTTGGACCATAATTAGAGGCAATGAGTTGGAAGTGTTAATGAACTTGTGGTCAGTCCTGTTGAGAGATGCTCATGTGTCCCTACGTATCCTATGAGGGAAGGAATCAAGCCGTACATAGTTTTGGAATTCAGTGCAATTTAATGTCATGTGGTAAGGACGTAAGAACCCCAATGGAGAAATGTGTCATGTTATACATAAACCAACTTGAATGGGGATAGAAGAAGTTCACATACCACGTCACACATTCCAAAATGGGGGTGAGGTCCAATAGGGTAGAAAGATGAAATGGGTTGCGACTGGATCATAGAAAAATAATCAAGGCATCACTATTTATCCCATGAGAATGGGAATCAACACATATGTAGTTCTTGAGGATGGTATTGCAAATGTTCAATACCAAAATGATTGATATCCTCTCAGGCGAGGAAAATAGTAATTATTACACAGTTTAATGTCATGTGAATGGCGAGATTTTATGTCATAGTTTAAAGGTCATTGATTTTAGGCAGTATGGGGTGGAGAGTTGCAGTATAGCATCATGAGGCAACCCAAAATGAAAGAAGAAAAAATAAGTTCACATAAAAATGCACCTTTCTATATAGGAAAACCCAGACCAAGAAGGGGGGAAAGGTTCATTACTCTGCGGCTAGACCGTTAGGTAAATTACATGGGCGTCACTACATATCTCACAGGGGTGTGAATGAATCCACGTGTAGTTTTGGAATGTGAAATGTCATAGGGAAAATTAAAAAGGGGAAGCATCTTCTCAAACAAAGACATTCTACAGCTGGGTAGTTTATGAGTGCACAACCTGGATTTAAATGTGTATCATAACATCATATGATAAGGATGAAAAACATCTTAGTTTATGGTTATAGATATTGAACTATGGGGTAATTTGGTTCTTCCATGCAGGAAAAAACTGTACCTAGATCTCTTATCCCACATGATCCATACTCAGTGCAAGAAACAATGGAAAAAAATATCTTTTCAACACATGGAAGAATATAGTTGGGAATGAAGGTGTGATATTAAGGATGACCCCATGACACTTGTTTTTCATCTCAACACCCAAAGGTGCACATAGTGATGAAACTAATGGAGGTGAATCTTTGTTTGAATTTGATGAAATGGGAAGTTTTGGGAATCACAAAACCAATTTTTAGGGAACAATGGGGTTGGGATCATGGTAGAGGATAACTGTTGATCATATTCGAAGAACAGTATCCATTACGTGTGACCTAAAGTGGGAAAAAACATTCAAGGGCTGACTGCTAAACGTATTAAAAATGTGTAACCTTTATTAAATGTCATTTAAAATCCTCTGAGATAGTGGCCCAAAATGGTAGGTGATCCATAAGTCCAAGCATCCATACCGTTCAAGGGTCCTTTTAAATGTGCAAGACGATGGAAACCCAAATAAAGGCACTCATGAATCATGAAAATGGAATGAATTCATGTCCATGTGGAATAAAACACCCTAGTCCCTAGACAAGAGTGTGTGTGAGTTCATTAACAGGATGAAACCGAGTTTGAAGGGCACCGTTAAGAGTAGAATAATCGAGAAGAAGAGTGTAGGAAGGGGGAGTAGGTTGATGGACCTGGGGATGGAACTGAAGACAAAGAGTCTAAGGATTCATACATATCCCATAATAATATGAGTCAAGTCATTCATAATTCTGGAAGTGTCATGCAGTTTGATGCCATGTTGTACTAAAAAAAGTTGATGAGGTCCCGATGGGGGTTTTCATGGTAGGGTAATGTGAATTCATCATGAATGAAGACAAAAAAGTTTGTATCATACCATATAACACTCCCAGAGAAAACATAGGCCAAAATTCCAAATGAGACTGAAATCGGAAAATTGTCGTGCATTTTAACATTGCGTAGAATGGAGGGTTACTTTCCTTTTATGGTTATGCATAAAGGACCATAAATTCCATGACTTTTAATGTCTTCAAGGTAGGAAAGAATATTTTACCATCTTTTGGGATGAGAGAGATCTTAGTTTATAGTCATAGAACATGGACCATGAGGTTGGGACAAAAGGGACGAAAAGGATGAGGAACCTAGGGATGGACCCAAACAAGAAATATCTGGGAATTTCTACATATCCCATAAGGATGGGAATAAATCCATAAAAAGTTATAGAATGAAATTCAGTTTAATGTCATGTAGTAAGGCTATAAATGAAAGGGAAAATAAAAAAGGGGGAGTAAATGGTGTAACTATTATAAACCCGATGTGAATGAGGAAAAAATAAGTTCATATGACACACCACGTAACCCCATAAGAATCAGGTCCAAACAAAACCAATAATTTGTAGAGCCTGGGTTGGACCCAGGGATAAAACATCTAGGAATTACTACGTAACCCATATGGATGGAAATAAATCCATATATATAGTTATTGAATTCTGTGCAGTTTAACGTCATATGGTAAGGATGTATTGAGAAGTTTTGTATTTTTAAGGGAGTTAAATGGTACAACTATTGTAAACTTGAGGTGAATGGGGAAAAAAGAAGTACACGTCATACCATCTACTTAAAAAAGGAATCTCATGTCGTAATAATGAAAATAGGAAATCGTGGGGCAAGACCAGAAGACAAAATGTCTGGGCATTCCTACATATCCCTTATGGATGGGAATCAAGCCATGCGTAGTTCTTAAATTCAATACAGTTTAACATCTTATGGCAAGGACACTTGGAAGAATGAGGTTCTAAAGAGAATGCACAGGACTTGATAAATCATACCTAACATGAATGAGTATAGGATAAGTCCACACAACATCGTGAACATTCCCAAGGGGGATCCTCAGGCCAAGAGGCCAGAAAAGATCTAGGGACCAAGGGCTAGAACCAAATATGAAATTTCAGGGTGTTCCTGCATATCCCATAAATATAGAAATCAAGATGTAGGTAGTTCAAGAATTTCATGTAGTTTAAAATCATGCGGGAAGGATGTAGATTAATGGGGATATTCTGGAGGTAGGGGAACATGGTGCAGTTATTGTAATCCTGACGAGAATGAGGATAAGATAAGTCCACATCATACCATATGAATCCCTCTAATATAACTAAACCTAGAGGGGGGACCAAGGAGATTGAATTATTTTCTGGGCTAGTCCTGAAGAAAAAATGTTTGAATGTCCCTACACATCCTACAAGGTTAGGAATCATGCCACACATAGTTCTAGAAATTCGATGTAGTTTAATGTGACGTGGTAAGGATGAAGAAAGGAGGAGATTCCTGAAGGAGATACGTGACACGATAGTTGTAAGCCTAATGTGAATGATGAAAAAAAGACATCCAGATAGTGTCATGTGCTCCAGGATAATTAGGCCGAGTGACCAGAAGGAAGAAATAATTCACATTACCTGGGGCTGGACCCGAATACAATGTGTCTGCGCATTTGTACTTATCCCATAACTATGAGAATCAAGGCATATAAAGCTCTTCAGATGTCATGCAGTTTAACATTTTGCGGTAAAGATGAAAAATATCTTAGATTATAGTAATAGATCTCAGACTATGGATGCCCAGTTTAATGTCGAGTGTGTGGGATAGAAGGGTAGAAAAAGGTGAATTACTACACCCTATATTTAGGAAACCATAGAAATGGTGATAACAATAGGGGATAACTGTTGAACATGTTCACAACACAGTATCCATATTGTGTGACTGGGAATGATAAAAAACAATTGAACATCGACCACTAACCATATTTGCAATGCAGGACTTGTATCAAGTTATCGCTCAAGATCCTCTGGGTCATTGGCCCAGAATTGTAGGTGATCCATGGTGGAATGAGACCAGGACACTAGGGGGTCCTTTTGGATCTGAAATATGATGAAGACCCAAATGAAGACCATTCATGAAGCAAGGTGGTACCAGTTTTGTCTAACATCTTGTAGTAAGGATGAGGGAGATATTAATTTAAGGTTGTAGATCTCAAATAATGAGGTATGTTGACCACTTGTACTTTATCGTCATACATGGTTAAAGGGATCTTTGTTTAAGGTCATAGAGTGGAAATAATTTGTAGTTTATTATCATGCAGGACGAAAGGGACCACCCATGCGATGTACTTCTTGAGGAATTTAGTACTAGTGGGATGATTAATGTGCTCAACATCCATGTTGACCAGAGATTATTCACCATTGGGGTAAACCATTTGAATGATATAAGGTCCCTCCCATTTGGTTTACAACATTGGTAGGTTTTTTCTGGGTATCATTGGTGTTATTAGGCCCAATACCATGTCACCTTTAAGGAAATAATAGAGATGAACTTTGTTAATGGAGTCTATTGATATCTTGTTCTAATGCCTCTTCAGATTTTGCAAGTAACAAATCATGTTCCCATCGAGATCTTCTAATTCAGCGAGATGGACCCCTTCTACCTTTTCTGAAATATTTTGGTTGTATATGGTTGTGCAGAGTGATGAAAAATATATCTCTATGGGGAGGACCACCTCTGTTCTATACACTATGGAATATAGGGTCACCTTGGTGGAATTATGATTCGTGGTTTGGTAAGCCCAGTGAGCATTGGGAAGATTCTCCAGAAAACACTTATTATTCTGACCAACCAACATTTGCATGCTGTTAGAGAGGTTTATGTTGAATGCCTCAATCTTCCCATTTTTAAGCAATTGATAGTAAGGGGTATGATTAGAATGGATATTGTACTTGGAATATAATTTCTTTACATCGGATGACTGGAAGATGCTACCATTATCAGTGAGGACGACATGAGGGACTCAAATTTGGTGGATGATATTGGAGCTCACAAAATAAAAAGATAGAATTGGACATTACTTTCTCTATAAGAATTTCCTCTACCCACTTGGAAAATAAATTCTTAGTGTTTATGAAAAACCTACTCTAGTGAGTTGTCGTAGGTGGATACAGTCCCATGACATTGATCCCCTATAGTGCAAAGGTCCCAGACTACTTGGTAGTATGGAGAGCCTCTGGCGGCCTGTGCACAAAATTAGCATGGATCTCGCATGTGTGGAATGTAACTCCCCGACCCCAGAAGCCTAGAGTCAGTGAATTATTACATAACATTGGCATGATCACAAAAGGTCAAGTTTCGAAAGACTGATTAGTTTAGTAGCCTTGGAAGTGCTAGATACATTCATAAGGTTTACGTTACATCATAAAATGGAAAACTAAAACAACATTGTTTCAATAGAAAATACTGAGATCCCATATAATATCCCTGAAGATTGGTCATAATATACTTATTTGCATCCTGGGAAAAATAAAACATAGAAATGGGTGAGCTCAGATGCTCAGTAAAGATAACAATAAAGCAGATACTTTCGTAAATAAGCATAAACATTTAAGGCAATGTGTAAGACTAAAACAAAAGCCTTTTAAACTGGAACTTTAGCATAATATGGAAAAGATAAAATCAAATAATTGCATTTACTTATTCACATGGATATTATACTAGTCAAATAATCACATGCAATATCAATAGCCACTTTCATAATGATGGAATGCATAATGCCAGACTGCATAATCACATAATCAAGGCCTTGTGCCAATACTACAAATAATATTTTGTCAAGGCCTTATGCCAAGACACTAGTTTCTCTCATGAGACCTACCGATGCATCGAGTAGCTATAGCGGGCTCTACCCGTCACTTACTAAGTCCAATGCATTCCTCATATGAAAAGGTTTAAACATAATATAAACATCCGTGTTAAAACTTGCATATGAAATGTCAATACCTTATCCCTAAACCATGAATGGTATAAAAATAACACATCCACAGTCAAACATATCACAAAACCTTGAATAAAAATATGGATGTATTCTATCATAACAAATCAACATCAGATAAGCTTAAAATCCAAAAATGGATGTTGACATAGATGAAATCAAATCCTTTTTTTAGAGAAATACCTCTTTCTATTTTGAAATCATTTAAAAGTCATAAAATTATAAAATAAAACATTCATTTTGAAAATATTCTTAAAAGCTTGTAATGGAAGTTTCTACGATGTTATAACAACAGAAAATAGCTACACCCTCCGTATAAGTTAAAAAACATTCTTACCTTAATTTTGTCGAAAAGGTCATAAAGTACCTTGTTTGGAAAATGATGGAAAGATTTATTTCAAACCATTTTATAAAAAGTGAAATAAGGGTATAAATGACATTAACCCATAGTATATTAAATAGTAAAAATGTTTTGAAATACATTTTTAAGAAACATGGATGTGGATGATAAAGATGTCCCAGTAGATACTTAAGTAAAAACAACCTCGGATAATAGAGAGATTGTGAAATAAACCTTTAGCTTGTACTTCTCCTTGACCAAGGGTAGGTTAAACTCCTTTATAATGGTAAAATAATTGTTATTAAATTATAAAATAATCATTTACATTATTATGATATCATATATGATCTTTTAACATTGCTTTGTTAATAATATCTTAGTATTATCATCGTTTTGGGTGTTAACTGATTCGTTTACCTTTATATGTTTTGTTACATAAGTAATGTTTATTATGGATAGGATGTATCTTATTAATATACAGAATGATATTAAGTCTTTAAATATTGTTTTTAATCATCTAATGAAAATGAGTCTTGAATGGATACAATGAGTTATGAATCTCATTGCGTTCGTGGAGACTGTAATCCGTATATACGCACAAGCGACAATATCATTCTTTCGATATTAAAATAACATATAATTGGATGTTATATCATATATAAAAAATAATTATCATATTATATTTATTATTTAAATCATTTATACTCATTATTATATCCATCCAAGTAATGAAGTGTTTGAATAACAAACTTCACCACGATGTGGAGACGGTAATCTGTACGTACGCACGTATGGTGACTTTTTCATTTATAGGATGCATAAAATAATTGATATGGTTGTAACATTTTTATAATAACATAACAGTATATAGAAGATACTGGAGTTATTATTTTAGAATGGAAAAAACAAAGAAAGAGGAAGTGGAAGAAGAAAAGAACATGAAAGCGGTGATGAAATATTTACCTCTTTTTCGGGTTCTTTATATTAATTGGATCAAAAGGGCTCCTTAGGTTGGCTTTATGAATAAAGAAAGGCCTCTAGAAAGAATAGAGGACCGTTGGGAGGATATTTGGGAAGGTTTTTTCTGAACCAAATGGATTTGAAGGTGTGAATTAGAGAGAAGAGGGGGTGCCCTTTTATAAGAGGGGTGAGGGGCACCTTAAGAAAAGCTGGAAATATTATGTTATAATAAAATCATTTTTGGTTTTTAATGGCTCCAAAATAAATTATTTAAAGTATAAGGTTGGTATGGGTCAAAAAAAACTCAACCAATAGGTTTTATACAGGTTTGAGTCACAATATTAACTTTATATTTTAGATTTAACTCTTAGTTAAATAGTTTGACATTTACCATGTCTCTATTTATTTTTATATTATGTGGTTAATAAAATTACTTTAAAAATCCAAGAGAACCTCAAGTGGTTTATTAATGACATATATAGTATTATTTAAGACCTTTTTCCAAACAATATATTTTTAGGAATAGAATATAAATTAATAATATAATATTTGTTTTAAAATCACTTTTTTGTCAATTTTAACACTATTTGGTATTTTGTTTTTTCTAAATTCATAACAGCATTATTACTTCAAAAACAATTTATCTAACCAACCCTAACATGTCATATTAATCTATAAAATTATTGTAATTTATAAAAAGTCTCAAATTACATTTATTTAGATATTTATAATGTCAATTATTTTAATCTTTCATTAATACTATAATTAATGCATCATCATTGTGTCATAAATAAATTTAATTATTTAATGTCTAAGAATTATAAATAAAATACCATTATGTAGAAAATATTTTTAACTTTCTAATTAATATTTATAGATGAATTTATCTTATGTGTAACCCTATATTAAAAATTATTAGTTATTAAACATTGATTTTAACTCTTTTAACTCTTCTTTAAATAAAATAATAATAAATGTCCTAATCTAATCCAAGTAGACCAAAGAGGTTCATATTTTATTCCTAAGGTTTTTTTGGTCGAACTACACTTATCCAATAGAATTATCACATGTTTTAGGGTAATAATAATATCATTTTTACCCTTAATTTCCCTATTTACTTTTAACTGTGGTAAATAAAAGTAAAAAGTAACTATTCACCAAAAATTATTTTCATCTGTTTGAACCAAATTTTACTTACTCATATCAACTGTGTCTCTCGGATTTTTGAAATTCATCTCACAGAAGAAGTAAACTTATGTTTTATGTAAATTTGCAAATGCTCCTAGGAGGTGGGTAAAAGACGGTAGAAAGTTCACTAAACTTTTTATATATCTAAAATTATTATAAACTAAATCCAATGAATTATATTGAACTTATATAAGTATTATGTATCTATTTTTACCTAAAATATATTTAAATATAATAAATAATTATTTAAATAAAAATTCTGTTTTAAACTACAACTCAGTGTTTTCACTATTCATCAAAAATTGAATGTTTTCAGAAAAATAACAAAAATTTACCCTAATCTAATTTCGATATTCTGAATCCAAAAATAAAGTCCATTTTGAATGATAAAATTTATAAAATTTTAAAAAGTGGGTATTACTATTCATAACAGCTAGTTTGATTGGTTGTGGTGTGTTAGAACTTGAAGTTGCATACAACACATGCTATTGTATTATTCAAAGAGAAGCGTACCATGGAAGCTCGGGTTGTCACATTATCCCCTCATTCAAATAATTTCATTCTCAAAATTTCTATAATATTTCTACATAAAAATATGTGGGTGGTTCTTCATCATAAGTTTTTTGGGTTCCCTTGTTGCCTCTTCCATCTTATGGTTTCTCCATAGAACTTTTACTAGATGAGTCGTCCGGTTTCTCAACACTTATTCTCTTGTATCAAGAACCTTGAAAGGATCTTTTCAATAAGATAGATCGGGTTCTAGTTCTAATTCCTCCTACGTGAGTACATGTATTGGGTCAGGCATGTATTTTCTCAACAGTGATATGTGGAATACATCATGAAATTGGGAGAGACTTGGCGGCATTTCCAAACTGTGAGCTACAACCCCAATTCATTCTAGAATTTTAAATGGTCTGATGTACCTGGGACTAAATTTTCCATTCTTACCGAAATGTATAACACCCTTCCATGGAGATAAATTCAAAAAAACATGATCTCCTAACTGAAATTCCAAATCCTTCCTTCGGTTATTGGCATAGCTCTTCTTCCTACTTTGAGCTGATTTGATGTGGTTTTAGATTACCTTCACATTTTCCATCATTTCCTCCACAAGTTCTGGGCCTATGAGTTTTCTTTCGCCAACATCATCCCAGTAGGTTGGTGTGCCATATCTCTTTCCATATAAAGCTTCATATGGTGTCATCTGAATACTTGAATGGAAGCTATTGTTATATTAAAATTATACCAGAGGTAAATATTGATCCCACATACCATGAAAGTCATGTGAGAAAGATCTCAACATGACTTTTAAGGTTTTAATTGTCCATTCTGATTGTCCATCAGTTTGAGGGTGGTAGGTAGTGCTCAAACAAAGTTCAGTATCCATGGATTTCTGAAGAATTTTCGAGAATAATGAAATAAAATGGGGACCATGATCAGAAAAAATCGATAGTGGTACTCCATGAAGTATTACAACTTCATTAATATGTTGTCTTGCTAAATGATCAAGTGGTAAATCTTCCCTTATATCATGAAAATGTGTTGACTTGGTAATAGGATCAATAATGATCCATATTGCATCGTTCCTTCTATGAGTCTTTTGTAGCCCCATTACAAAGTCCATCGTGATGTCATCCCATTTCCACTCAGGTATGGGAATATGTTTCATGACTTCTCTAGGCTGTTGCCTCCCAGCTTTCACTTATTAACAAACCATACATCTTGACACAAAATCAGTAATCTCCCTCTTCATGTTGTCCAACCAAAAAATGTTCCTCCAAATCTCTATACATTTTGGTGCTCCCAGGGTGTATAGAGAAATTGGAGCTATGAGCATCACCCAAAAATTCTCTTTTTAGATCTGGTATATTGAGAACACAAAGTAACTTCCCAAATTTCAAAATTCCATCTTCATATATGAAGTCACTAAATCTTCCATCATTCATTGCTTTAATCGTCTTTTGAAACTCCTCATCATCAACCTAAGAACTTTTTATCCTTTCTAGTAAAGATGGTCTAGAAACCATTTGAAAAGGCATTGATGTTTCACCTTCCATGGTTACTCCCATATCCATCTTTACTAGATCCATGAAAATAGGATCCCTTTCAACTCTCATCTTATTCAAAACTCCATGATCTTTTTTTCTCAAAGCATCTGCCACCTTATTTTCCTTCCCTGGGTGGTAGTGTATAGTGATATAAAAATCCTTGATTAGTTCAAGCCATCTCATTTGCCTCATACTGAGTTCTTTCTGTAAGAAAATATACTTCAAACTCTTGTGATTGGTATATATCTCACATTTTTCACCATAGAGATAGTGTCTCCAAATCTTCAAAGAAAAGATTACAGCTGCTAACTATAGATCATGAGTAGGATTGTTCTGCTCATGAATTTTTATCTGTCGTGATGCATAAAAAATAACCCTATCATTCTGCCTAAGGACAAAACCAAGTCCTTTCTTTGAAGAATCACTTTAAATAATAAAACCATCATTCCCCGATGGTAGAGTCAATAAAGGATCCTAGACTAATCTTCTCTTCAGTTATTCAAAACATTCTTCACACTCTTTTTTCCAAAAAAAAATAACCCCTTTTCATGTGAGCTTTGTTAATGGTTTAGCCAACCGGGAAAAATTTAGGATGAAATGTAAATAATAACCTACGAAACCAATAAAACTACATACCTCAGTTATACTCATTGGTGCATTTCATTCTTGGTTTTCTCTTGTCTTTGAAGGATCAACAGAGATTCCATCCTTAGAGACAATATGTACATGAAAATAAATCTCCAAAATCCAGAATTCACACATGCTAAACTTCTCATATAATTCATGTCTTCTAAGAGTTTTTAGAGTAATACACAAGTGATTTTCATGATCTTTGAAGATTTCAGATTATACCAAGATATCATGAATAAATACCACTAAAAATTCTTCAAGATATTCCTTGAAAACTCTATTCATTACATCCATGGAGACAAAGGGTGCATTATTTCATCCATAAGGAATTACTGTAAACTCGTAATGCCTGTACTTGGTTCGAAATGATGTTTTCAGAATGTCTTCCTTCTTTACACACAACTGATGATATCCAGATCAATGGTCAATCTTTGAAAATTATTGATCTCCATGAAGTTGGTCAAATAAATCATCAATGAGAGGTAGGGGATACTTGTTCTTTATTTTTATAGAATTAATCTCCCTATAGTCAATGTACGACTTCATAGATCCATCTTTTTTCTTAACAAAAAGGACACGGTCTCCCCATGGAGAAACACTAGGGAGAATAAATCCATTATTACTTAATTCCTCTAGTTTTTTCTTTAGTTCCAATAATTCCACAGTGGCCATTCTATAGGGGGTCTTCGATATGGGCCTTAAACCAGGAATTAAATCTATAGAAAACTCAATTTTCCATTCTGGAGGATGTCCAGGTAAATCCTCTGTAAATACATCAATATACTCTTGCACAATATGTACATCCTCTATTAGAACATTCTTTTCCTCACCCAAAGTTATTTCATTCTCCTTCTACCCAATAATTTAATTTAGTTGAGCTAATGGGGGTGGATTTAGATAAGAATTAGGTGGTGATGATTTTTCTCTAAAGATAAGGTGTTCTTTATCATCGTCATCAAAAATAGTAACTTAATTCTTCTTACAATAAATTTTTGCATCATGGTCAGATATCCAATCCATACCGAGGATTATATCCAATTCAATAATGGGTATGATGATGAGATCAGTAGATAACGAACATTTATATGCCCTAATGGGGACTGATTCATAAAACTTTGTTGCAATGATACTTCCCTTAAGAGTTTTGACTGAAAACTTCGATGTTAAATCAAATTGGAAATATATAATTTTCTTAGAAAACTGGGAAGATATGAAACAATGCAATGATCCAGAATCAAATAAATCATTGGCTAAACTTGAGGAAACCATTAAAATATCTGCCACTACATCTTTCAAAGCTTTAACCTCAGCAGTAGTGATGGCATACACTTGGCCTTGAACCCTTGTCATTTTCTGAGGTATGTTCCTCTGACACTTAGGACATTCATTCTCATAATTCCCCCTTTCTCTACAATTGTAAAATTCAACATCGATAACCTCGTTCTTCCCCTTGAAATCACGAGCTTGGTGGCCTTTATCACCACACTTGTAACAGACTCTCATTCCCTTCAGGAAAGTACCAGGGTGTTTCTTCCCATATTTACTGCAGGATGGATATTCAACTTTTACTTTCTTCCCCTTATATCTAATTCTAGAGAGTTCAGTAGATCTCTTCTTCTCTTTCTTTTCGTTAAAGTCATAATACTAAAAGAATTATTTTTCTATCATGATAAAACATGAGACAATACTTTCGTACGAAGGGAAAGATTGTGAGACTAATGCTAGATGGATAAATGGTTTTAACCCATAAAATAAATGATCAATCATACTTCTTGGATTATTTATATAATCTTCAGCATGCCTCACTAACCCTATAAAGTTAGCTTCATACTTTGTGACATTATCATCTTCCTTTTGCCTCAGACTCAGAAATTTCCTTTCTATATCTGCTCAATGGTCATAAAGAAAGTATTTTTCGTAGAAAATCCCTTTAAACTTACTCCATTCCATATTTTATACTTTATCATCTTCCTTTGTTTTTTGAATCAATGACCACCATTGATCAGCATATCCAGTGATGCGGTAAACTGCCATGACAACTTTTTCCCTTTCTCCACACCCCAACATGTAGAATACATTCTATAATGAATTTATCCATTGCTCAGCTACTAGTGGATTTGTACCCCCGTTAAATGTTGGAGGTTGTTTCTTCATTAAGTGATATATCATTGATCCTCCACGTTGCGGATCAGGGTGCTCCATACAGGTAAGGTTATTATTCCTAACCTGAGTGAGTTGTCCTGGTATGGTGATTAGATGATCAGAACCAGTTGCATCACCAGGTCCACTATAATTATCTTGAGGAGGAGGAAAATCTCTATAGAGAGTGTGTGCATTGATACAATTTCCATTCCTTCCACTAGGTGCCATTTCAAAACAATGGAATAAACTAGATTAGTTTATGAATCGAAATACATAATTACAAACTTGTAAAACACATAACATAAATTGAACAGTTTATAGATATAATCCATAATCATAAAAAAATTCTTTGAGGAATTATATACTCATAAAACCTTCATAATGGTTTCTAAAGGAAATGAGAATTATCCTAAGCATATCCCCTGGGAGTGTCGTAACCCAGAGTGCATCAAGGCCCGTTGTTGTGCACCAGTTCCCGTTCGAATTTAGCTCAAAGAGGTTTTTTGGGTTTTACCCCTAGGTAAATCTGTGCCAGATCTGCCTCTATCTGCTCGTATCCAGACAGGGATGTATTGCTTGGAAAAATCACAAAATCTCTACAATAGCAAAATTATAGGAATTTCTTCTATACTAATCCTCAACGTCTATCTTATAGTTTCTCCATAAAACTTTTACCAAATGAGTCATATGGTTTCTCAACACTTGTTCTCTTGTATCAAGATCCTTGACAGGCTCTTCGCAATAAGACAGATCAGGTTCGAGTTCTAATTCCTTATCGGTGAGTACATGTGTTGGGTCAGGCATGTAGTTTCTCGACAGTGATACGTGGAATACATTGTGATATTTAGAGAGACTTGGCAGCATTTCCAAATGGTAACCCACAACCCCAATTGGTTTTAGAATTTCGAAAGGTCTGGTGTACCTGGGACTCAATTTTCCTTTCTAACCGAAACGTATAACACCCTTCCATGGAGATACCTTCAAGAAAACATTATCTTCTACCTGAAACTCCAAATCCTTCCTTCGGTTATCAGCATAGATCTTCTACCTACATTGAGCTGATTTTATGTGTTTTTGGATTAACTTCACCTTTTCCATCATTTCCTCCACAAGTTTTGGGCCTACGAGTTTTCTTTCACTAACATCATCCTAATAGGTTGGTGTGCGACATCTCTTTCCATATAACGCTTTATATGGTGCCATCTGAATACTTTAATGGAAGCTATTGTTATAGAAAAATTCTACCAGAGGTAAATATTGATCCCACACACCTTGAAAGTCATGTGAGAAAGATCTCAACATGTCTTCTATGGTTTGAATAGTCCGTTTTGATTTTCCATCAGTTTAAGGGTGGTAGGAAGTGCTCTAACAAAGATCTGTATCCAGGGCTTTCTGAAGACTTTTCCAGAATCTTGATGTAAAATGGGGATCACAATCAGAAACAATCAATATTGGTACTCCATGAAGTCTTACAACTTCATTAATATATAGTCTTGCTAAACATTCAAGTGGTAAATTTTCACTTATAGCATGAAAATGTGTTGATATGGTAAGACGATCAACAATGACCCATATTGCAGCGTTCCTTATAGAAGTCTTTAGTAGCCCCATGACAAAGTCCACCATGATATCATCCCATTTCCACTCAATTATGGGAATAGGTTGCATGAATCCTCCAGGTTGTTGCCTTCCAGCTTTCACTTGTTGACAAACCATACATCCTGACACAAAATCTAAAATCTCCCTCTTCATGTTGTCCCACCAAAAATGTTCCTTCAAATCTCTATACATTTTGGTGCTCCTATAGTGTATAGAGGAATTGGATCAATGATCATCATCCAAAAATTCTCTTTTTAGATCAGGTATATCGGGAACAGAAAGTCTCTTCCCAAATTTCAAAATTCCATCTTCATATACGAAGTCACTCAATCTCCCATCATTCACAACTTTATTCTTATTTTGAAACTCCTCATCATCAACCTACGAACATTTTATCCTTTCTAGTAAATATGGTTTGAAAACTATTTGAAAAATCATTAATGTTTCACCTTCTATGGTTATTCCCATATCCATCATTACTAGATCCATGAAAATAAGATCCCTTTCAACTCTCATCTTGTTCAAACCTTCATGATCTTTTGTGCTCAAAGTATCTGTCGCCTTATTTTCCTTCCCCGGGTGGTAGTGTATAGTGAAATCATAATCCTTGAGTAGTTCAAGACATCTCCTTTTCCCCATGTTGAGTTCTTTTTGTGAGAAAATATACTTTAGACTCTTGTGATCGGTATATATCTCAAATTTTTACCATAGAGATATTGTCTCCAAATATTCAAAGCAAAGATTTCAGCTGATAACTCAAGATCATGAGTAGGATAGTTTTTATTATGAATTTCTAGTTGTCGTGATGGATAAGAAATAACCCTGTCATTCTGCATAAGGATACAACCAAGTCCTTTCACTGAAGCATCACTATAAATAACAAACCCATCATTCCCCAATGGTAGAGTAAATATAAGAGTATCGACTAATCTTATCTTTAGTTATTAAAAAACTTCTTCACACTCTTTTCTCCAAACAATTTAAACCCCTTTTCATGTGAGCTTTGTTAATGGGTTATCCAACCAGGCAAAATTCTGGATGAAACGTCGATAATAACCTGCTAAACTAATAAAACTACTACCTCAGTTATACTCGTCGGTGCTGGCCATTCTTGTATTTCTCATATCTTAGAAGGATCAACGTAGATTCCATACTTAGAGACAATATTGCCAAGAAAAGAAATCTCATGAAGACAGAATTCACACTTGCTAAACTTCCCATATAATTCATGTCTTCTAAGAGTCTTTAGAATAATGTGGAAGTGATTTTCATGATCGTTGTAGCTTTTAGAAAATACCAAGATATCATCAATAAATACCACTACAAAGTCATCAAGATATTCCTTGAAAACTCTATTCATTAGATCCATGAAGACAGAGGGTTTATTTGTCAATCCAAAAGGTATTACTGTAAACTCGTATTCCCGTACCTGGTTCGAAATGCTGTTTTTGGAATGTCTTCCTTCTTCACACACAACTGATGATATCTAGATCGAAGTTCAATCCTTGAAAATAATTATGCTCCATGAAGTTGGTCAAATAAATCATCAATGTGAGGTAGGGGATACATGTTCTTTATTGTTATAGCATTGATCTCTCTATAGTCAATGCACAAACTCATAGATCCATCTTTCTTCTTAACAAAAAGGAAAGGGGCTCCACATGGATAAACACTAGGGAGAATAAATCCCTTATTACTCAATTACTCCAGTTTTTTATTTAGTTCCACTAATTTCATAGTGGCCATTTTATAGGGGGTCTTCGATATGGGCCTTGAACCAGGAATTAAATCAATGGAAAACTCAATTTCTCATTCTGGAGGATGTCCAGGTAAATCCTCTAGAAATAAATCAATATACTCTTTCACAATAGGTACATCCTCTATTTGAACATTCTTTTACTCACCCACAGTTATTTCATTCTCTTCATCCCCAATAATTGAATTTATTTGAGCTTCTAGGGGTGGATCTAGATAATAATTAGGTGGTGACAATTCTGATCTAAAGATAAGCTATTATTTATCATCGTCATAAAAAATAATAACCTCCTTCTTCTTACAATACATTTTTGCGTCATGGTCTGAAATCCAATCCATACTAAGGATTATATCAAATTTAATCATGGTTATGACGATGATATCAGCAGATAAATAACATTTATATTCCCTAATGGGGACTAATTTACAAAACATTATTGCAATGATACTTCCCTTAAGAGTTTTTACTGATAACTCCTTTGTTAAATCAAATTGTAAATATCTAATTTTCTTATCAAACTGGGAGGATATGAAACAATGTGATGATCTAGATTCAAATAATGCATTGGCTAAACTTGAGGAAACCATTAAATTACCTACCACTACGTCTTTCAGAGCTTTAACCTCAGCAGTAGTGATGGCATAATATTGGCCTTGATCCCTTGTCCTTTTCTGAGGTAAGTTCCCCTAACTCTTAGGACATTCATTTTCATAATGCCACCTTTCTCAAAAATTGTATCATTCAACACTGACATCCTCTTTCTTCCCCTTGCAATCACGAGATTGGTGGCCTTTTTCACCACACTTGTAATAGACTGTCATCCCCTTCAAGAAAGTACTCAGGTGTTTCGTCCCACATTTACTGTAGGATGGATATTCAACTTTTCCCTTCTTCCCCTTATTTCCATTTCCAGAGTATTCAGCAGTTCTCTTCTTCTCTTTCTTTACTTTAAAGTTGTAATACTTAGAGAATTATTTTTCTGTCTTGATAGCACATGAGACAATATCTTCGTATGAAAAGATGGATTATGTGACTAATTCTCGATGGGGAAATGGTTTTAACCCATCAAAGAAATGATCAATATTACTTCTTTGGTTACATTTAAAATCTGCAGCATGTCTCTCTAACCTTATAAAGTAAGCTTCATACTTTGCGATATTCCCATCCTCGTTTTGCCTCAGACTCAAAAATTGCCTTTCCATATCCACTCAATGGTCATGAGGAAAGCACTTTTCTATGAAAATCTCTTCAAAATCCCTCCATTTGATATTTTATATTTCATAATATTCCTTTTTTTTGAATCAATGACCACCATTGATCATCATCTCCAGTGAGGCGGTACACTAACATGACAACTTTTTCACTTTCGCTACTCCCCAATGCATGGAATACTTTCTCTAAGAAATTTATCCATTGCTCAGCTACTAGTGGATTTGTACCCCCATTAAATGTTGGTGGTTGTTTCCTCATGAAGCGATATAACATTGATCCTCCATGTTGTCGATCAGGGTGCTCCATACGGGTAAGGTTATTATTCATAACCTGAGTGAGTTATTTCAGTATGGTGATTAGCTGATCAGCACTAGTTTTATAACCAGCTCTACTATAGTTATCTTTAGTAGGAGGTAAATCCCTACATGGAGTTCATGCATTGAAAACTCACAAAATCTCTACAATACCAAAATTCTAAGAAGTCGTTCTACACTAATCCTCAATGTCTATCTTAGGGCTATGTGCTCTAATAAGAGTTTTATAAATCTAGATTCCAAGGTTTGTACTAAACTTCCTATCATACAAACTATAATGGCCTGACCCCAGAACCCCAGAGTTGGTTCATTATTACATAACATTGGCATGATCACAAAATATCAAGTCTCTAAAGACCGATTAGTTTAGTATCCTTGGAAGTACTAGATACATTCATAGGGTTTACATTTCATCATAAAATAGAAAAATACAACAACATTGTTTCCATAGACAATATTGAGATCCCATAGACTATTCCTACAAGTCAGTCATAATATACTTCTTCGCATCCTGGGAAAAATAAAACATAGAAAGTTGTGAGCTCAGATGCTCAGTAAGGATAACAATAAAGCGGAAACTTTCATAAATAAGCGTAAAAATTTAAGGCAATGTATAAGACTAAAACAAAAGCCTTTTAAAATTGAAATTCAGAATAAAATGGAAAAGATAACATAAAATAATTTCATTTACATATTCACATGTATATTCTACTAGTATAATAATCACATGAAATATCAATAGCTACTTTCATAATGATGGAATGCATAATTCCAGACTGCATAATCACATAGTGAAGACCTTGTGCCAAGACTACAAATAATATTTTGTCAAGGCCTTGTTCCAAGACACTATTTTGTCTCATGAGACCCACCGATGCATCGAGGAGCTATAGAAGGCTCCACCCGTCACTAATAAGTCCAATGCATTCCTCATATGAAAAGGTTTAAATATAACATAAACATTCGTATTAAAACTAGCATACGAAATGTCAATACTTTATCCATAAACCATGAATGGTATTAAAATAAAACATCCATAGTAAAAAATATCACAAATAGTTCAATACAATATGGGGGATTTTTATCATAATAAATCAACTGCAAATAATCTTAAAATCCATCAAAGGATGTTGACATAGATGAAATCAAAACATTTTTTTAGAGAAATATCTATTTCTATTTTAAAGTCATTTAAAAGTCATATAATTATAAAACCAAACATTTACTTTAAAAATATTCTTATAATCTTGTAAGGGAAGTTTCAATGAAGTTATAACAGCGGATAATAGTCACACCCGCTATATAAGTTAAAAACATTCTTACATTAATTTTGTCGAAAATGTAATAAAGTACCTTGTTTGTAAAACGACGGAAAGATTCCTTTTAAACCATTTTATAAAAAGTACAATAAGGGTATAAATTAACTTAACCCGTAGTATAGTAAATAGTAAAAAAAATTGAAATAAATTTTTAAAAAAACATGGATGTGGATGATAAAGATGTCCCAGTAGATACTTATGTAAAAACAAACTCGGATAATAGAAAGATTGTGAATTAAACCCTTAACTTGTACTTTTCCTTGGTAGAGGGTAGGTTAAACTTCTTTATAATGGTGAAATAATTTTTATTTAATTATACAAGAATAATATACATTAATATGATATCATATATGAACTTTTAATATTTCTTTTTTAATAATATCTTAGTATTATTGTCGTTTCGGGTGTTAACTGATTCGTTTTCCTTTATATGATTTGCTACGTAAGTAATGTTTGTTACGGATAGGATGTATCTTATTCATATTAAGAATTATATTAAGTCTTTAAATATTATTTTTAATCATCTAATGAAAATTATTCTTGAATGGATACGATGGGGAATGAATCTCATCACGTTCGTGGAGACGGTAATCCGTACGTACGCACGAGAAACAATATCATTCTTTTGATGTTAAAATAAAATATAATTGCATGTTATATCATATATGTGGAATAATTATCATGTTATATTTATTATTTATATCATTTATACTCATTATTATACCCATTCAAATGATGAAGTGTTCGAATAACAAACTTCACCACGACGTGGAGATGGTAATCCGTACATACGCACGTATGGTGACTTTATCATTTATAGGATGGATAAAATAATTAATATAGTTGTACCATTTTTATAATAACATCACAGTATATAGAAGATACTAGAGATATTATTTTCGAATGGAAACAACAAATAAAGATGAATTGGAAGAAGAAAAGAACTTGAAAGAGGTGATGAAATATTTACCTCTTCATCGGGTTGTTTCTTTTGATTTGATCAAAAGGGCTCCTTAGGTTGGATTTATGACTAAATTAAGGCCTCTAGGTTGAAGGTACGACAGTTGGGAGGATTTTTGGGTAGGTTTTGGCTAATCCAATTGTCTTTTAAGGTGTTAATTAGAGATAAGGGTGAGTGCCCTTTTATAAGAGGGGTGAGGGGCACCTTAGGAAACGCTTGAAATATTATTTTATAATAAACTAATTTTTGGTTTCTAATGGCTCCAAAAAAATTATTTATAGTATAATGTGGGTATGGGTCGAAAACCACTCAACTAATGGGTTTTATATAGGTTTGGGTCACTATATTAACTTTATATTTTAGATTCAACTCTTTGTTAAATAGTTTGACATTTACCATGTCTCTTTGTATTTGTATATTATATGGTTAATAAACTTACTATAAACTTCCAAGCAAATCTAAAGTGGTTAATAAATGACATATATAATATTATTTAGGATATTTGGCCTAACCTTATATTTTTAGGAATAGAATATCAATTAATAATATAATATTTGTTTTAAAAACTCTTTTAGGTCAATATTGACACTATTTGTTATTTTGTTTTTTCTAAATTCATAACAGCATTATTAATTCCAAAATAAATCATCTAACCAACCCTAACATGTCATATTAACCTATAAAACTAGTTTAATTTATAAAAAGTCTCAAATTACATTTATTTGGATATTTATAATGTCAATTATTTTAATCTTTCATTAATACGGTAATTACTGCATCATCATTGTGTCATAAATAAATTTAATTAATTAATGTCTATAAATTATAAATAAAATAAAATTATTTAGGAAATATTTTTATAATTCTAAAGAATATTTATAGTCGAATTTATCTTATTATTACCCGATATTAAAAATGTTTTAGTTATTAAACTTTGATTTTAACTCTTTTAACTCTTCTTTAAATAAAATAATAATAAATGTCCTAATCTAATCCAAGTGGACCAAAGAGGTTCATATTCTATTTCTAAGGTTGTTTTTGGTCAAATTAAACTTATCCAATAGAATTACCACATGTGTTAAGGTAATAATAATATCATTTTTACCCTTAATTACCCTATTTACTTTTAACCACGGAAAATAAGAGTAAAAAGTTACTATTCACAAAAAATTATTTTCATCTTATTGAACCACATTTTACTTACTAATATCAAACGTGTCTCTTGGATTTTTTAAATTCAACTCACATAAGTGGTAAAATTACGTTTTATGTAAATTTGCAAATGCTTCTAAGAGGTGGGTAAAAGACGGTAAAAAGTTCAATAAAATTTTTATATATCTAAAATTATTATAAACTGAATCCAATGAATTAAATTGAACTTATAAAGTTATTATGTATCTATTTTGACCTAAAATAAATTTAAATAAAATAAATAATTATTTAAATAAAAATTCTGTTTTAAACTATAACTCAATGTTTTTCACTATTCATCAAAAATTGAATGTTTTCATAAAAATACCGAAAATTCACCCTAAGTTAATTTTGATATTCCAAATACAAAAATGAAGTCCATTTTAAATGATAAAATTTATAAAATTTCAAAAATTGGCTATTTCTATTCATAATGGCTAGTTTGATTGGTTGTGGTGTGTTAGAACTCGAAGTTGCGTACAACACACACAATTCTATTATTCAAAGAGAAGCATATCGTGGAATCTTGGGGAGTTACATGTAACCTCTTGGAGAACACAATATAGTCATGAACCATGGTGGTCCAGATAAAGCCCAACCTTCATATCTAATGAGAGAGTTTTGATCCTATCTGATGAGCTCCATAGGAACCAGCATAAACTTCATGCATAACCTGGGGAATTTCATCTACCTTGATTAAATGGAGGATTATTCCATAAAACCAACATTTTTATAGGATCTCCAAAATACTGGGTCCACTCTAGAGGGTAAAATACATTGTGTGCCAATGGATTCTCTCATGTTTGGGTTGATCTATTGGGAGGTTGTGATGTTGGAGACACGTGATTAAGGGAGTTTTCCAATCATGGGTCTCATCTAGTGTAATGGAAGGGGACCTAGAGAACTTAATGTGGGTTCACTGGTTGTGAGATGACTTACATGATTACTATCATCCTAGTCTGGAGTGACTTGAGTGGTGACTCTTCGATGCGCTTCATGTATAATCAAATCATCCTTGTCAGGCTCTACAAGAGATGTGGCAAGGATGGCCAATGCATCAGCTCGACCGTTCTACGACTGGGGAACATGAGTATTCTTTGGTAGAGAAGGGAACTGATCCATTAGTTGTAGAGTGCATTATAGTAGGGGCACAATCTCTGACTTCCTGAGAATGTAGTCTACATTGATCTTTATGGTGACCAGTTTGTAGTCCCCATTCACATGTAGGTGGGGAACATCAATCTCGAGGGCCAGTTCGATACCAGTGACAAGGGCCCAAAACTTCTCCTCGTTTTTGGTGAAACCTTATGATAAGAAGAACTAATAGGTTAGGACAGTCTGTTTTGGCATAGTGAAGATGATAACCAGGCCCACTCTATTAATCATGGGATCATTAAGTCTCTGGTTTGTAGGGCTTTGCGAGGAGCTGTCAAAGTGAATCTTCCAACATGAAACGTCTTGATCCACTGATAATATTACCTCACCTAGGAAATCATGATCTAGAGGCTACCCTGTGGGGGATTAATGTCTGGAATGAATTTATACCACCACCCGACCATTGATAGCTTTCTGCATAATGAACATGATGTCAAACTATTGAAGGATCACTCCCCACTTGTCTAGATGACCTTTCAATATAGGGTAGTTTAAAATATATTTTAGAAGGTCTATGTGAGACACCACTTATATCTCATGGTGATATATGTAATTTCATAATTTTTAGACTATGAATACCCACATTAAAAACCTTTTCTCGATAGGTGAATATCTAGTATCCACGTTTTGGATCATGTGGTTGAGATAGTGTAAACTATTCTCTATCCCCTCGTTGTTTTCTGGTCGAGAAGGGAATAGAGCGACCATTCCGGAGTAGTCACATAAAGAACTAGTGGCTTTTTAGAGATGGGTGAAATCGGAACTGGAGGTTGTTGCAGGTACTATATGATCACCTCAAAAGCGTCCTGACACTCTTCGTCCCACTAATACTCGGCACCTTCTTTCATGGTTTTGGAAAATGGATTACACTTCTCAGCCATATTCAGAATGAATTGACATATGTAGGCTATGTGTCCCTGAAATCCTTAGATATCCCAAATTTTTCTCATAGGAGGCGTCAATATGGTGGCCTTGACATTCTCGGGATCTATCTCTATGCCTCTATATCTGACGACATATCCAAGAAACTTTCCATAGGTAACCTCGATGGAACACTTCAAGGGGTTCAGATTTATGTGGAGAGAGTGGATGATTCCGAACACTTTCCCAAGATCTTTGATATGTTCCTAACACTAGAAGTATTTGGCCACCAAATTTTCAATATATGAGTCCACCAATATCCCACATAATGTCTTGAATATGCAGTACATGCACGCTATTAGGTGGCCCCTGCATTCTTTAGATGAAAATGGATCACCTGATAAAATAAATTACCTTATGGTGCTTTTAAGATGGTAGACTCTTCTTCCTTAGGGGAAATTCCTAATTTATTATATAATGAATACCCATACATGAAGGAGAGATCTTTGATTCTAGCGGTATCATCAATCAACAACTACGTTGAAGGAAGGGGAAAACCATCCTTCAGATAGTGATGATTGAGATCCTGGATGTTGATGCAGAATTAGATCTATCTTTTTTTCATTCAAATATGACAATAATGGATATCCATTTTAGGTATTGTACTCCCTTGAAGAAGTTTTATTTAATGAGATTATAAACATTGGCCTCGACCAAAACATTGTGAGAAAGGTTTATCTTTATAAGACATTGTTTGAACTTGTGATGGATTATGAGGAGACTAAGGCACTAGAAGACGACATGAGGATCCAGTCATGACATCTCTCTGTAGCTTTAGGTGAATACATCACGATATTGCTTCAGGAAACCCACAAATTATTTCTATTCCTCTATAGATATGGTTGTGCTCACCACTGTTGGTTTTTTATCTATCATGGTGTAAAATTTAACCTATACCAACTCATCAAATGTGGTGGAGGCACCTTCCTCAAAAGTAGGAGGATCATCCTCCAAAATCGTTTTCATTTTCCATATTGAGAATACCATTGATAGAGTTAAATTTTTCTATGTTTTATAATTCTGAAAAAAATGCTAGTGTTGGCATGAGTGGTAGGGGAATCTTCATTAGGGGACGCATGCACTGATGAAATCATGGTGACGAAAGGTGTTGATCTGATTCTATCTGGCCATTGACCCAATGATTCATGCTTGAAAAATATCAAAGTAGTAGTGGCGTGTTAGCTTGAACCGGTTCATCCCAGCCTGGCAGAACAAGCAAGTAAAACGTATTGTGGTTTCCATGGGGTGTACATCTTGATACCTTATAGGGGTAAGGGGTTCTAGGGTCACCTAAGACTAATTCATGTAGGAGAAATAAGTGATATACTTACGTACATTATACCTAGGAATTCACTTTCCCTTTTTCCTAGGGAGGAGAATGTAGTGTCCAGTGTCTGGGATTGTGGCCTCCAATCGGTGAATTGGGATAACCTAAGAATTATCCAAGTCTATCCATGGTTAAGCCACAATGGTTTCATGTTTAACCTCATTGTCCTAATCCTAGTTTTTCTTGATCTTGTTGTAGTCGGAATCCAAGTAGCATGATTCAAAAAAGGGAAAGGTAGACACATCAACTTGGAGAACTCCCACTTGACCATTAAGAGAGTACTTGGGGAATTTGTGATATGAGGATGGGACTATCGCATGCAGATGGAGCTAGAGTCTACCCATCGACACATTGTAGGTGGTGTCCCACGAGACAACCATGAACACTTTACTGGAAATTAGTCCACCTATTTGGGTATTCAAGTGGATTTTTCTAACATGTGTCTTGTTTGTTCTATCAAAAACCTGATTTTTCAAGTCACAGGGAATGAGAACTATTTTAGTCAGCCCCATATTATTGATTTTCCATGTCAGGATGTGATTGATCCCAAAACCCATGTTGAAAAGACAATGGAAAACTTCCACACTATTGAATTAACCAGTGATGTACAATGGTTGGATGTTCCCTTGTATTGGAAAACCTTCATCTTATCATGATATTGAGATGATGGCCTAACATTCTACATGTTTTTCCTCCTCTTCACAAAAAGGCCACTATGGCCACTACCTCTATTTCAAATTTGAGGGGGAACCTCAAAGCCTATGTGAGGGATTCATGTATGACTTTGGACAAGCTGAGAGCCTCAAGAATCGAGGGTTTGTATGGAATAATGGAAGAGTGCTTGATCACATCATACCTCCTTGTCAAGTTCACATTTCTATTTATAGGAGGTTGATTTGTGGAAAGAGGTATGGAAGATGAAATCGGTTGGACCGAAAGATTTTGGCTGGTGTTAGGGGTATCTCGCTGCTCACTAGTTGAATTGTGTATAATGACTACTAGATAATTGTAAGAAAACACTGGTCTGTTCTCAATAGTGTGTGGCTGATCATAGACTAGTTGTGATGTATCTGCCTATTCAAGAAGAAAAAACAGATGGGTAAGTGGATCCGATAAAATAGTAAGAGAGGACTACGCATGTTGAGTCCGATGTTGAGACTATTTTCTAGTCTTAGTTGTGTGCACAGTTTGGTCAGAAGCATTGGTTGATGCACTTCAACGATTGGCATATCCATGGTTTTCTAGACATTGGCATCGAGTAGAGTCGTTTGGGGGATCTTCCTATCATTCGTCATCTTCGAGGACCATTTATGGTTCCACTAGGTTGATAGTGTTCACCAAGGAATACTCTTGATCATCACTTCAAGAATCCTTTTTTGCTGGGAGGATTCTTGGGGCAACACTTGTCCCTGAATTCTTGAAATATCCAAGGGTACTGGATGGATTTTGTATTAGTGGAGGAATTTTCTTCTCCTTGTACCATCGGTACCTGGTCTCCGGAGGTGGAGAAAACTGAGATGTCTATACTGAATTAATATCTAAGTGCATCACAATGAATTTTGAAGCCTCATGTTTATTCCAATGGGCACTGATAATTCCATGAGCATGAGAAACTACCTTATGTGGTATCTAGTTGTCATATATCTGAGACCCATAGCCGGAGACCTACTTTCATTCACACTCACTTTTTCTATCATGGTTTGAAAATACACATGCCACACGTGTCTGGGTTGGACTAAATCTAAATATATTGTTATTAATATGGTCTGAGATCTATTATTTAAACACATAACAATGCTTGAGAGTGTTCCCAAGGAACCGATTATAGAGGTATTAATTGGGTCAATCAGTGAGATTTACCTCTTTGGGCCTCCTACATTTAGAAAACCACAGGAATCTCTAGTTCAAGACACTCTGAAAGTAGCCGAGGACCTGAGCTTCACTGAATTTATAGGTCCAGTTTCTCCAATCCTGGAAAGGGACTCTTGTAGCTTTACCCTGATGAGGGGCTAGATCCTGGTAAGAAGGTGTAACCTAGTTTTCTCACCTATGTGGTGATAGTACATTATGAGGTGGCGCCTGCCAATTCTGAGGTAGAAAATTCAGAGTCGAAGGCTAAGCCTGGTGTGGTGGCCCTCAATGAAGTTGTGGAAGTGTAACTTTTGGAAACAACTCTAGTGGTATAGGGGCCTCTATATGTGAAAAAATAGTGGTATCTTCTTTGGAGGCTCTTATTGTAGGAGCTACAGAAGGAAATGAAAGTGCCTACATGGCTTACTGCAAGCCTTTTTATAGGCTTTCATCCTTGTTAGATAAAAATATAGGAATCCACCAGTGATGTTATGAGGGATGAGAGAAGAAACTATTTCATTCTCTGCATTCCCTACGCACATTGTTAGTAGTTGTTACTCAGTCAGCAGCATGTCGAATGAATATATGAGGCCCTTCCACCTGGAAAAAAAGTCTATGAATCACTCAACCATACTTTTCATTCACTTGAAGTGGTCGTCAATACTAGTCTTTGGGGTGGTGCAACTGAACTGATATAGAAATTGCATACTTAGATCCTACCAACATGCTATGGATCCAATTGGTAACTTGATGTACTAGATGAATGTGGAACCTTCTATTGTCTACATGAAACACTAGAACATAGCATCTTCTTACTTTGTTGGAGTTCCCATCATGGGTCCTCACATAGAAATAAGGTTAGCTAGATGCTGCAATGGATCACATTACCCATTAAAATGGGAGAATATATGATTCCTGAAGCCTGGCGGTGGTGTCATATCATCTACCCATGCTGAATATGGCTTTCTATTAGGAAAAATCACCACCTGTTGGGTTTCATGATACTCAAGGCGAGCGATGAGAGCAGCCATTGGATCAACTTGACGAGAATTTATATATATTTTTAGGAGTACAAACTACTAGAGCATTGGAAGGTTCTTCAACGTGGTATCCTGGATGAGTGGATCATGGAACGACATGTGTAATGACATGAGGGGTTGTTGTATGAACCTGCCGAGTAGCTGGTGGAACCTATGGAGCAACGAGTGGAACCTAATCTAGGTCCTAAGAAATTTTTTCAGGTAGCTTGGGCATATTCGACGATGCATACCTGGGTGTTTTTCCATAAACACTAGCCTCAACCCTATCTAGATGGGAAGTGTTGTTGAGATCACCTAGGTAAAATTCATAGGGGAAGCTTTACCTACCCCTACTCCCCCAGTGGAGAAAGGTTTGGATCATACCGGGGATTTCCATAATTTGTCCACCTTTCCATGGCGTGCATAGCGAGGAGATCATCAACGATCCTTCTTTATTCTGCAAGCTATTGGCATAGCTCGGTCTTTTTGAGATCCACTTCCATATTTTTCACTAAATCAGATGGGTCATAGGGCTTGAATGTCCCAGTGTGTGATTTTTCCTTGTTAAGATCTAGATTGAGAGTCAATGACTCTAAAGTTTGAGGAGGGCCAAGCATCTGCCTTTTTTGGTGACTGTGGACACCTACAGGGTCTACCGGGTGTTGTGTTGCCCTAGTGGGTTATTCATCTTCCCCAAAACATATTTAAGTGCCCCCTTATAGGTATATCTTGGGAAATAACATGTTCACCATGATTATTTATAAAGTTATATCCTCAATATCATCAGGTGAATAAGGTTGGTGCTGGATATGACTGAAATGCAGTGCATCATATTTCCCCCACCCACAGATGAGGACATGTAGGGAATCCATCATAGGAACTCTACGGAGCAAAGTAAAGATCTAGTCACATCATTTCCAGATATTCTAGTGATAAATAGGTGAGGCTTGGTCCTAATAAATAGGGAGTGTGGCTAACTCAACTAGCTGGAACTGCTGGACAATTTCCTCAAAGTGTTCCCATCTCTTGGGGTAAGCTAACCGTCAATGATAGAGACAGAAATGCATTATCCATAAGGTTAGGCGAAAGCACCAAACCTCATCCTAGGCGAGGGACTATAGAATATTTTATATTTCAATTGAAATTGGATTGAAAATCTTGGTGAGATGGCACACTGTGATAATGTTCAACAAATATCTCGGCTCATAGTCAGGATCTGGCCCTTGGTTTCCCCATTCTTCGACTAGGGTAGTTGAGGGAATGGTAATAGGACTAATACGGATCATTGTAGCGGTAGAGTGGTCAATGGAGAGAATAGATCTTGAGATAACAAACTACTTCATCTTTTAATATCTCCCAGAGAATGCACTGATTGTATCACTATATCCATGAAGGTCAAGTTACTGATAACAGCTTCCTACATAGGGGTGGAAGTCATTGGTGGTAGATCAGGCTGGTGCTCATCATCGACTGGTCTCCAGAATCATTCTTCATGCTCTTTGATCAATGTAGAGAAAAATACTAGTGAAGATATAATGCAATATACAACAATACCCTAGATAGAAGCCAAATACTCCTCCTGTATGTATCTGCATAGGCATTTAGGGATTAAGTGCATCTCGTTTTCTAGGATGACAAATATGATATGATGAGTTCCTTCCCCAAACCTCGATATAAAGTATCGGGGTGAGAGATCCATCATCAAGTCACACTCTAAATTAGAGTCTAAAAATTGGATAGGTTCCACCACGATCTGGTGCTTCTCAATATTCTTCTTTGGCGATGATGAACCACCCACCAATCTTGAGACATTTTTTCAGGGAAGGATAGATTTTTGAAAAGGGAACGACCTCTGTGCAATTTGATGTTGGAGCATGGATAAATCCTCTTAGATGAACAAGGGTGTGGGGATCACCTAAGAAAATGTAGAATGGAACACATGGAGGGACACCGTTTGAGTTAGTGAAAACACAGGGATGAACTCCATACTGATGGGTGACCAGGCGAGGAGGGCCTTCCCTTTGATTAATGTCATAGTGGGGAGGGCCCCTTCTTTGACTGATAATGGTTTAAGGAGGACCTTAGTGTTGATGACCTTATATATGGGCTAAACCTCTATGCCTATAATTTTGGGTGGGTATATGACCTCCATACTAAATCTCTTCATCACGGGTCGACCCACAAAGGTTGTTGTATGCACCGGCGACTGGGAGAGTCAACCCATCCTGCATGTGGGGTGGTTGGGGATTCAATACCGATCAAGAATAGAATTGGATCTATTCTGTATTAACTGGGAGGTTATATCACACATCAGTGGTGTCTAGGGCCCCTACAATTGTATAAGATGATGCCCCTAGGAAGGCAGTATCCTAAGCTTGTGCCCGACATTGGTGTTGGGATAGTTGAGCAAGGGATAGATGTACAAGGGTATGGATCACCTACTCCTTAGTCTGTTGGATTGGTTAGTGGTTCTACTGTGTCCCGGTGGAATCCCTCTTTGGTGTCTCCATCGCCAAAGTCATAGCTAGGAGGACTCGGACACCCCTTAATTGGTCTGCATTCGGGAGTGAGTTGTAATATTGTTCCGAGAAGAGTCTCCTAAAACAGTCGAAGATCGGAGTTGGGAGCACCGGCTCCCTACATGACACCTGGGGAAAAGGGAGATGGTGGGGCACTGAGACCTATATATCATGATGGTCCATATCCCTCATCATGAAGACCCCCTCCAATTCTTATTGACAAACACAATTGTCCATTACCCTCCTTTGGACAATTTTGGAAGGTGAGACGTGACGTGTAGACCTGGTAGTTGTGGTAGTGGATGATTCCATGGTGAAGGTGAAGACATGCAAGATTTCAGCATTGGTATTGGCCTTATCCCTACCCCTGCATCTATAAGAGGGAGGTGATTTGTCACACCTGGTCTTTGCGCTGCCGCATGTTTCTAATTTTTATGTTTTACCATATAATTTTATCTGCTTCAAATGATTATTTCTATTATGTATATATATATATATATATATATATGTATATGAAATGCGGGGCAATCCCAACTGGGTTTTTGCACTTCTGCACTGATAAATTAATGTTTTGTCCTTGACACGCGACCTCGCTGACGCCGCATGACCTCGACCGGCTCATCGGGACTTGACAACATGCGACGCACAGGCGAAACATAATTGTGAAGCCGTGCGACTTCGCCAGCGCCGCTGAGTGAACCGCCCTTTGTTCAATTAGCAAAATAGTAATAAAAATAATAATAAAGAAATAAAATTAAATGTGCGATAAAAATTTAAGAAATTATTTCAATAATAACAATATTATTATTAGTTGAGGATGTTATTTTTAATATTAATATTATTATCATTATTGTGATAAGTGATAACTCTTATTTTATTTTTTAAACACCCTTTTATTATTATAAATGTATTTTGTTTTATATTTTTCTTTTCTTTTTATTTATTTATCTTTTTTTATCCTTTCCCTTTTTTCCCACTTCCTCTCTCTCCCTCCCCCTCTCTTGCGCTGCGACCTATCCCCCTGCTATCCCCTCCCCTTCGCGGCTCACCCCTGCCCTCTAAACCTAGCCGCCTGCTCCCTGTCATGTTCCCTGCCTCGGCCTTCTCTCAGCCGCACGCCGCACGCCATCACGGCCTCCTCCCGGCCCCTTGGCCCGTCGCACCCCACCTCCCGCTGGAACCCCTCGCCGTCGCCCAGTCCCGGACAGCCGCTCCCTGCCGGCTCCCCGTTGCACCCGCCGCAAGCCCGCACCGCCTCCTTATACCAGCCGTCGGCCTACCTCTTCACGCCGTCGCCTCCGCTCCCGTCTGGCCTCCCCTCTTCCCTTCGGACCAGCTCTCCCGGCCAGCACTGTCCGAGAACCTCCACACACAGGACGACCCACATGAGCCGCGCTCTGCTTCTCCCCATCGGCTGCTTCCACCAGCAGCCTCTCCGGCTTCCACCAGCAGCCTCTCCGGCGGTTTCCTAGGGCCAGCGCGCCTCCCATGCTTGGGAATGAAACCCCCCCCCCCACTTTCCCCGGCCTTCCTCCCTTGAACCCTCTACTCGCCCCAATGTGCATCACCTCCCCTTCGAATCCCCTTTCCGGCATGGCTGGGTCCGGCACGATCACTGCCCGCGACTCCCCATGTAGCTGCGACCCCACCTGCTGGCCATCTTCCTTCCAGCAGATGCCCCTTCAGTAAGCCTTGTTCTTCCTTGTGGTGTTCTGCCGCTCATTAGGGGTTCAATTTTAGGGTTTGATCTTAATTTGTTTCGGTTCAATTTCATGATTTATGGTTCACCTTTGGTTCATTTATGGTGCGCATTAGGTGCGTTTGAAGAATTCAATAATTTTCTGGGTTAATTCTTGATGTTTTAGTTCAATTGTTTGTTTAGGGTCGATTTGGTTTTGTTTGATTTGCGGTTGATGTGCGGCGGTCGCTGCGCACCACAGTTGTGAAGTCTGCGATGACAAGGTAGGTGGTTCCATGCCATACCATCTCTAGAAAATTTAATTGCTCATTAATTAAATTGTAATGTGTTCTAGTGATAAATTGCATGATGCGAATTTTTTTTTTTTTTTGACGTGCTTCGATATGCATATTGGTGAATTTGAGTTATTGTTAAGTAAATGCCAACGTTTTCATGTGCGTTTTGTCGTCGAAATGTTCAGACCCGTTATAGTTAATTGTTTAGGTTGTGCAAATTGTGTTTTCAAGTTCTTTGAGGTGTCTGTGTCATTAAATGTAGATTTTCAACCAAAATGAGTCACTTTGGGTGTGTTTTCCATGTGGCGTACTTTTGGAACTAAATTGAAAAAAAAAATTGTTTGAACAATGGGAAAACATGTTTTAGTTTGTATAAGCTGCACTTTGGTTTTAAAGTGACGTTCGTATATGAAATTGAGTTTGTCGTTCTAGTGCAAACCTTTTCTTTCCAATTTTAAGTGTTTAATAAATTGTTAATTGCACTTATTAAATTATATGTGGAGCGCGAGAGTTGTTTTTGACAGAATTATGTGTGCGTTAAGTTTTAAAGGTATTCTTACTGGTGAAATTGGACATGTCTCATGTGAAAACTCCTATTGTGCTATTTTGAAATGTTCTTCTAATTGTTTAAATAGTTTATCAAGTCACGCAAGTGATCTGGACTATGTGATAAAATGGTTTTGGTGTGCGTGTGTTTTTTTTTATGGTGTTTGGGTATGCAAATGGTGACATGTGTGTGTAATGTTTTGTTTGGTTTGAGATATGTGGAAGCGATATACATTATGTGAATGTGAAACTTATTTGAGCACAAGGGAAACCCTGGGTATCTAGGTGGGCAGACTAGAACTAGTGTGCTAGTGAACCGGATGGGTATCGTCCCTGTTTCACTTAGCTGGATTGACGATTGCAACACTAACTAAACATATGATATCTGAGGGTCGTGGCCTTCTAAGCCACGTGTTCTGAGGGTCGTGGCCTTCTAAGCCACGTTTTCTGAGGGACGTGGCCTTCTAAGCCACGTTTCACCGAGACACGAGGTTCTAGGGTCCCACTTGAGCTAGATGAACCTTAGGGGATTTACCCGTAGTGCTCTACCATCTTTGGCGTGGTGCCTTCCGTCGGCATATGGAAGACCACTTGAGTATGTGTGTGTGTGTGTGAGCATGTGTGTGTGTGTGTGTGAGCATGTGTGCATGTGTGTGTGAGTATGTGTGTGTGTTCCCATATTGAACTTTTCTCTTCCCCTTTAAAAATCGTGTTTGTTAAATGAGTTCTTTTTAATTTTTTTCTTTTAGCGTTTAGCTTGTAAATGTTTTATTTAAAAAAAATTAAAATTAAAATTTTGAATAAGCACTTTAAATTGTCTTTTGATGTTGTGGCATGGAACCATTTCTCGGTGGCGTCCTACTGGGCTTTTAGCTCACACCCTGCATACACCCTTGGGTGTATGTAGTTTCTGTTTCTTCTGTCTTCCAGGTTGCGACTTCGTGCTCAGTGATGGTGGTTCAGGTGGCAGCTGGTCTTCTCATGCATAATGGTGTTGATGTGGTCTCACTTCTGCCGGGAGGTTGGGTATGAGTTTTAGTTTCCGCTGTCGTCATTTCTTTTTAGTTATTTCTTCAAGTTGTAGACTTTAAACTTGTTCATAGTTTAAAGGCACGTTTTGTTGTCTATTTCTAATTTCAGTTTATCTATCTGGTTAGTTGGTTTTTCTGTCTTGTATTCCGGGTAAAACTGTTACCACCTGTTAAACTTGATACCCGGGCACTTGTGCCAGCCCGTGGGGATTGGGAACGCCCTTCGGGCCTTGCCGCGGACCGGGTCGGCGCCGGGTCGGATGGCGACCCGGCCTGGTTCGTGACAAAATGGTATCAGAGGACAAGGTTTGATCTCTTGGATCGTTTTCTTTCAGGATAGAGTCACGGTATACTTGAGTTAAGGTTGTCGGGACTCGATGTCCTGGCTGCGAGTAAGGTGCCTGGCCAGCACACCTCATGGCGGGACTCAAGTTACCAACGTATGTTGAGGTTTGTCTGAGTTTTTGGTCCTTGTGGTTAATCGTGTCTAAGGGAAATGAAAAGGGAGTGAGGTCAGTGGTCTTAGTGAGCTCGCAGGGTCTGGAAAACCTTGTGGAGCCAGGGACACTGTCCTAAAATACTCTCTGTGGTCAATGGCGTGATTGGTGTATGGCCGCCAACCATATGCTCCAATCACCCGCTGACACTAGTTTCTTGATGCATTGATTCTCGTCTCTTTGTTTTGGATTCATGGAAATTTGGTTTTTAAGTAAAAATGTTTGGGTCTTGGAAAATGTTTTCAAATGAAGCACTTTTAAAACGAAATGGTGTGTGAGGTTTGAAAAGTGTGGGTCGGATGTTTTGGTTTTGAAAAAAATGGAATGGTTTGTTTCTGACCCTTGGTGTTCTCATGGGAAACCACATGCATGAGTGTATAGGGAAAAAATGGTTAATGGCACGAGCGGATGAGTGCTTGGATGGATATGAGGTGGGTGCCAGTGCGGCACGAGAACATGCATGTGCGAGGCTCATGGGACACCATTGGTGTTGGTGCAACCCACTGGATTTGCTTTTTTTTTTAAAAAAAAACCTTTTGTTAAAGGAAAAGTTTGGTGTTTTAGTGAATGGTGTTTGTGTGGCGTGTCCTTGTGTTTTTGGAAATGTCGGATGTGAGGCATTTTGAGCTGAGGATCCCTTCTGGCTAGTTTGTGTCTTGAGTTTGAATTTTTGTTGGTCAGTTGGTGTGAAAGCATGTGGTTAATGGTCTCTATTGAAAAAGTACATCGGGGAGCCCTTGCAGTGGTTTCCCCTGCACTCTTGGTGTTCGCTTGTGGTATGTCTTGATCATTGGAGAAGTTTGATTTGGGTCCATGTTTTTCTTCCTTGATTGGTGTACGCCCCCCCCCCCCCCCCCATAAAGTGTTGACATGTGATTAAAGTGTGGCCATGGGCAATTCGCCATTGGCTGACCCTCCAGTTGATCAGAGGAAAATCTTCTTGAATTCTAGAATGGAACTCACCTCTCCTTTTTGCAACAAAGTGGATCCTCTCGCAGTGGGATGACAGATGCGAGGGGAGTTGAAGGGAGTTTTGGTCATTTGAGTTGTTCGATTTGTTGGGTATGAGTCTTGATGTAGTCATATTTGAAGGTTTCCCCTGGAAACATCGAAAGGAAATCTAGCGAGGAAGGGTGAAGGCGGTTCAGAATTTTCCAGTGTTGACCAGTGTCTTGAAGGGCTTTGTAGTATTTACATCGGCTGCGAGGGTCATGTTCGGTGACGTCTTGCAGCGTAAGGTCCCTTTGATAGTCAACGGTGGTGTGGAAGCAGTAAAGGAGACTCCAGTGGGAAAAAGGTGGAAGCAACTCGAAGTTGTTGGTGCGGTCTATCATTCTAAATGATCTCTGGTCTTTGGTTTGTTCCGTTTAAGGAAAGGTTCATGTTAGGCTACTAGTTTGGCAGACCCAGTCGTATGAGGCTGCTATGGTCATTCGCAGGAATCACGTGTTGTTCAAGACGCGGTTTAAGGTCTTTCTCAGCGTAATGTTCCTCTCAAAAGCAATGATCATGTTCAGGTGATGATTTGTGGTGTCATGTTCTCATTCAGTGTAACCAGGGATGATGCATGTGTATCATTTAAGCTCTCGTTCGGGTGACTGTTCAGTGTGAGAGTAATTGAATGTCATGGCATGTTGTGCCTGATGGTGTTTCCTCAGGTGCAGTATGATTGGGTGTGACACCAAAAGGAGAAGCTCTGTTCGGGAGTCTTCCATGCCTGACTACGAGGCAGAAGATGCTTCAAACATCAGGGCTCCAGCCATAGGCCTCGGAGTGAAGCTGGCGCGTGGTCAGGAACCCCGAGAGTGTATGAGACCCGACTTTATTTCTGTCACCAGTGTTGAAAGTAGAGGCAGTTTTAGTTGTTTCAAAGGTTGTTCCGCTCCGAATGAGCCGTCTGGTTGCATAAGGTTTTCGCGACCATGTGGAGGTGTGTTCGTCTCGTTGCCTTAAAGTTTTGGGGATTGCGTTCCCTTGGATGCAATCGTTTTAGTGGTCCTTATGGGAGTTTGTTGAGTAAATCTGTCTCAAATCTGAATAATGCTCATCCAGGAATGTGGGAATGATGGTTTGTCTTGGGTCATGCTTTTGACGCCCGGTAGTCGGGCCCCTCCCTCCCCGCCCCTTGTGGTGGGGTGTTTGGTCACCATTGAGAAATTTTCAAAGTTCTATACCTTCCGTTAGTTCAAATGGTGGGGAGACCCACATTGGGTCTCGCACGAATGCCTCTAAAATGAATCAGTGATGGACTATTCTTTAATGGCGGAGAGTTCGCTCGAACCTCTCCGAGTCGTTTTTCCAGTCTTGTTTCGAGCGTCAGTGACTTCCTAATGGTGGGGAGCCCCTCGGGCCTCCCCATGTTGATATTTTTCTTCTGTTTTTAAATACTGTTTGGTGATAAGTGAACAGAGTGATCTGTGGACGTGGTTTTTCATTCAACGGTGCTTGGGATGTTTTGGCTTGTGAAGTTATATTCAGTGGGTGTGAGGGTTTCCCTTCCTTGATCAGTTAACTGGAGGTGTTTTAGCTCTTTGGGGTGGGCGACACTCATCATAAAATCTTTTTATGAGTTTCTCGAAGTTGTCTTTGAGTCACTTTCTTTGAGCACGATACTTTTGCCCCTCTTTGCTTGGTGTTTGTGGGGATCCACTTTGAACCTTAAGGGAGTTTGGTTCCCTGTTGTGGGGTTTGGTGCTGGTTGTGGCTTTCCGGGGACGGAAAGCTTTATGGTGGGGAGAATTGTCACACCTGGTCTTTGCGCTGCCGCATGTTTCTAATTTTTATGTTTTACCATATAATTGTATCTGCTTCAAATGATTATTTCCATTATGTATATATATATATATATATATATGTATATGAAATGCGGGGAAATCCCAACTGGGTTTTTGCACTTCTGCACTGATAAATTAATGTTTTGTCCTTGACACGCGACCTCGCTGATGCCGCATGACCTCGACCGGCTCATCGGGACTTGACAACATGCGACGCACAGGCGAAACATAATTGTGAAGCCGTGCGACTTCGCCAGCGCCGCTGAGTGAACCGCCCTTTGTTCAATTAGCAAAATAGTAATAATAATAATAATAAAGAAATAAAATTAAATGTGCGATAAAAATTTAAGAAATTATTTCAATAATAACAATATTATTATTAGTTGAGGATGTTATTTTTAATATTAATATTATTATCATTATTGTGATAAGTGATAACTCTTATTTTATTTTATTACCACCCTTTTATTATTATAAATGTATTTTGTTTTATATTTTTCTTTTCTTTTTATTTATTTATCTTTTTTTTATCCTTTCCCTTTTTTTCCCACTTCCTCTCTCTCCCTCCCCCTCTCTTGCGCTGCGACCTATCCCCCTGCTATCCCCTCCCCTTCGCGGCTCACCCCTTCCCTCTAAACCTAGCCGCCTGCTCCCTGTCATGTTCCCTGCCTCGGCCTTCTCTCAGCCGCACGCCGCACGCCGTCACGGCCTCCTCCCGGCCCCTTGGCCCGTCGCACCCCGCCTCCCGCTGGAACCCCTCGCCGTCGCCCAGTCCCGGACAACCGCTCCCTGCCGGCTCCCCGTTGCACCCGCCGCAAGCCCGCACCGCCTCCTTATACCAGCCGCCGGCCTACCTCTTCACGCTGTCGCCTCCGCTCCCGTCTGGCCTCCCCTCTTCACTTCGGACCAGCTCTCCCGGCCAGCACTGTCCGAGAACCTCCACACACAGGACGACCCACATGAGCCGCGCCCTGCTTCTCCCCATCGGCTGCTTCCACCAGCAGCCTCTCCGGCTTCCACCAGAAGCCTCTCCGGCAGTTTCCTAGGGCCAGAGCGCCTCCCATGCTTGGGCATGAAACCCCCCCCCCCCCCACTTTCCCCGGCCTTCCTCCCTTGAACCCTCTACTCGCCCCAATGTGCATCACCTCCCCGTCGAATCCCCTTTCCGGCATGGCTGGGTCCGGCACGATCACTGCCCGCGACTCCCCATGTAGCAGCGACCCCACCTGCTGGCCATCTTCCGTCCAGCGGATGCCCCTCCGGTAAGGCTTGTTCTTCCTTGTGGTGTTCTGCCGCTCATTAGGGGTTCAATTTTAGGGTTTGATCTTAATTTGTTTCGGTTCAATTTCATGATTTATGGTTCACCTTTGGTTCGTTTATGGTGCGCATTAGGTGAGTTTGAAGAATTCAATAATTTTCTGGGTTAATTCTTGATGTTTTAGTTCAATTGTTTGTTTAGGGTCGATTTGGTTTTGTTTGATTTGCGGTTGATGTGCGGCGGTCGCTGCGCACCACAGTTGTGAAGTCTGCGATGACAAGGTAGGTGGTTCCATGCCATACCATCTCTAGAAAATTTAATTGCTCATTAATTAAATTGTAATGTGTTCTAGTGATAAATTGCATGATGCGAATTTTATTTTTTATTTTTTTTGACGTGCTTCGATATGCATATTGGTGAATTTGAGTTATTGTTAAGTAAATGCCAACGTTTTCATGTGCGTTGTGTCGTCGAAATGTTCAGACCCGTTATAGTTAATTGTTTAGGTTGTGAAAATTGTGTTTTCAAGTTCTTTGAGGTGTCTGTGTCATTAAATGTAGATTTTCAACCAAAATGAGTCACTTTTGGTGTGTTTTCCATGTGGCGTACTTTTGGAACTAAATTGAAAAAAAAAATTGTTTGAACAATGGGAAAACATGTTTTAGTTTGTATAAGCTGCACTTTGGTTTTAAAGTGACGTTCGTATATGAAATTGAGTTTGTCGTTCTAGTGCAAACCTTTTCTTTCCAATTTTAAGTGTTTAATAAATTGTTAATTTCACTTATTAAATTATATGTGGAGCGCGAGAGTTGTTTTTGACAGAATTATGTGTGCGTTAAGTTTTAAAGGTATTCTTACTTGTGAAATTCGACATGTCTCATGTGAAAACTTCTATTGTGCTATTTTGAAATGTTCTTCTAATTGTTTAAATAGTTTATCAAGTCACGCAAGTGATCTGGACTATGTGATAAAATGGTTTTGGTGTGCGTGTGTTTTTTTTTATGGTGTTTGGGTATGCAAATGGTGACGTGTGTGTGTAATGTTTTGTTTGGTTTGAGATATGTGGAAGCGATATACATTATGTGAATGTGAAACTTATTTGAGCACAAGGGAAACCCTGGGTATCTAGGTGGGCAGACTAGAACTAGTGTGCTAGTGAACCGGATGGGTATCGTCCCTGTTTCACTTAGCTGGATTGACGATTGCAACACTAACTAAACATATGATATCTGAGGGTCGTGGCCTTCTAAGCCACGTGTTCTGAGGGTCGTGGCCTTCTAAGCCACGTTTTCTGAGGGTCGTGGCCTTCTAAGCCACGTTTCACTGAGACACGAGGTTCTAGGGTCCCACTTGAGCTAGATGAACCTTAGGGGATTTACCCGTAGTGCTCTACCATCTTTGGCGTGGTGCCTTCCGTCGGCATATGGAAGACCACTTGAGTATGTGTGTGTGTGTGTGAGCATGTGTGTGTGTGTGTGTGAGCATGTGTGCGTGTGTGTGTGAGTATGTGTGTGTGTTCCCATATTGAACTTTTCTCTTCCCCTTTAAAAATCGTGTTTGTTAAATGAGTTCTTTTTAATGTTTTTCTTTTAGCGTTTAGCTTGTAAATGTTTTCTTTAAAAAAAATTAAAATTAAAATTTTGAATAAGCACTTTAAATTGTCTTTTGATGTTGTGGCATGGAACCATTTCTCGGTGGCGTCCTACTGGGCTTTTAGCTCACACCCTGCATACACCCTTGGGTGTATGTAGTTTCTGTTTCTTCTGTCTTCCAGGTTGCGACTTCATGCTCAGTGATGGTGGTTCAGGTTGCAGCTGGTCTTCTCATGCAGAATGGTGTTGATGTGGTCTCACTTCTTCCGGGAGGTTGGGTATGAGTTTTAGTTTCCGCTGTCGTCTTTTCTTTTTAGTTATTTCTTCAAGTTGTAGACTTTAAACTTGTTCATAGTTTAAAGGCACGTTTTGTTGTCTATTTCTAATTTCAGTTTATCTATCTGGTTAGTTGGTTTTTCTGTCTTGTATTTCGGGTAAAACTGTTCCCACCTGTTAAACTTGATACCCGGGCACTTGTGCCAGCCCGTGGGGATTGGGAACGCCCTTCGGGCCTTGCCGCGGACCGGGTCGGCGCCGGGTCGGATGGCGACCCGGCCTGGTTCGTGACATGATTGGTTTCCTACAGCTATAGCATCGGTCTTGAAATGTAGGAACATTCAACATTTAGTTCACATAGTATGAAAGAAATTCCCAGTGCAACAGTGATGTTCATTCTTCCATGGTATGATATAATGGTCCATGATGACAACATCATAGACTGAGAATCCCAATGATTAACTGCCCCAAATCCAGGTGAGTTTTATTCCAGGCCCACTATTTTTTTTACGGCACCTGGCACCAGATAGCTGGATATGTGGACATTCTTATCTATTGATTCCCTGAATGCTACTAATCCCCGTATTGAGGAAAAACAATTCATGTTGGGTTCCTCATTTCTTTTTTGGATTCTTTTCTGTGGGACCGCACCTCGTTGTGCCATGTGTGTGAGATGCTTTGGCCAAAGGGTTCATGTTATTACCCCTCATTCCATCTTTCCAAATAAGGGTAGCATCCATTGCCTCTTGAAGTATTTTTTAACCTTGATTGAAATGGGATGATGCGAAGTTGATCTATCCTTCAATGGAATCCTCCTCAGAATTTTTCACCTAATCCAAGTCTCCCTTAAAGTCTAAGATATTGTTCATGAAACTCCCCCTGATGTCATGTCTTTGTCGACATCAGTTAATTATGTTGACATTTTCTTGACATTCCAAATGGTTCAAGTTTGGGCAGCGACCTTCAGTCAGTAGATTAGTCATGTTGGGAATCGTTGGCATGTCTGGACAATGAAACATTGTTACACATGGATTTCCCCTTATGATAGGGATTTTTGAGCTCACTAAAGCCCGAGGCATCCCATGTAAATGCACAAAATTGTATGCCAGAGGCATGTCTCTGATTTTTTCTTTGTCTTCCCATGTTTGACATGGGGTATACTGTTAGTTTAACATTTAGAGGAGACAAAGCATACTAATCGAAACACTTACTAATGTTTATTAGATGGTAACATACCTAGGAGGGATCACCTAGAATGTTTACCAAATGGATGGCTCAGAAAACCCAATAAGGATGGACCCAGGATGGCGTGTCCCACAAAGGGGAATATTTCACACCGTGAAGGCATATCTGGACACCAAAAAGGGTGGATCAGAGGATGGTGGGTCCCAATAAAAGGGATATGATTTTTTACCATTTGCTAGTATTGAACCTCATGGAGGATTCCTACGTACCATTTTTGGATACATAGATCAAAACCCACATTGTTTGAAAGGGTGAGTCATGGAATCGGGGTTGACACAAAGGACAACATCATGAAGACATGATGGGGCTTACGTGTGGTTAGTGGACTAGGTGGAGTAAAGTGAAATGTGGTGAATGAGGATTACATATAGTTAGTGGCCTATATGGATATATTGATTTCACCCGGAAGTAGAGGCCCAGGTAAAACCATGATTGATATAGATGAAGTGTCGAAGGGTGGAATGAATGGGGATGGAACTGAGAACTTTTGAAAATGTATCTATATTGGGCTTAAACCTGAGAGAGGTTTCCTACATATCCTAGTGTCAAGGAATCGAAGTCTAAGTTGTTCTAGAAAGGGGTGATGTTTCTCCTGATGAGGCGGCTCATGAGAATGGACATGTGGATGGGGACCTGTAGGAAATGAAAACAACGGGTTAATGCATGATCTTCCTGAGAAAAGGCTTGAGGTGGAGACTAGGATGAGGAGTTGGTGATGGGATTTCACCTCAGGGAGGATTACTACATACCTTTCTCAAAATTGGATATGATAAAATCCACATATTTCATGAATGGGGAAAATAATTGGGGTGTAAAAAAAGGAAAGAAACATTAATACATTCTTAGGGATTATTCTAGGTTAGTATCCAATCTAAGGAGGGACACTCTTGGTTAGAGGAGTATAGATTAAGAGTGGGACTTATGCTATGTGATGTACCCGGAACTTGACATACATCACTAAGGGGAAGAAAAAGGATGTGGGTCCCAACAATGGGGACACCAAATATTATCAGTGTTTGGGGTTAATCTTTAGGGAGGCTTCCTATGTACCATATCTATGAGACAATGATCAAAACCCATGTAGTTTAAAAGCATACTATTTAACGTCATGCTGGAGGAAGGGGAAAACAGTTTAATATCATGTGGGATGAGGGCGAACCGATATAAATTGGTTGGGACTAAAGGGTGATTGTATTGAACATCATGGAGTCTTTCTACATATCCACATGGTAAGGAATCAAAATCCACATAGTTTGCTAAAGAGGGGGATAAGGATTGCACTCTATGAAAACCCAAAGAGGATTCAATGGATGATGCTTACTCTGAGACCACAGGAGTCTTTCTTGGTGTGAGAAATAAGAGGAAGCAATAGACATGATGATCAAATTGTTAAAGGTGAATTAGTGAGAATTATGGTGACGCTTATGCATGGATAGCGTCCTAAAGAGGAAATATGGGTTTACGCGTGGTTGGTATCCCTGGGAGAGGAAGATTGGGAAGCTTCAAGAGGGTGTATAGTTGTAAGAGGAGGATATGTAAATCATAAAAGGGTCACCTAACCAATGTGTGAAGGGGCTTACGAAAAGACATCCTAAGGCGCACATGGAAACAATGCACTGCGGGAGAGGACGATTAATATGGTACTGGTTCCCATCCCATTCATGGTCCTCTCGAGTCTGTCACTCTTGTGGTGGTAATAGTATAACATTGTGTGTTGATTACATGGGGTTTCGTGATAGTTTTGCGTCCTACATCTAGGATATTGAGTACTCACTTCTCACCCCTAGGACATACATAACTTAAACCAACCCTTACAAAGGGAGGGGAATTCATAGGAATCACCCTACATTGGGGGTGGTGGAGTGGTCTATTGAGGGGTCCATGTTAGCGTGGATATGGGAAGAAGCAATAGCTGTTATCGTGTCAATATGTAGAAGCATAAGGCATGGAAACATAACAAGAAACACCAATTAGGGGACCTTGAAATAACTATGTACAATCTTGGAGGGCCGCATAGGATAAGGTTTTACAATGCCGGTGACCATGAAAATAAGGTCTTTGTGAAGATTTTATTCTTCACGAAGAGGATGGAATTCATGAAGCTATGGTGCTTAATGAATAGGATGATGTTCAAAAAGGAAATTGTATTTTTTAAGCACTGATTCTTCACAAAGGAATGTTTTCAACAGATAAAAGATTCTCCTTAGAAAAGGAATATTTATTTAGAGAGTGCTCCGTGAAGGATTAATGCTTCGCGAAGCCTTGAGCACCCTGAAGGGGCTCCCAAATTTGTGAAGGGAAAATTCCATTACAAAGGGCATCCCCACCAAAGGACGAGTCCATGAAGACCATAAGGAATCATATATCAAAGAGGAAAACTACCTTTGGTGGTCCATTTTTTGACTTCATGAAGGTCATTGTGAAACCAGAGCTTGGACAGAGAAAGGGTGGAAAGACAGTGGTTTGAAGGGGTTGAGCCATCTATTTGTAGGTAATGAAGGTCAATAAGGGTTGCAGAGATTTCAATATAGAAAATTTGGGATCCTTGAAGAGGATGTCATATCGCAAAGTAATAAGGGAAGCATCGGACTCGATCAGACTCTCAGAGTGTCCGTCAATGTGACGATTGTGGAGCTATATGTGGATAAAAAGTGAAGTCATGGAGAGGCTTGGAACTGTTGAACTTCTTCAAACTCACTGGGGGTCTGTCAATACACATGAGGGATCACTAAGGTGTCCATCGCGGAGCGGTCTATGGATAGAATTTTCCATTGTGAAGGTGTCGGGATTCATTATACTCACATAGGGGTTTTCATGGACACTTTTGATTATAGAGGCAGGGACAAACCTTCAAAGGTATTCATTAACTAGATCCTTTTGATAGTTTCAAATATTTTAAGGCCATTTTGAGTCTATATTTACATTGAACTAGCTACAACATTATTTATTCCTCAAGTGGAACAAATTTCAGCACCAATAGTTGTCAAACCATGACAATGAGTTTCTATTTATTTACTATAAAAAACAATATAATTATAAAAATCCATAGTTAAAATACTCCCATAATAATAGAAAAATAAATGACCTATTCCGAAAATGATTCATATTTATCATAATATGCCACACTAGATGTATATGATTTTCAATCATAAATAGATTTAATAAAGTAATACCTTGAAACCAATCTTTCCCAAACCCAATGTTATGTTGAGTGATAGAAGACTGGATGAACTTTATAGGATGTTTTTTTAATGTTATAGTTCCTTAGTGGGTATCTATTCAATAATGGTGGTTCTAAATAGTGACTATAATATTTCATGGGAACTAACATTGTCTATCGTAATAAGTGCAGTAGTAATGTTTGTATAACCTTTGTCGGGGAATTTCTGCACCACAACCATTTTCAATGAAGTTATAAAAATATATTTCTAATTAACAGTTATAGTGAAATTATCTTCATTATCCCAAAAATGAAAAACTCATGTTGCATAAAATTCACAAATTTCCTTCTCAAAAACCAAAATTGATTTTCTTTCATCAATCACAAACTCCAGAAAATTTGATTTACAACCTTCTTTAGTAACAAATCTAATCTATCTATCCATCCAAAATATATTGTACATCCCCTCAGAACATTCCTCACTATTTTTTGATGATTCTCTCTACCTCTGGAAGATTTATCAGTTTTCTTGGTATTATCTATTCATAGTACAGTCCAAAGGATTTAGATGTTCGGGTTTCAAGTGTTTATAAAGAATATGGATGAGTGTTAAAGTGTTTTTAAAAATATTTTATTGAGTATAGTTAATACATTCCTCCAATTATTTTGTTTTTTTTGTTTTTCAATAATTGATGGGTTATACAGTGATGTGAAAAGTGATCATCACAAAAGATATGTTACATTTCCTATTGATATAACTGGTCATATAATATGATATTGATACATATTGAACAAAATATGGTGACTAAAAATATTTTGGTAATTATGAAAATATTCTATTCCATAAAAGAAAATACAGAAAGTCACATTTAATTAATATGTAAAAATATAAATTCCAAATTAATAAGATCAAATCTATCACCATATAGTGGTTTAGTAAAAATATATGAAAATTGATTTTATATGCCAAAAAATTAAAGAGATGTCACATTTTCATTGATGATCTCTTAAGAATTGATTTCTTAAATCAATGATCTTTTTTCTTTCATGTTTTATTGTATTAGTCAAAATATTTATAGCACTTTTGTTATCAAATTTTATTAGAATAGTGATAATATTAAATCTAAAATTCATTTGCATTTGTTTCATCCATGTCACTTGTTCACAAAAACTTCCTACTACATTGTATTTAGCATCGACAATTGATAATTCTACAGAGTGTCACTTATTACTCAACCAAGATACTGATGATTTACTAAGAAAATGACATGTTCCATAGTTATTTTTATATCTAGACATAATCCAATAAAATTAAAATCTAATTACATAGTTATGTTAAATTCATAAGATTTTGGAAAAATTATAGAAAGAGACACAGTTCCTTTTTTATCTCCTAAATTTATTTTTGAATAATTTAAATGAGATTCATTTGGATTGAATTGAAATCCTTCAAAAATACATACTAAAAATATAATTTATGGCATACATACAGTAATATATAAAAACCATCCAATTATTTCTTTATACAACTTCTTTTCAACTGCTTTCTAGTTTTATTCATATCATGATTAATATTGGAACTCATGGGAGTTGAGTATGTATTATTATTTTCGAGTCCAAATTTCATTAGTTAGACAAATATGTATTTCATTTGATTTAGAATATTTCTAGAATATTTTTGATATATTTAAAATCTTATAAAAAAGTTTAACTCACCCATCATACTGATTTCAAATTACTTTCTGATGATTTTTGAAAAACCATTGCACAATTTTATATTTATTTATCCTAAAATAACATCATATATATATATTTGTTCTATAAAAATATATAACGATGATGTTTTTTAAAAACAATGTCCTTCCATTCCTACTATAAAATTATTTGATAAAATTAAATATCAAAATCTCTTACGCTAGACCCTTGGTGCTTGTTTAAGTCCATAATGATCCATGAAATGTTTAAAAACAAAATTTTGAAAGTGTGGGTCTTCAAAAACTAGGGGTTTTTATATGTAAACAAATTGAATTTAAAATCCATTATGAGAATAATATTTAACATAAATATGATATAATTTTAAATTGTTATAAGATTCATATATTGAAGAATTATTATATAATCAAACCTAGCTACTGAAGCAATGTTTTCTTTTTAAACTAATCCTTCTTCTTGATTGTATCCTTTGGGAACTAATCTCTCTTTATTTTGATTTATTACACCATGGTAAACTTTCTTGTTTTTTAAACCCATTTTTTCTAATTATATTACAGTTAAAGGTTCATTCAACTAATTCTAAAAAATAATTTTAATTAATTTAACTCTTCTATCAAAGCCAAAAACCAATGATAATCAGATAAAGCTTCATTTAATGGTTTATTTCCTAGATAGGATAAAAAGATAGATAATTCAACTAGATTTTGTATTTTTCTTCTAGTACTTACTCCTTTATCTATGTTTTCAATAATTGTTTCTAAATGATGGTATTTAGTATTTCTATATATTTTAAGAAAAAAATTCTAGTTCACTAGTGTCAACCCTTATTAGATTTGGTTTAAAGTAATCATGTTCCAAATTATCACCCTCATTGTTGTAAGAGAGGGGTTTAGGTCTCATATCATTGGGTGAATCAAATTGTTCATCAGTTTGAATCATTTTCTGATTAAAGGGATCACTTTCATCAAACATAAAATGAATTTATTCTTCAACAATCCTTGACCATTTGTTGAAAAATCTATAAGCATTGTAAGTAGTAGAGAAACCTTTACCTTCATTATCAATTGGATTTAACTTTCCAAGATTATCCTTGTTGATAAAGAAATAATCCTTATATCCAAATAATTTGAAGTATCCTACATTTTTTCTATTATTCCTTATCTCATAGGGTGTTCTTTTTAAAATAACCTTTTTTAAAAATTTGTTAATGACATAACTTGTAGTGTCGAAAACATCTGTCCATAAATGTGTGGGAAAATTATATTCAAACAACATAGTCCTAACAATTTTTTGTAAATTCCTTTTCCTCCTTTCAACAATTACATTTCATTGTAGTCTATTTGGTCAGAAAATATATTTTTAATTCCTTGAATTGATTAATATAAATTAAATTCATGATTCTCAAATTCAACTCCATGATCACTCATTCAAGTCACAATTTTAGCATCCTTTTTGTTTTTCAAAATCTTATAAAAACTAATAAAAATAAAAAGTTCCTCACTCTTATGTTTTAAAAAGTAAATCCATGTAAATCAAGAAACATCATCAACTAATACAAAAACAAACTTTTATATTGAAAGAATTACAGTTCTAGTAGGTCTAAATGTATTCATATGGATAAGCTCAATAGGTCTTAATGTTGAAACCTATTTAATTGGTTTAAATGATGAATTGAGTTTCTTTCCCATTTTTAATACATAACATAGCTTTATTTTATCTAATTTATTGTTAATAAAGTTATAAATCAAATTAAATTTAGAAAACTTTTTAGATAATGAACATTCTTATGCCCATGTATTCTATTTTAAGTCCATGAGTCATCAAACTCATAATTCAAACAATTTTCATTTTTTATAGACAAAGAATTAACATATAGTGTGTAAAATATATCAATTATAATTTGTTTAATCTTTATAAATTTTATATTGAAAATTAATATTAATTGTTATAAAATCAACAGAATAACCATAATCACAATGTAGAGAGATAGTTATCATTTTATGTTTCAATACATTGACATAAAGAACATTTTTTATAAGAACAGACTAAGGATTTATAACTGATACAATACCAACAATTTATTATTTTTCATTTTTAACAAATTTAAAATAGCCTCCAACAATTATAGATAATGAGGGAAAATTTGGTAAATCGCCACTCATATGTGTTGAACAACCACTGTCCATAAATCATTTTTTTATGTTCACGTGGTTTTTTCCAAACAAATAAAAATCAAAAAACAAATTCTTTTTGTAAAAAACTCTTTTTTGGTCATGTAATGTTATCTATAAAAAGATTTAAAATACATATCTATTTTTTTTTTCTATTAAACATGAAAACATAATTTGAAAAGTCTTTTTTATGAAAATAATTCTTAATTCCAAAAAATTGAAGATTTTTCAAATCACAAATATAGAAATAGTTTCCTACTTCTCTAAAATTAAAACAAGTAACATTTGAATGATTTTTGTTTTTAAAAATAATAGAAATTAGTTTTTATATAACTTAGGCCCCTCTCTATGAATTCATATTCCAAACTTCTCTTTCATAAGTATATTTTAACCAAGAATTTTATTTAGGAAATCTTCTCCATTAGTATTGAAACTTGAAAAAACATTAGTGTTTTGAACTTCCTTGTGTAGATTATCTATTATTTTATCTTTTTCAGTATTTGAGATAGTATAATTTTCAAAATTATTTTTCAAATACTCAATTTTTTGTTGAAGACTCCCTTTCCAGTGAAAATTTTATTATATGAAATTTTAAGGGAATTTTTGTTTTCCTACATTCATACTTAGTTTCCTAAGTTGTACAGTATTAATTCAACTCTTCATATGATCTATTGTAATTATATGATTTAGATTTTTTCTCAGAATAATAACAAGAATGTACAATATCCTAGTGTTCTATAAATCATATGTTGTCCTTCTAATTTAAATCATCGACTTCTAACTTTGAATATATGCCTTCATTATAATCTTAGGAACCACTCCATGTGGATTTCATATATTTCATGGAGTTATCATTATAACCATCCTTTATGATTTATTCCTTTTCTATCATTTTTCCCTTAATTTTTGGAAAATTATGCTTGATGTTTTCATGATTGTTTCACTCATATAATCTTCAGTCTTTCGTATTATAAATATTTTTCTCATACTTGTGGAAAGGTCTTATGAAACGCTTTATATTATTGTAGAATGATTTGAATTTTTGAGAAATCTGATCAATCTCATCATTTGATCCATAATTGTTTGAGGAATTTTCTTCTTTATATGTATTAAATATTTTTTCCCTTTCTCCTATAAAATTTACATGTAGAAACCTTCAAGGACGAATTTTATTTCTTGAGAATATTATATTATCCAACTCCAGATCCAATTTCATCTCCATACAACGTAAGAGTTATAATGAGGTATTTTATCTTGGGTTCTCTACATCTGTATATTTTTTGAATGAAACGTAGATCCCACTCTACATTGGTGTTAATACTTTGTATACTTTTAACAATTTTTTAGGCTCTATGATTGGTGTTCCTTGAGAATAAATGTTGTTCCCTATCAAGGTGAACCTTCCATGAAATTTATTAATTATCTCTTAGTTATCCATTTGTAATGTGTCAAACTTATGATTTGATGTGTCACATCTAGGAGACTTGACATTATTCATACCTTCATATGAAATCTCTATAGTGGTACACATTCCATGTGATTAATAACACTAAGAAACAATGTTAAACTCATGTAGTTTTAACCATCAAATTATAACAGTCAATGCTTTAGAGTTCAGATCATAGTATTCTTCAATTGTAGAATCCCATGATGTAGGTTTTATCATAAGTATTTAATATGGATTAAATGACTTGAGATAAAATATCAAGACAATATTTTCATATAAATGATCATGTGATATTTCCAGAAACCATAATTTTCACCATTAAAGTATGGTGATCCAAACATTGAAATAAATTCTTGATAATAAGACATAAAATCCATTTGAAATAATTATCTTTGTACTTCGACTTTTGACAACTATGAACTCAAGTGTCAATTACTCAAATACCAATTATTGTCACAAATAATGGCTAGTTGAACAACTCAAGAGGGGTAAATTTAGTTTCTAAATTTTTCATCATTATTAGACCATCCTGTTTAAGGAATGTGAGTTAAATTAATTCCTTAATAAAATATTCCACATAAGTATAAAATCACATGGAAAAAATATTGAACATGGAGATTTACAGTGGTTCAGTGAATAGAAATTTCATAGTCTACTTCACTAACACTCTACTCCATGAGTTGGTGATTTTCAAAAGAATGAATTCTTTCTCGGTGAGACCTAGCTAATTATAATAAGATTTCACTTTTTACAAAGGTAAAAAGTCTTTCTACCAAGATATCCCTTCACAACAATTATACACAGACTTAACACACTTTATTACATCGAGAACCCATGAAAAAAAGATAAAAGAGTCTTTGAATATACTTGAAAACCACATTTTAAAGTAGAAAATGATAGTATATGAAGATGCATCCTGAGAAGAAGATAGTCTTCAAGATGTGGTTTTGGGTGATCTTCAAATTCTAAAGATAAACTTTTGATTACCACTCTTAATATATAGTCTGAAGTTATCTATATACTGCATAGGTGGTGTACAAAATCCTTTTTTTCATTGTTGTTATCTCTATTTATACATGTCACCTCTTAGGATTTGATTTATATATCTTTTTTTTATTTTGTATAAGATAATACAATAAAACCACAAAGGTATTCTTAAAATACTTTGATAGATAGATATTTGATATAATGGTATTTTAATGATCTATATCCATTATTTCCAAATATAGAATATGAATCCATAACAGCAATGTTAGAGATGTTATATTTATTTAGATCTATTCATTTATAGAAACATGATATTTTATAAAAATTGAATTTCCTTAAATAGAAAAACATTTTCTGATAGACTAAAAGGCCAGAAACGACTTATCACAATAAATATGATAGGTAACCATAACTATCTTTATAACAATTATTTTTTACTGAAAAAGACTAATTCTAATACTTTTTAATATAATATTTTATAAATGCCCTAAAATAATTCCCATTACTTCAATATGTTATCAAAAACTCTTTCTTCGTAAGATAATTTTTTACATTATAAGATAAAAATTCACCAGAGATATTTTGGATTCTATGTGAGATGAAGTTAATCATTTCTTTTCACAAGATAATACCACTCATTCATGAAATGAATGTTTCACACTTGTTAATATATATACATATAAAATAAATTATAAGATAAGTTATTTTAATAAAAATAATATGATACACATCATAAGAACATGATAGAATAAAATTAGGTATTTTTTGAATCATTAAAAAAAATTGAGACATGATGGAACAACATAAGTTTGTCCAATACGATGTGCGACATATATACACATCACAATATTATAATTTATATATAAAAATATAAATATTTCAAAATTATTTAATTAATAAGTTTATAGGTATTAATGGACTATGGTTAATTTATTCACAACTGTCTTAGAAAGGGTAACAAGGAGGCTAATTCTCTTAGAAGAAAATATCTTGTAACTCTATCCCTAACACAAATTGATAAAGACCATATCTTCATGGATATAAAAAGGATGGATATTTAAATTAAGAGGGTAAGGATTATATCCCATATTTAACAAATTATTTCCCAATGATCATTCCAAGAGAAGTTCTAGGTGGAATAAAGAGATGAAATAGAGCTTCAAAAGAAGGTGGAAGTGGTAAAATAGGAGAAGCCTCGTGAATTCAACATTAATGAAGATGTTGTCATTTTTTAGAACAATAATTTGAATTCATAAATGACTTTAGATAGGGGATGATCTATTGGATAATTCACAAATCCCATATTTCTTTATCCATCCTCGAAGTATCAAGATGTACTGTGATCTTCGAAAGAAATTCTAAGAAGACAACATGAAATGGGTATTACTTTGTACAATATAAAGTGCACAGTATGTCAGCAAGTAAAATAAAAGTGGTAGAAGTATAAAGGTATTATGAAACCATGTCCAATACTCATATATAAATGTGAGAACATTTCCATGTTTTTTCACTAGTCTCCCAATTTTATCCAAATGAATCAGTGAGATATGGGTTTTGGTGGAGCAACTCTCCAAGGCTACCCACAACATCAATTTCTAAGATTTATAACTTGAATACCTTGACATTATAAACACAAAATAAGTGGTGATTCAGCATGGGGAAACACTTTTTATCATCTCTAATCATGATCCAAGGTTCACTTCTAAATTCTATAGAATTAATTAACAAGCTCTGAATACTAAATTGAATTTCAGTTTGGCTAATCACCCCCAAACTGATGTCTAATCTGAAAGGACCATTTAAAAAATTGAGTAAATAATGAGTAAGTACATAATGGAATTTAAATGTGTATGGGATCAAAATATCCTATTTTTTGAGTTCTCATATCCCAAAATCATCCAGTAAACTATTCAAAGGGGTCCATATGAAAATCTATATAGGATGTGTTGTATAACTCTTACTTTTTGGGATTAAATTGTTGGATGAAAGCTAATTGTTACCAATATTTTTGTATGATATGAAAAATCATTTTTAATTCATCAAAAATCATATAAAATTTTCTCATAGATGGAAGAAAATATATGTAAACCACTGTCAAAGGGAATTCGAGTTTCAAGTTGAAGGCATGTTTTTCCTTCTAATATCACCATGGAAGAGAATCATGTGTTTGTAAAGAAAGAAATGTTTCCTCTAGGTAAATAGGTCCCTTTTAGATCCTTAATCACATAAGAGCAATAGAATATTGGGTCCCACTTCAACAAAATACAACTCACCTTCATCATTTTTTCTATATATCTCTCCAAAAAATGTGCATATCTTGTCCCTCACATGTACCGAATATGGAGGTGGTATAACTGGAGTATGACCTCAATTATGAGGATAATTTGATGAAGATCTTTGACTATAGAGAAAATTTTAAACGCAACAATAGAAATCGCATTGTAGGTGTTTTTTAGAAACCATAAATCTTAAGAGGTAATCTAGGAACTAGAGGAAATAATGAAATATATGTACCCTCCCCTATTCTCTGCAGAGAATATGAGTTGAAATTTTAGGAATACAATTTAAAAAAGGGGTGATGAATTTACCAACCAAGACTTTATAATTAATATTTTATTCCTTAATAAATGTGGGTTATAATATATTTTATAATATTATACACATAAAACACATAGAAAAACAATCAACATATTATTTCATTAATGGATATCAATACATTATTGAGTAAGTTAACCCACTAAATGACAAAATATTACAATGAGAAAAATATTTAATTGAAAAATTATAACAAGAAAATAAGGATCATTCCAATTTGTTTCAATAATCACCCTAATGAAAAAAAACTCATTAAAAAAGAAGAATAGTATTAAAGTAGTAAATATATTAAAAATGGAAAATATATAACCTTGGGTGGAATTTTAGTTATTATTGAATGATGTAATGATGTGGATTTTATATGAGGTAATATGATAGTTGGAATTGTAATGTGGCCAATTGGAATAATAACCAAACTGTTAGAATAGAAACTTGACCTAAAAAAATAAAAATTAATATAAATAATATTTATCATGAGTATTTTTAGAAAATGTAAATATTATAATTCTATAAAATAAATTTTATTATTAAAAATTTCAAAAATAATAGAACATTTTTAATAACCTGTATTTTATTCAATTTTATAAAAAACCATATTATTTAAATTAAATGTATAAATTACCTATGTTATAAAACTATTTTTTGAATTTAATTTCACTTCTAGAATCAGCACACCAAAATTTTATAATGGTGATTTTTTTGGTATATTCTGAAATACCTCGATTTTTATGTGAATTGTAAAAATAATGTTTTTTCATAACTACTATATTTTATATTACCTCATTAATAATTAAATAATGAACTAACCAATTATAAAAATCATTGATCAACAAAAAAATTGATAAATAACTCATTTATATTCATTTAACCCTCTTTTCAAACCTAATAATTATTTTCTAAATTATAAAGTATACGTATTCTAGAAAAAAAATTCATTTTTCCACATATAATTTTAATTAAATTAATAAACTCATATTATAAAGTATTTTAAAGTCTTTAAATAATGTCATATAATCTAAATACATTTCATACTTTCAAAAGTGTTACAATTGAAATCATTTCGTTGGTTATAATAATTTATTGAATAGTTTGTCCTTAAAATCCCCTCTCCTCAGGTATAAATAACCCCTCACCCCTACCCTGTAAAACTAATCCTCCATGACTCAAATAAAATCCAAATAACTTATAAAATATACTCTCTAAACAACTATATAATCCTTAGTGATGTTATGGAGTAACAAACTCCAAGCATCCAAGGAATCTAGTGTCATAGGAAAGAAACAACACCGAGATGAGGGTATGTTTTCATCAAGTTTTCCTCTCATTTTCTTTTTCTGTTACTCTTTGTATTTATTACATTTAAATATAAATATTTTTATTTTTATTTAGTAATATGATAAATTTATACTAATAATTTTTACCAATTGTAATAGTTACTTTTACTATATATATACATATTTCATTTTTCTCTTTCATCCTCTTTTGACAGCGTCCTGTCAACAGTCAGTTAATCGCCCCCAATCACATGGCCAACTCTAAAATTATCTCAACCGTTATTGATAATGATAAAAAAAATTATTTAATATATATAAATGTATAACTATAAGAATTTATAATCCTCTCGTGTTAAAATTAATAATGTATAAATATAAATGAAGAAATATCATTAAATAGATGAAAGACTGGATATTTTAAATGAAATATGACATCAAGACATTTCATCTATAATAAATAGAATTAAGAAATAGAAAATAATGTTTATAATTAATCAAGAGTGAAAAAAATTAATATAATTAAATTCTCTTCCATGTTTTAATGAACCCAATTTTATTATTTATGATGTGGAAAAGAAAAAAATTAAGGGAGGTTTAAGGTAAGGGTGTTCTCGAACCCAACTCCCTCTTTTTGGGTTATAGCCTATTTCACAAAAAATTTAGTACGTATATTACTTTAATACCAAAATAATGTTTCTAAAGTATTATTTCCATTCTATTTCTTTATATATATGTATTTTTATCTTTTCTAAGTTATTTATAATCCAAATAAAAATATTTAAGAAAAATTAATCATTTTTCCCAAAAAAATATCTTTGAATCCACATGATTTTTTCTTCATTATTGAAAAATAATCTTTTATAAATATTTATGATTTCCATTATTCATTTTTGAACCAAAAATGTTATTCATTAAATTATGATATGTGTAATATTTTATGAAATAGGTTTCATTTCTTGGGTTTATGTCATGAAAATGATTTTCATATGTTATCTTGCCATGTGGTATGCATGATTATCAAAATTTTATGATATGAAAGTGGGACCAGAATTATATATTCATCCATTCCATTGGGCAATGAAACATATCACATGATATTATATATATTGTGCATAAAAATTATTCAATCATTGTCCACATTTATAATTTTATTATTTATTCACATGTGTTATGTTTGATCAGGATGTTATCTTTATTAACAACTATGTGTGGTATTTGATCACTATGATTTGTTATTTCATTAATATGAACATACTGGATTTGATGTATTTTTTAATTTATTACCTCCTGATTATAATTATTACCACATATATATGATATTGTGATGTTGATTTTTCTCACCCATGTAATATTTTTTCATGTCCCTTATTTCCCACATGATATTCCTCCTCTTAATAGGCTTTTAGTTAATCCATTTCATTGATGTATATCCTCAGGTGATTACATATACTACAGATACTCGGTGATCTTTTAGTAGGATAAATGAGAATGATTTAAGATATTTTATTTTTTTATTATGTACAAGTGAAATATGAAACTAATTTTCTAGAGATACAAAACATTTGGAAAATGGATTGTGTCACTGTTATGTTTTTTATATAAAAAATGATAAAGAGGTCATGTAAGAATAATTTGGATCACTATATAATATTCTAGTGTGGAAGGAAAATCATTTCCTCAACCAACTAAATTCCCATAAAAACATCCACAGATGTCTTATATTTCTATAATAGTGTCAGTAATTTGGCTCATTAAGTCCAATAAAACAAGAATGACACCCTTTTCCACACAGATATGACTTTAATGACACCCTAACCAAAGATAAGGAAGAAAAATATATCCTACCCAAGACCTTAATCGCTTAAAATATTAATGATATTTATCTCCATTCTTCTATCTAAAACCCCTATATCCACCAACTCCCATTTAATACCTCTTCTAATACTCATGATCTAACTCTACTCAGATATCCTTATTTACAAATTCCATGAAATTAGGTAAACGAATACTTAATCCTTCGATCAGATCTGTAACTTATACCAAATCTCAAATTGATAATCCTTATAAGTAACATCACGTCCTACTATTTGAGAAAAAATAGAGTAATTCCATAAATTTATAAGAATAATGCGATGTCCAAAGAACATGAATATATTATAAATACATGATTTATAGAAATATTTTCATTAAATATATTCCAAATACATTTTAATTTTAGATATTTAGATAATAAAGGAAAAGTGTTTACTAATAAACATTCTGTATTTCTTGACTAATGGACAATCTTTCCACTGTATTAGTTATAAGTACCAATTCATATATAATACATAGTCTTGATTCTTAATAAATAATTTATTTTATTTCATAGTGTGGATCTTTTTATATTTATTGATTTATAGAATTTTTCCATAACTATTAAATAACATATCAAATATTAAAATGTATAGACTACCGCATAGTATCCATTTTTTCATAAAACAAATAAACTTTAAAAAGAAACATGGTAATGTTTCATCTTTAAACATCATATCTTTTCCTTAATCCGATCCTTGAATCTATTTTCAATTATATCATATGGAAAACATTTCAAAAACATGGGATGAGCATTAAAATCCTAGTAAGTGATATAAAATAAGGAATGAAACAATTATTCCATGAATATTTTAAACCCATTAAAAAATTTTCAAACAATCATACTTTTCACCCATAAAACATAAACACATTAGTATACCTCATGAAATCATAAGATTCCTTAAAACACTTCTTAGCAATCATCATTCATAAAGGTAACTTGTGACATCCATATCATACTTGAATTTTATTTTTCATAGCTACATTGGTAGTAACATTCATGGTTACATTTGGAATACCCATCATAATATATTCTATTAAATTTATTAGGGGAAACCCTACTATTTAACACTGTCTCATTACCCAATGCATTGGAGATCTATCACAGGCTCAATTTCCCATAGTTTATCATGGAACCACCCATATAAATAAGCAATTCCCAAGAACCATAACATAATGTCACACCCCGACTAATGAGATTATTTTATTTTGAATTGGGTTTCGCAAGGTTAGAATTTGAAGGCAATGTCGAAGGTTGTTTTGGGAACCCATTTTTGAATGTACCATATTGATCCAGATTTTGGGGTTTCATTAATCCTTATATCACTTTGGAAAAATCAAATTATTTTATACCCACATCATTTATAACTACACCGAAAATTTGAAATCATTTAGACACACATATCCTGAGATATGGTCGAATTACCGAAGTGACTATGAGATATTGATCAATAAATATTTTCACCAATAATGGATCGTTTTGTTCCTCCAAATAGATGAATTGGGATTTCTATTCCTCAACAAAAATGTTTCAAATATGGTTTTTTATCTACCAACCAATTATTAACTTAATTATATTAATATATTTTCAAAATTTAGGGTTCATTTTACATGTGTACTTGGGCGTTTGCATTGTTTAGCCTATTTTTCTTGAATTCTATCATGGGATCTCCAAATCACCTACACCTAAAAGTTAAACCTCAGAAAAAGTGAAATTTACCTTTTTAATAGTGATAAGGATTAACTATTTGAATAAAAAGTAAAGTCTAGTTTATTATAATATTTGTAATTTTCAATAAAACACATTTTTACCCAGTGGTATATGGGTGGAAATGAATAGTGAATTGTTATGTGATCATACCCCCATAACTAAAAATTTAAAATCTAGAAAAATATTAATTTCATAAAATTATGCATGGATATGCTCCCAATTTTATGATGATTAAACATTCAAATATAACATAATTCATGATAGAAATGTGATCATAAAAAATGACACTACTGATTTATTCCCAGTATTCTTGGAAAATGATATTAGATAAATTTTATCAAAAACAAAATTCAAGGAGATATTTGATACCAATATGAGAAAAGAATTCAAAAGAAACCCATTTCATTAACACTACAAGTGTGTGTCTCTGAAAAAACATTCATGCTATTATTACAAATTTTCATCCAATAAATATATGTTATTTTAAAAAAATTCCACTTTCCTGATTATTTCCACATAACATTACTTACTCATGTTGTAATAAAATCTCAACACCCACTCACTTATGAATTCATAGAAGTAAAACAATAAGATCCCAACCTAGATATCCCCATATGTGTTGAATCTCATCACTCACCACATCATTTATTTGTATTATTTTATTTTTTATTTCTTTATATAGCTACACTATAGTCATATAAAAAGTACACACTAATAGGTCAATCTGGTAAAGTAATGAAATGAACTAGATAAGGAATGAATGTATAGAGAAATAATTTTTTAAAGCTTAAAAACCTTAACATAAATTATATTTAACTTCTAATAAGTAATAATTATTCACACTTCACAGTTAGAAGAAAATATGTCGGAAGATATTTAGTGGAAATATTTCCTTATAAACTTCTAACACATATGGTATCAATCATCTCAAAGGTTTCATAGAGTTAAAACCATTTTATATAATAGAATATTGCCAATTTACTAAAAAAACATCATAATTATAAATTCATTCTAAATATCACATGCCATTGTTGAAAAAAAAAGTGTTAATACAACTTGAAATTATGAAATTTATTAGGAATTTCAATAATTTCCATGATTCTGTCAGAATAAAAGATGAGTATTCCAGAAAAAATGTAGAGGAAAAACGGATTTTAGGGGCAGGTTTATTGTAAAAATAAAATAAATAATGTAAAAAATATAAAAAACATAAAAAATGATAATAAATATTAATTACCTTAGTAATATCCCCCACCCCCTACACACCTAGATTGTAAAATTTCTTCACTATAATAAAATTGAATATGTGAGAGAAGGATAAAACCAAATTGGTTTCACCGGTATGTTGCTTCTTGAATTTTTATGTCCTTCATTAGGGACTCTAGAATGGGTTTGTGGGAGTGCTTCAATCACTACCCATTAACATCGAATTTTTGTTTGGTTTCTAAATTTTGAACCTATACAAAACCAAATGTAAAAAATTTATTAATGGTTTCTAGGACAAAGCAATGGTAATAATGATTACCTGGGTATAACATTAGCCTTGTATTGAAATGTAGGACCTTTTTCCCAATTTTTAAATGAGGATGAAGGATGATGCTATCCTAGGTAGCCTTGTTTCCCCCTTTATAGATTAGGTACTTCTCATATGAGAATCTTTGAATTTCCTCATTCTCTTGAATCTGAAACATCTTATTCTCATTTATATATGATATATTCATGTTATATTTTGTAAGATTACAGTATGAATGATTTTATACATCTATAGAGAGGTTATAATCCCATCTAATCATAATCCTATATGGTGAAATTTTGATTGGGGTTTTAAAATCTCTAAGGTGAACCCAAATAGAATTATCCAAAAACAAATTACAATCATTTATATTGGGATATACCGCCTATTTCCATGATTTTATTAAAATCCCATTTTGAATTTTTTACTTTTCCATTTTTTTGGGATGATATAAAGTGGAGAATTTATGAAAACCCCCAAACATACAGAGCATGTTCTTTATGTTATGATTAAAAAAATGGGAACCCATATCAATAATGATAAATCTTTGATAACTAAACAAGCTAAAAATATGACATCTCACAAAATTAATAAATAATAGAAAGGAATAAGTTTTTGTATCCTTTTCTTCTAGCCATGTAGATACATTTTTAGTTTACAATATGGTTTATACAAATCCAAATGAATTTGTAAAATTTCCAATGAATTCAATCCCCATGAATTGAATCTCTTAGAAAATAACATGGGATGTTAGGGTATTTTATTCATATTGGAGATATTACTTATGAATTAAAATTATGTGCATGAATTTCAGAAACTGATGAGAATATCTATAAATTTTTATCCAATAAATTCTAGGTTTTTGTACATTTTTAGATGTATTATGTGAAAAAAAATTGGCCCTCATAATCCAAAGTGTGGTAAAATCTCAAAATAGAAGTGAACTCATGGTCAGGGACACACCAATGAAAAACATGATCTCTAAAAATTCTTCACAAGTAAGGTTAATCCCAATTTTTTTATCATGAGTCACTTTTAAGTATTTATAAGTGATAAAATAAATTATGACCCTAGATACTACAAATAAATTAACAATGTCAAAATACTAAGGGGTAAGGTCTACTACACCACAAACATGACCATCAGGGAAGAATTATCTAGTGGGGAGGGATGAGTTAACAATTTGTACAAATAATAGGGAACTCTTACTAATTTGGACACCTACCACATTTTCCAATCCTCTATTATTTTGTATATCTTGTTCAAACTCATAAAGGAGGAGAATCCCTCGTATGTGGTGAGACATAGATTAAGGTTTCTTACAGAGAAATAGAAGGGGAGTGTGATCAAAAAACACAATGATTTTAGACTGAAGAAGTTGTGAATGGAATTTGTTCAATAAAAAAACAACATAAAGAAGTTATTTTTTGGTGATTATGTAGTTTTTTTGGGCTAGTTCAAGGTTATATGAGGAATATTCAATGACATGAGGATCCCTCTCAACTATTTATGATAAAAATACCCTAACTAATAATTTATACTCATCATAAATAATCTTGAAGGGGATTTCCCATCATGGTGGTTGGATGATGGGGGTGATGTGAGACTACTTTTTAGATAATTAGATTCATACTCACAACTTTTGTTGGAAACAAACTCATATTTTGTATGACAACCAATACAAGGGAAGTTAACTCTTACAAATTATTTAATGAATTGGCAGCAAAACTGGCATGAACCAAGAATTACCACACCTCACAAACACATTTTTGAAATTGAATAGATGAAATTATTTCAATTTTATATTTACCAATTAGAATTCCCACACTCAACAAAATGCTCAAGAAAAATCCCTTTCTCTACCATGAAATGTAATTTATTATAATTTAATATGAGAACTATTTCAATGAAAAAATATAGTATAAATACAAGGTGTGTTAATAATACATAAATTTAAGAGTTATAAACTATAAATTAATTATTAAAAACTACTAATAATTTTCAAGTTATTTAGAAAATAAACTCAACATACCAGAGTAAAAATTACAAAGAGATTTATAGAGACTAAAATGGACTCTTTATAAATGAAAATGTTCTAAATGGATAGGTAAATATTGAATTTTATTAATCCTTTGGGGATATATGGATTTATTAATAAACTAAATATCCATTAAGGAAAATATAATGAGACTTAACATTTAGCCTTTCTATCATTTGTCCAATGAAATATAGAAGAAATTTTTCCTTTTGGTTGTATTCATTTAGTTGATGGTTGTTAATACAAAATCTCCAAATATTATTAACATGTGATGGAAACAATTCATTCCTTTCATTTAACCCTACCATTATCCCAGTTTTCTTTGAAATAATCTCTACTATGATTTCCCATTTAATATCAGATATGGGATTGATAGTCCATGAAATAAGAAATTTACTAACATTTGATTTTACCACTACAAGGAGGGTGGGATTTAACTGGTGTTGAGATTGCATTATTATTTTTTCTTCATCGTATAAATGTATATGGTGAATGAAATAAGCTGGGATAATCTATGTAATAGTATCCAATTCCCATCCTATCACCATTTTACACTCTCTCAAAAGGTGTGGGATTTTTTATTCATGTTCTAGAGAGATTTTGTTGGAAATAATTATGGTAAATTTATCAATACCCACAAAATAGTATTATTTTAGATAATATGTAAGTGGTTTTAAATCCAATGCTGGGAAGTTTTGGATTTATGTAATGGATTTATGGGGAGTGAGGTCCATGGAACTATCTATATTATCATGTTTATTCATTATGGAAAGAGAAAAAATTGAAATGATATTATCAGAATCCTCAATAGTCATGGGTACCACAAAATTAAAACATTCATCAATTAAAGGACAAGATTTACACTTTTCCAAACCCACACAACATTCTAAAGATGACTAACAACCCAAATTACCAATGAGTACAGACAAGGAAAATGAATCAGAGTGTGGGTCAAGGAGAGGATGTTTTCTTTGTGTGGTTTCAAATATAACTTCCATAAAATATAATATAATATTTTAGTACTCTTCGTTAGGGTGTTTCATAGCATAAAGGATATTTAAACATACCCCACCCCCACACACTCCAATGATGGTGTTCCCTTGTGAAAATTTATGATTACCTTTATTATTTTAATGAAAGGCCTTACATGTATGATTGGAGCATACCCCTAGGTCTAGGTGTCTTCATGTAAATAATATGGAAGTATAAATGGAAAATTATATTCTCTACTCACATGAGTATTCCCTCGATCAATAATGTTAGGTGTTTTTTGCCCTAGATGAAACACTGTGTGATGATTCTGATTGTTTCAATCTCTCTAATATATAGATAAATATATATATATAGTGAGGCCTCTGATTAACTTAACCACGTAAATAAAAAAATGTGAATATAAATTCTCCCCTATAGTGTATGGTATTGTAAAAGTTCTTGGATCCTTTAATTTGGTTTGAGTTTCTGGTTGTATCAAGGCTGAGACATTCCTTCAAAGGTTTTCACTCTCACTCCCCCATAATTTTTTTGTATGTGGATGCCAAATTGTGTATGAAAGTTTTCATAACTATGAATTTTTTAAATTTAATATAACATAATAATGTTAACTTGTACCTTTTTAAATGTATCTATGATCTCATTTTAAATTTAATTATCAAACATTTTCTCAAATGGAGAGAGTCATTGAGGTAACTAAATAGGAATGGGATATTTATGGCAATCCTCAATGATAAATTTTTTACATTTTTTTCTTAAATTGAATCTTTTAAGGGTAGAGAAGGAGTGTTTTCAAGGTGAGGAAATACCTGATGTATAGAATCACTAGAAGAATATATTTATATACCACTATGAAGTGTGATAAAACATATATTTCCTTTTCCCCTAGGATTATAAACCGGTTTTGATGGTATTCATTTGGAACCTTAACATTAAATTTTACCCAATGAGCACGTGAGTTGACCTAATTGATTTTTCCTCTTATATGGATTATTGGGTTATTTTTTGGAATTGGATATTATTTGTAACAATTATTTTCTCCATGTCATCATGGATGGTCTTGGGTTTTGGAAGGGGTTATTGGATAGGCCATTGTGGTGGTTAATGATTATTGGGAGATAGTGTGGAATTACTAATCTTCCCTTGGTGGTTCATGTATTATTTAGGTTAGTTTGAATACCTCCCTTTATTATAGGATTAGTTAATTTCCACCCATAGTTGGATGGATAGTATGGTGTTGGCCTAACGGGTTAGTTATAGATGTATCCTGGGAAGATTATTTCACAAATCCAAGAATGATCTCTCTATTTGGGGAACTAGTTAGAATAATAGACATTTATGGCAGAGATACCAAAATAAATTGGATATGGAGGTTGGGATATCACATGGAAAAGAGAAATTTTGTCAAAGTATGTTACTTAAATCTTCAAACATTGTGTCAACCTTCTACTCAAAGTCAGAACTTTTCAATTCATGGACACCAAATATTGGTACACTAGACCTTGTAATAAACTATGGAGTGATTTTTTCCATGTTTTCAATGATATTTCTTTCATAAATTGGGGTATTTTCCACAAGGGAAGCACCTACCATAGAATCAATCATGTTATGATCAATATGAATTAAACCTTCATAAAAGTATTATATTTAAATATTCTCTCTTATTTTGGTGTGTGTACATCCTGAAAAAAATCATTTTAATTTTTTCCAATATTCATGATGTTTTTCCCAAATATATTGTATTATTCCAAAACTTTCCTTCCTTATTATTTTAGTTTGATAGTACATGAATTATTTTTTAATAAAAATGCATTTCATGTCTTTTCATCCTCTAACTATGGGGTTAACATAGTAAATCTAGTCTTTTTAAGGGTCTTATAAGGAGAATGGGAAAGCCCTAATATTAACCAATTCATTATCCACATTAGTAGGTTTTAATGTTGAAAATATATCATGCAATTACATTATTGTATTGTGTGGATATTCTCCATATATTCTTTTAAATTTTGGTAATAAGTGAATCAGAATTTATTTTATTTCAACATTAAGTTTTTCAACATATATTTGACTATATATGGGTTGGATTTCTACCCCAGGTGAAGTTATTTATTATAATTTATGATTAGTTTCATCAATATTATGATTGTTAATTGTAGTTTTAATTCTAGTTCCAGAACAACAAGATTGGTTTATAATTGAGTTGTCAATGGGTTGTGTTTCTTCCTTCAACTTTTTTTGTTTATGGTGTCGCTGGCATAGGATCCTCTATGGTTGGGGTTCCAAAGGAGGTAGATTTCCTTAAGAATAATTCATCAGTCAAATAACCTAGATAACAAATAAATTAGAATAAAAAACAATTTATTAATTAAAATAAATAAATGATGAAAAATTCGACAAATACAAAATCAAAAGTATACATAAAATACTTAATAACTACCCAAAAACAATGAAAAAATCTAATAGTGTTGTTATGACATGTCAAATTGATTGAGTTTTTAAAGTTTATTTATAGAATATGGATGATCTATTGTAATCTCTAAAGTATATTTGGAGGGGAAATTTGTGTATATTTAATAAAAATGACTAAAAGAGAGGGTGGTTTTAAAAACTATTCTAAACATAAAATGAATTTATTAAGTTGAAAAACAAAGGTGGTGTATTCAGAATTATTAGAGAAGGAGGTAATTTCATGTTCACTATACCTATTGATTAATTCATTTTTCTGAAAATTACACATGATTTAATGGAATAAATTTATTTAGGGTAATCAAGATCTTGATTCCCCTCATGCCATTTAAAAAGATGCAAAAATAACCATCCCTTGAAAGAAAAATATTATTGTCAAGATCTAGGCCTCAAGAATGGAATGGTGGTTCCAAATAATACTAAAATATCATGTATGTGTTAGAGAAAAATGATTCTTCTATTGTATAATTAGAACAACCCAAAATTTCCACTTCAAATCACAACCCAATCTATGTGGAGAAGAATATAGTTTCACATGATTAAACCAAAGCAATGCCTTCAAGATGAATCATGTAATGGAAAATGTAAATGAAAGGTTTAGCACAAAAATTAAATAAAAATAAAAAAATAAAAATTTCCAAAAATACCTATCTAAGTGTATGTACCTCCATCAAAATGCTCACACATCATTTATCTCACCATCGAGAGGGGGATGAGGCTTTGGTGGAACACTGCCGTCATTATTCATCTCTCTATGAGGATGGTGGACTCTAGAAATTCTTGGATGATTAGAGGACAACAGTAGGTCTCCAAAATGGTTGGTATTTACCTCATGTTTGAACTTTAATATGGGTATCCCATGGTTCCAATTTATAGTCAAAGTGGGTGGTTTTTTAGGCACATAGATTTTGGGATACCACTTGGATAATGGTTTTGGGGGATCAGATAGCCTCCTCTCATTTTGGGAAAAAATTGAAAAAAGTTGTTACATAGACTTTATAAAATCTCGACAAAAAATATGACATCATTTTAATTCCTAAAGCCTGATATATGGTCAAACTATAGATATAAACATGATACTATTAATTAAAAATATTATCTCAAATGATATATCATTTTGGGACTCCAAAGGGATCAATTGGTTTTCCTATTGTTTTTGAGAAATGTATTCCCCATGGTTATTCATATACCAAAAAAATTCATCCTAATTGGATGCATGTATTAGATACAATGTAATTTCCATTCCACATGTGTTCCTGGGACCTTATGCAGTTATGCCATATTTTCTTAAATTCTAACATTTCCTTTCCAAATCACCTCCACCTACAATGTAAAAAATAAAAACAAGAGAAACATGCCTTTTAATGTGATAAAAATTAACTAAGTGAATCAAAAGTAATGTGTAGTTTATTACTAATTTTAAATGTTGATATAAAAAATTATTTTAAAACTATGTAATAAGGGTTAAAATGAATAGTCAATTTCAATGCGATCACTGAGTAATCTGGATCCATTTTATATACAAGATTTAGAGTTTTAGTGTGATGTTGGTGGGATTTGGTTAGTTGGAATTTGGATTGAGGTGTTTTTTCATGATTTGAGTGTGTGCTAAATCAGAAGTATGTCAATGCTAACTGTATACTACATCATGGATTTGGATGGATATGGAACTGATTGAGGACGTTTTTCTAGTTTTATTCTAGACCTTTTGTGAGTTTCTAGATTGTGGGTAGTTCCACTTCCTATATTAAATCATGTTTTTTGGACATGGGAGTGATTTATTGGGAAATGATGAGTGGTTTTATGGATTTTTGTCCAAGGAGGGACTAACCGATGATGTTTTGTGAAATTAGACATGGTGATTTAGAAGCTACATGAGGAGCCTCATTTGTGATGCTACTAAAGAGATCATAGTATTTATCCCTGCAACTTTGAAAGGGAGCTACTATAACTAGTCTTGGATTTTTTTAGTTTTTCAATGGAATTATTTTTATTATTTAGAAATGAAATATTGAGAGTTCTTGAAAACATTACATATATAATGGGTTAGAATACATTACTTGATCCTTATAGTGGTTTCTTGAGAATTAGAATAATTGTAGTGGAGTGTTTTTAATGACCCTCAATATTTCTATTTATAGATTCCTAATTGATTTTGAACATCTCATTTAGTAGTGGGTTTATTTAAATAACCAGAATTAATATGGATGTTTTGAGTAGTTAAACATATAAAAGGGGTATTTTTTTTATGTGGTTCAAGCTTTGGGTGGTGACTTTGAGATTTGAGAATCATTAAAATGATGGGAATCTGAGGGGTGTTGAAAAACTACAATATCCATCATCTATCTAATAAATAATTGGACGTGGTGTTTTAATTGGTGTTGTTTTAGATTTTTTATGGTCATCACTACTTAGGTAATATGGAGTTTAGGTGATGGCAGGATGCCATTTTTTGCAGCCTCTACCTCCCTCTTCCTATCCTTATTCCCCCTTGATGTGGGGGTATTTTTTGTTTAAATTCATAGGAAATTTCAAGCTATGATATCTCCCTAACCTTATCTTATTATTATTCCTTATATATAACTAATTTTGGTTCGACCTAGGGCTTCAAGTAAGGATAATTTCTCCAGGCCACGGTGAAATTTTATTTCTATAAGGGGATTTTCTGTACAGTGTAAAGAGGATGTATGGAAATTTTGAAATCAATATCCCACTCACCATTTTCCATAAGTCATGTCACCTGGTTAGTTCCCAAAAGGTTTCCAATGAATTAGAGTTAAATTGCATATCAATTAATGTTTATAAATTGGAGATTTTTTTTGGAGTAGGATTGGGGTATTAAGATTGCAACGCACCAAATTTCTCATGACTTTGACATCAATGGACTACCCAATGAGTTTTTCACTAGTTACGCCATGTTGTAAGATTGGTTTAAATTAATTAAATAATTAATTTGATCGTTTTTATTTGTGAGTTAAGTACTCAACATCGTGTTTAAGGTTAATAGAGGCCTTTAGTGATTTTTTTTTATTCTTGGGGGAGTATATAGGTTTTAGAAAAAATTTAATTTAATAATATAATTAACTATAAGTTATTAAAATTAATTGTTCATGCCTTATTAGTGTGAGATAGGGCATCATATTTTGAATTAGTTATTAGATAATTTTGAGAAGTGACATATCAAGTGGGGATGTAATGAAATGGTTTGATTGAGGTAGGGGCCTTGTCCTTTCTACATATCCTTTTTAATTGGTTATTTTTATTCATGTACCTCATTAGTATGGTAGCATGCATGTGTTGTGTGATTTCTAAAATATTTCTTTCTAATGGTATCAATGTGTTGGGTTGATCCCAATGGAGGTGATAAACCCTTAAAGGGTAGATATGGGTCCATAATAGCAGGGTAGGTTCCTATTTATGGGACTAGATCAAGAGGATCTAGTGCCCTAATGATGATATAGTGAGTTGTGAGAAGGTTTTTTCCCTATATTTGATTTTTTTTTCTTCTGTGTTCAAAAATTATTCTTGATGTGACTTCCATGAGGGTCTAGGGACAGTTCATGGTACATGATGTGTTTACCTCCAAAGAACCTACATGATGGGCCAGTGTGAGTGATGGTATTCCAAATATCTTGTGGGTTGGGATGGTATAATTTTGGGCTCCCATAAACCATTGAAATGTGAATGTGTGATTCACAGGCCTTCAAAGAACCCTTAGGTTTGGATAGTATGATATGGGCCTCCCAAGAACATGTGGTATGGTCCATTATAATTTATGGGCCTCTTAAGAACCATTGGGGTGGGCCAGTGTGATTTGGGACTCTAAATATCCTTTGGGATGGGCAGGTGTGATTGATCGACATCCGAATAACCTATGGGGATAGGTCAGGGTGACTTCATGTACCTACCTAAGTATGTGGGATGGGATGGCATACATGATGCAGTTTTGATGATAGTGATAGGAATATTCCATGGGATATAGTGTTACCATATTTCTGATAGATGTTCATTCTAATATGGTGTCGAAGAAAGTAGTGTATATATTCTAGAACAACATGGATTATGGAACAAAGCCAAAGCATGTATGCTTTTATATGCATGTTTTTCATGTTTCTATGTGAGTTTCTTCATGAGTACAACATCAATATATATATATATCATTAAAATCCTTTTAATCACAATATTAGACTGTTGGATGAGGCATTGGGGATACCTATTGGGTCGTTGGACTCACCCCTATCCATGTACAAGGAATGGTTTCTAGTGTACAAGGGTATAACGTTATGATTTCCTCAAAAAACATAGGTATTTTATAGATATAGGTTCATGGTACAGGTCAACTAGTCATGGAGGTCATGGATATAGAAAATGGTTCTGATTTAGTCTAGATATCATGAATTTATATTCTATTTTCATTTAACATGTATCAGTATGAATGCTAATAATTTTATATGATGTATATTTTATTTATATCTATTTTTTATACTCAATTTTGATTGAAATTTCATATATGTAGTTTACTTATTCATATTCTAAACTATTGTGGACCGGTGTGGTCCATATTTTATTTACAAGCTAGATGGAAGTCTATTATGTGGATGGTTCAATATGAATTCTTAGTAGGATTTGGGTGTAAACCATTATACTTGTTCCAAGAGAATAGTCTAGCCATAACTATATTAATACCTCACCGATATTTGGTGGGATATTTTTTATAAGGATGCATTTGTGATTTTATCTGGCCATTCCTGCTCGGGTGTCCTTCAAGAAGCCTAGTCCAGATCATTACACTCTTGATGGCCTCTATATATGTATTAGGTTCATCATCTATGAAAATTAACTAATCAAAATTATCTATGATAAATCTGGATCTCTTGAGAAATTTATGAATCCAACTGTAACTATGAGTTTCTTTTATAGTTTGAGTAAACTATTCATCTACAAATCTTTGTGTTACTAGCTCAACCTCCACCTCGATAAAAATTCGTGTTTATTGTTATTAAACATATCTATGTTTATCTTTCCTCCCACTAACTCGCCAATTAATGTGATCCTTATTAAGGAAAACATCAATTAATAAACAAGGAATTTGTGTTCTGTATGGTAATAGAAGTAGTGTCCAATAGTTTCCTTTGGAAAATAAAAAAATAATCATTTGATTAATTTGGAGTCAGTATTATCAAAATACAAAAATTGTATGAATGCTTCACATCCAATAATATATATATATAAGGAATAATGGGATATTTCCTAGTCCATATGTCATATAATGTATTTATAACTTCTTTAAATAGAATTTGCATTAGTAAAAATATAGCGGTATCTAGGGAAAACCCAAGAATTAAATAGGAAGGTCACACTAACTCACCATTGATCGAATCATGGTAGACAGTGTATAATTCCTCATCTTAGAGAGACCATTAAATTATGATTTTCTAGGATGAGTGAGTTGTGAATAAATATCAAAATCACTTGGAAGATCAAAGAATTTTTGGCTCAGGTATTCACCACCCCAATTTAATCATAGGATTTCAATATTCTATCCTAGTAGATTTTTTACTCTATTATACAACTATTTTAACTTTTCAAAATTATCATACTTTAGTTTCATCCAAAATACATATCTATACTAACTAAATCCATTACGTAATGGTAACAATGTAATTCAAACCACATCTTTCTTGATTACTCATTATACAACATAAATCATCATTTATATTAAAACCATTACATATCATGAAATTTTGATTTTCTCATGTTTAATTCGAATCTGTATATATACTTCTTATGATTTATTTTTTTAATGTTTTTATACCAATAAAATTAATGATTCCATGCCAAATTATTTTGTAACCATTAGCACATCCCAAAAATATATGTTATTTACCCAAAAATAGATGCCAAACATATTCAAACATATCTAAATAAATCTCATGCATAAGGTATATAAAATTTTCATGTAAATTCATATTGTTATATTAAATTTTTAATTTACACATAAATAAACCTATATTGATTGATAAATAACCCCTAACCTTTCTAGAATAATCCATACGTCTCTAGGCCAGTGGATAGTACAACCAATAGTCCCCCTCCCAAGGAAGACTTTACTCAAGTGAGAATTATATTCATGACATCGCTAATACCCAATATGTACAAACTATATTTGAAAACGGCTGTCATGATTATAGATCGAAATAAAAAATGAGTTCATAGTAAATGAAAACTAATTAATGTTTACGTGTACCTAGAATGTAATTAAATACTCTTTCTCCTACAAAAAAATTGTCAAAAAAATTTAAGAATAAATATTATTTATATTCTTTAAAAAATTAACATGAATAATAAATGGATAAACAAATAAATAAATACTTTATTTATTTTCATAAAAATGAGAAAAAATTATTAACTTTTCATATTTAATTTATACATGAGAAATTTCCTTGTATAATTCTTAATGATCTTAATTTATAAAACAATATGTTAATTATAACTAAAAATATCAAAAATAGAAAAATTTATCATTTTAATGAATGTACTATTTTTTAACAGATTATCATTTATAAAATACTACTAATATAATATATTATTCTATGAACTAGTCCTATTCTATGATAAAATATTATTCGTATTCGATGATTGAATCTCAAAATACAACTAGTATAATTGAATAACCCCAATAATTTTTTATTATTCTGTATCATATTGTAATTGCACTAAACTACTCTATTTTATTTCAAACCTTGGTCTGAACCTCATTTAATAGTATCTCATTTTGTAAAATATGGAACAGTTAAAGAATTGGGATTCCCTACTTACCATACAATGTGATATGCTCTAGTCATACGCTAAAGCTTAAAGAAATAAAGGCATTTGATGTATCATATTATACGATACAACTACATATGATTTATAATACGTATTTCTTCAAAAAAATAGTAAATATAAAAAATCATTAAGGAACATGGATCTTGTATCACTAATTGGTTTTATGGTATCATCCTATAATATTTAAATTGGAAAGAAACTCATATATAGACCTTCCTATCTTTAAGAAATTTTTGATAAATTGTTTATAATAAATTGCTTTCTGATAATATGGTAATAGTGGAATGAATATTATTCTTCCTTGATTGGGTAACTTGATTATGACCATAGAATTTAAAATAAATTAGGGTATTTCCTCTAAGAGAATACACTAGCCATTGGATCCAATAATTCTTCTCAAAGACCCTGAAGTTATGAAAGGGTTTTAGCACCTTCACCTTCTTAAAACCCATCCTTTGGGATGAATGGAGATAACTTTATCAAATCATACATATTATGGGAATCACCAATTAGGGGAACTACTCTATTTATATATTCAATCATTGATGATATTTACTTAATGAATAGTTTCACCCATCAAGTGGCATATCATGGAATTTGAATTACTTCTCGGTGATGTGATCTTCGTTGAACACTTCAATAAATGTTGCTAATGAATTTATTAGTCTATATCAAGGATTAGAAAATAAAGAGGAATGCATAATAATAACATAATAGGTACATACAACTCATGCATGAAAATCATAATACATATTGTAATTGTATCATACTTCAAGATAATGGAAGAAGAATGTTTTTTCGCTCCTTTACTCTACTTTCATATCAAATGTTTTGATTTCCATATTATGTGTGTCATATCATATGATCCAGGTCATGAATATGATACAAAAGACCTACATTTAAGTTCATATCCAACATTTTTGAAAACTATTTTCCCAATCAATCATATGGATAAACTCATCATTATTCCTCTATTGTTCTTCCAAAGAGTTTCCTAGCAATGTGTAACCTAAAAACACCATCCAACGGCCCAAAAGACATCATATTTTCTTAATATTGTGATAAAACCCATTTAATGGGAGGAAGTGGGGAACCAAAATAGACTTCAAGACGTAAGACAAATAATACCTGAAGAAAAACAATGAAACCAGACTCACAACATGAAGTTGTCCCTCCCTAGCATATGATCATAAAGAATTTATCCACTATCGCTAAGTTGTTCGGCAATCAAGTGTCCTATGAAAAAGAACAGGCCCGATCCTATGGCTCACGACGTGCCCACTCAAACAACCAAATTCATGAAGCTCTGCAATGATGAACTTCTAGCTCTGGATCCTCCTCTGAGGCATGTCCTATGAGGTCAGATCTGGCTACACTAGTTTCCCTCATTAGGACCATAATCAAAATAATACAAAAAATCATCACAAGACCGTTACTCTATCAAGACAACCTCCAAAAATACATCAATCATAAATACCCTTGCCACAATCTATAAGAATACTACCCCCACTGTAGTTGTCAGACTCTGACGCAAGCAGACAACAGTAGGGGAGAAGATACAGGGAGATACAAACTCAAACTTGTCGTCGCATACCCATTCAGTAGATACAAAATAATAACAGATCCACCATTCCACCAAAATAAAAAAATACCAAAAATTTTACCGAAATAAAACCTACAGAAGAAATGGATGAACACTGAAAGAGCACCAAGAAATCCTCCCCCCTCCACACTACTCTGAGGCCGGCGCCGATTCGAGGACCATCGATGAGACGCACTAGGACCTCACCTGAGACTCCACTGAGCTGGCGCACCAGGGTGACGAAGCTTAAACCTCACAATAGCCTATACCGATCCAAGAAAAAACTAATAATAATTCAAAGCATTTACTGAGCTGAAGAAACTAGAAGAACCGAACCACGCTAGCTCTGATCTGAATGACGCCTTCACGAGCCATGATCGCCTAAGAAAATGAAGACTGAAGACGCCGATGCCTCCTACGATATGAAGGATATGAGAATCTATCTACATGAGCCACATCAGAAGAGGGAAGGGAGAGAACCCAAGATAAAACCCCAGTCCCGCAGATGATGGTTCCCACGCCACTCAGAGGCTCGGCTATCCCTCTAACCTAAATACACAGAAAAGGAGGAAACTAGCACACAGGATCACTCTATAACATTATCTCTATAAAAAAGGTAATCCAAATTCGCTCATATTTATAATAAAACAACCTAATTGGATTATCTAGGTCACAAAAAGTGTTATTATTTTATGTAATCTTACACATGTTATTATTAATGGATATTTAACCTCACTATCTTATCTCATGATTTTCATTTACATGTTTGTGTTTATTTAATGATTTAGTTTGTAATACTTATAAATTACTCAAATTCAATACGTTCAAAAAAAATTATGAATATTTCTTTAAAAAATTCATTTTTTCTATTACTAACCCAAATTAAAATCCAAATATATTCACACACATCTAATGGAACCCTCTGAATAAGGTACATGAAACCCTTTCATATAAATTCTTAAAATAATTGGAAACTAATAATCTAAATATTTTCAAGAATGGATTGATAGGTAGTCAACCCTCAATTTTCATGAAATTGAAAAAAATATCTAAGATAGTGAAAAACCCATAAAAATGTCTATATACCCATAGTTCTTTTCTCTATGGATACATCAATTCTATCACAATTCTAAAACATTATATGTATTGAGTAAAATTAAAATATTAATTCATAATTTTAACCTTGTATAATCCAAATTCAAAGTAGAATAAAACAAAATCAATTTATATGTAATTTATTTTCAATTATATAAAATATTTTTTGTATAAATTGTTCCAAAAATTTCTAAGTCATATAAAATTGATGGTATTTGAAAAATCAGTATTCCCAACTATTGAACTAAAAAAAATTATTTTAATAAAATATAAAAAATTGATCCTAATATTATTTTCACATGATGAATACAAAAATGGTAGTAATTTTATTATATTTAAATAATATAAGTTTGAAAATTGATTTTAAAATACAAAATGTACTGTGTATTTAAAACAATATTTTGAAAAAATAAACTAAATTTCTAAAATCCATAATTTGAGTTTATAAATTAAAATATTCATTTTTAAAATCATAAATTCACTGAAGAAATGAATATTTGGTCTTAGGAAATGGTTTTATGGATTTACAATATATACTTAAATACTAATAATATCATAAAAGTCATGTAATTTATAAAAAAATGTTATTTTTCATTCTTCACAAATAAACATTTTTTAGAAATAACCCAAAAATACAAATTTCAATAATATCGAAATTAAAAATAAAAAAATGTGGTTTTTTTCAAATTCAATTTCTAAAATTTACTATTTATCATTTATTTAAAATTATAATATATAATGAGAAACTAATTTAATATGATTTTTTTTTCAAAATACATGTTGTTTATATTCATAATATCTATAAAAAATTATAATGATATCATTAATAAATAAATATTTTATTTTATTTTAATCACTATTTAACAATAATTTGCTGAATTTTCATTAATAAAAAGTAGAGTGAAAAAAACTAAATTCTTAAACACAATAATGAATTAAATAAATTTTTATCAAATTACATTTGTATATTAAAATAATCTATTTCAATGTGTAATTACTCATATAAATACCAACTAAATCAATTCATGGGTTTTAAAGGACTAAATAAATAATGATTTCATTTTATTTTTGTAGAGATGCGCAAGTAAGGGTATCCGATTTAGGGTTTCCTCCACCCGATGCCGCCTTCCTCCCCCTTTGCGGATCGACTTCTTTTTGGTGCTTTAGCCCAATAATCTTGTAGTGTGCGACATATTTTCCAGGGCAGCATCATGTGACTCTGTGGGCTTGAACATATCAGTGAATCTTTCTGATTGCTGGCCTTTTTCATTCCCTCCCCTTGGATTTGGATAATGCTTTACATGGCAGTGCGGTGATGGTCAAATGTTTGAGTTTCTAGCTACTACGGTGAAGGTTTTCATCACGTTGTTACAATGGTTGTGAGTGCGTTGTTTGGATTTGGTCGTCGTAGTTCTTGAAGGTGGTGATGGCATTTGTGGTCTTCTTCTGGTTTGGTCTGGTGTTCGGGTGATGGTATTTAATGGTAATTTTTTATTTTTTTTCCATTTTTTGAATGTTGTTTGGATGTGGTTTTGTTCGTGTTTTGGAATTGGTTTTCTGTTTTTTAGTAGACCTCTCCAACTTTGTGGCAGAGGCTCATTCCAGTGGCGGTGGTGAATTCTGTTTGGGGGTTTTTGTGATTCTGACAGTGGGGGGAAGCTTCCATGAAGGCTTTGTTGTTTGATCTATTTCTATAAAGGTTTTTTAGTGTGAATTGTTGATGTGTTTGAGATGTGAAGGTGGAGGACTAGAAATATAAAAATGGGTTTTGCAAAGGATTTCATGTGATTTATTTGCATTGTGAATTTCTTTTTGTGAAAGTGTTTACAGTGTGGCCCTACAGTTTTCATTCAAGTGAATTTGCAATCAGTTCAACTACAAGGGGGTTCTCTAGAGGAGGTTCAAAGCATATGTTTTCACCTGGCATTGCTAATTGGATTCTGACGTCTGAGAGGGTACGGCTTTTCAATCAGTTTCAGGCTCGGGCAATCATGCACGGGACTACTTGTTGAGCAATGATGAGTTGGTGGAAGATGGTTTTCATGGTTATGATGCTGGTTAAAAGCCTTGATTTTTAGTGTAACATCCTAGGTAAATAATGATTATGACACTTTCATATTTATTAATATTTTTGAATTAAATATTAGTTTTAATTTAAAGTGGATTCTACGTTTGATGGTGCACCCGATACACAACAACAGGTTTCAATGAAATCTTAGGTTTCACACAACGTGGAGTTATACCGAAAAATAATATAACAATGTAATATTATTTTCAATGGTAGTTAACACATAGTTGTTTTAATGGTGGTAATTAACATAACAGAATATAATATGATTATACATGTTTGTTAAATGTATTTTAATTTATAAAATAAATTTTAGAGGCTTAAAATAAGAAAGGATCAAAATTTAAGCATAAATACTCTAATATTCTTTAAAGGGAATTTTTACTGCCTTTTGATGGAGAACCATTTTAAAATCTAGTTTTTAACACATTTATAAGTTCTATTTGAAAAAATAATATTCTTATTTAGAATAAGGTCATCAAAATTTACTTTGCATAAAATTTTGGTATTTTTCTGATAATGTTCAATTTTTAATGAATAGTGAAAAAAACTGTATTTTAATTCAAAACTACCTTTTTATATAATTTATTTATATGGATAGATTATATTTTTTATTGGTTTTAAAGTTTAATTAGATTATTTTTTTACCATTTAATACAATTTTGATCATTTTAAGTAATTTCACTTTGAAATTGGACATAGACAAGTGTCAATCTTTTGATAGTTATTATTTCTTAAAAACACACTTTTTATTTTGACAGCGGGAATTAATTTTAAATTAATTTCTGCCACTTATTTATTTTGAATTTGGAAAAATGGATTCCATATTTTTAATTAGGAGGTATAAATTGTGTAAATAGGTAACTTTTATTTTTAGACATTATGAATATTTACTTTAGTAAATATTTTATTTACCATGGTTAAAGGTTAAATATGGTAAATAAAGATAAAAAATAATATTATAATAATAATAAATTACCCTAACATGTGTCCTAATCCTATTATATGATACATTTCCGACCATGGGAATCTGTGGTTCAATTTTGGGACCCCATGAAGCCACTTGAGTGTGATAATGTCACTATATTAATTAATTTTAAGTAAAGACAAAGACGACTTAAACATATATAGTTTAGTATATAAATTTTTACATGGGATTATATAAGTAATATATTAGACTATAAATATTCATTTGAAATACAAAGATATTTCTTACATCATGGTAGTTTTTTATAGTTTTTAGACATCAAATAAATAAAATTATTTTTGACACAATAATGATGCAATGTTTACCACATTAATGAATGATTTAAATAAATATGATTATAAAAATTAAAACCATATCTGAAACCTTTACAATTCTTATTACATGATTTTATTTCCAACAAGTTTCATCATATATTCTACTTTAATGAGTTTTGGACCTTTATAAATCGAAAATCATTATATAATAAAATAATATTTTCAAACTTTTTTAAAGATCCCCTCCTCCCCCTTATAAAACTCCATCACCTATAACCCTTTACTCACACCTCTAAATACACCTGTCTTATCCAAATCCTACCCAATTACACTCCCTACATCCCTATATTCCCTATAGAATCCTTACCTTAGGCATAAGGAACTTCAAATAAACCTTTTGGTTCAAATCAAAGGCAGATACCTGATTTAAAGGTAACGTCTTCTCTTAAGATCTTTTCTTTTATTTTACTTCTCCAACCCCCTAAACTCCCTTTATTTATTTCTTTTATAAAAACCCCATTATCTTAAATATACAAGTAAGTTTTTATTATAATTATTCTAACTACAATTCCACACACCTTCGTCTAAGGGATATGAGCATATTCTTTTATGTGGACGATGAACTACTACCTCACGAAACAATGATTGTTCAAATATATCCAAACACCTCTCATGGTGGACATTATGATAACACTATATTTATATGTGATATATATTATATTTATATTTTCTACTTACTTCAGTATTTTTCATTTATAGCATACCTTTATGGTTTCCATAATAGGTAAAAGCGATAATTTCATTTAAGGAAATTCGGTATACCGCCCCCTAAAAGTGTAATGACTCGTTCATGCCATACGTGGGATGTATAAAGGATGGAGTTAATGAAATTATATATGATATAATACTATAATTATAAAATACCAAGGTATAATTACATTTTCATTCCATTAAAATATGAAAAAGAAATGAATGTAGTGTTCATGCTTACGTACAACTTATTGTCTCCATGAATGGTGTATTTTATTTCTTATCTCCAAATGTTATGTACTATTATAAATACATATATATACTTGATATATATGATATATATGATATCTAAATCATGAATATCATTCTGGATATAATGTAATTTTGACCACATGGACAATTTATAATTATAACACATGTATTTTCAACACAAGTTCCAAATGTCGACACAATGTCCGATATGAACTCAAATAATTAAATAATTGTTATAAAAATATAAAAAGTGATATAAAAGGAATAATAAACTTGAAAAATCTTCTTAATAAATTTTAAATTAACTTAAGTTTATTATTTAGGAAATTAAAGAACGAACGGGTCATGTCACACACAAGCTAAGGGACTTCGTCTCAATCTCCTTTATTGATGCATGTTTTGATAATATACACCTACTTATGTTATATGGTATATAATAAACCCCTTTGATTTTTAATTTCATTCAAAGGTAATATTGTTTTACAAAGTGTTTTTCTAAATGACCAAAGGAATGTTTTTAATATTTGTGGCGACAATGAACTCTTTGTCGCTGTTATCGTTAATTGGATTCCTCAATAAGGATTAATGTTTTCAAAATGAAAAAGAAACTCCTTATTCTATTTTTTGTGTTTTGGTATTAAAAATGGAATTTTAAATTGATTTATTATTTTAATATATTGAAATTATTTATTTTTATTGTTAATAAAACGTTATTAGTGAAATATTTATATTTGCAATATTTTATGTGTTATGACTTTATAATGGTAATTGGACATTTGATGGGTGGTTAAGTGATAAACCAAATTACAAGTGGTGTTGTGATATACTAGGATGGGTGGTTACATTATAACCTCCAAAGTATTGGGTATGGAAGTCAGCCATATGGTTATTCCATTTAGTAATATGTATGGAAGTCGACCATATGGTTATTCCATTAAAGTATGTTTATGTCCCAAGTAACCTTTATACGTTATATGTTTTTTATATGTGTTTTAAG